>CM055122.1:1071815343-1072415343 GCA_029206835.1 Rana muscosa | reverse complement strand
GGCGGAAGTGACGTTTTGACTTCGCTTCTGCCCTGCAATGGTATGGAGCTGGGCCTGGGTGGAGGCCATCTTCCCCTCACTCAGCTCCATACCACAGAGGGGAGAGGATTGAATCGTTGCCAGCAGCAGACAGAGGGCACCGGAGCACAGCGGGGGGGGAGGGGTCCCTCTACTGCCACCGATAAAAGTGATCTTGCGAATCCGCCGCAGAGACCACTTTTATCTGAAACTGGACCGCTCACTGAAGAAGAGGATACCGGGGTCACTCTTTTCATTTAGGCCCCTTTCACACTGGGGCGGGCAGGAGCGGTGGCGGTATAGCAGCGCGATTTTCAGCGCTGCTATACCGTCGTTCTTACCGCGGTATGCGGTCGCTAGGGGGGTGAATTTATCCCCCGCTAGCGGATGAAAAAGGGTTAATACCGCGCTGTCCCATTGATTTCAATGGGAGACCGCGGTAAAGGAGCGGTGAACACACCGCTCCTTTACCGCTGTAAAGAAGCGGCTAGCAGGACTTTTGGAGCGGTCCTGCTAGCACACGGCTTCAGTTTAAAAGGCTTCGGGCTTTCACATTGAAGGCTAAAGGGCATGATTTTTTCATGCGGTATAATAGCGCTAATATTAGCACTAAACCGCATGAAAAACGCCCCAGTGTGAAAGGGGCCTTAGAATCCCTAATAACCATAATTTTTATGCTTCCCAAATCTAAATCTGATACAACCTCTTGGACAAATTACCGTCATATTTCACTTCTTAATATTGACATTAAACTTTTAGCTAAAATACTTGCGATTCGCTTGCGCTTTGCGGGCCCTTGTGCAGGGCTGGCCATTGATTTAAATGTCAGGGGCATTTTAGGAGCGGTGTATTCACCACTTCTAAAATGGAGCGCACCGCTCCAGTGTGAAAGCACTCATTCTTTCACACTGGGATGGCAGGGGAGGCGTTTTTCAGGGGCTTTACATGCGCTATTTTTAGCCTTTTAGCGCCTGAAAAACGCCTCAGTGTGAAAGTAGCCTTAAAGTAAAAATTCTGACAAAGTATGTGAAGACCTCTGTCAGTTTTTCACTGCTTTTACATGACACTTCATGTTGTGTAACAGGAAGTGAATATAATATTTATAAAAAGGGTCATAAAAGGCAGTAAAATCACTATACCAACCTTCTAAGGTTTCTGTTGCTGTCAGTATTGCTCGTTAGGCAGATAACTTTACTACTTATGTCACCGGGACAGACAGTGGCCCTTTGCTATCCAAACTCTTACTCGAAACCTTACATTAACTGCTGAATCTGCAAAACAAAACATTTCACGTTTAGACAGGTATGTGTCCCAATGCCTACTACAATTTGCCTAATTTTCTAAATTAAAGTGATTGTAAAACAACCCATTCAGTTTAAAATAGAAATGACAGGCAAAACATTTTTGTATAGATTAAAAAAAATTTTTTTTTTATAAATGATCACATTCCCTCTGTTCTCAGCTGCATAAGAGCTGGGGGAGGAGAAGCAGCAGCACACTTAGCTTCCCAGTGAATGACTGTGCAGCGGGGGCATGTCAGTACAAGTCTGATCATTGGAGGAGTGCAAACTGAGTTGCCAGCATACCTAGAGAACTGACCACAATGTACTCTCCTGCTTAATGTGGTCAGTTTTTGATAGGAAAGCAAGTGGACTAGAAGGAACACCAGGGATTTCACATAAAGGAAGCAATACAAAGAGAACAGGAGACTTTTTCATACAAGTACATGGTACAGCCGGCACATATCAGGAATATGAAGTGTTGGGGTAACAAATGCTTTTAATAATAAAAAGCAGGGGTTGTACACTTGCATCCACATGTCACATTACTGTGTGGATGTATAGTGCACAAATGAATGCAAATTGTACATTGATGTTCATTATTTCCCTGGTGTCTACAGTGTATTCCTAGTTTACCGTATATACTGAACAACCATATAATTCTGTTTTTGTGTCTTCTGTTCCGATCAAATTCACTAGGGTGTAAAATAACCAAAATGCTAAGCATAGAAATGCATATACAGTATGCCAAGTAAACAGCAGGTTGAAAAAACCTGCACATCATTCGTTTAGATCTAAAAGGCCACATATGCATGGGATTTTGTCACTGGAACCTCATTTCCAAGCAGAAACACATGAAAACATGTACACACAAAAACAAAACATTTAATAAAAGTAAGTATTTCATTTAAGACATGCCACCTCTTAGCTGATGTTCATTTAAAAACTGGAGCGTATATTGCAGAGAAAACCCCACTTGTTCGTAAATGCAACATATATGCACTGTAGTATGTATGTGTGTGTGCATGACCATGTGCATCATCATCAACTGTAGTTTTCAGATGCACTTACCTGCCATTACAGCCATTAGGTCATCTGAGGGTGCTGGGATAACTAATGGTTATCACATAACACATAACAATCTTATTAAACTATTCTTCACAGAATGGGACAATATGATTTAATCAAAAGAACATATACTATGTCATTAATCAATTTTAAATGAAACTGATAAATTTCATTGAAATTATTCTGATCGGAATGAACGGAAAACCCAATCATGAGAAAGGATGTAGATTGTTATGGTCATATTAGGTGAATGGAGAATGACCTCTTATATTTTCCAGCCTTCTGATTGTATTTTTCTTCTAGACAGTAAATCGATGGACAATTTGATTGTATATAAAATCGTTCCGTGTATAGCCACCATAACACGGATGGTGGCATGGATGTCAATCATGGATATGTATTAAGTCATCAGCACACCATATACTGTAGCTCCCTGCTGTAAACCATTGCATGACATGTGTACTACTGCGCAACATTGTTTTATTTAATTATTTTCTCTATGAAATATAGGAGCTTCCCTACTGTCATTAGACACACAGATACAACACGAGTTTTCACCTACAGATGGAGATAAATACTACACTTGAAATCCCCGTTTGTGATGAAAAAGGAGAGGTATACAGATGGACCCTGCTATAGTATGAAATGCTGCTGAGGTGCTACTTATTTTCTATATTGTAAAATCACAAAAGCAACCCTATTTTCTAAATAGAACATGATTGATACGTGACTCAGAATGTGGCACCACATCCAAAAATGAATACAGAGAAAAAGAACCAAAGGTGAATATGGACTTTAAATTGGTAGGCACTAGTAGACTCAAATGAAAAAGAGAGCACTCAATTGAATAAAAAATTCAACATTTATTATACACAGTGCCTTGCAAAAGTATTCACCCCCTTGGCATTTTTCGTGTTTTGTTGCCTCACAACTTGGAATTAACATGGAATGTTTGTGGATTTGCATCATTTAATTTACAGAACATGCCCACAACTTTGAAGATGTTTTTTTTTTTATTGTGAAGCAAACAACAAATAGGACAAAATAACAGAAAAAGTCAATGTGCATAACTATTCACACCCCTAAAGTCAATAGTTTGTAGAGCCACCTTTTGCGGCTATCACAGCTCCAAGTCATTTTGGATAAGTCTCTATGAGCTTGCCACATCTTACCACTGGGATTTTTGCCCATTCCTCCTTGCAAAACTGCTCAAGTTCCTTCAAGTTGGATGGTTTGCGCTTGTGAACAGCAATATTTAACTCTGACCACAGATTTCTATTGGATTGAGATCTGGGCTTTGACTAGGCCATTCCAACACATTTACATGTTTCCCCTTAAACCACTCAAGTGTTGCTTTAGCAGTGTGTTTGGGGTCATTGTCCTGCTGGAAGGTGAACCGCGGTCCTAGCCTCAAATCACACACAGAGCGGTACAGGCTTTGCTCAAGACTATCCCTGTATTTAGCACCATCCATCTTTCCCTCAACTCTGACCAGTCTCCCAGTCCCAACTGCTGAAAAACATCCCCACAGCATGATGCTGCCACCACCATGTTTCACTGTGGGGATGGTGTTCTTTCGGTGATGTGATGTGTTGGGTTTGCGCTAGACATATCGTTTTCTTTGATTGCCAAGAAGTTAAATTTTAGTCTCATCAGACCAGAGCACCTTCCTCCATGCATTTTGGGAGTCTCCCACATGCCTTTTCACAAACTCAAAGCGTGCCATTTTGTTTTTTGCTGAAAGTAATGGCTTTCTTCTGGCCACTCTGCCATAAAGCCCAACTCTATGAAGCATACAGCTTATTGTCGTCCCATGTACTTCTCAACAACATTGTCCCTTACTTATTTGGAGTTCCTTGGTCTTCATGGCAGTGTTTGGTTACTGGTGCCTCTTGCTTAGGTGTTGCAGCCTCTGGGGCCTTTCAAAAAGGTGTGTATATGTAATGACAGATCATGTGACACTTAGATTGCACACAGGTGGACATGTTTTCACTAATTATGTGACTTCTGAAGGTAATTGGTTGCACCAGAGCTTTTTATGGGCTTCATAACAAAGGGGGTGAATACATACGCTCATGCCAATTATCATTTTTTTATTTTTATTTCTGAAAAATAGTTTTATGTATAGATTTTTCTAATTTTACTTCACCAACTTAGACTACTGTGTTCTGATCCATCACATATAGGCCTGATTAAAAAAAAACCCATTGAACTAAAGGTTGTGATGTAACAAAATAGGTAACAAGACAGGGGGGGGGGGGGGTTTGAATACTTTTGAAAGGCACTGTAAACATGTAAAAGCCATTATAAAAGTGATTGCTCTGTACCTTGACTTTCTGAGGGGCCCTGATATGTAGGACCATCTTTATAGATCTACCACAGAGTCCATCATATCTATGGGTATACCCATAGGTTTTCTTGTGTTCGTATAGGATACCCTTTTTTGGGACAACACCATGTATGTACATTAAAATATCCCATTGTCTATGTTTGTCTTTATATAATGGCTTTTACATGTTTATATAATACATTTTTAATTTTTCAATTGAGTGCTCTCTTTTTCATTTGAGTCTACTAGTGGCTACCAAATTAAAGTCCATATTCACCTTTGGTTCTTTTTCTCTGCAACCCTTTTTCCTAGAAGAAGGAAATCCTTTCACTGACACTCATTTCACGGCCTAAATCCTTTCACTGCCATGAACATAAAGGTTATGTCTGAACATGGCAATTTCAGAAGCTGAAAATTTATGGCTGCTTCAGCCCAAGTCTTGATGTCCAAGACTCCCCATAGTTATAAATGAATGAGTATTGTGGATAACAAGCCACTTATCACATGCATCAATAACATTCACACTGTTCCCCCATGCTGCCAATACCATTTGCTGGAATGTGAACAAAACAGCAACCGCTGGTGAGTCTTGGGTAGCACATAAAACTTTATAAATTGATGTGATCCCATTCATTAATAAAGTATTCTACATTCCCCCATGTTACTACAACATTGTTTAGATTCCCTGTGAGCATCTGCAGTGATTTGGAGGAGGGGAAAGATTGGTAAACACTAGAGTTGAGCGGGTAGCTGGATATTCGGGTCCGGCGGGTTCGGCCGAACTTCGGAAAAAAGTTCGGATTCGGGACCGAACTTTAACCCGAACCCGGACCCGGACCCCATTGAAGCCAATGGGGACCCGGACTTCTGACGACTAAAAAGGCTCTAAAAAAGTAATGGAAAGGGCTAGAGGGCTGCAAATGGCAGCAAAATGTTGTTAAGAACATGGCAAGTGCTCTGCAAACAAATGTGGATAGGAAATAACTTAAAAGAACATAAAAAAAATTAAAAAATAAAAAAATATGCTGGAGGCCCGATTTTCAGCAGAAGAGGTACAGGAAGTCATTAAGAACCTCAGAAACTCAACGGCACGATGCGACACATATGGTGGGAATGCCCCAGAATACGCCCTTTCTGGAATAAATTATTTAATTTAATGGATAAGCTAGTGGGAAAATAAAATACTTTGAAATAAAAATGTAGCGGGGTGCTAAATTTAAGGAAAGTGTTTGAGTGGTAAATAGGCTCAAATACCCTAATTCTGTAGGATTCATGGACCATTTTGTCCTCGGGGGACAGTATTGGTGTGCAGTTCCCTGCGGCCTACAGGTGGCGCCTTTTGTGTCCCCTCTTGGCAGTAGTACAGCGGGGTGGGGAACCTGCTGTGCATGCCAGGAGAGCATATAAAAGGGGCAGACCTTTGGCCTGGGGGCTGATGTCCAGTGGGGTCCGCGCCCAGGTGCCTTCAGCCTGGGTGCATGTGTTCCTGTTCCATCTCGGGCACCTTTAGCCCGGGTGAGGTACTATCCTGGAGTTCTTGCTGCCCTGGATATGGAGGCCTAGGGGCGGGAGTAAAGCCTGGAGTCCAGAGCCGCCTCGTGTAGGGGACCCTGTTCCAGGGAAGGGAGGATCATTCTGATGGACCGATGCGGGAGTCACGGTGAAGGAATGGTCTGTTGACTCCCTGGAGAGATGTCTTCCCCTTGATATGGGCTAGGTTCGTAGAAGGAGAAGCTCAAGGTCACCTTGACTGTATCAGAGGCCTTATTCAACCGGCCCGTGGCAGGGGCCTTATACACCCTGGTCTGTGGCTGAGACCAAAGTTCTCCAGGCCCGTGGCAAGGGCCTTATACACCCTAGTCTGTGGCAGAGACCAAAGTTCTCCAGGTCTGTGGCAGGGGCCTTGTACACCCGGTCTGTGGCAGAGACCAACCTCAATGTCTGTGGCAGAGACCGTGCGCCAAAAACTGTTTGAGAAACCTAAGCAGTGAAGTGAATGTGCTACGTTTGTGCCTGGACCTCCTCCACACCTTAAGCTGTCCTGTTTCTTTGCTCTAACCTTTTCTATCTGAGTACAGTTTATTTTGCCATGAGAGAATAAGAGTTGGAGTTTCAGCTGGTGTGGACATTGACTTTACTGGCAATTAAAGGACTTGCCTCTACCTACAGTAGAGGTGAGAATCATCCTCTGGAGGAGTTTTGACTCCGGCTGTGGACACGGCCCGTCAAGTACACCGCTCAACCTCTTTATATAGGAGGATACGGGCTGGTAGTGCGGTGTGCCTTTCTCCCTCCTGCGAAGAGCCAACAACATAAAGGCAGGTAAGGGGGAAAGGATCTGTGCGCTACAAAAAAATAGAATAAAAATTTTAATCTTGGCCTAGCAGGACGAGGTCCATATGGAGTAGGAGGTTGAGGTGGTGGTGGATGTGGCTGTGTAGGTGGAAGCGGCGGTGGAGGAGGACGAGGTAGCCAACACTGGTTCAAAAATACAACAATGGCTGGGTAAGGCCGGTGATGTGTCGAATTCTGTCCCCTGTCGAATAGTGTCCGCCCTGTACTGCGCTTGCTGAGTATGTAGGACAAGGGGATTTCAAAAATCTCCCAAGACTAACGGCGCCTGCGTGTTGAGTTCAGGTGAAGGCCACACCATCCGTGGTTCAAGCCGAGCCAAGCAAGGCCGCGATCGAAGCGAGCCCGTGAGGGGCCCTGTTACTATGTGCTACCGTATGTCCTCTTGGATGGTGGGGCTTGAACCTGCAGTCACAGCGCAGGCGCCGTTCATCTTCGGAGATTTTGTGAATCTCCTTGTCCTCTGTACTGCGCAAGAGCTGCGCCTGCGCAGTACGGGCCGGGCACAATCCGATGGCCGGACAGTTTGTCACAACACCGGTATACATGTCTATTCTGCACAAGGTACGGACAAGTCCTGTGGGATCCATGCCTGGTTCATTTTAATGAACGTGAGCTTGTCCACATTGGCTCTGGACAGGCGGCTGCGCTTGTCTGTGATAACGCCCCCTGCCATGCTAAATACACGTTCAGATAATACACTGGCTGCAGGGCAGGCCAGCACCTCCAAGGCATAAATGGCAAGCTCAGGCCATGTGCCCAATTTGGAGACCCAGAAGTTAAAGGGGGCAGACCCGTCATCCAGTACGTGTAGGCCTGTGGACACATACTGCTCAACCATGTTGGTGAAATGCTGCCTCCTGCTAAGACGTTCCATCTCAGCTGGTGGTGCTGGTTGTTGTGGCGTGCTGACAAAGCTTTTCCACATTTCGGCCATGCTAACCCTGCCTTCTGAGGTGCTGCCGGTGCCCCGGCTGCGTTGGCGACCTCTTCCTCCTCCTCTGCCTTCGCCTTGTGCTTCCACCGTACGCCCGCTGTCAGGTGGGAATGCCACCAGCAGCGCGTCTACCAGCGTGCGCTTGTACTCGCGCATCTTACGATTCCGCTCCAGTGAGGGAATTAAGGACGGTACGTTGTCCTTGTAACGGGGATCCAGCAGGGTGGCCACCCAGTAATCAGCACCAGTTAAAATGTGGGCAACTCGGCTGTCGTTGCGGAAACACTGCAGCATGTAATCGCTCATGTGTGCCAGGCTGCCCAGAGGCAAAGAAAAGCTGTCCTCTGTGAGAGGTGTATCGTCTGTGTCCTCTGTATCCCCCCAGCCACGCACCAGTAATGGCCACGAGCTGGTCTGAGTGCCACCCTGCTGTGAACATGGCTCCTCCTCCTCCTCCATCTCCTCCTCCACCTCGTCATCCTCCAGAACTGTGCCCTTTCTGCCGGACAATTGTGTACCTGGCGTTTGTTGGTGCAGGAACCCACCCTCGTAGCCACTTGTGAAAGACTGCCCTGAAAGCCTTTGAAATGATCCCGCTTCCTCCTCCTCCTCCTCATCCTCCTGTGCCACATCCTCTTCCATCATCGCACGAAGCGTTTTTTCAAGGAGGCATAGAACTGGGATAGTAACGCTGAGAACGGCGTCATTGGCACTGGCCATGTTGGTGGAGTACTCGAAACAGCGCAACAAGGCACACAGGTCTCGCATGGAGGCCCAGTTATTGGTGGTGAAGTGGTGCTGTTCCGCAGAGCGACTCACGCGTGATTGCTGCAGCTGAAACTCCACTATTGCCTGCTGCTGCTCGCACAGTCTGGCCAGCATGTGCAAGGTGGAGTTCCACCTTGTGGGCACGTCACATATGAGGCGGTGAGCGGGAAGGCCGAAGTTACGCTGCAGCGCTGACAGGCGAGCAGCAGCAGGGTGAGAACGCCGAAAGTGCGCACAGACAGCCCGCACTTTCTGCAGCAGCTCTGGCATATTGGGGTAATTTTTAAGGAACCTCTGGACCACCAAGTTCAGCACATGCGCCAGGCAAGGGATGTGCGTCAAACCGGCTAGACCCAGAGCTGCTACGAGATTTCGCCCATTATCGCACACCACCAGGCCGGGCTTGAGGCTCACTGACAGCAACCACTCATCGGTCTGTTGTTCCATGTCCCTCCACAACTCCTGCGCGGTGTGGGGATTTTCCCCCAAACAGGAAAGTTTTAAAACTGCCTGCTGTCGTTTACCCCTGGCTGTGCTGAAGTTGGTGGTGAAGGTGTTACGCTGAATGGATGAGGAGGCGGTAGAGGATGAGGAAGCGGAGAAGGAGGAGTTAGCAACAGGAGGCAAACTGAAGCGCCCTGCAATCCTCGGTGGTGGAAGGACATGCGCCAAACCGCTATCTGCCTCAGGCATAGCCGCCACTGCATTTACCCAGTGTGCTGTTAGAGAGATATAACGTCCCTGACCGTGCTTACTGGTCCACGCATCCGTAGTTAGGTGGACCTTGCCACAGATGGCGTTGCGCAGTGCACACCTGATTTTGTCCCCCACCTGGTTGTGCAGGGAAGGGATGGCTCGCCTGGAAAAGTAGTGGCGGCTGGGCACGACGTACTGCGGGACAGCCAATGCCATCAGGCTTTTAAAACTCTGCGTCTCCACCAGACGGAATGACAGCATTTCAAAGGCCAGGAATTTTGAAATGCTGGCATTCAGGGCCAGGGATCGCGGGTGGCTAGGGGGGTACTTCCTCTTCCGCTCCAATGTTTGGGAGATAGAGAGCTGAACGCTTCCATGGGACATTGTGGAGATGGTTGGTGACCCAGGTGGTAGTGTTGCTGGCAGATCCTCTGTTTGCGGGGTGACAGGTGCCACTGTCACTACAGAGGTGGATGAAGAGGCCGAGACTGCATCAGAAGAGGAAGCAGGAGGAGCCAGAGACCTTTCTTGGTTTTTGAGGTGTCTACTCCACTGCAGCTCGTGCTTTGCACTTAGATGCCTGGTCATGCAGCTTGTGCTCAGGTTGAGAACGTTTATGCCTCGCTTCAGGCTCTGATTGCACAGCGTGCAAACCACTCGTGTCTTGTCATCAACACACTGTGTGAAGAAATGCCACGCTAGGGAAGTCCTTGGACCTGGCTTTGGTGTGCTCGGTCCCTTGCTGCGTTGGGCAGTAGCAGATGTACTGTCTAGGGGACGAATGCTCCGTTTTTGCACCCTGCTCCCTCTTCTGCTGTGCTGGTGGCTCTGTGCGACCACCGCCTCTTCCTCCGAACTACACTGGTCACCTGCATAACGTTGATTCCATGTGGGGTCGAGGACCTCATCATCCTCCACATCATCTTCCACCCAGTCTTCACCCCTGCCCTCCATGTCTGTCTGCACAATTGCGAAAGCAGCAGCAGTTGGCACCTGTGTTTCGTCATCATCCGAGACGTGCTGCGATGGTCCTCCCATGTACCCATCATGAAACATAAGTGGTTGGGCATCGGTGCACTCAATCTCTTCCACTTCTGGGGCAGGGCTAGGTGGATGGCCCTGGGAAACCCTGCTAACAGAGTCATTGAAAAGCAGAAGAGACTGCTGCATGATTTGGGGCTCAGACTGCCTGGCTGATTTGCAAGGGGGTGAGGTGAAAGACTGATGGACATGGGCTTCAGGTGCCAACTCTGATCTTTCAGCAGAAGAGTGGGTGGGAGACAATGTGAAGGAACCCGAGGCACTGTCAGCAACCCAATCTACTATCGCCTGTACTTGTCCTGGCCTAAACATTGGTACAGCCTCATTAGGCGCGACAAAATACCGCCGCAGGCTCGGTCGCATACTCGCACCTGAGGAAGGTGTTTCACTTGTGCGTGTAGCTGGCACAGATCCACCACGTCCTCTCCCTGCAACAGGAGCTCCACCAGCAGCACCACGACCGGGGCCACCACGTCCCTTTGACCTTCCCCTCATATTTTCCAAATTTAGGATCTTGCCCTAAATGGCGTTTTTTGGAAGACCACAACACACCCACAGTATTTAACCGCTGAAACGCACAGCTACAGAACTGCAGAAAATGCTATTCAAAAAAAAAAAGGTTGTTTTTTTTAGTATAGCACAGTACAAGGAAAATATATAGAAATTGTTTATTTCACACACCTCCAGATGTGTATTTCACACTGCAAAAGATTTTCTGTGGCCCTAAATGGCGTTTTTTGCCAGACCACAACACACCCACAGCACGTAACCGCTGAATCGCACAGCTACAGAAAATGCTATTAAAAAAAAAAGGTTTTTTTTTTTAGTATAGCACTGTACAAGAAGACTATATAGAAATTGTATATTTTACACACCTCCAAGATGTGTATTTCACACTGCAAAATATTTTCTGTGGCCCTAAATGGCGTTTTTTGGAAGAGCACAACACAACCACAGTATTTAACCACTGAATCGCACAGCTATAGAAGTGCAGAGAATGCTATTCAAAAAAAATTTTGTTTTTTTTAGTATAGCACTGTACAATATATAGAAATTGTTTATTTCACACACCTCCAGATGTGTATTTCACACTGCAAAATATTTTCTGTGGCCCTAAATGGCGTTTTTTGGAAGAGCACAACACAACCACAGTATTTAACCACTGAATCGCACAGCTATAGAAGTGCAGAGAATGCTATTCAAAAAAAATGTTTTTTTTTTTAGTATAGCACTGTACAATATATAGAAATTGTTTATTTCACACACCTCCAGATGTGTATTTCACACTGCAAAATATTTTCTGTGGCCCTAAATGGCGTTTTTTGCAAGAGCACAACAACCCCAACAGTATATAACCGCTGAATCGCACAGCTGCAGAGGCCAGAGAATGCTTTTTAAAAATAATGTTGTTTTTTCACACACCTCCAGATGTGTATTTCACACTGCAAAATATTTTCTGTGGCCCTAAATGGCGTTTTTTGGAAGAGCACAACACAACCACAGTATTTAACCACTGAATCGCACAGCTATAGAAGTGCAGAGAATGCTATTCAAAAAAAATGTTTTTTTTTTTAGTATAGCACTGTACAATATATAGAAATTGTTTATTTCACACACCTCCAGATGTGTATTTCACACTGCAAAATATTTTCTGTGGCCCTAAATGGCGTTTTTTGCAAGAGCACAACAACCCCAACAGTATATAACCGCTGAATCGCACAGCTGCAGAGGCCAGAGAATGCTTTTTAAAAATAATGTTGTTTTTTCACACACCTCCAGATGTGTATTTCACACTGCAAAATATTTTCTGTGGCCCTAAATGGCGTTTTTTGGAAGAGCACAACACAACCACAGTATTTAACCACTGAATCGCACAGCTATAGAAGTGCAGAGAATGCTATTCAAAAAAAATGTTGTTTTTTTTAGTATAGCACTGTACAATATATAGAAATTGTTTATTTTACACACCTCCACATGTGTATTTCACACTGCAATTTATTTTCTGTGGCCCTAAATGGCGTTTTTTGGAAGAGCACAACACAACCACAGTATTTAACCACTGAATCGCACAGCTATAGAAGTGCAGAGAATGCTATTCAAAAAAAATTTTTTTTTTTTTAGTATAGCACTGTACAATATATAGAAATTGTTTATTTCACACACCTCCAGATGTGTATTTCACACTGCAAAATATTTTCTGTGGCCCTAAATGGCGTTTTTTGCAAGAGCACAACAACCCCAACAGTATATAACCGCTGAATCGCACAGCTGCAGAGGCCAGAGAATGCTTTTTAAAAATAATGTTGTTTTTTCACACACCTCCAGATGTGTATTTCACACTGCAAAATATTTTCTGTGGCCCTAAATGGCGTTTTTTGGAAGAGCACAACACAACCACAGTATTTAACCACTGAATCGCACAGCTATAGAAGTGCAGAGAATGCTATTCAAAAAAAATGTTTTTTTTTTTAGTATAGCACTGTACAATATATAGAATTTTTTTATTTCACACACCTCCAGATGTGTATTTCACACTGCAAAATATTTTCTGTGGCCCTAAATGGCGTTTTTTGCAAGAGCACAACAACCCCAACAGTATATAACCGCTGAATCGCACAGCTGCAGAGGCCAGAGAATGCTTTTTAAAAATAATGTTGTTTTTTCACACACCTCCAGATGTGTATTTCACACTGCAAAATATTTTCTGTGGCCCTAAATGGCGTTTTTTGGAAGAGCACAACACAACCACAGTATTTAACCACTGAATCGCACAGCTATAGAAGTGCAGAGAATGCTATTCAAAAAAAATGTTGTTTTTTTTAGTATAGCACTGTACAATATATAGAAATTGTTTATTTTACACACCTCCACATGTGTATTTCACACTGCAATTTATTTTCTGTGGCCCTAAATGGCGTTTTTTGGAAGAGCACAATACAACCACAGTATTTAACCACTGAATCGCACAGCTATAGAAGTGCAGAGAATGCTATTCAAAAAAAATGTTTTTTTTTTTAGTATAGCACTGTACAATATATAGAAATTGTTTATTTCACACACCTCCAGATGTGTATTTCACACTGCAAAATATTTTCTGTGGCCCTAAATGGCGTTTTTTGCAAGAGCACAACAACCCCAACAGTATATAACCGCTGAATCGCACAGCTGCAGAGGCCAGAGAATGCTTTTTAAAAATAATGTTGTTTTTTCACACACCTCCAGATGTGTATTTCACACTGCAAAATATTTTCTGTGGCCCTAAATGGCGTTTTTTGGAAGAGAACAACACAACCACAGTATTTAACCACTGAATCGCACAGCTATAGAAGTGCAGAGAATGCTATTCAAAAAAAATGTTGTTTTTTTTAGTATAGCACTGTACAATATATAGAAATTGTTTATTTTACACGCCTCCACATGTGTATTTCACACTGCAATTTATTTTCTGTGGCCCTAAATGGCGTTTTTTGGAAGAGCACAACACAACCACAGTATTTAACCACTGAATCGCACAGCTATAGAAGTGCAGAGAATGCTATTCAAAAAAAATGTTTTTTTTTTTAGTATAGCACTGTACAATATATAGAAATTGTTTATTTCACACACCTCCAGATGTGTATTTCACACTGCAAAATATTTTCTGTGGCCCTAAATGGCGTTTTTTGCAAGAGCACAACAACCCCAACAGTATATAACCGCTGAATCGCACAGCTGCAGAGGCCAGAGAATGCTTTTTAAAAATAATGTTGTTTTTTCACACACCTCCAGATGTGTATTTCACACTGCAAAATATTTTCTGTGGCCCTAAATGGCGTTTTTTGGAAGAGCACAACACAACCACAGTATTTAACCACTGAATCGCACAGCTATAGAAGTGCAGAGAATGCTATTCAAAAAAAATGTTGTTTTTTTTAGTATAGCACTGTACAATATATAGAAATTGTTTATTTTGCACACCTCCACATGTGTATTTCACACTGCAATTTATTTTCTGTGGCCCTAAATGGCATTTTTTTGAAGAGCACAACAACCCCAACAGTATATAACCGCTGAATCGCACGGCTGCAGAGGCCAGAGAATGCTATTCAAAAATAATGTTGTTTTTTCACACACCTCCAGATGTGTATTTCACACTGCAAAATATTTTCTGTGGCCCTAAATGGCGTTTTTTGGAAGAGCACAACACACCCACAGTATATAACCGCTGAATCGCACAGCTGCAGAGAATGCTATTCAAAAAAAAGTTTTTTGTTTTTTTTTAGTATAGCATAGTACAAGAAAAATATATAGAAATTGGTTATTTCACACAACTAGAGATATACACTGCAAAATATTTTTTTTGCCCAAAAATAGGTCTTTTTTGCGCACAACAAAGTGCCTTTTTTTTTTTTTTGCAACAGCACAATAAAGTGCCTTTTTTTTTTGGGGCCCAAAAATGGGTCTTTTTAGCAAAAGCACAATAAAGTGCCTTTTTTTTTTTGTTTTTTTTTGTTTTTTTTTCTGCCCGAAATGGGTCTTTTAGCAAGAGCACAATACAGCCACTAAATGGAATAGGTGTATCACTCAACGTAATGCAGTGCTGGTGCACTGAGCTTGCAACACAAACAGATAAACCTATGCAGATCGCTGAGCTATTATATCTCTCAATCTGGACTCCTATCTAAATCTCTCTCCCTGAAAGCACAAACAGGATACTGCCCCTACACTACACTACACTGTCTCTCTATCTTTTCTATCAGTAGATTGCAGAATCAGGACTAACTCCTATCATATAATTCTCTCCCTCACAGCAACAGCAGCCAGGATCCTTTCCCTACACTGTCTAAAAGCAGAGTGACGATCTGTGCTGTGTGCCTCTTGCTTATATAGAAGCTGGTCACATGCTGGGTCACATGTTGCACTGACCAATCACAGCCATGCCATTAGTAGGCATGGCTATGATGGCTTCTAAGGGCACACCAGCTAATCAAATGGTGATTGGCTGGCCCCTGAAGCATTTCTAACTGCGCCATTAAATTCCCGAATCCGGACCCGAACCCGGACTTTAGCGCAAAATCCGGGTCCGGGGTCGGGAAAAAGCCAAAATTCGGTACGGACCCGAACTTTACAGTTCGGGTCCGCTCAACACTAGTAAACACTACTCTAATCAGAACTGCTCATTGTCACATTTACTTGTCCCAGCATTTGGTCTTTTCCACTATATGAGTCCATTGGTGTGCAGCCAATCATCTGCCCCTGGCGCCTCAGCCAATCTGTGGTTAGGCTCTGTATTAGGCTGGCACACTTGTCGCTTAGGTTTCAAGGAACATGTCTCCATGCTAGCTGCCAGTTGTTTTTAGTGACTTCCTGATCATGTCTCTAGTGACCTCCCGTGACCCCAGTGTGTTTGAGTGTCCCAAGTGCATAGTTGCCAACAGTCTTGAATTGCCTGGGACATTCACAGATTTTTGAAAGAACCAGTGTGTATCTTTAAGAGCTCCAGCCTGCATCAAATCTTCCATCACTTGAGCCCCGTACACACGATCAGGATTTCCAACGGGAAAATATAGAACCAGCTCTCAATCTTTTTCTGTCGGAATTCCCAACAGAAAAAGTCAGATGGAGCATACACAAGGTCGGAATTCCCGACCAAAAGCTCCCATCTGACTTTTTGTGTCGGGAATTCCGACCGTGTGTACGGGGCTTTATGTGTCTCTTATTCTCTCCAGATTTCCCTTCTGTATCCAGTATCCCTATACTACAAGAGACTTGTTGCTATTATTCCTCATGGGGTTAGCACACCAATGCCGCAAGAGACTCATCCTTATATAACTGTACTCAGTCTCTGGTAGCCTCCTGGTTGCAAGAGTCCCATAGCCACAACCTGAGTGTCATCAGAAGCAAAACCCATCCATTGTGGGGGTTCTCCAGTGAATACCAGGCAGCTCTGTAGACACTGTGCATTGGCCCCTCAGGGGCTCTCACCTTTACTGGAAAAGTAGGTACCGTATATACTTGAGTATAAGCCAACCCGAATATAAGCTGAGGCACCTAATTTTACCACAAAAAACTGGGAAAATGTATTGACTCGAGTATAAGCCTAGGGTGTCCATCTGCATGCCTCACTGTGCCTCACTTTGCCTCACTGTGCCCATGTGCTTGCCTCACTGTGCCTTACTGTGCCCATGCCTCACTGTGTCCATGCCTCACTGTGCCCATGCCTCACTGTACCCATGCCTCACTGTCACTGTGCCCATGCCTCACTGTGTCCATGCCTCACTGTGCCCAATCTCCCTACCTGATCTCCGGCGCTGTGTGACTAGACTGACGTTTAACATGGGAGTCTATGGAAGGGGTGCCTGGCTTTGACAAATCGGTGCTCCCCGGCAGTAGGTCCCCTGGACAACAAACTTTGCACACTTGTAGATGAAGAGTGGGGCTACATGTGTGCCATGTTTGGGGTCCAGGAGACCTAGGGCCAGCTGGTACCAGGTCCCCAAAATCACCAGAGAAATTACCTTTTAACATCGGTGTCTATGGAAGGGGTGCCCGGGTTTGAAAAATCTGTGCTCCCTGGCCGTAGGTCCCCCGGACAACAAACTTTGCTACATGTGTGCCATGTTTGGGGCCCTACGGCTGGCTGGGATCAGGCGCACAAATTTTAAGATGGACACAGACTCGAGTATGAGCTGAGGGGGGCATTTTCAGCACAAAGAAAGTGCTGAAGAACTCGGCTTATACTCAAGTATATACGGTATGCTATTCCATTCCGTGCCATTGGGTATCCTATCTCTGCAAGGTTCTTTGCCTCTCTGTTACTCTGCGGTGCTCTCGGTGTCTCTTCTGAAGCATACACCACTGTCTGGCCCCAGCTGCTGCTGCCGAATCCTTGTCA
Organism: Rana muscosa; assembly: GCA_029206835.1. Taxonomy (NCBI): domain Eukaryota; kingdom Metazoa; phylum Chordata; class Amphibia; order Anura; family Ranidae; genus Rana; species Rana muscosa. The sequence goes on along the minus strand of CM055122.1, from coordinate 1,072,397,980 downwards.
GCCAGTCTGCATTGCATAAATCTATCTATGGTTGCCACTGCCACCCCCTATTCAGGTGTCTGGCCCCTTGTCGGGCACCGGGCATCTAAATTACAGCAGAGGGGGTGTTTTTGGAAGTGCCTGATTAGAGCCGTTGGCTCTAATAGGCGTCCTGATTAGAGCCATAGGCTATAATAGGTAAACACTGGTAAGCACTGGGCGCAATGCTGTGCGTTCACTGTTTACACAGTGTTGTGTTGGGGAAGCGAATAAATCGCTTTCCTAACACTGACCCACCTATCAGCAAATCAGGAAGCTCGGGTCTGGTTACCTGTCACCTGATTGGCTGAAGCAACAGGCGCTGTGATTGGATGCCTCAGGCGTCCAATCATAGCAGAGGACAGGAAGAGGACGGGAGAATACATCAAGGACTCGGAGGGAGCGTGGAGGACAGCGCCGTGACCCGAGACAGGTAAGTGCCGAACAGGGACACTGGCAGCATTTAATGGGGCACAGTAGCGGCAGTTTATGGGCAAGTAGCGGCAATTGATGGGCACACTGGCAGCAATTGATGGGGCACAGTGGCAGCAATTGATGGGGCAGAGTAGCGCCAATTGATGGGCACATTGGCAGCAATTGATGGGGCACACTGGCAGCAATTGATGGGCACAGTAGCGGAAATTTATGGGCACACTGGCAGCAATTGATGGGTACAGTATCTGCGTTTTATGGCACAGTGGCGGCAATTTATGGGTACAGTGGCTGTGTTTGATGGCACAGTGGCTGCGCTTGATGGGCACAGTGGCTGCGTTTGAGGGGCACAGATGCTGCACTTGATGGGCACAGTGGCTGCGTTTGATGGGCACAGTGGCTGCGCTTGATGGGCACAGCGGCTGCGCTTGATGGGCACAGTGGTTGCATTTGATGGACACAGTGGCTGCAAGTGATGGTTTTTTTTTTCAGTTTGTTTGCGCCCCCCCCCCCCCAAAAAAAATTTTGAGCACCAGCCACCACTGCAAAGGAGAATAGTTTTTTTTGCCTATGCATATACTTTAAGTCATTTATATACAGATGATCGTTCCTTCGATTTTTTCACCTTTTCACAAAAAGGTACTTAATTTATTTGTAAAAGGTACTTAAATATTTAAAAGTTTACAAATATTTGTTATTTATTGACATTAATACAGTTTTATCTTTTGTACATTATACCTGCTTTGCTATTTAAATGGTAACCTAACACACCGTCAGTAAATTTTTATGTATTATATGTTTTTTGCCAACTGAGCTGATTGCTTAAATCATAGCCCAAGTTACAAATAACCCATATATTCTTGTAAATAATGTACGATTTTTCCTTTTGCCATTCTAATTAAATGAGAAATAGACTCAGTCAGCATTGACTATACATGGTAAGCAAATTAATTGTTAGGTTGGTAGAGCTGCATTTCAGGCACTTGTTCAGTCATGTAGACAAGTGAAAAAAATACTTGCACCAGCTTATACAATTTATCCATATAATTAAAAGCAAATATCTAACTTGCATTTAGCCCAAAGGCCCACATCTTTCAATTTGATCACTGCTTACAGAAAAAAATCAAGCAGTGCATGAGTGATGTGATGCCTTCAGTATAAAAAGAAAGCCAAATATGAATTTTAGAATTAATGTGCACTATCAATTGTACGTTTCTCGCATGGAGAAAATCAATTGACAGACAATTTTATATCATGACTTTGTATTAAAGTTCAGAGCCAAAATACATCAGAGAGGGAAATGAGGAAATTGTAATGAATGGGGAATTTATTTGTTGTCATGGGGTGATCTGTTGTGATAGTGTGTATTTTCTAGCTAGTAATACGGCATCTTATATACTGATAAAGTGGTTAAAGTGTGTTTAAACCAAAAACTTTTTCAATGGAAGTCCTCTCACCTTCTGTTCCAAAGATAACTGTATTTTTTTATGATTTGTCATCATTCTTAGTGCTGATAACAATCATCATAAATAGAGAGGGTCAATCTCCATGACACAGAAAGCAATAAAACCTTGACAGAGACTTTAACCCATGCCTTGCTGAAGAGTGCTTATCCCTGCTGAGGATCTGGCATGAATTCAAGTGAGGATCCCCACATTAAAATTATTTTTCCAAAATCCATACCAGACCAGGCCAAAGGGGAAGTGAGCAGGAATCGGGCAAAGCACTTTGTCCTGTACTGTGTAAATCCATTGTCAATCACATCATTCAGCTTTGTAGATCTACCATCAATCATGACAAATGATGCCTGCTGACTGGCTGAAACGCAAGTGCCCAACCACCATTTCTGTTTCCATTCCACTTCCGGCTGCAACGGACATATGACTGGGCTGGCAGATTAATTTTAAACAAACGGACAATGATTCTGGCTGAAGCCATTGACCAAATATAGTTACTGGCAATATTTGTTTAATTATCTCAGCCAGCATTCCACCTTCTTTGTTTGCATTCAGCTTCTGGCTGTTAATCATATTACTATAAGACCTCTGTCACACTGCAGCGTTTTGCAGGCGCTATAGCGTTAAAAATAGCGCCTGCAAACTGCTGCTAAACTGCTGCCCCATTCATTTCAGTGTGAAAGCCCAAGCTGTGTGTCTATGGAGCTACTCTTTATAGACACACACAGCAGGGCTTAGCCCCACCCCCCACTTCCTCCTCACTGCATTTGGTTGACAGTAGCAGGAGCCATTGTAGGAGTCCTTGTGTGAAGAGGAAGAGAAGGGGGAAGAAATGCAGCCATGCACAGCACTGGATCTCTTCTTCCCTCTTTTCCCCTTCACAAAGGATGGGGGGGACAAAGAAATATAAAACATTTTTTACCCTAATGGAAGGAATGCATTAAGTTAAAAAAAACGTTTTAGCTTTTTCCCTTATGCACCCTATGATAAACCATGTTATCCATGCTCAAGAAAATTGGCACTTTAGCAATAATGTTATTTTATACTGTTTGGTGAACAAATTTGGTTCACTTTAGGATGCACGATGAATTAACTGCTTTATCTTTTTTATGTACATATATACTGTGTATATACAGGGTGATTGAAAAGTAACTCCTTATTTTAAAAATCTTATAATTAATTTTTTAATCATTATTTTTACAAAAAATAAATATGAGAAGAACACACATAACATGCAGTTTTATTTAAAATTCAATATGTGCACCAACATTTGCCTGCAGCTTCTGAAGCCGCTCTGGAATCGCATCAACTGATCTTTGCAGGAACGCTTGTGAGATGGCAGAAATAACTTCTCGTAGTCGCCCTTCAAGTTCTTCTAAAGTCTTTGGTTTCGTAGAGTAAACTTGTTCCTTCAACAAACCCCAAAGAAAAAAGTTGCAGGGTGTTAAATCAGGGCTTCTGGCCAGCCACTCATGCGCATTTTTTCCTTTGATGGTCCTCCACCATCTTTGCACTTGAACAACTGATTTCCAAACTTCGTAGCGTGCCGCTAACTGGGCACGCTCTTGTAGAGTTAAACGTCTGGACATCTTTATGGGGCTTTGAATTTTAAAACAAAATAATCAATCTGAACAGAAAAACAACAATACAGATTTATTGTCATAGATTAAGGAACATACAATAAAGAATTGAGAAAAAAGTAACTTCATATAAAAATTGATAAATAGTTTAAAATAGGGAGTTACGGTACTTTTCAATCACTATATATGGTCCCCAAACCAAAGAGCCAAAGGAGGAAAGGGCCAGTAGGACTGTTGCGGTAGGTTTCTGTTCTTACCCCCTTGCCCTAAATGTCCGCAATTACTGCTCCAGTTCACCTTGGTGTTTATCTCCATTAGACACCCATACTTTGTGTATTGATTACGTACATTGTTTACCTTGTCTGTAATTTACTTTTACCCCTTATACTCATGTGTACATTTATGCTCTTACGTGTTTTTATTATTGATTGGGCTCAGCCGCCTACCGTTCCCTGCCAGTCACGAGCCAACTGGGTGTCTTCGGACACTCCCCCAGTGACGGCCCAGTGTCTGTCCTGGCGAGGTTTGCAGCCCCACCCCATTGAGCTGTGTCCCCGCGCGGGCCTCCGCACCACTCTCAGGACAATGGCGCATGGCGCATGTGCGAACCCTTTGCGCTGACGTCATGCGTGCGGCCTTACCCGGCGATGCTGCACCACGGCTTCTGCCCACGTGTGTCAGAAACGCCGGGTAGAGGACATATAAACAGGACCTTTCCGCTTCCAGTGCAATTGATGCCGGATCCTGGGATCGCTGTGGCTCCACCTAATCCACAGTAAGCCTTCTCCAGCCTTCTTAACTATATTCTCAGCCCGCCCTTGACATTGCCTAATTTCTCTCACCATCACTATCCATAACCTCCTTCATTTTTCTTCCTCACTAGGTGTCACTAGCTAGCATCATTACCCTGGCGCTACCCTGGGACCATTCGTGGTCCCCCTCCTCACAAACTCATTCCACCACCTACATTCCCTGCTGTGCTCACGTGTTCCAGCTGGGCTCCTTCTCCCGGGACCCCTCTACGTCCTACTCACCTCCTTGCATCCAAGGTACACCTTTTCTTACCCCTTTCCTCCCCTCACCCCCCCTCCGCCATCCCCATTCCCCCCCTTTCCCCCCATGTCCATCCCTCTCCTCCTCTTCCCCCCTTTCTCTCCCCCCTTCCTCCTACCTTTCCTTCCACCCACCCTGTCTTTCCCTTTCCTTCCTTCCCTCTTTCCCCCCCGTTTCTATATTTCTCCCCTTTCCCCTTTCCCCACTCACATCCTCACACCAACCTCGTTACCCATTTTTATCACTTGGATTTAGTGTTCACGTGTGTTGCACCCCCCCCCCCCCCAATCTTCCAAGGTTTGGCCTCTAGATATTAATCATATCTCGCCTTATTTTATATATCTGACAAGTAGGTCCACCCACAATTATGTCCCCATATGACTACCGCGCAGGACCTTGCCCAGTTACCCCAACTGCCCTCGCTTGGCGGGGTCTTTTTAGGTAAGCGACTGAGCCCTTGCTCCCCAATCCACATATTGTTGTTTCTTCTTTTAAACTAACCATTGACTGATTGTCTAATTACTTCTAGATATGCTCCTTATGAAGTGGCACATGCCACGAAACTAGTTGAGATTGTTGTGACCTTCAACCCACTGTGCTGTTTCCCCCTCTGGGGATCTGTCAGAGAATGTTAGCAAACCAGACTGTGTGACAGCACAGAGGAGACCAAACAGGTGTAGGTAAAAGGGTGATAATTTATTAAGTGAAGTAAACAGACAAATAAACACCTCAAACAGAACACAGTGCAAATAACCAAACCAAATCACAGTGACAAAAAGAGATATATACAGTAAAGGGGGAATACCGGAATCGTAGTAAAAGCCAGGCCGAGGTCATACACAAGGGGATCCAGCAGATGGGTAAGGATAGGAATAAACAGGAACAGGGACGAGATGGATGGGTTGGCTGCAGAGCAGGGATCAAGGTAACCGAGAGACAGATGCAGGCTGAGCTTAAGGTAGGGATCAGGTTGGATCGGGTAAAGCAGGATGCAGGATGCAGGCTCAAGGTAGGGATCGGGTCAAGCAGGGTGCAGGTTAGGGATTGGGTCAGATACAGGCTCAGGACAGGGTCACGGGTCACAGGTCCTAGGTCAGGGAGAGAGCGATACCAGGGAAAGGAGTGTTTGCACTTGCCGGGTATTTAACCACCTCCCTACTGGGCACTAAAACCCCCTTCCTGCCCAAGCCATTTTTCAGCCTTCAGCGCAGCCACACTTTGAATGACAATTGCGCGGTCGTGCGACGTGGCTCCCAAACAAAATTTGCGTCCTTTTTTTCCCACAAATAGAGCTTTCTTTTGGTGGTATTTAATCACCTCTGCGGTTTTTATTTTTTGCGCTATAAACAAAAGAAGAGCGTCCAGTTTGGAAAAAAAACACAATATTTTTTACTTTTTGCTATAATAAATACCCATTATTTTTTCAATTAAAATTTTCCTCAGTTTAGGCCGATACGTATTCTTCTACATATTTTTGGTATAAAAAAAAATCGCAATAAGCGCGTATTGATTGGTTTGCGCAAAAGTTATAGCGTCTACAAAATAGGGGATAGTTTTATAGCATTTTTTATTATTTTTTATTTTTTTATTAGTAATGGCAGCGATCTGCGATTTTTATTGTGACTGCGATATTGCGGCGGACACATCGGACACTTTTGACACATTTTTGGTACTATTTACATTTATACAGCGATCCCTGCTATAAAAATGCATTGATTACTGTATAAATGTGACTGGCAGGGAAGGGGTTAACCACTAGGGGGCGGGAAGGGGTTAAATATGTTCCCTCAATGTGTTCTAACTGTGGGGGGAGGGGACTGACTGGGGCAGGTGACCGATGGTTGTCCCTATGTACAAGGGACACACCATCAGCCTCCTCTCCCTCACAGGACGTGGATCTGTGTGTTTACACACAGAGATTCACTTTCCTGCTCGTTTCCCGGGCAATCGCGGGTGCCCGGCGGCAATCGCGGCCGCCGGGCACGCGCACCGGGTCCTTGGTAACGCGGCGGGCGCGCACGCGCGATCCCCCTCCTTCTGAAGGACGTTCAGGAATGTCCACTCAGAAGGAGAGAGCACCCACCCGGCCGTATATGTACAGTGGCCGGGTGGGTTAAGTAGTTAAGGAAGTCCAGTAATTAAGCTTTAGGTCACAGCTGACCACAGGAAGTGCTGCCTGTCCCATACTGCCAGAATACACCCGCTGGTGGACGCCAGTACTACAGTCCATGAATCATGTGTTACCACCAGCAGGTGAGATCCTCCAACAAAGATATTGGCTGCAAGAGGACACCTGCTGGTGGACACTAGTACCGCAGTCCAAAGGACCAACAGCCCCACCAGCGGGTGAAGCCTTTCCTGACAGTACCCCCCCTCAAAGGAGTGACCTCCGGACGCTCCAACGACCTGTTGCTGGGGGAAGTTCATGGCAACAAGCCAGGTCACATCCGGGCAGACAGCGGGCACATCCGGGCAAACAGTAGGCATATCCAACTGGGAAGCAGGCACATCCGGGCAGGAAACAGTCACATCAAGCTGGGCAGCGGACAGGGGCACACCAGGCTGGGCAGCAGGCAGGGGCACATCAGGCTGGACAGCAGGCAGGGGCACATCAGGCTGGGCAGCAAGCAGGGGCACATCAGGCTGGGCAGCAGGCAGGGGCACATCAGGCTGGGCAGCAGGCTCCGGGTCATCGAGCTGGGCAGCAGGCTCCGGGTCATCGAGCTGGGCAGCAGGCTCCGGGTCATCGAGCTGGGCAGCAGGCTCTGGGTCATCGAGCTGGGCAGCAGGCTCCGGGTCAACGAGCTGGGCAGCAGGCTCCGGGTCATCGAGCTGGGCAGCAGGCTCCGGGTCATCGAGCTGGGCAGCAGGCAGTGGCACATCCGGTTGGGCAGCAGGCTCCTCAGGCCAGGAAACGGGCACCATAACTTCAGGCTGGGAAACGGGCACCACAACCTCAATCCGGGAAACGGGCACCACAACCTCAAGCCGGGAAACGGGCACCACAACCTCAAGCCGGGAAACGGGCACCACAACCTCAGGCTGTCAGGCTGGCACGGGGACTTCAGGCTGGCAGGCTGGCACGGGGACTTCAGGCTGGCAGGCTGGCACGGGGACTTCAGGCTGGCAGGCTGGCACGGGGACTTTAGGCTGGCAGGCTGGCATGGGGACTTCAGGCTGGCAGGCTGGCACGGGAACTTTAGGCTAGCAGGCTGGCACGGGAACCTCAAGCTGGCAGACTGGCACAGGGACCTCAGGCTGGTAAACTGACATAGAAACCTCGGGCCGGCAGACTGGTACAGGAACCTCAGGCTGGAAGACTGCCTCGGGAACCGCAGGCTGGAACACTGGCTCGGGAACCGCAGGCTGGAAGACTGGCTCGGGAACCGCAGGCTGGAAGGCTGGCTTGGGAACTGCAGGCTGGAAAGCTGGCTCGAGAACTGCAGGCTGGGAGGCTGGCTCTGGAACTGCAGGCTGGAAGGCTGGCTTGGGAACTGCAGGCTGGAGCAGGTTGGTGGGTGTGGAGATAGGTTGGATTGTGTGGGTTGGGAAGTACTTCCGCTTCTTCTTGGATTTAGTCACTGCAGGTTTGCAAGTAACGGGGGGAGTATATGAAAAGGTTGGAATTGAGCAAATGGAAGAAAATGGCAGAGGTGCAGGGACAGTGGCTGGAGGAGGTTCTTGTGGATTGGCTACGGATAGGAGGGAAGAAGCAGGTGGATTGAAGGCAGGGTAGGTGCAACAGGTAGAGACGGGGTAGTAGTATTTGGGGGGCTGAACACACTGGACGGTAGCTGGGGTTGCCATAGGCGATGGGCGGATACATTCCTGGGAAGGCAGGTGATCAATGGCAGGGCTGGAACGCTGCGGCTTGGCTAAGTGCAGGAGATCTGACCATGCCTGCAGCACAGGTTGAGCAAAAACTGTCTCACTCACAGACTGTCTGACCAGGGATTGCACTGAATGGATGCAATCAGACAACACCTGCTGGAATAATGTTCCCAAAAATAGGCTGGATCATCCTCTAACAACCACACTAAGGATTCAACCTGGTCAAAACTGAAAGGGGGTGAAAAATCGTCACTCCCATCGGGAATAGATGACAGAGCTGGCTTTTCACATAACTGCACTAACGGCTGGATGTCCTCTAAAGACATATAACCCTGCCCCACTAGAGAATAAGCTGATCGGATGGTTTCTATCAGCTGGTCACTGGTCCAATCCTTTAGAATCTGACGACAATATTCATTATCCTGTGCTGCCAGCAGAGAATAATAAAAGGCCTCATTATTATCCATCTTGACCGCTATTACAAACCAGGATGGTCCCTCAATGCCGTCACGTCTGGTTCAGGAATGGCCCTGGTATACTGTCAGAGAATGTTAGCAAACCAGACTGTGTGACAGCACAGAGGAGACCAAACAGGTGTAGGTAAAAGGGTAATAATTTATTAAGTGAAGTAAACAGACAAATAAAACACCTCAAACAGAACACAGTGCAAATAACCAAACCAAATCACAGTGACAAAAGGAGTTATATACAGTAAAGGGGGAATACCGGAATCGTAGTAAAAGCCAGGCAGAGGTCATACACAAGGGGATCCAGCAGATGGGTAAGGATAGGAATAAACAGGAACAGGGAGGAGATGGATGGGTTGGCTGCAGAGCAGGGATCAAGGTAACCGAGAGACAGATGCAGGCTGAGCTTAAGGTAGGGATCAGGTTGGATCGGGTAAAGCAGGATGCAGGATGCAGGCTCAAGGTAGGGATCGGGTCAAGCAGGGTGCAGGTTAGGGATTGGGTCAGATACAGGCTCAAGACAGGGTCACGGGTCACAGGTCCTAGGTCAGGGAGAGAGCGATACCAGGGCAAGGAGTGTTTGCACTTGCCGGGTATTTAAGGAAGTTCAGTAATTAAGCTTCAGGTCACAGCTGACCACAGGAAGTGCTGCCTGTCCCATACTGCCAGAATACACTGGTGGACGCCGGTACTACAGTCCATGAATCATGTGTTACCACCAGCAGGTGAGATCCTCCAACAAAGATATTGGCTGCAAGAGGACACCTGCTGGTGGACACTAGTACCGCAGTCCAAAGGACCAACAGCACCACCAGCGGGTGAAGCCTTTCCTGACAGGATCCTTATATTGGCGTTGTACATGGTTATCACTATTTTGTTTCTGTATTTCCCATTGTGTCTTATTTTGATGTTGTATTCAATAAAATGTCTGTTTTATACCTGCATTTTATATTTGATGTTTTCTATATTGATAAAAAAAGTAGCTGAAGTACTTCTAGGGATTGTAAAATAGCAACATAAAAGAGTTGCTTCTAACTGGTTGTAATAACCACCAATGTGCAATTACCAGTTGGGTAGTAAGGAAATATTTATAACAATCCAGCATAGCCAGCCCACCCTGTAGGGATGGTCTGGTTAGGGTCATAAGTTTTTATCTCAGTGATTAAGAGCCCCACAGGAACGATGTAAACAATTGGGTAAGTTGACAAAAGAAGGACTTAGGGATCCATTGTGGGGAATTGAAAAACAGTTAAGTAAATTCAGGTAATATTTTCATTTTAACCAGGTTTATGCGGCCTACAAAAGGGAATGGCAGATTTTCCCTTGCCTTCAGTTTAATCTTCACCTCCTGTAGTACAGTCATTAAATGCAGGGTAACATAATCAGTAAGGATTATTGCAGGATATTACAATATCTAAATAAGTAAAGTCCAATGCAATAATGTACATGTAAACGTAAAACCTAACCCAATGCAGATGGAGATCCCTAAGAGCAAGTTCAGCGGCCTTGGGGATCTATCGGTAGGAGTAAAGATTATTGCCAATTAACCAGTATGCCTGTGACTCTCAAAAAAGTTGTCAGTACTTGGAACGCCCCTTGTAGAGAGGGTCCTGCATCATTTAGAAACAGCAGGAGGTTATCCACGTACAAGGCCACCCTCTTCTCAAACCATCCAATTTTATGTCCCTAATGTCAGGAGAAACTTGAAGATAATGGGTTCCATAGCTATGGCAAAAAGGGCTTGAGAGAGAGGACAGCCCTGCGAAGTACCTCTGTAGAGTTAAAATGGGATAGAAAGGTTGCCCCCAAAGCAAGTAGATGCCACCAGGTGACTATAAATGGTCAGCAGGCACTGGTACATCAGACTGGGGCACAGGAATTTCAGGCGGAAACACTGGCTGGAAAGCAGGCAGAGATTTGGCAGAATCAGGTGGGTTATCAGGTTCAGCTGGCATGCAAGCAGACTGGAGCAGGTTGTTTGGTGTGGAGGCAGGTTGGGTTACTGGCAGGATCGTTTTGGTTGGAAAAAACTTTCATCTTTTCTTGGGCTTAGCCACTGAAGCTCTGTAGGTAAGGGGTGCAGTAGACTGGAAAGGAGGATTGGGATATGGCAGAGAAGAGGTAACAGTAGCTGGAGGAAGTTCTTGTGGGTTTGTAGGCAGCTGAGAAAAGACAGGTGGGTTGAATGCAGGATAGGTACAGGGAGCAGAGACTGGATATTGGTATCTGGTGAGAACCAGTGTGTACTGAATTGCGACTGGGGTTGCCATGGGTGATGGGAGAAAAAACTTTTGTACAGGTAGGTGTCTGATGGTAGAAGGGGTTTGTTGTGGGTTGGCTGGGATTGATTGTAACATATCAGACCATGCAGAGAGTATTGGTTGGACAATGAATCACATGCTGCCTGTCTGACAAGGGTCTGTACTGAGTGAATACATTCCACAAGCTTTTGCCGGGGACAAACTGAATAGTGCTCAACAAAGCATGCGGCATCATCCTCTAGCAGCCACACCAGAGATTCCACCTGATCAGCACTGTAAGGGGGGGACAAATCATCACAGGCCCCTGGAACACAGGACATGGCTAGCTCAGCACATATTTGGATCAAAGGCTGCACCTCTCCAAACAAAACACAGCCTTGGTAAACCTGGGAGTGGGCCAAACGGATGATCTCAAGCAGCTGGTCATGGGTCCACTCTTTTAGTGTCTGGCGGAGATCCTCGCCACTCTCAGAAGCCAGCAAAGCATAATAGGGAATCACGTTAGGGTTCATTTCAGCAAGCCAACAGAACCGAGATGGTTCCTTTGTGCAGCCACTTCTGATCAGGGATGGCCTTGGCTTTCTGTCATGAATCAGATGTGATCAGAACTGTGTGGACTGCATAGGTGAAGAAAGTAATAATTTATTAATGAAATGTGAATAATATGTAACGCAACCACCTCCAATAACACACAGTGCACAACAAACCAATATTAGACAAGACCCCAAAATAACAATATTCAGACAACTAAATATAGCCAAAAGGGAATACCGGAATCGAAGTCTAGCTAAGCCATGGTCATAACGGGAAATCAGCAAATGGGGGACAAGGAGCAATGGACAGGGAGAGGGTGAAAGGGATCAGACAGCAGGGCAGGGATCCAGGGATACAGGACTTACGGGAACAGGTACAAATAGGTTTGGGATCAGGATAAGAGTCAGGTTCAGAGTCAGGTTCAGAGTCATGTTTAGAGTCATGTTCAGAGTCAGGTTCAGAGTCAGGTTCAGATAACAGGTTCAGGCAACAGGGCACAAGACGAAGCCAAGGCAGTGTGTTGAACTTGCCAGGTTTTTATACCATTACCTGCTATCAGTTTCAGGTGATTCCTAATTGCAGCAGGAGATATCTGCTCCATCCTGCCAGGGAAAGGCTCTCCTGACAGTTCCAAACTGCCAGGAGACACCTGCTGGGGGACATCAGTACTGCACGCCAAATTTCAGATGGTATTACCAGCGAGTGCAACCTTTCCTGACAAGCACCTATCATTGCCAGGAATGCACTCACCATTGCCAGGAATGCACTCACCATTGCCAGGAATGTAGCACCCATCATTGCCAGGAATGCAGCCCCACCATTGCCAGGAATGCAGCCCCACCATTGCCAGGAATGCAGCCCCACCATTGCCATCAGTGCAGCCTTGGAGGGGACATGGAAGAGGCAGGACGAGCGCCAAAGATATCCAGGAGAATGTCCTGTTTACACAGCAGCCTCTTTAAGAGAAAGTCCTGCCTCCTTTGATGGACAGAGCAGTCGCCGGAGACGGGACTTCCTATTAGCAGAGGCTGCAGTGTAAACAGAAAATAATCTTCCTGTGTTCACGGCACTCGTCCCACCTCCTCCCTCCGAGGCAGTCAGCCTAATACCTATATATCTTTTGTGGCCCCGGGGCTGGGAGATTGTCGGGGGCCACAAAAGATATATATGTTTAGATAACCAGGCGGGCCGTTCAAAACTGGCCCGCAGGCCGCAATTGGCCCGCGGGCCAGACTTTGGACATGCCTGATTTATAACAATCGATTTATGTGGGATAAAGCCCAAACTGGATTCTTTAATCACTTCAGTCCCAGAAGAATTCGGCACTGTGTCGATTTTATTTTTTGCGCTATAAACAAAAAAAGGGCGACAATTTTGAAAAAAAAACAATATTTTTTACTTTTTGCTATAATAAATATCCCCAAAAATGTATAAAAAAACTAATTTCTTTCTCAGTTTAGGCCGATATTTATTCTTCTAAATCTTTTTGGTAAAAAAAAACACAATAAGCGTATATTGATTGGTTTGCGCAAAAGTTATAGCGTCTACAAAATAGGGGATAGTTTTATGACATTTTTATTTAAAAAAAAATGTTATTAGTAATGGCGGCGATCTGCAATTTTTATCATGACTGTGACATAATGGCGGACACATCGAACACTTTTGACGCTATTTTGGGACCAATGTCATTTATACAGCGATCAGTGCTATAAAAATGCACTGATTACTGTGTAAATGACACTGGCAGGGAAGGGGGTTAACCACTAGGGGGCGAGGAAGGGGTTAAGTGTGTTCTAGGGAGTGATTCTAACTGTGGGGGGGGGCTGGGCTACCAGTGACACGACATTGATCACTGCTCCCGATGACAGGGAGCAGTAGATCAGTGTCCTGTCACAAGGCAGAACAGGGAAATGCCTTGTTTACACAGGCATCCCCCTGTTCTGCAGCTCCGTGACACGATTGCGGGACACGGTCTGACATCGAGTCAGCGGGTTCCGCGGGCACGGTAACGGAGCTCGCGCCGAGCACGCATGCCCGCACGGTGGGAAATTCAAAGCGACGTACGGGTACGTTGCTTTGCCCAGCCAAGCCATTCAGCCGACGTAAAAGTGCGTGAAGCGGTCGGCAAGTGGTTAAGAACCCTAAGAATATATGATATAAGCCCATATTTTGCAGTAGCCAATTTTGTCCCATTCTCTCACATATGGGCACAATAAGCATTTATGTATTAAAAAAAAAAAAAAAAACTGAAAGCAGATCTAAAGATATATATACAGTATATATATATATATATATATACATATATAGATAGATAGATAGATAGATATGTGTGTGTGTGTGTATAAGCAATAAGAGGACATTCCCATATGCTCCAATCTTTGAGAATATGAATGCTTCTATGTAGTGAGTTGGGGCAAGCGAGCAGAGTTACAGCTGCATGCTATGAAAACTATACATGGCTTTGGGACCACTGGGTTCAGCTTAGTAAAGTATTCATGAAGTAGCTGCATTTGCCTGTGCTCGTGTATGATTTTCTGTGCCTGAAGCTTTCTTTGTGCATCAAGTCTGGCCTCTATAACTGTTGAAATTGATCTATACTTGTGATCTCAGCTTTAGGCACTGAGTTTGAATCCAAAGTTGATGACCAGCCTTCAAGTACCAACAGTGCTTGTCTCTCAAACTGATGAGTTCAAGCTCTGCTTTAAAAAAGGATTGGTAAAATGAAAAAAAAACAGTCATAAATTATTAAAGGAACATTGCATCAACCTCAAACAACTGCGTCATACAAAGTGAACACAAGATGCTAACAGCAGGACAAAAATACAAGTCAGGATGTAGGAATGTACAAAGTAAATTCATATTCAAATGAAAGTGGAACTGAACACAGGGGTATGGCAAGGCTACATGCAATACAGGAGATTAGGTGCTCTCATCCTGAAAAATTCCATCCGTATTTATGCGCTCTACTTAATTGCATTTGCATTGGGGGTAAGGTGCCTTGTGAGGTGGGGGGTTGCATGTTCTTTTTTTTTTTTTTTAATACCATGTGTAGCGGCCTCACTCTCTCTCTCTTTATCAGTTATACGGCTGTTGTCTAGGGGTACCTGGGAGCGAGAGTGCAGGAACACTACGCCAAGCTCTCACCTCGTATGTGTATGAGGGTTGAGCAAAGTCACTTAAATTACCTTCGGGTCTGTTCTCTGCATACGGAGCCTCTGTTTCTTCCGTGGAGATGTGTCTACCAGTAATAGAGCCCCACACCATTAAAGTCCAACACTCTTTTATTTCTCCATTTGCCAGGATGAACATATTCAGTTGAACTCTTGTAACAGACAGACAGGGGTGTGGATGCGAGTAGGCTCAGGCACAAATGAACTCTCCTATTCCTTTTGCGTGCGAATAGGCTTGGCGTGCGGCCTCTGCCACCGACTGTGAAGTTGGTAGCTGCCACCTACCGAGTGAACTGTTGCAGCCCCTGCCACAGGCCTGGGTGTAGCGGTCTCTGCCACTGACCTTAGAACATGGACCACCTTCCGTGTGAATACAGCCCCTGTTTGGAAAGGACATCCATCCCGACGGTCTTCGTAGGCCCTGTCCCTGGCACTGGCAATATGCTGCACCAGATCTACGGGAAGGTCCCCTGCACGGTCTGTTACGCCTGGATTCAGGTACCCGATACTGTGGGCACCATAGGACGATTCCTCCCGGGCAGGACCCAGTGGAAGAAGCTGGGCCCCAGGCCTGAATGATGTACCTCACCCCAGACTGAGGGTGTCTGGGGTGACTCCCGAACTACACGTGTCCAGGCCTAGGCCGCCTGGACACCGACCGCGGACAGCAGCCCTCAGGCTGAAGGTGCCTGGGGCTCGGAACCCCATGGCGAAGATGTCCGCCCCCTTTATACCCTCTCCCAGCAAGTCCGCCGTACAACCGCTGCGAGAGGTCACAAAGGGTACGGCACTACAGTGATGGTTCAACCCTGGCCCAAAATGACAGCGCCACCTGCTGGGTCGCAGGGAACTAGACATCACTGATGTCTTCACCCGAATTAAACATTCTGAAAAGTACATACCCGCTACACTCTCCCCCTGGTTATTTGACACTGGTCCCCAGTGTCTGGAGCAAACTATGCCCAAAAGAGGCTGACATAGCCCGATCCAGAAACCGACCAAAAATTTCAAAACTATAAAACGTTTTGAAAAAAATAACTCACTAAAACAGTTGTGCCTGAACCTGACATGAAAGGGGAGGGAAGGGAAACAAACAACACATAACAACAACAAAAACATTTTTGCAAATCACACATTCACATTAACATTTTTCCCCACCCATACTAACTAAGACCCGCCCCATTCTCAGCGGTCTTGATGGAACGCTCTCCTGCAGAGGGGAAAAGAAACTTTAAGCACACATATCCCAGACACAGATGTTCGTGCGAGAACGAAAAAACTTCTCCGCAGAGAAATCCTTTCCTTCTATAAGTGTGTGTGTGAACAGTGAATATCGGTGCGCAACACTGCCACCTGGTCACAGCGTCGCGGTAACTGCACTTGTTGAAGACTTTTCCCCCATCTTCTTCTGTGGCTCTAACTACCCCAAAGTCCATGATCACTTTGCGGGATGGAAGAATAAAGAACAACAACGGCAACAGTCCTTCAATTCCTCTAAAGAGCACAAACACCCGTTAAACTCGGGTACAGTCACTGGGTTTCCGGAAAAAAACAACAACATCGGAAAGTTCAACAGCAGTAGAATAAAGCAAGAACGGAGTCTTTTTTTTTTCTCCTACAGATAGAATTTTGGGTGCGGCAAGACAAGGGGTTTTAAGTGCTGGTCCATTGTCTCTAAATGGTATTCGACATCATCCCCTTCTTTGCGTCGAATCAATACCTTGTCTGCGTGGATGTGCCGACCCAGCATCCATTCTGCCTTGCAGTCCTTGAACCGTTGAGATGCTTTGGCGGAACACGCGAGGTACTTGCGGGCGTGTGGGACCTGAATGTGTGTCCACACGAAATCATTGTACCAGCGTTCCTGGCAGACTTCCACTTCATAAAAAAGTTCCTTGGGTAAGTACCGGTATTCCCACCCGTACTCGTTGGCAACTTTTTGGCGTTGTAGTCTCGCCAGCGGAGGCATAGTAGTGTGGTCTCCCTCACCCGGTAGGACGATAGCGTCCGGGTGGCGAGGTGCCTTGATCACCTCCATTCTGGGCATAGGCGCCCGCAGCAACAGTCTCTTTTCCCCGGTGCTAGATGCAAGTGGCACCGGAGATAGAGGGGCAGGCTGGGGACGGGATCCCTCCTCAGGAGCTGGTGCCTCCACCCGGGGTGTACTATCCCCTGTAGACATGGGTGGATCCCTGAATCTGCGGGACGAGGAGAGAGGCATCTTGTCCCAGCCCTTCTCAGCAAAAAGTTTGTCTATGACGACGTTGTCTCCTGGATCGGAGATCGACTCCAGGTCGGAGGTGTCACACTCCTCCCCGGGCAGGTAGTTTGTAGTGGAGACTGAATCGCTACCTCCCGCGGGCACACAGGGCCGTGAATCCCCGACACCTCCGCCCCAACACCAAGTCCCTCCGCCCAGCTTACCTCGGCCCAAAGTTGAGAAGGGATGTCCGGAACTCTTCCGACCGGATCCATCCGGGCTGGGCATAGGCGGGCAAGACGATCCACCGCGACCGCTGGACGGGACTACCAGACCGGTCTTCCTCTACGGTGGTGGACGCTGGGAAACAGTGGTGACCGAGTCAGCATCCTCGGATTTCTCCCGTATCTCAGTGATCGCGACCTCCCCTTCGGTCGCTGCAGTGCGCACAGGGATGGCTGTCAAAGCAGTGATTCCTCTTTCCTGAGTGGTGTTGCCTGTCGTGCGGTTGAGGTGGATGGTTTTGGGTTTCTCGATAGGTGGTTCCACCTCAAATAAGAACTCTCCGCAGGCCTCGCAGCGCCCGAATGGCTTCAGCTGACACACCAGTCCCGAACAGCCGGGACAAATCAAACCCAGGGCCTCAACGTCCATGCGTGAGTACAGGGCGAATCGTCCCCGGGGCTTTAGACGGATCCCTGTATCGGTAATCGGAGCAGCAGTAGTCAAACTCGTGGTAGGAGGATGAGGTGGAATCCACGATGCATTACCAAACATGGTGACTCTCTGCTGATCCATTGCGCACTGCATCGTTGGCGCCAAAGTCCCCACGTGTAGTCCTTCACACGATTGGACTCCTCCCCTGTTGCGCCCCAGTTCGCGGGCTTTCTCCTTGCCTGGGTCACGCCCAGGAACTGAGCAGGGAGGGTGTGCCTCTTGGGGCAGTGGCCAATATGGCCGACCTACTCAAGACTCTTCCGGGCAGACACGTTCAAACTCCGACAACTTCAGCTCCATTGTAGCACAAACACATCCCGGACCCGGAGCCCCCACGTGTAGCGGCCTCACTCTCTCTCTCTTTATCAGTTATATGGCTGTTGTCTAGGGGTACCTGGGAGAGAGAGTGCAGGAACACTACGCAAAGCTCTCACCTCATATGTGTATGAGGGTTGAGCAAAGTCACTTAAATTACCTTTGGGTCTGTTCTCTGCATACAGAGCCTCTGTTTCTTCCGTGGAGATGTGTCTACCAGTAATAGAGCCCCACACCATTAAAAGTCCAACACTCTTTTATTTCTCCATTTGCCAGGATGAACATAATCAGTTGAACTCTTTTAACAGACAGACAGGGGTGTGGATGCGAGTAGGCCCAGGCACAAATGAACTCTCCTATTCCTTTTGTGTGCGAATAGGCTTAGCGCACGGTCTCTGCCACCGACCGTGAAGTTGGTAGCTGCCACCTACCGAGTGAACTGTTGCAGCCCCTGCCACAGGCCTGGATGTAACGGTCTTTGCCACCAATCTTAAAACATGGACCACCTTCCATGTGAATACAGCCCCTGTTTGGAAAGGACATCCATCCCGATGGTCTCCGGAGGCCCTGTCCCGGCACTGGCAATATGCTGCACCAGATCTACGGGAAGGTCCCCTGCACGGTCCGTTACGCCTGGATTCAGGTACCCGATACTGTGGGCACGATTCCTCCCGGCCGGGACCCAGTGGAAGAAGCTGGGCCCCAGGCCTGAATGATGTACCTCACCCCAGACTGAGGGTGTCTGGGGTAACTCTCGAACTTCACGTGTCCAGGCCTAGGCCGCCTGGACACCGACCGCGGACAGCAGCCCTCAGGCTGAAGGTGCCTGGGGCTCGGAACCCCGTGGCGAAGATGTCCGCCCCCTTTATACCCTCTCCCAGCAAGCAAGGCGGGTTCCCCGCCCCGCCGTACAACCGCTGCGAGAGGTCACAAAGGGTACGGCACTGCAGTGATGGTTCAACCCCGGCCCAAAGTGACAGCGCCACCTGCTGGGTCGCAGGGAACTAGACATCACTGATGTCTTCACCCGAATTAAACATTCTGAAAAGTACATGCCCACTACACATGCATGCTTTTCCCCCCAAGAATTCATAAAATACCATTTTACTCCTTTACAATCCAAACCCAAAGCTTATCTCAAGTTTAAATTCCCAAATTAAACAGGCTACCATATTTAAATATATTTGGTCATGGGGACTTTATATACCGTATTTGTAGTCAGAGTCTTCGAGTGAGTAAAGCGTTAACCCTAACAACCAAGGCCTGAGGTGTGCCTTGGCCTAGCTGGTCAGTATGCCTGAGAAGAGGCATACCCTGAATGTAAGAATAAGAAAAATGTATAAAGAGTGTGTATGAAGGCTGGGGGAAACGGGTGGGTGGGAACCCTGAAAAGACGCTGACGCAGGACCTGACAAGGGAGGAGGCTTAAGTAGTTCTCTCAGCCTCCTCCCACGAATACAGGCTAGCCTACGGCCAGCCTTACACTTGTAGTCAGAGTCTTCGAGTGAGTAAAGCGTTAACCCTAACAACCAAGGCCTGAGGTGTGCCTTGGCCTAGCTGGTCGGTATGCCTGAGAAGAGGGCAAAAGACACATGTTTAGGTGAAGAAGGCAATTAAGGCAGCGCGTGCCCCGAAGGCAACAGTATATGTATTTGGTGAGTATCCGCAATGACTGGAGAAAACCCATCGACTCAAGGTAGGCGGTTCCAACTATCCAACCTGCGAAGCAGCCCAGAAATCGACTGAACATCTCGGGAAGGTTGGATAGAGCCTGGCACCCAAGATAACCCAGACATGAGACTGAAGTGCTCACGATCAGAGGATACGAGAGGGAAGTTGAAGCAAGGCTGGCCCAAGGAGCCCTGCAACAAGGCCAAGCAGAATGAAATGCCTCAATGGACACCAGTGAAGTGCTCTGTAAAGAAACCCCCCAAACCCCTGGCCTACCCACTCTTGGTATGGGAAGTGAGAGGGTGAGTTGCATAAGGACATCCTGGCAGGAGTCTGAAGTGCTGGATACCTGGAGGAGCAGGTAGATAAGGCCAATGCGCTGAGGCAACCAGCATTGTTGAACATGGAAAACCAGACACACAGAAACACCGGTCCCACCTGATGGACTCGGCTGGCAGATCACAGGCAGAAGCATGACCCGACCATGAGTCCTGAAAGCACAAATAGTCCAACCCAATCAACAGCAGGACTGATGGAACGAGTGCAAGATAGTTGACATCGGTGTGGAAGCCAATTCAACCTCCCCCAACAGTGCAAGTGCTGGACCGCCGGAGCACGGAAGAGTACCTAATGGAAAATCTAGCAGGAAAAGCAGCCCAAAAGTACCAACGCTATAGGAACTCGCCACTAGGTACCTAGGAGGCCCGTGCCCCCCCCCCCACCTTCAGAATGAAGTCAAAGAAACCAGACCAAGCACCCCGTGGTTGAAGGGATGCAAATGAACTAGTCCAACAGAGACGGGCAGCGAGCCCAAATGAAGGAAACATAAACTAAACATGACAACAGAACCAGACACAAAACAACGCCCCCCCCCGTGCCTACCTAAGAATGAAAATGAACAAACATCAAGACCACTGCACGTGAAAGAACATGATGACAACCCCCCCCACCCTAATGTGAGTTGTAAATGAGCCCGAGTAACCTGCAGCGCAGACCGGCAGTAGAACTGAACACAGACCGTGGTGGGTAAACGTACAGGGGTAATGAAGGAGCGTGCATCGTATGAAGTATGGTATACGGGCGAGAAGATTGTGGTCATCAATCATTAAAAATGAAACCTCAGCCCGTATGGATCTGTAGACGTGACAGATCCCGAGATGTGAACACAAGCTAATTAACCCAGGTTGCAACAAAGACAAGGACGATGAGACATGGTAACCACACAGAAGACAACGCTATGAAAAACACTATGACAGAAATCGTAGGGCAGAAACACAATGACAGAAATTGTGGGGCAGAAACGCAATGACAGAAATCGTGGGGCAGAAACGCAATGACAGAAATCGTGGGGCAGAAACGCAATGACAGAAATCGTGGGGCAGAAACGCTATGACAGAAATCGTGGGGCAGAAACGCAAAGACAGAAATCGTGGGGCAGAAACGCAAAGACAGAAATCGTGGGGCAGAAACGCAAAGACCGTAATCGTGGGGCAGAAACGCCATGACAGAAATCGTGGGGCAGAAACGCCATGACAGAAATCGTGGGGCAGAAACGCAATGACAGAAATCGTGGGGCAGAAACGCTATGACAAAAATCGTGGGGCAGAAACGCTATGACAAAAATCGTGGGGCAGAAACGCTATGACAGAAATCGTGGGGCAGAAACGCTATGACAGAAATGTAATGACAGAAAAACCAGGGGCAGAAAAGGTATGAGAGAAACGCTGAGCCTGATATGCTAAGGCCGACGTGCCATGACAGGAAAACCTGGGGCAGAAAATGTATGAGAGAAATGCCGAGCCTGAACGCAGAGCCTGAAAGGCTGAGGCAGAAATGCAATGACAGCAAACCTGGAGCAGAAACGCTGAGACTGAAAAGCTACGGTAAAGCAATGACAGAACCCTGGGGCAGAAAATGCTAAGACAATGCCGAGACTGAACCGCTGAGGCAGACAAAATGCAATGACAGAAAACCCCTGGGGTAGAACCACTATGATAGAAATGCTATGACAGAATGCTGAGACTGAAAATCAAACGACAGAAACATGGGCCAGAACGCTACGACAAAACGTGGCTGAAATGCAACCACAGAAACCTGGGGCAAAACGCTATGACAGAACGTAATTGAAAAAAGCAATGACAGAAACCTGGGGCAGAATGCTATGACAGAACGTGAGACTGAAAATGCAATGACAGAAACCTGGGGCAGAAACGCTAAGACAGAACGTGACTGAAAAATGCAATGACAGCAACCTGGGGCAGAACGCTATGACAGAACGTGACTGAAAAAATGCAACGACAGAAGCCTGGGACAGAACGCTATGACAGAACGTGAGACTGAAAATGCAATGACAGAAACCTGGGGCAGAAACGCTGAGACTGAAAGCCATGGCAGAATGCGATGCCAGAACACCTGGGGCAGAAATGCTATGAGAGAAACTCTGCGCCTGAAACGCTAAGGCAGAAACACAAAGACAGAAAAACCTGGGCAGAAAGAAACGCTATGACAGAACGCTGAGAGTGAACCGCTGCGGCGGAAAAAGCAATGACAGAGAAACCTGGGGCAGAAACGCTGAGACTGAACTGCTGAGACTGAACTGCTGAGACAGAAAAAGTAATGACAGAACGGCCCTGGGGCAGAAATGCGATGACAGAAACTCAGAGACCGAAAAGCAAAAATGCCGGGACAGAAACGCCAAAACAAAAACACCTGGTGCCTGAAAATGCTGAACAGGAAGCTAAGACAAATGCACGCAACGCAAGGAAATACTGCCATGCTGCTGGCGTGACTACGGAGAAAAGGTGGACTGCCCCCCCCGCATACTACCAGCATGACCCCTGGAGATGCGGGTGGACAGCACCCCCCCAACTGCCTGCGTGTGACCCCCTGCAGCGGTGAGCTGAACACCCCCCCCAGCTGCCAGCGTGGTCCGGGAGGAGTCAATGGACGTCCCCTAACATGAATCCAACATGGCCTGGGAGAAGTGGATAGATGGATGGATGGGTGCAGTGCAGCGCAGCACCCCCCCCCCCCCCCCCACGAGAACCAGGCAGCGGGAGGAGGAGTGAATGGACACCCGGAGAAGATGGGTGCAGTGCAGCGCAGCACCCCCCCCCATGGTGCTCGGCATGCGCCTGGCAGACGGCGAGCACCCCCCCTCTCTCGGATGCCTGCAAGTACCCGGAGAAGGAAGGGAGGCGTGCGGAGACCCCCCTCCATGAAGCCGGCATGAGAACCGGGCGGTGAGCAGCTCCCCCTCCCCCTGATGATGAGAAGGTAGACCGGGATGAGCAAGCGAACGCCCCCCCTCCCCTGCATGGGACCCGGAGAAGGAAGGGAGGCGTGTGGGAGTCCACGACGAAGCTGGAAGTGAGTGACCCACGAAGATGACTGCCAGCACGCGTCTTCCTACCCCCAGACCTCAAGCGACAGCCCAGGCTCCTTCGTCACCCTCTCCCTTAGCAAGGCTTTCCCCTCCCCCGGAATGAAGGTATGCTGTGAGCGGCGGTCAGGGCATGAAACCCCCGCCCCCCGGCCTGAGCATGGACCTGGCCTCCGAAGTGGACCCCCCTGTAGAAGCCCTCCGCCCCCCTACCAGAACCGCGAGCCCCGGAAGAAGTGAAGAAGAGGAGCCTCCAGCCATGGACCATGCCGCCGCGAACCATGCTGCTGCTCCACTGGAACGAAAAACCGGAAGTGACGCGGATGCCCTGTGAACCCGGAAGTGACGTCAGCAGCAACCCTGAAAAGATGCAGACGCAGGACCTGACAAGGGAGGAGGCTTGAGTAGTCCTCTCAGCCTCCTCCCACAAATACAGGCTAGCCTACGGCCAGCCTTACACTTATCTGCGTTATCCCTTTCATGACTAAGCCTATTTCTGACATTTGGTGTTTACAAGTTAAAATCCAAATTTTTTGCTAGAAAATTACTTAGAACCCCCAAACATTATATATATATATATTTTTTAGCAGAGAATCTAGAGAATAAAATGGCGATTGTTGCAATATTTTATGTCACACGGTATTTGTGCAGCGGTGTTTTAAATGCAACTTTTTGGGAAAAATTTACTTTCATGAATTTAAAAAAAATTAAAAAGTAAAGTTAGCCCAATTTTTTTGCATAATGTGAAAGATGATGTTACGCCAAGTAAATAGATATCAAACTTGCCATGCTTTATAATTACATAAAAATCTCCATAGGAGACGCTTTAATTTTTTATATGGTTACCAGGTTAGAGTTACAGAGGAGGTCTATGGCTAGAATTATTGCTCTCGCACTGACGATCGCGGCGATACCTCACATGTGTGATTTGAACACCGTTTACATATGCGGGCCCGACTTCCGTATGCGTTTTCTTTGCTGTGCGAGCTCGCGGGGACAGGGGCGCTCTAAAAAAAGTTTTTTTTTTGTTTTTTTTGTTTTATAATCTAAAATTGTGTTTTAAAAAAAAAAAAAATATTTGATCACTTTTATTGCTGTCACAAGGAATGTAAACATCCCTTGTGACAGTAATAAGTGGTGACAGGTACTCTTTATGGAGGGATCGGGGGTCTAAAAGACCCCCAATCCCTCCTTTGCACTTCAAAGTATTCAGATCGCTGAAAACTGCGATTCTGAATACCGTGTACTTTTTTAAATCCGGCGCCATTGGCAGCCGAGTAACCCCACAGCCACGCCTCCTGCCCCTGCTCATATGATAGACAGAACAGTGGCCCAGGAGGCGTGGCTGTGTGTGACTGAGCGCCGGGTACACAGGAGATCGCGGCTCTGTGTAATCCAGCGGCGCTTGCTCCTCCTCTTCCCTCAGAGACAGCAGGAATCAGCGTATAACATGCACCCATGATTTCCCCCTGATTTTCATAGGGAAAACGTGCGTGTTATATGCCAATGAATACAGTACTTTTTTTTCCCACAAGAAACACACTTGACAGGTAGTAGAGTGCTGTCACTGAAAAGGCATTGAGTTCAGTGAATGATCTGGGTTACATACTGTACTCAGTATATGTTAGAGGTCACCCGTTATTCCTGCTTCTCCTCCACATATAGATTGGCAGCCAAAAGGGACCCAGCATTCTGTAGTTGGGATGTACTGGGCAGGGTGGTTGCAGACAAGTATCTGCCAAGGGGATTTTCAGATCATGTATACCCCTTTCCCGCCGAGGGTACGCACATATGCGTACTCGGCTTTCAGGGGTTATACCGGGATGATGCCTGCAGCTGCAGGCATCATCGCGGTACCGTTGTTTAGAGCCACCGATTGGCTTTCCAGGTATAACAACTGATGTGGCTAAAAGCCGCTCGGTTGTTATACCGGAGGAGCAGGAGGGGACATCCCCCCCTTCCGCCACCTCCGCCGCTCTTACCGGGCCTCCCGTCCCACCGGGAGACCCGATCCACGATCCGCCACCTCGGGCGGCTAGAGACAGACTGAATCGAAACTGTGAATGGCTTTGATTTAGTCTCTTCACTGTAACCACGGAAGCGACGTCATGACGTCACGTCCGGGTTACTCGGCTGCCAATGGCGCAGAATTTAAAAAGTACACAGTATTCAGAATCGCCGTTTTCGGCGATCTGAATACTTTGAAGTGCAAAGGAGGGATTGCGGGTCTTTTAGACCTCCGATCTCTCCATAAAGAGTACCTGTCACCACTTATTACTGTCACAAGGGATGTTTACATTCCTTGTGACAGCAATAAAAGTGATCAATTTTTTTTTTTTTTTTAAAACACTATTTTTAATTATAAAAGTAAATATAAATAAATAGGAAAAAAAAATTAAAATTTAAAGCGCCCCTGTCCCCACGAGCTCGTGCAGCAAAGAAAACGCATACGGAAGTCGCGCCCGCATATGAAAAACGCGTTCAAATCACACATGTGAGGTATCGCCACGATCGCCAGAGCGAGAGCAATAATTATAGCCTCGCCTATGGAGATTTTAAGGTACCGTAGTTTGTCGCCATTCCACGAGTGTGGGCGATTATAAAGCATGACATGTTTGGTATCTATTTACTCGGCGTAACATCATCTTTCACATTATACAAAAAAATTGGACTAACTTTGCTTTTAAATTTTTTTTTAATTCATAAAAGTTAATTTTTCCAAAAAAGTTGCGTTTAAAACACAGCTGCGCAAATACTGTGTGACATAAAATATTGCAACAATCGCCGTTTAATACTCTAGATTCTCTGCTAAAAATATATATATATAATGTTTGGAGTTTCTAAGTAATTTTCTAGCAAAAAATACGCGTTTTAACTTGTAAACACCAAATGTCAGAAATGGGCTTAGTCATGAAAGGGATACTACTGTTCAAGTAGGCTACAATAATGCTAATAGATCCTGAAGAATAAACCCAGGCTTGATCCAGGATTCCAATACTGCCCAACAAATTGCTCTGTGCTTTGATCTGTACTTGCAACATAATGAAGAAACAGCTGTTCCACAAATAGTGGGAGAGCAGAATATTATAAAGGCTCAAAGCAACTGGATGGGAAGGAATCAGTTGGCAGGGCATTAACCAATTCCTTACTGGGCACTTAAACCCCCCCTCCTGCCCAGACCAATTTTCAGCTTTCAGCGCTGATGCATTTTGAATGACAATTGCACGGTCATACAACGCTGTACCCAAATTAAATTTTTATCATTTTTTTTCTCACAAATAGAGCTTTCGTTTGGTGGTATTTAATCACCGCTGAGGTTTTTATTTTTTGCTAAACAAATAAAAAAAATGGAAAATTAAAAAACAAAAATTATGTTTCATAGTTTGTTATAAAATTTTGCAAACAGGTATTTTTCTCCTTTATTGATATCTGCTGATGAGGTGGCCCTGGTGGGCACTGATAGGCTGGGGGCGTGCAGGCCGCGTTCGAGGACAGGGAGTACGTCCATGGACGCCCTCCCGGCAAATTAGGTCCGCGCTGTAGCCGTCTTTCGGCTATAGCGCGGATCTGAAGTAGTTAATAGACTTTCCCTATGATGAGACCTTACTGGTCTGTGCTAAGAGAACAGGGATCTAAGGGTTTAACTTACTTAAGCTTACACACTGGGTTGATTTACTAAAGGCAAATAGACTGTGCACTCCGCAACTGCAATTGTACTCGTTTTTCCAAAAGCTTAGTGAATCTGGTGAAACTTAACTTTGTAAAGAATACCCAATTCAGATGGAAGGAAATGTTTTACAAAAAACGTTTTTTTCTTGAATATGATTGAATAATGGAAATCAGCAGAGCCTCACCACGTTCACTACGCTTTGGGGAAAATATGTACAACTACACTTACAAATTACACAGTCTCTTTGCCCTTAGTAAATCAACTCTACTGTGTCCACATCAAACAAACAGTTTCCATTTTTGAAAAAGTAAAATAAATGGGAGAGTTCCTTACAGAGGGGACCCCAATGAGGACTGATTTACCCTATATACAAAAGTCAAATGGTACACCGACCAATGATCGGCAGGATATCATAGACATCTTTGTAAGCATTACCTAAATCTGTATGATGCCATTCGATATTAGGAGGAAACCAAAACGATATTTATACTAGACAAACTAGCCCAGCATTACCTCTACTCAAATTTTAGCATTTCAATGGGTCACGTGTTTTAAGTTTTTCTAACTTGGCTTTTTACACAAACAAAAGCCAAGTTAGATGCATAAAGGAATTTACCCCCCTTTGCTTATGGGTAAGGTAAGCCTCAATAAAATTAAAGTATAACCACAATTTTTAATTTTTTAGGAATGCCCCTGTGTAGGTACCACAAAGTTACTTTAAACAATTTAACAGCATGCTTTTTTGCCTCTTTGGAATAAATGCACTCCCTGATTAAAGTGGTTGTAAACCTGAAGCCCCATACACACTATCAGTTTTCTTGCAGGTTTTTCTCTTCAGGTTTACCAAAACCATCTAATATGAGGTCAAACCTTAAGAGTTTCAATTCGTATGCAATCAGGCAGGCCCTTGCACTACATGGTTTTGGTAAACCTGAAGAGAAAAACCTGCAAGAAAACTGATAGTGTGTATGGGGACTCAGACATGAAATGTGAACAAGGCATGTCCCTCTGCTTGTCTCAATTAGGAGCACTAAGTGTAATTTCTATCTGCTGCTGTGTTCCTCTGCTATCAGCATGAATCACTTCTGACAAGTTTTCCTGACACCAAGAGAAAAATGGTAACAGGAGAGGGTTCTCCAACAGATTGACAGCCTCAGCTCTGTTCCTGTGTGCTGTGTGAAGGGGAGTATGTCTCTTCCCTCCAATCGGCTCACAGAGCTCTCTTCACTGAGCTCTGCAAAGTGTAATTTCAGCTCTCTGCCCTCTTTTTTCTGTACTCTCACACAAGCTATAACAACACTGGACTTTGAACGGATGTAGAGAAGAGAAGAATGCAAATAAACAGGTATACCTTATGTAGGAGGATTGTTTTCATATTTGTTTATCACCTGAGGCCATTCTCTTCATTGGGTATATGTGAGGGTTTACAACCACCTTAAGCCTTACCATGCTTTAAAGACCATGTCTGGAGTGTGGTTTGGCACTCCCAATTTTTTTTTGCATTTTTAGCAGGCCACCTTACTCATACTCATGCTCATAATTAGGTAGAGTGACTGTAAACTTTAAAATAAAAAAATAAATACAAAAAACAACCATGTCATACTTACCTGCTCTGTGCAATGGTTTTGCGCAGAGCAGCCCTGATCCTCCTCTTCTCTGGTCCCCTGCCAGTGCACCTGGCTCCCCCCCCCCTCAGAAAGTGCCCATCATAGCAAGGCATTTGCTATGGGGGCACTTGTGCAGGCTCACTCCCAAGCTGGCTCAGGATGTCCATAGACACACAAAGCATGGAAAGGCCCTGCTCCCACTCCATCCTCACTGGTAGGGATGAGCCGAACACCCCCCCGTTTGGTTCGCACCAGAACCTTCGAACAGACCGAACGTTCGCGCAAACTTTAGAACCCTATTAAATACAATGGACGCGAATGGTTGAAATCTAAAGTGCTAATTATAACGCCTAATATGCATGTTATTGTCCTAAAAAGGGTTTGGGGACCCGGGTCCTGCCTGAGGGGACATGTATCAATGTAAAAATAATCTTTTAAAACTGTAGTTTTTTCGGGAGCAGTGATTTTAATGATGCATAAAGTGAAAAAAAAAGTGAGATATTCCTTTAAATATCGTACCTGGGGGGTGTCTAAAGTATGCCTGTAAAGTGGCATGTGTTTCCCGTGTTTAGAACTGTCCCTGCACAAAATGACATTTCTAAAGGAAAAAAAGCCAAACTGCTTGTGGCTTAAATGTCATGTCTGGTCCCGGTAATATGGATGAAAATCTTTGAGAAAAATGGCATAGCTACCCCACCAGCCCCCCTCCCCTCCCACCCCAGACCATTACCACCCCCTTTGGGTCTTGTATGCATATTAAGGGGAACCCTGCACACAAAATAAAAAAGGCCCTATATACTCTGAATAGGGATGAGCTTCGTGTTCGAGTCGAACATACGTTCGACTCGAACATCGGCTGTTCGATCGTTCGACGAAGATCGAACGATTTGGGCCGTTCGCGCCAAATTCGAGTGACGCGAACGGCCCACAATGCACTACGCCATCGCAGTGTCATCCAGGCGCTGTGATTGGCCAAGCATGCACTGTGACCCCGCATGCTTGGCCAATCACAGCGCCGGCAGCGAGGAGAGCAATGATTGGCCACAGGCAGGATGCCTGTGGCCAATTATTGCTGATGGGGTTTAGTACACGCCCCACACTATAAAAGGCCGCCAGCGCGGCGGCCTTGTGTAGTGTGTTCCGGAGCAGGGAAAGAGAAGCATAGGCAGGGACAGTGTCATTTTTTTTCCTTTACTAATCCTGGATTCCTTGTGTTTAGGGACAAATAAGGATAGGTAGGGAGAGTGTCAGTGACAGTGTGCTATTCTGTGCTAATCCTTGTTTGTAGGGACAGAGAGGTACAGTGAGGGAAACTGACAGTGTGCTATTCTGTTCTAAAACTATTTTGCTGAACCATATTTTCAATCCTTGAGTAGAGGGACAGAGAGGTACAGTGAGGGAAAGTGTCAGTGTGCTATTGTGTTCTAAAACTATTTTGCTGAACCATATTTTCAATCCTTGAGTTGAGGGACAGAGAGGTACAGTGAGGGAAAGTGTCAGTGTGCTATTGTGTTCTAAAACTATTTTGCTGAACCATATTTTCAATCCTTGAGTTGAGGGACAGAGAGGTACAGTGAGGGAAAGTGTCAGTGTGCTATTGTGTTCTAAAACTATTTTGCTGAACCATATTTTCAATCCTTGAGTTGAGGGACAGAGAGGTACAGTGAGTGAAACTGACAGTGTGCTATTCTGTTCTAAACCAATTTTGCTGTTCCATATTTTCAATCCTTGAGATGAGGGACAGAGAGGTACAGTGAGGGAAAGTGTCCGTGTGCTATTGTGTTCTAAAACTATTTTGCTGAACCATATTTTCAATCCTTGAGTTGAGGGACAGAGAGGTACAGTGAGTGAAACTGACAGTGTGCTATTCTGTTCTAAACCAATTTTGCTGTTCCATATTTTCAATCCTTGAGTTGAGGGACAGAGAGGTACAGTGAGGGAAACTGACAGTGTGCTATTCTGTTCTAAAACTATTTTGCTGAACCATATTTTCAATCCTTGAGTTGAGGGACAGAGAGGTACAGTGAGAGAAAGTGTCAGTGTGCTATTGTGTTCTAAAACTATTTTGCTGAACCATATTTTCAATCCTTGAGTTGAGGGACAGAGAGGTACAGTGAGGGAAAGTGTCAGTGTGCTATTGTGTTCTAAAACTATTTTGCTGAACCATATTTTCAATCCTTGAGTTGAGGGACAGAGAGGTACAGTGAGGGAAAGTGTCAGTGTGCTATTCTGTTCTAAACCAATTTTGCTGTTCCATATTTTCAATCCTTGAGTTGAGGGACAGAGAGGTACAGTGAGTGAAAGTGTCAGTGTGCTATTGTGTTCTAAAACTATTTTGCTGTTCCATATTTTCAATCCTTGAGTTGAGGGACAGAGAGGTACAGTGAGTGAAAGTGTCAGTGTGCTATTGTGTTCTAAAACTATTTTGCTGAACCATATTTTCAATCCTTGAGTTGAGGGACAGAGAGGTACAGTGAGTGAAACTGACAGTGTGCTGTTCTGTTCTAAACCAATTTTGCTGTTCCATATTTTCAATCCTTGAGTTGAGGGACAGAGAGGTACAGTGAGGGAAACTGACAGTGTGCTATTCTGTTCTAAAACTATTTTGCTGAACCATATTTTCAATCCTTGAGTTGAGGGACAGAGAGGTACAGTGAGGGAAAGTGTCAGTGTGCTATTGTGTTCTAAAACTATTTTGCTGAACCATATTTTCAATCCTTGAGTTGAGGGACAGAGAGGTACAGTGAGTGAAACTGACAGTGTGCTATTCTGTTCTAAATCAATTTTGCTGTTCCATATTTTCAATCCTTGAGTTGAGGGACAGAGAGGTACAGTGAGGGAAACTGACAGTGTGCTATTCTGTTCTAAAACTATTTTGCTGAACCATATTTTCAATCCTTGAGTTGAGGGACAGAGAGGTACAGTGAGTGAAACTGACAGTGTGCTATTCTGTTCTAAACCAATTTTGCTGTTCCATATTTTCAATCCTTGAGTTGAGGGACAGAGAGGTACAGTGAGGGAAACTGACAGTGTGCTATTCTGTTCTAAAACTATTTTGCTGAACCATATTTTCAATCCTTGAGTTGAGGGACAGAGAGGTACAGTGAGGGAAAGTGTCAGTGTGCTATTGTGTTCTAAAACTATTTTGCTGAGCCATATTTTCAATCCTTGAGTTGAGGGACAGAGAGGTACAGTGAGTGAAACTGACAGTGTGCTATTCTGTTCTAAATCAATTTTGCTGTTCCATATTTTCAATCCTTGAGTTGAGGGACAGAGAGGTACAGTGAGGGAAACTGACAGTGTGCTATTCTGTTCTAAAACTATTTTGCTGAACCATATTGTCAATCCTTGAGTTGAGGGACAGAGAGGTACAGTGAGTGAAACTGACAGTGTGCTATTCTGTTCTAAACCAATTTTGCTGTTCCATATTTTCAATCCTTGAGTTGAGGGACAGAGAGGTACAGTGAGGGAAACTGACAGTGTGCTATTCTGTTCTAAAACTATTTTGCTGAACCATATTTTCAATCCTTGAGTTGAGGGACAGAGAGGTACAGTGAGTGAAACTGACAGTGTGCTATTCTGTTCTAAACCAATTTTGCTGTTCCATATTTTCAATCCTTGAGTTGAGGGACAGAGAGGTACAGTGAGGGAAACTGACAGTGTGCTATTCTGTTCTAAAACTATTTTGCTGAACCATATTTTCAATCCTTGAGTTGAGGGACAGAGAGGTACAGTGAGGGAAAGTGTCAGTGTGCTATTGTGTTCTAAAACTATTTTGCTGAACCATATTTTCAATCCTTGAGTTGAGGGACAGAGAGGTACAGTGAGGGAAAGTGTCAGTGTGCTATTCTGTTCTAAACCAATTTTGCTGTTCCATATTTTCAATCCTTGAGTTGAGGGACAGAGAGGTACAGTGAGTGAAACTGACAGTGTGCTATTCTGTTCTAAACCAATTTTGCTGTTCCATATTTTCAATCCTTGAGTTGAGGGACAGAGAGGTACAGTGAGGGAAAGTGTCAGTGTGCTATTGTGTTCTAAAACTATTTTGCTGAACCATATTTTCAATCCTTGAGTTGAGGGACAGAGAGGTACAGTGAGGGAAAGTGTCAGTGTGCTATTGTGTTCTAAAACTATTTTGCTGAACCATATTTTCAATCCTTGAGTTGAGGGACAGAGAGGTACAGTGAGTGAAACTGACAGTGTGCTATTCTGTTCTAAACCAATTTTGCTGTTCCATATTTTCAATCCTTGAGTTGAGGGACAGAGAGGTACAGTGAGGGAAACTGACAGTGTGCTATTCTGTTCTAAAACTATTTTGCTGAACCATATTTTCAATCCTTGAGTTGAGGGACAGAGAGGTACAGTGAGGGAAAGTGTCAGTGTGCTATTGTGTTCTAAAACTATTTTGCTGAACCATATTTTCAATCCTTGAGTTGAGGAACAGAGAGGTACAGTGAGTGAAACTGACAGTGTGCTATTCTGTTCTAAAACTATTTTGCTGAACCATATTTTCAATCCTTGAGTTGAGGGACAGAGAGGTACAGTGAGAGAAAGTGTCAGTGTGCTATTGTGTTCTAAAACTATTTTGCTGAACCATATTTTCAATCCTTGAGTTGAGGGACAGAGAGGTACAGTGAGGGAAAGTGTCAGTGTGCTATTGTGTTCTAAAACTATTTTGCTGAACCATATTTTCAATCCTTGAGTTGAGGGACAGAGAGGTACAGTGAGGGAAAGTGTCAGTGTGCTATTCTGTTCTAAACCAATTTTGCTGTTCCATATTTTCAATCCTTGAGTTGAGGGACAGAGAGGTACAGTGAGTGAAAGTGTCAGTGTGCTATTGTGTTCTAAAACTATTTTGCTGTTCCATATTTTCAATCCTTGAGTTGAGGGACAGAGAGGTACAGTGAGTGAAAGTGTCAGTGTGCTATTGTGTTCTAAAACTATTTTGCTGAACCATATTTTCAATCCTTGAGTTGAGGGACAGAGAGGTACAGTGAGTGAAACTGACAGTGTGCTGTTCTGTTCTAAACCAATTTTGCTGTTCCATATTTTCAATCCTTGAGTTGAGGGACAGAGAGGTACAGTGAGGGAAACTGACAGTGTGCTATTCTGTTCTAAAACTATTTTGCTGAACCATATTTTCAATCCTTGAGTTGAGGGACAGAGAGGTACAGTGAGGGAAAGTGTCAGTGTGCTATTGTGTTCTAAAACTATTTTGCTGAACCATATTTTCAATCCTTGAGTTGAGGGACAGAGAGGTACAGTGAGTGAAACTGACAGTGTGCTATTCTGTTCTAAATCAATTTTGCTGTTCCATATTTTCAATCCTTGAGTTGAGGGACAGAGAGGTACAGTGAGGGAAACTGACAGTGTGCTATTCTGTTCTAAAACTATTTTGCTGAACCATATTTTCAATCCTTGAGTTGAGGGACAGAGAGGTACAGTGAGTGAAACTGACAGTGTGCTATTCTGTTCTAAACCAATTTTGCTGTTCCATATTTTCAATCCTTGAGTTGAGGGACAGAGAGGTACAGTGAGGGAAACTGACAGTGTGCTATTCTGTTCTAAAACTATTTTGCTGAACCATATTTTCAATCCTTGAGTTGAGGGACAGAGAGGTACAGTGAGGGAAAGTGTCAGTGTGCTATTGTGTTCTAAAACTATTTTGCTGAGCCATATTTTCAATCCTTGAGTTGAGGGACAGAGAGGTACAGTGAGTGAAACTGACAGTGTGCTATTCTGTTCTAAATCAATTTTGCTGTTCCATATTTTCAATCCTTGAGTTGAGGGACAGAGAGGTACAGTGAGGGAAACTGACAGTGTGCTATTCTGTTCTAAAACTATTTTGCTGAACCATATTGTCAATCCTTGAGTTGAGGGACAGAGAGGTACAGTGAGTGAAACTGACAGTGTGCTATTCTGTTCTAAACCAATTTTGCTGTTCCATATTTTCAATCCTTGAGTTGAGGGACAGAGAGGTACAGTGAGGGAAACTGACAGTGTGCTATTCTGTTCTAAAACTATTTTGCTGAACCATATTTTCAATCCTTGAGTTGAGGGACAGAGAGGTACAGTGAGTGAAACTGACAGTGTGCTATTCTGTTCTAAACCAATTTTGCTGTTCCATATTTTCAATCCTTGAGTTGAGGGACAGAGAGGTACAGTGAGGGAAACTGACAGTGTGCTATTCTGTTCTAAAACTATTTTGCTGAACCATATTTTCAATCCTTGAGTTGAGGGACAGAGAGGTACAGTGAGGGAAAGTGTCAGTGTGCTATTGTGTTCTAAAACTATTTTGCTGAACCATATTTTCAATCCTTGAGTTGAGGGACAGAGAGGTACAGTGAGGGAAAGTGTCAGTGTGCTATTCTGTTCTAAACCAATTTTGCTGTTCCATATTTTCAATCCTTGAGTTGAGGGACAGAGAGGTACAGTGAGTGAAACTGACAGTGTGCTATTCTGTTCTAAACCAATTTTGCTGTTCCATATTTTCAATCCTTGAGTTGAGGGACAGAGAGGTACAGTGAGGGAAAGTGTCAGTGTGCTATTGTGTTCTAAAACTATTTTGCTGAACCATATTTTCAATCCTTGAGTTGAGGGACAGAGAGGTACAGTGAGGGAAAGTGTCAGTGTGCTATTGTGTTCTAAAACTATTTTGCTGAACCATATTTTCAATCCTTGAGTTGAGGGACAGAGAGGTACAGTGAGGGAAAGTGTCAGTGTGCTATTGTGTTCTAAAACTATTTTGCTGAACCATATTTTCAATCCTTGAGTTGAGGAACAGAGAGGTACAGTGAGTGAAACTGACAGTGTGCTATTCTGTTCTAAAACTATTTTGCTGAACCATATTTTCAATCCTTGAGTTGAGGGACAGAGAGGTACAGTGAGTGAAACTGACAGTGTGCTATTCTGTTCTAAACCAATTTTGCTGTTCCATATTTTCAATCCTTGAGTTGAGGGACAGAGAAGGACACTCGTAGAAATTATCAGTGTGCTATTCTGTGCTAAATCTTGTTTGTAGGGAGGGACAGAGTAGGACAGTGAGTGAAACTGACAGTGTGCTATTCTGTTCTAAACCAATTTTGCTGTTCCATATTTTCAATCCTTGAGTTGAGGGACAGAGAAGGACACTCGTAGAAATTATCAGTGTGCTATTCTGTGCTAAATCTTGTTTGTAGGGAGGGACAGAGTAGGACAGTGAGGGAAAGTGTCAGTGTGCTATTCTGTTCTAAAACTTTTTTGCTGAACCATATTTTCAATCCTTGTGTTTAGGGACAGAGAAGGATAGGCAGGGGACAGTGTCAGTGTCATTGTTGCTAAGCCTCCTGCACAATATACACCTGAAGGTAGCCCTTATTGCTGTTTTTCCCATCTCCCTGCAGGCCATCCATTAAAATGTCTGGAAGGCAACCAAGGAGAGGCAGACAGTCAGGAGGCAAAAAAAGAGGGCAAGCAGGCTCTGTGTCTGGGGGCAACAGTGCTGGTCGTGTACGCGGTGCATTGTCATCAGCACATGGCCATGGGACACGCTTGTCCTTGTTTTCGGCAGCTGGACATGTTGAGCCACATCATGCCGAAGACTTGGTAGAGTGGATGACCAAGCCCACCTCATCCTCCTCATCCTCTCTCACCCAGGCTCAGGGTACTGGCAAAGCAGCTGCCAAAGCGTCCTCTTCTCTGGTATCATTATCTTCATTAGTCAATCCTTCCCTAGACCCACCATGCCCTCCTCCTGAGGAGTCCCCCGAACTGTTTGAGCACAGTGTTGGGTACATGCTCCAGGAGGATGCCCAGCGTTTGGAAGGATCTGATGATGATACCCAGCTAGAGGAAGGCAGCAGCGTGAGAGCAGAGAGAGGGGATGCTCAAGAAGGACACCAATCTGGCAGTCATGTTCCAGCAGCTGCAGCATACTGCCAGATTGGCTCCAGTGATGAGGAGGGAGGGGATGATGAGGTCACTGACTCCACGTGGGTGCCTAATAGGAGAGAGGAGGAGGAGGAGCATGAGGAGGAGGCACATCTCCAACGAGGCAGGATGCCCTTGAGTGGCCAGCGTATGGGCAGCACACCGACGGAATCACACCGCAGAGCTCCGCCTGTGCAGGGCGCTGCCTCTGCCCGTCATTCAAAAAGTTCTTTGGTGTGGGCCTTTTTTGAGGCGAGTGCATCAGATCGCACAGCTGCTGTTTGCAACATATGTCTCAAGCGTATATCGCGTGGCCAAAACATCAGCCGCTTGGGCACCACATGCTTGATCAGACATATGTTGACCTGCCATGCAGCTCGTTGGCAAGCCTACCTTAAAGACCCACACCAAAGAACAAAGCTGACCTCTTCTTGCACCGCATCAGCTGGGATCTCCAACCCCACTATACCTTCACTCCTCTCTGAAACCTGCTCTGAGAGGAATGAAGGTGTAGAATTAGGTGTGTCACAGGCAAGTACTTGCGGGCACTCTGCTAGCAGTACACCAACGTCCGATTCTAGCAGGCAAATTTCCCTGCCCCAGCTGCTGGACCGTCGAAAGAAGTTCACTCCCAGCCATCCACATGCCCAGCGGTTGAATGCTAGCTTGGCTAAATTGCTAGCGCTTCAACTGCTGCCTTTTCAGTTGGTAGACTCGGCCCCCTTCCGTGAGTTTGTGCAATGTGCGGTTCCTCAGTGGCAGGTTCCCAAACGACACTTTTTCGCACGGAAGGCTATTCCGGCTCTCTACAGGCATGTGGAAGGCAATGTCTTGGCCTCGCTGGACAGGGCGGTCAGCGGTAAGGTGCATATTACCGCTGACTCATGGTCCTGCAGGCATGGACAGGGACGTTACCTTTCTTTCACGGCCCATTGGGTCACTCTTTTGGCAGCTGGGAAGGATGCAGGACAAGGTGCAGTAGTGTTGGAGGTTGTTCCACCGCCACGCCTCCAAAATGCTACTACTGGTTGTGACACACCTCTCTCCTCCACCCCCTCCTCTTCTTCTTCCTCCATGGCCTCTTCCTGTGGTTTGTCCTCGGAACCAGCGGTGCTCCGTAGGCGTTCAAGGGGCTACGCAAGTACGCAGGCAAAAAGATGCCATGCCGTGCTTGCGCTGGTGTGTTTGGGGGACAGGAGCCACACTGGGGCAGAGGTCCTGTCTGCTCTGCAGGGGCAGGCCGAGAGGTGGTTGACGCCACACCAGCTTAAGTCAGGAATGGTGGTTTGCGACAATGGCACCAACCTCCTCTCCGCCCTCCGACAGGGACAACTGACCCATGTGCCCTGTATGGCTCACGTCCTTAACCTGGTGGTGCAGCGGTTCTTGGGCAGGTACCCGGGCTTACAGGATGTCCTGAGGCAGGCCAGGAAAGTCTGTGTGCATTTCCACAGATCTTATAATGCCAGTGCTCGCCTGGCTGAGCTTCAAAAGGAGTTGAACCTGCCCAAGAACCGCCTTATATGTGACATGCCCACCAGGTGGAACTCAACGTTGGCCATGCTGCAGCGGCTGCACACGCAGCAGAGGGCCATCAATGAGTACCTGTGCGACTACGGCACCAGGACAGGGTCAGGGGAGCTCGGGTTTTTTTCACCACGCCAGTGGGGCATGATCAGGGATGCATGCACTGTCCTGGCACCATTTGAGGAGGCCACGAGGATGGTGAGCAGTGACAGTGCATGCATCAGTGACACTGTACCTCTTGTCCACCTGTTGGAGCACACGCTGCATGGAATAATGGACAGGGCACTTGAGGCAGAACAGAGGCAGGAAGAGGAGGACTTCCTTGCCTCTCAAGGCCCCCTTTACCCAGACAGTGTTCCTTCTGTCCCACCCATCGCACAGGAAGAGGAGGAGGAGGAGGAGGAGGAGGATAGTGTCAGCATGGAGGTGGAGTCTGGCACTCAGCATCATCAGCAGCAGTCTCTTAGGGATGATTTACAGTCCCAAGAAACCAGTGGACTTGTACGTGGCTGGGAGGAGGTGGCTGCGGATCATGTCGTCCTTAGTGACCCAGAGGACTCCGGACTGAATGCCTCAGCTAACCTACGCTGCATGGCCTCCCTGATGCTGCAAAGTCTGCGGAAGGATCCTCGTATTCTTCGGATCAAGGAGAGGGACCATTACTGGCTGGCCACTCTCCTTGATCCACGGTACAAGGGTAAGGTTGCGGACCTTATCGTACCGTCGCAGAGGGAGCAGAGGATGAGACAACTCCGGGAGGCCTTGCAGAAAGGTCTGTGCAACGCGTTCCCAGAGACTGGGAGGTTACAAACTCCTGGTCCTGGACAACGAGTTGCTGAGGCTTCGGGCAGTCAAAGAAGGAGCGGTGGGGAAGGTGGCCGTCTGACCGATGCGTTCAGACAATTCTTTAGTCCGCAGCCCCAAAGTATGATCGGTTCCAGCAACCATCGCCAGCGTCTGATATACATGGTGCAGGAATACCTAGGGGCAAGGTCAGACTTGGAAACCTTCCCCACCGAAAATCCTCTGGCTTACTGGGTCTTGAGGATGGATCACTGGCCAGAGCTTGCACAGTATGCAATTGAGCTACTGGCCTGTCCTGCATCCAGCGTTCTTTCAGAACGCACATTCAGTGCTGCTGGAGGATTTGTCACGGATCACAGGGTGCGCCTGTCCACCGACTCGGTTGATCGACTGACTTTCATCAAGATGAACCAGTCTTGGATCACCACCAGCTACCACACACCAGATGCTGATATAACAGACTAATTGATTTTAAAATGTCACATCCCTTCAAGACTGATGCTGATGCTGAGTGCCTGTGCTGTTATGTTGACTGGCTATCCTCCTCCTCCTCCTCAATGATACGATTAACGATGATAGCTTGGAAGATCATTTTGGTTTATGGGTGACGCCACCAGTGGCTAAGGCCCAATTTTTCAGCCCCTGTTTAACAGGGGCGTGTAATTAAAATTTTTGATGCAATACTTTGCAACAGGCCTCATTGCTGTGCTCCAAGTACAGTATCTGTGAGGGGTTGCAGTGTTGTGCCACCAGTGCCTAAGGCCCAATTTTTCAGCCCCTGTTCAACAGGGGCATGCAATTATAATTATTGATCTAATAATTCACAGCAGGGAGCATTGCTGCGCCCACCAAGAGTAACTGTCAGGCCTTACAGTGTTGTGGCACCAGCACCACCATCACCACCACCACCACCACCAAAGGCCCAATTTTTCAGCCCCTGTTCAACAGGGGCATGCAATTATAATTATTGATCTAATAATTCACAGCAGGGAGCATTGCTGCGCCCACCAAGAGTAACTGTCAGGCCTTACAGTGTTGTGGCACCAGCACCACCATCACCACCACCACCACCACCAAAGGCCCAATTTTTCAGCCCCTGTTCAACAGGGGCATGCAATTATAATTATTGATCTAATAATTCACAGCAGGGAGCATTGCTGCGCCCACCAAGAGTAACTGTCAGGCCTTACAGTGTTGTGGCACCAGCACCACCATCACCACCACCACCACCACCAAAGGCCCAATTTTTCAGTCCCTGTTTAACAGGGGCATGCAATTATAATTATTGATCTAATAATTCACAGCAGGGACCATTGCTGCGCCCACCAAGAGTAACTTTCAGGCCTTACAGTGTTGGGGCACCAGCACCACCATCAAAGGCCCAATTTTTACTACCACTGATCAACAATTATATGTTATTACAATTCCTGATATTATACTTGACAGAAGGGCGTTCCAGCACCCACCAAGAATAACTGTGAGTGCTTTCAGTGTTGTGCCAACACCAACACCTAAGGGGCCAAT
Source organism: Rana muscosa (assembly GCA_029206835.1). Taxonomy (NCBI): domain Eukaryota; kingdom Metazoa; phylum Chordata; class Amphibia; order Anura; family Ranidae; genus Rana; species Rana muscosa. Next base: position 1,072,357,852 of record CM055122.1, on the reverse strand, counting down.
TTCTGCAGAGTATATACGGAAGGTCCCTACTTTCAAACATCCAACTTACAAACTACTACTACTTGCAAACGGAAGAAGACAACAGGAAGTGAGAGGAAATCTACCCCTTGGAAGGAAAATTCTCTCCTGTAAGAATTAATATGGGAGAAAGGTGTCTCCTCTCTACTGATGCTTTATCACCAATCCTTGTTTCAATAAAAACACCACATTTCAAAAACAGTTGTCATTGGGCGCAAAGTGAGGTTAAATGTTCTGAACAGGGGCACAGACAGCAAAAAAAATGTGACAGGGGTGATAACCGTTCCCTATGTTTTACAAAAAACAAAAAAAAAGGAATTTGCCATGGAGCTCCACTTAAACAATGCAGCTGTTCAAAATTATTCTACATAAGAACAAACCTACAGTCCCTGTCTTGTATGCACCGCCTGTATACGGCTGTTCAGAGTATATAGGTCCTTTTTTATTAGGTTCCCCTTAATATCCATACAAGACCCAAAGGGGCTGGTAATGGGCTGGGGTGGGGGGGGGGGGTTGATGGGGTAGCTATGCCATTTTTCCTAAAGATTTTCATCCATATTACCGGGACCAGACATTGCATTAAAGCCGCAAGCAGTTTTAAATGACTTTTTTCCCTTTAGAAATGTTATTTTGTGCAGGGACAGTTCTAAACACGGGAAACACGTGGCACTTAACAGGCATACTTTAGACACCCCCCAGGTACAATATTTAAAGGAATATTTGACTTTTTTTTTTTTCACTTTATGCATCATTAAAATGACTGCTCCCGGAAAACGTCCGTTTTTAAAACTTCTTTTTGCATTGATACATGTCCCCTGGTGCAGAAGCCGGGTTCCCAAACTCTGTTTCGGACAATAACATGGATAATAGTCGTTATAATTAGCACTTTAGAATCCGAACGTTCGCATCCATTGTATTTAATAGGGTTCTAATGTTCGCGCAAACTTTCGGTCCGTTCGCGGGTTCTGGTGCGAACCGAACCCGGGGGTGTTCGGCTCATCACTAACTCTGAACAGCAGTATACAGGTGGTGCAAACAAGACAGGGACTGTAGGTTTGTTCTTAAGTAGAATCTGTTTGTAATTTTGAACATGTACATTGTTTAAGTGTAGCTCCAGCCAAAAAATCTATTTTTAAGCTTTTTGGAAAACATAGGTAAGGGTTATCACCCCTGTAACATTTGTTTTGCTGTCTGTGCCCCTTGTTCAGAACATTTCACCTCACTTTCCGTCCCAATGACAAATGTTTTTGAAAAGTGGGGTTTTTATTGAAACAAGGATTGGTGATAAAGCATCAGTAGAGAGGAGACACCTTTTTCCCATATTAACTCTTACAGGAGAGAATTTCCCTTCCTAGGGGTAGATTTCCTCTCAATTCCTGTTGTCTCCTTCCGTTTGCAAGTAGGAGTCGTTTGTAACTAAGTTGGATGTTTGAAAGTAGAGGCCTGCCCTATAAACTCTGCTGAAATTTGCCCCTTACATGTTGGTGTTGCCACAACACTGTGAGCCCTCACAGTTATTCTTGGTGGGCGCTGGAACGCCCTGCTGTGAACTATTATATCAGGAATTGCATTTACATGCCACTGTTGAACAGTGGTAGGAAAAATTGGGCCTTTGGTGGTGGTGCTGGTGCCACAACACTGTAAGCCCTCACAGTTACTCTTGGTGGGCGCAGGAATGGGCCCTGCTGTGAATTATTAGATCAAGAATTGTAATTACATGCCCCTGTTAAACAGGGGCAGAAAAATTGGGCCTTAGGCACTGATGCCACAACACTGCAACCCCTCACAGATACTGAACTTGGAGCACAGTAATGAGCCCTGTTGCAAAGTATTGCATCAAAAATTGTAATTACACGCCCCTGTTAAACAGGGACAGAAAAATTGGGCCTTAGGCACTGGTGCTAGTGCCACGACACTGCAACCTCTCCCAGATACTCTAGTTGGAGTGCAGGAATGAGCCCTGCTGCAAAGCATTGCATCAAAAATTGTAATTACATGCCCCTGTTAAACAGGGGCTGAAAAATTGGGCCTTAGCCACTGGTGGCGGCACCCAGAAACAAAAAAGTTCTTCCAAGCTATCATCAAGAATCGGATCATTGAGGAGGAGGAGGAGGATTGTCAGTCAACATAACAGGACAGTCACTCAGCATCAGCATTAGTCTTGAAGGGATGTGACATTTGAAAATAAATTATTCTGTTATATCAGCTTCAGGTGCTTGGTAGCTGGTGGTGATCCAAGACTGGTTCATCTTTATGAAGGTCAGTCGATCAACCGAGTCGGTGGACAGGCGCACCCTGTGATCCGTGACAAAGCCTCCAGCAGCACTGAATGTGCGTTCCGAAAGAACGCTGGATGCAGGACAGGCCAGTAGCTCAATTGCATACTGTGCAAGCTCTGGCCAGTGATCCATCCTCAACACCCAGTAAGCCAGAGGATTTTCGGTGGGAAAGGTGTCCAAGTCTGACCTTGCCCCTAGGTATTCCTGCACCATGTATATCCGCAACCTTACCCTTGTACCGTGGATCAAGGAGAGTGGCCAGCCAGTAATGGTCCCTCTCCTTGACCCGAAGAATACGAGGATCCTTCCGCAGACTTTGCAGGATCAGGGAGGCCATGCAGCGTAGGTTAGCTGAGGCATTCGGTCCGGAGTCCTCTGGGTCACTAAGGATGACATGATCCTCAGCCACCTCCTCTCAGCCACGTACAAGTCCACGGGTTTGTTGGGACTGTAAATCATCCCTAAAAGACTGCTGCTGTTGATGCTGAGTGCCATGCTCCACCTCCATACTGACACAATCCTCCTCCTCCTCGTTCCTCTTCCTGTGTGATGGGTGGGACACAAGGAACACTGTCTGGGTAAAGGGGGCCTTGAGAGGCAAGGAAGTCCTCCTCTTCCTGCCTCTGTTCTGCCTCAAGTGCCCTGTCTATTATTCCACACAGCGTATGCTCCAACAGGTAGACAAGAGGTACAGTGTCACTGATGCATGCACTGTCACTGCTCACCATCCTCGTGGCCTCCTCAAATGGTGCCAGGACAGTGCATGCATCCCTGATCATGCCCCACTGGTGTGGTGAAAAAAACCTGAGCTCCCCTGACCCTGTCCTGGTGCCGTAGTCGCACAGGTACTCATTGATGGCCCTCTGCTGCGTGTGTAGCCGCTGCAGCATGGCCGACGTTGAGTTCCACCTGGTGGGCATGTCACATATAAGGCGGCTCTTGGGCAGGTTCAACTCCTTTTGTAGCTCAGCCAGCCGAGCACTGGCATTATATGATCTGCGGAAATGCACACAGACTTTCCCGGCCTGCCTCAGGACATCCTGTAAGCCTGGGTACCTGCCCAAGAACCGCTGCACCACCAGGTTAAGGACGTGAGCCACACAGGGAACATGGGTCAGTTGTCCCTGTCAGAGGGCGGAGAGGAGGTTGGTGCCATTGTCGCAAACCACCATTCCTGGCTTAAGCTGTCGTGGCGTCAACCACCTCTCGGCCTGCCCCTGCAGAGCAGACAGAACCTCTGCCCCAGTGTGGCTCCTGTCCCCCAAACACACCAGCGCAAGCACGGCATGGCATCTTTTTGCCTGCATACTTGCGTAGCCCCTTGAATGCCTACGGAGCACCGCTGGTTCCGAGGACAAAGCACAGGAAGAGGCCATGGAGGAAGAAGAAGAGGAGGGGGTGGAGGAGAGAGGTGTGTCACAACAACCAGTAGTAGAATTTTGGAGGCATGGCAGCGGAACAACCTCCAACACTACTGCACCTTGTCCTGCATCCTTCCCAGCTGCCAAAAGAGTGACCCAATGGGCCGTGAAAGAAAGGTAACGTCCCTGTCCATGCCTGCTGGACCATGAGTCACCGGTAATATGCACCTTACCGCTGACCGCCCTGACCAGCGAGGCATGGACATTGCCTTCCACATGCCGGTAGAGAGCCAGAATCGCCTTCCGTGAGAAAAAGTGTCGTTTGGGAACCTGCCACTGAGGAACCGCACATTGCACAAACTCACGGAAGGGGGCCGAGTCTACCAACTGAAAAGGCAGCAGTTGAATTGCTAGCTATTTAGCCAAGCTAGCATTCAACCGCTGGGCATGTGGATGGCTGGGAGTGAACTTCTTTTGACGGTCCAGCAGCTGGGGCAGGGAAATTTGCCTGCTAGAATCGGACGTCTGTGTACTGCTAGCAGAGTGCCTGCAAGTACTTGGCTGTGACACACCTAATTCTACACCTTCATTCCTCTCAGTGCAGGTTTCAGAGAGAACTGAAGGTACGGTGGGGTTGGTGATCCCAGCTGATGAGGAGAAAGGAGAGGTCCGCTTTGTTCTTTGGTGTGGGTCTTTAAGATACGCTTGCCAACGAGCTGCATGGCAGGTCAACATATGTCTGGTCAAGCATGTGGTGCCCAAGCGGCTGATGTTTTGGCCACGCGAGATACGCTTCAGACATATGTTGCAAATAGCAGCAGTGCAATCTGATGCACTCAACTCAAAAAAGGCCCACACCAAAGAACTTTTGGAATATCGGGCAGAGGCAGCGCCCTGCACAGTCGGAGCTCTGCGGTGTGATTCAGTCAGTGTGCTGCCCTTACGCTGGCCCCCCGAGGGCATCCTGCCTCGTTGGAGATGTGCCTCCTCCTCATCCTCCTCCTCCTCCTCTCTCCTATCAGGCACCCACGTGAAGTCAGTGACCTCATCATCCCCTCCCTCCTCATCACTGGAGCCAATCTGGCAGTATGCTGCAGCTGCTGGAACATGACTGCCAGATTGGTGTCCTTCTTGAGCATCCCCTCTCTCTGCTCTCACGCTACTGCCTTCCTCTAGCTGGGTATCATCATCAGACCCTTCGAAACGCTGGGCATCCTCCTGGAGCATGTACCCAACACTGTGCTCAAACAGTTCGGGGGACTCCTCAGGAGGACACGGTGGGTCTAGGGAAGGAGTAACTGATGATGACATTGATACGAGGGAAGAGGACGCTTTGGCAGCTACTTTGCCAGTACCCTGAGCCTGGGTGAGAGAGGATGAGGAGGATGAGGAGGGCTTGGTCATCCACTCTTCCAAGTCTTCGGCATGATGCGGCTCAACACGTCTAGCTGCCGAAAATAAGGACAAGGGTGTCCCATGGCCATGTGCTGATGATGATGCACCACGTCCACGACCAGCACTGTTGTCTCTAGACACAGAGCCTGCTTGCCCTCTTTTATTGGCTCCTGACTGTCTGCCTCTCCTTATTTGCCTTCGAGACATTCTAATGGCCTGCAGGGAGATGGGAAAACCAGCAATAAGGGGTAGCTTCAGGTGTATACTGTGCAGGAGGCACACTACGCCCGCTGTAAGTGCTGCAGATGCCTGCCTGTGTTACACAACAGGAAAACACAGCAATAAGGGCTAGCTTCAGGTGTATATTTTGCAGGAATCACACTACTCCCGCTGTAAGTGCTGCAGATGCCTGTGAGTGTAACACAAAAGAAAAAAAACACGAGCAATAAGGGCTAGCTTCAGGTGTATAATGTGCAGGAGTCACACTACGCCCGCTGTAAGTGCTGCAGATGCCTGCCTGTGTTACACAACAGGAAAACACAGCAATAAGGGCTAGCTTCAGGTGTATATTTTGCAGGAAGCACACTACGCCTGCTGTAAGTGCTGCAGATGCCTGTTAGTGTAACACAAAAGAAAAAAAACACAAGCAATAAGGGCTAGCTTCAGGTGTATAATGTGCAGTAGGCACACTACGCCCGCTGTAAGTGCTGCAGATGCCTGCCTGTGTTACACAACAGGAAAACACAGCAATAAGGGCTAGCTTCAGGTGTATATTTTGCAGGAAGCACACTACGCCTGCTGTAAGTGCTGCAGATGCCTGTTAGTGTAACACAAAAGAAAAAAACACAAGCAATAAGGGCTAGCTTCAGGTGTATAATGTGCAGGAGGCACACTACGCCCGCTGTAAGTGCTGCAGATGCCTGCCTGTGTTACACAACAGGAAAACACAGCAATAAGGGCTAGCTTCAGGTGTATATTTTACAGGAAGCACACTATGCCCGCTGTAAGTGCTGCAGATGCCTGTTAGTGCAACACAAAAGAAAAAAACCACGAGCAATAAGGGCTAGCTTCAGGTGTATACTGTGCAGGAGGCACACTACGCCCGCTGTAAGTGCTGCAGATGCCTGCCTGTGTTACACAACAGGAAAATACAGCAATAAGGGCTAGCTTCAGGTGTATATTTTGCAGGAAGCACACTACGCCCGCTGTAAGTGCTGCAGATGCCTGCCTGTGTTACACAACCGGAAAACACAGCAGTAAGGGCTAGCTTCAGGTGTATATTTTGCAGGAAGCACACTATGCCCGCTGTAAGTGCTGCAGATGCCTGTTAGTGTAACACAAAAGAAAAAAAGCACGAGCAATAAGGGCTAGCTTCAGGTGTATAATGTGCAGGAGGCACACTACGCCCGCTGTAAGTGCTGCAGATGCCTGCCTGTGTTCCACAACAGGAAAACACAGCAATAAGGGCTAGCTTCAGGTGTATATTTTGCAGGAAGCACACTATGCCCGCTGTGAGTGCTGCAGATGCCTGTTAGTGTAACACAAAAGAAAAAAAACCACAAACAATAAGGGCTAGCTTCAGGTGTATAATGTGCAGGAGGCACACTACGCCCGCTGTAAGTGCTGCAGATGCCTGCCTGTGTTACACAACAGGAAAACACAGCAATAAGGGCTAGCTTCAGGTGTATACTGTGCAGGAGGCTTAGCAAAAATGACACTGACACTGTCCCCTGCCTATCCTTCTCTCTCCCTGCACACAAGGTTTAGCAAAGAATATCACTGACACTGTCCCTGCCTATCCTTCTCTCTTACTGCACACAAGGTTTAGCAAAGAATATCACTGACACTGTCCCTGCCTATCCTTCTCTCTCCCTGCACACAAGTTAAATGAACAAATAGCACTGACACTGTCCCTGCCTATACTTCTCTCTCCCTGAACCGGAACACACTACACAAGGCCGCCGCGCTGGCGGCCTTTTATAGTGTGGGGTGTGTACTAAATCCCCCTGAGCTATAATTGGCCACAGGCATCCTGCCTGTGGCCAATTATGGCTCTCCTCGCTGCCAGCGCTGTGATTGGCCAAGCATGCGGGTTCACAGTGCATGCTTGGCTAATCACAGCTTCTGGATTGCACTGCGATGGCGTAGTGCATTGTGGGCCATTCGCATCACTCGAATTTGGCGCGAACGGCCCAAATCGTTCGATCTTCGAACGATCGAACAGCCGATGTTCGAGTCGAACGTATGTTCGACTCGAACACCGAGCTCATCCCTACTTGCGGCTTTAATGTAATGTCTGGTCCCGGCAATATGGATGAAAATCATTGAGAAAAATGGCATGGCTACCCCATCATCCCCCCACCCTACCCCAGCCCATTACCACCCCCTTTGGGTCTTGAATGGATATTAAGGGGTACCCCGCACCCAAAATAAAAAAAGGCCCTATATACTCTGAACAGCAGTATACAGGCGGTGCAAAAAAGACAGGAACTGTAGGTTTGTTCTTAAGTACAATCTGTTTGTAATTTGGAACAGGTACATTTTTTAAGTGTAGCTCTAGCCAAAAAATCTATTTTTAAGCTTTTTGGAGAACATAGGGAAGGGTTATCACCCCTGTAACATTTGTTTTGCTGTCTGTGCACCTGTTCAGAACATTTCACCTCACTTTCCATCCCAATGACAAATGTTTTTGGAAAATTTGTTTTTTTAATTGAAACAAGGATTGGTGATAAAGCATCAGTGGAGAGGAGACACCTTTTTCACATATTAACTCTTACAGGAGAGAATTTGCCTTCCTAGTGGTAGATTTCCTCTCACTTCCTGTTGTCTCCTTCCGTTTGCAAGTAGGAGTCGTTTGTAAGTTGGATGTTTGAAAGTAGGGGCCTGCCATATATACTCTGCAGAATTTTGCCCCTTAGGTGTTGGTGTTGCCACAACACTGTAAGCCCTCACAGTTACTCTTGGTGGGCGCTGGAATGCCCTGCTGTCAACTATTATATCAGGAATTGTATTTACATGCCACTGTTGAACAGTGGTAGGAAAAATTGGGCCTTTGGTGGTGGTGCTGGTGCCACAACACTGTAAGCCCTCACAGTTACTCTTGGTGGGTGCAGGAATGGGCCCTGCTGTGAATTATTAGATCAAGAATTGTAATTGCAGGCCCCTGTTGAACAGGGGCTGAAAATTGGGCCTTAGACACTGGTGCTTGTGCCACAACACTGCAACCCCTCACAGATACTGTACTTAGAGCGCAGCAATGAGCCCTGTTGCAAAGTATTGCATCAAAAATTTAGGCTTTAGGTGAATGCTATGCAAAGCACACAGTAGTACACCAAGTGAAACACTGACTGTCTGCAGCTAGCACAATCACCGGCCTGCCTGTCACAGTATAGAGAAAAACTGTATCCAGGTGAGCTTTAGGTGAATGCTATACAAAGCACACAGTAGTACACTAAGTGAAACACTGACTGTCTGCAGCTAGCACAATCACTGGCCTGCCTGTCACAGTATAGAGAATAACTGTATCCAGGTGAGCTTTAGGTTAAAGCTTCATATTATTTTTACATATACTATAAGAACCACAATCACGGCATGGAAATGAGATTACTCCTCATTAAAACTTCCAGATATACATGCTTCCAAAGGAATTGCATCAAAAATTTAGGCTTTAGGTGAATGCTATGCAAAGCACACAGTAGTACACCAAGTGAAACACTGACTGTCTGCAGCTAGCACAATCACCGGCCTGCCTGTCACAGTATAGAGAAAAACTGTATCCAGGTGAGCTTTAGGTGAATGCTATACAAAGCACACAGTAGTACACTAAGTGAAACACTGACTGTCTGCAGCTAGCACAATCACTGGCCTGCCTGTCACAGTATAGAGAATAACTGTATCCAGGTGAGCTTTAGGTGAATGCTATGCAAAGCACACAGTAGTACACTAAGTGAAACACTGACTGTCTGCAGCTAGCACAATCACCTGCCTGCCTGTCACAGTATAGAGACTAACAGGAACGGATCTAGCTAAACTCAATACAGTGTATAAATATATATACAACACCTAGGATGCATATATATCCTCTACACACTGTAACAGCAGCTAACTGACTCGCCTGCCTGCTCTATCTAACTCAATATAAATGACACTGTCTATCTCTCTGAAACTGCCTCTTTCACAAACGCCAACACACTACACAAGGCCGACTTCCAGGCGGCCTTATATAGTGTGGGGCGTGTACTAAACCCCTTGAGCCATAATTGGCCAAAGCCACCCTGGCTTTGGCCAATTACGGCTCTCCGTTTTTTCTGCGCTGTGATTGGCCAAAGCATGCGGGTCATAGTGCATGCTTGGCCAATCATCAGCCAGCAATGCACTGCGATGCCGCAGTGAATTATGGGCCATGTCGCGCAACACAAATTTGACGCGAACGGACCATAACGTTCGTTCTTCGTCGAACGATCGAACAGCCGATGTTCGAGTCGAACGTGTGTTCGACGCGAACACGAAGCTCATCCCTACTCACTGGCTGTGACTGACAGCATCAGGAGCCAATGGTTGCTTTGTCTGAGCCTATGAGGTGCGAGAGGTTGGAGAGAGCTGCTGCTCTCATGCACATCACTGGATCAAAACCAGGCTAAGGTAAGTTTAGGTGTGGGCTGGGGAAATCTGCATACTAGAGTTTTTTTTTTTATCTTAATGCAGAGAATGTAATAAGGTAAAAAATCTCCAGCATTTAGAACCACTTTAATACTGAATAAAGCTAATGCCGCAGTTATTGCGGATGTGGCACATGTAGGTTCATATGAGGCACTTCAGCAACTTTTACTGTATATGGGGGAGTTAAAGCTTCATATTATTTTTACATATACTATAAGAACCACAATCACGGCATGGAAATGAGATTACTCCTCATTAAAACTTCCAGATATACATGCTTCCAAAGGAATCCCCCCAAATTATCAAATTTTTATAGAAATCCAGATCCAGTCATTTGGGTGTACAAGGGCATTAAACCATCATTTCACAGAAACCTTATTTGATAAACTGAAGCAAGAATATTCAATGTCAAATCTTTACTTATTCATATATGTCCAACAGAGGCATGCCACAGAGTTCAACAAAGATGGTATCATGACCCTAGAGTGTAAGCTCCGTGAGGGCAGGGATCGATGTGAATGTACAATATATATATGTAAAGTGCTGCAAAAATTTTCGGCACTATATAAATACTTGTAAAATATAAATGAATAAACAGACGTACTAGACCTTTGTTGGAAAAGTATGCTGCTAAATAGAGACTGGACCCACCTTTCCTGGACAATGTGGATTTAGTGGAGATGTGGTCTTATCTTTTTCTACAGTTGGTATCTACAAGGGATAGAGTAATCCAATTTAGACTTGCACATCACATCTATTTACCCCAGCAAATTTAAAATGCTTTCTAAATTCTACAACTGCAGAATGCTAGTGTTGCACAACTACCCCTGAAAATCGTATTTATATAATTTGGACATGCCCAAAATTCCAATTTCAGATATACTGGGATGAAATTTTTGACTGTATTTTTTACTTTACTTTGTCTCATCTACAGTCTGTTATAGCTCTGTGTCTTTTGGGCCTTGTGGAGCCATATAAAATAAATTGAGCAATAGTGCAGGGACCTTTCTTGGACTGTTCCTGTTTAATGGCAGAAAGGCTATTGTACTCAATTCGAAAAATAAAAAGCGGGGAGGGTTGAGCCTGATTCACATGGGAAAAAAGTTAGAAAATAGAATCAGCTGGTTGATTCGGTAAGGTTAGGTACTGGGATCCTCCTAAACAAATACCTGGACAAAAATAGGAAGGGGGGGTTGGGGAAGGTCCCAACAGAAAGTTTAGATGGTGAAACACCCACAATTCAGCTGTCTATTTAAATGACTTTATTGGTTAAACAATAAATATTACACTTTATCCCAGGGTTGCATTACAGCCTAAAGGAAAAAGGGGCAAATCCAGCACATTTGCACATCATAAAAACATAGAAACATGCATGCAATGAGGCTAAAAAAGGACAGACGAGACGGTCCTGCTACCCCTCTATATACTCCCCAACTGACCCATATGTGTATGCATATACATTCCCAAGAACCCAACACTCAAATCATGATAAAAGCCTTGGCAGTGAATTGGACACATATAAAACACCCAAATGTGGTGTATATATATATATATATATATTTATATATATATATATGTTCTCCAAAGCCCTGAGGGTTGGCATAACAGAATGATCGTGACCTGGAAAAATAGTATAATGTCAAATATTAGGAAATTGATGAAATTCCAGGACAGCTAGTTATGACAGAAGATGTTTGTGTCAGAGCATCAAATCTGACATCAAAAAATGGAAAGTCAAAAACCAACATGTAATAAAACACAGTAACTGCTGTATATCCATGCAGATGATGGGAAAAAGAAGTTCCTGAAGTCAAGGTTGAAATAGATACCTATAGTTCATATGTTTTTATAGCTGGTAAGACAGACTGATGGAGCACTGCTCAATGATTTACTACACCCGTTAATGGGGAATGATCTGCCAGGCGATATTGAAAGCATCAGGAATAGACATATAGTGCAGATATAGGGTAGCTTAAAGCAATACGGAAGTTTACCCTATCAGATGTCTGTGTGCCATGGTGGATCCATATCAAAGCGTCCAGAAGCCATGCAATGCCTCAGTCTATGTGACCCGTGTAGATTAATGTCCTGGTTGTCACCTTTGGTCCATCCACTGCATGTAGGGGGCCGTTCGCCGTCTCCAGAGGATGAACGCTGCCGTCCGACTGTGGCGGCATCTGTATTAAGGTCACGTGTGGTCTCAACGTGAGATTCCAGGTAGTAAATCACGTGACCGACGTTGCTGGACGGAACTTTTGACGCTGCTGGACAGAACTTTCGACCAGGACTAGGAGTCAACAAAGAGGGGTTGACAGGACGTAATGTGAGGATCCAGCCACTGGGGGCAAAGTAGATTCCTTCAGACCATGTAAGTCATTGGCTTGATAGGCAGGTTTTCCGTGATATCAACGGAAGGGGGGGGAAGAAAAACACGGGTCATATGGAGGTAAAGAGGAGGAAGTCCTAGAATCGTCTGTCCCAGTAGGACATGGCGCGTTTCGTGACGTGAACCGTCACTTCATCTGGATGTCGGAAGGGGGGGGAGAAAAACAGGGGTCATATGGAGGTAAAGAGGAGGAAGTTCTAGAATCGTCTATCCCGGTAGGACATGATGCGTTTCGTGACGTGAACCGTCACTTCATCTGGATGTGATCCATAAGAGGCACAGGGTGAATAAGAAAAATGATGGACAGCTGTTTAATGGACAATGAGAAGGTGGTTACTTAAATATAACAGTAATAATTATCCACAATATCTTCCAGGATATATATAAAGAGCTGATCACAGGCCTCCAGAACTGGGTAGGAGCCGGACAGTCTACTGCAGGCATGTCCAAAGTCCGGCCCGCGGGCCAATCGCGGCCCGCGGCCCGGTTTCAGGCGGCCCACCTGGTGATCTTGATATATATATCTTTTGTGGCCCCCAACGAATCCCCGAGCGCCGGGGGCCACAACAGATAGTATGCTGGCTGCCTTGGAGGAGAGGGACGAGTGCCGTGCATACAGGAGAGTATTTCCTGTTTACACGGCACGTGTAAAAGGAAGTCCCGACCATCACAGGAGGCGGGACTTTCAATTAAAGAGGCCCGTCAAGAAAACAGGAGTTTCTCCTGTTTTTCTGTTGCCGCTCGTCCCGCCCCCTCCCTGTCTCCTCTGCAGGCTGCACTGACGATAATGGTGAGTCTGCATTCATGGCAATTTAGTGGGTGCTGCATTCATGGCAATTTAGTGGGTACTGCATTCATGGCAATTTAGTGGGTGCTGCATTCATGGCAATTTAGTGGGTGCTGCATTCATGGCAATACAATGGGTGCTGCAATTAGGCAATTTAGTGGGTGCTGCATTCATCGCAATAAGGTGAGTGCTGCATTCATGGCAATACAATGGGCGCTGCATTCATGGCAATTTAGTGGGTGCTGCATTCATGGCAATTTAGTGGGTTCTGCATTCATGGCAATACGGTGGTTGCTGCATTCATGGCAATACGGTGGTTGCTGCATTCATGGCAATACGGTGGGTGCTGCATTCATGGCAATACGGAGGGTGCTGCATTCATGGCAATACGGTGGGTGCTACATTCATGGCAATACGGAGGGTGCTGCATTAATGGCAATACGGAGTGGGTGCTGCATTCATGGCAATACGGTGGGTGCTGAATTCATGGCAATACTGAGGGTGCTGCATTCATGGCAATACGGTGAGGCTGCAGATGGGCACTGATTAGGCTGCATTGATGGGCACTGACCCTTATTTTTCCTGAAAGGTCCTTTTTTAAATTGAAGGTGCGTGTTATAAGCCGATAAATACGGTATATCCAAATAATACGCCCAAGCTCATCTCTTCACCACATACAGCCACGAAGGCAAGAGAATTCTTGTTGGGCAGTGTATTAGTGCTTGGAGGAACACACTTAGACCGAATTTTGATGGTTTAACGAATGTCAGGCAAAATGGTCGGCCCTCAAGCATGTTCACTTCATCAAATCTGGCCCTCTTTGAAAAAAGTTTGGACACCCCTGGTCTACTGTTTGTATTGTTAATTGTAATTAGCTTCTGCTATTGTGAGAAGATTTTCTCTGTTTCTATTTATGATAATGTTTATTGTGTCTTTTGAGCTAAAAGACGGCAAGTCTGTCCTGAGGGGTCATGCAGGGCAGATCCTAGGGTCACAGACGCCTGGGTGCAGAAATATTTCTGGCGCCCCCACGTGGGCGTGGTCATCCTACAAACTCCTCCCCTTTACACGTTTCTATGGCAACAATTCAAACACAGAGATGCTCCCCTAAGAAGTCGTCGTTACCCTAGGATCCTCCCATGATCTTTTAACAATAAAGAAAATACAGGAAGAGCGTACACTAATGAGACCTGGAGGGGAATCTCTCTGATGCACACAGAGAGGGCTTCTGTTAGAGAGTCTGTTAGGAAGAGCCCCCAGACATAGTACAAGAGATGGTTAGAGAGTGCAGACATATTACAGGTGACCGTCAGAGAGTGCAGACATGATACAAGAGACAGTCAGAGACTGCAGACATATTACAGGAGATTGTCAGAGAGTGCAGACATAATACAGGAGATGATCAGAGAGTGCAGACATATTACAGGAGAGGGTCAGAGACTGCAGATATAATACAGGAGATGGTCAGAGACTGCAGATATAATACAGGAGATGGTTAGAGACTGCAGACATAATATAGGAGATAATGGCTGATCGGCCCTCTCACCTGACCCAGCGATACAGCAACAACGGTTCCCCTGATCAGGAGTCAGCTCACTCTGAATTGCCCGTACTGACTCCACCGAGTCCAGATCTGTATTAAGTATAGACTCCCTACTAAGTATAAACCCCTCCCTCAATACAGACCCCCCTCCATTAGTACAGACCCCCCAGGACAAACCACCCCCCTCCATTAGTAGAGACCCCCACAAACCACCCCCCTCCATTAGTACAGACCCCCCCTCAGGACAAACCACCCCCCCATTAGTACAGACCCCCCCCCCCACAAACCACCCTCCCATTAGGACAGACCACCCCCCTCCATTAGTAGAGACCCCCCCACAAACCCCCCCATTAGTAAAAGGAAAAATAAGGGCGCACCGATCTAGTGCATTACCAATGGCTAGGTTTATTAAAAGTAAATTAAAAGATCATTAATACTCACAAAGCAAGTATAGTAATAGGCACATACACCATTCCATCAAAAGGGAAAGATGCCTTCAAAAGGTCTCCTGCTGAAACCAGATAACCAGAGAGTCCAGACGGCATATATTACAGCTACGGCTCGTACAGAACACCCCCCCTCTATTAGTAGAGACCACCCCCCCTCAATTAGTACAGACCCCCCTCAGGACAAACCACCCCCCCATTAGTACAGACAAACCCCCTCCATTAGTAGAGACCCCCCCACAAACCATCCGCCCATTAGTACAGACCCCCCACAAACCATCCCCCCTCCATTAGTACAGACCCCCCCTGGCCCCCACAAACCATCCCCCCTCCATTAGTACAGACCCCCCCTGGCCCCACACACCAGACCCCCCCTGGCCCCAACACACCATCCCCCCTCCATTAGTACAGACCCCCCTGGCCCCCACAAACCACAAACCATCCCCCCTCCATTAGTATAGACCCCCCCTGGCCCCCACACACCAGACTCCCCCTGGCCCCCACAAACCATCCCCCCTCCATTAGTACAGACCCCCTGGCCCCCACAAACCACTCCCTTCCATTAGTACAGACCCCCCACAAACCATCCCCCTCCATTAGTACAGACCCCCCTAGCCTCCACACACCAGACCCCCTCCATTAGTACAAACCCCCCCTGGCCCCTACATCCCAGACCACCTCCATTAGTACAGACCCCCCCTGGCCCCCACAAACCATCCCCCCTCCATTAGTACAGACCCCCCGCAAATTATCCCCCCTCCATTAGTACAGACCCCCCCCTCTGGACAAACACAAACCCCACCCGGGCGGCAGCTGGAAAGGACAGTGTGCAGCTGCGCCGCCCAGGTGGAGAAGATTGTGACAGTGAGAACAAATGTCAGGCTGATGCACTGCACTGCACCGTACACAAGGTCACACTGCGCGGTCCCATGTATTGGACGTAGCCGGGGTCACGTGCTCACCTCCCAGTCACTGGGATTGGAGCAGCAGTGCAGTACGTGCTGAGGGGCGGGGCCTGTGTGCGCCTCACTCAGTGACACCCCCCAATTTACCGCCAAGTCACCTACAACGACCCGGATTCTGCCCTTCACAGGGGCCACTATGTCCCCTACATCCACACACCATTCATGGGCCACACACAGGTACACGCATCACTCTGGCGCTTGAGCGCCCCCACCTCTGTGGCACCTGGGTGAACTGCACCCCTCGCACCCCATCTAGGACCGGCCCTGGGGTCATGCCTCTGAGTCACCTAGGCTGGCTAAAGGATTAGATAATTAGGTTTCTGGTTACAGTTTGTATTGTCATCCTTGTGTATATATTTGTGTGAGATCTCAAATAAAGAAGGCTATTCATGATGTACTCCAAGACTGGTTTTGTCTGGTTCTTGGGGGTTACTATAACCAGAATCATTGGACTCGTGTTCCAGGACTTAGGAAGCGATATACTGACGGAACCACTCAAGCGGAGTGTGGAGCGTTCCGTCACACTTCTCATTAATGCTATCCCTTGAGTATTGTTCCCAATGAATAGAGTTTTTAAAAAAATTAACTCAAAAACTGAAAGCTATAGGGAATATTTAGAAAATGTAATTGTGTCTAAACAATACCCTGAATTATTAGTGTATGTGTGGGGTGAGTGGCGCTCCCAGTGGAGAGTGTGTATTGTATAAATCAAAGGTGAAAATCCGTGTAAGCTTGGATATTGCCAGAGTGGTTGGAAACCCAGGATAATAAGAACAAAAGACACACAAAATAATAGTAAATGGGTCAATGAGACCTCTCCCTGACCCCAAATCTGTGTTGGAGAATGGATTGGTGCTAGTATGTAAATTCTAAAGTGCTAAGTGCATAAGTCCATATTTACCAGCCACTATAAGAGTGACAGAAAGTAAGGGGGGTAAAAACCCTTGTGATGGATTAGGCCAAGCTACCATGTGATGTGTATTATACAATACCAAAAACAAATATATATAAAGAATGTGAACAAGATGTTGTCCCGGTGTAGAACAATTAATCAGAAAATAAGGGGGGTAAAAACCCTCGTGACGGATTAGGCCAAGCTACCATGTGATGTGTATTACACCATACCAAAAACAAATATATATAAAAAAATGTGAACAAAATATTGTCCCGGTGTAGAACAATTAATCAGGATAGTCCACCATAGCAATGTGTATGAAATCCTGGTAATTAGTACAACATATAATTTAGTGCGTAAATTTTCCACAATAATGTCCAATCAGGAACAATTCAACAGGTGACTTATGTGAGGGTCCTTGCATCTAGTAGAATCCAGGTGACACTTGTGCTCCCCCTTAAGATACCCTACTCACCAGAAGATGGAACCCCTGCAGGGGTACAGAGCGTCAAGGTGAGTGGTTTGATGACTTGGGGTGGTGCCGTGGATCTCTCCTGATCCTGGGATTCCTATGCGTCCTTGGGCTAGCCGCTCCAGCATACAGCAATACTCCTCAGGAAAAAAGAGCAGGAGCCACCATGGCGTAATCCAGATTTATTTAAAAAAGAAAGTAAACATCCATAGTAAAAACCAACATCTACCAAGTAGATATGTATTGGACAAAAATAAAATGTGAAGAAAATAAAAATAAAAATAAAGATGAAATTAAAAAATAGACCGGATCTGAGTCCAAATACTGAGCTTTAAACCTTTACTACTGAAAGTGAGAGGTTTGTAATTCCCGCACTTGGTCCCTGCGTCTAGCACAGCCGCGGTGTGTGTTCGGCGTGCGCTCCACCGATCAAAACCAAGGGACCGGAAGTGACGTATCGGCGTATCGACGTGAGTGGACCAATTAGGTGATTCCCAAGTGTGGGAATTACAAACCTCTCACTTTCAGTAGTGAAGGTTTAAAGCTCAGTTTAAAGCTCAGTATTTGGACTCAGATCCGGTCTATTTTTTAATTTCATCTTTATTTTTATTTTTATTTTCTTCACATTTTATTTTTGTCCAATACATATCTACTTGGTAGATGTTGGTTTTTACTATGGATGTTTACTTTCTTTTTTAAATAAATCTTGATTACGCTATGGTGGCTCCTGCTCTTTTTTCCTGAGGAGTATTGCTGTATGCTGGAGCGGCTAGCCCAAGGACGCATAGGAATCCCAGGATCAGGAGAGATCCACGGCACCACCCCAAGTCATCAAACCACTCACCTACACGCTCTGTACCCCTGCAGGGGTTCCATCTTCTGGTGAGTAGGGTATCTTAAGGGGGAGCACAAGTGTCACCTGGATTCTACTAGATGCAAGGACCCTCACATAAGTCACCTGTTGAATTGTTCCTGATTGGACATTATTGTGGAAAATTTACGCACTAAATTATATGTTGTACTAATTACCAGGATTTCATACACATTGCTATGGTGGACTATCCTGATTAATTGTTCTACACCGGGACAATATTTTGTTCACATTTTTTTATATATATTTGTTTTTGGTATGGTGTAATACACATCACATGGTAGCTTGGCCTAATCCGTCACGAGGGTTTTTACCCCCCTTATTTTCTGATTAATTGTTCTACACCGGGACAACATCTTGTTCACATTCTTTATATATATTTGTTTTTGGTATGGTATAATACACATCACATGGTAGCTTGGCCTAATCCATCATGAGGGTTTTTACCCCCCTTACTTTCTGTCACTCTTATAGTGGCTGGTAAATATGGACTTATGCACTTAGCACTTTAGAATTTACATACTAGCACCAATCCATTCTCCAACACAGATTTGGGGTCAGGGAGAGGTCTCATTGACCCATTTACTATTATTTTGTGTGTCTTTTGTTCTTATTATCCTGGGTTTCCAACCACTCTGGCAATACCCAAGCTTACACCAATTTTCACCTTGATTTATACAACACACACTCTCCACTGGGAGCGCCACTCACCCCACACATACACTAATCATTTTTCCAGCTCCTGTGCACAGGGGCCACATTAGGGGGGGCAGCAGCCCACTAGTTCTAGTCCTAAGCGCAGGTTCCTTTATACCACTTACAATACCCTGAATTATGTACCCTTTGCCTTGAATTCATATTTTAAAATAATTGTGTACTTCCCGGTTATCGGTGAGCCAAACATATCTGGGTTTGGTTCAGTGTGGTTTCGCTGAATACTATCAATGTTTGTGTGTCAAATCCATACCCCTTTGACGTCAATGGGAGCTGAATGTTAAAAAAAAACAGTAATGCCCATCTTCTAGGCTAGGGACTGCCCTTGAAAACATGTAACAAAGCAAAAGAAAAATTGTTTCACATGCTTTGTATATAAGGTTATTATGCACATTTCTGAATATGCCTGTTTTTCAGGATTAACTTTCATTTACTTTGTTTATGAGCGCTGCACGTTTTGATTTTCCATGTGGAAATAAAGCTCCACCAAATTGCATGCCCCAACACAGAGATATAATGCAGAACTAGGCATGGTAAACCAGTAATTGGGAAAGATCAGCTGCAGGGAGACCAAATGCAATACTGGTAAGCTTTTGCTTTCTGTCTGCCTTTTTGGGGTATCGCTTTCAGAGTTCAGTTCCTCTTTAAGGAGTGCAAGTTTACCAAATACCTATCAAGTGGATCAATCAGATTACAGAGTTTATTAACTAAAGGAGTAAAGACTGTTCAATTAGCAAAGTGATTTTTTATAGAAAAGGTTAACTTATGCAAATATGATGAAGTCGTGGCGTTGATTTACTAAAACTGGAGAGTGGAAAATGTGGTGCAGCTGTGCATGGTAGAAAATCAGCTTCTAACTTCAGCTTGGCTAATTAGGCTTTGGCAATAAAACTTGGAAGCTGATTGATTTCTATGAACAGCTGCACCAGATTTTGCACTCTTCAGCTTTAGTAAATCAACCCCTGTGTGTTTATTTTAGGGCCAGTTCACACCAGACGCAGTTCCGTTCAGTTCCGTGTGCTTTTTTTCTGCACAAAATAGATGCACAGTGTTTTCCATGTATTTCAATGGCTCTTGTTGGCTCTAGTTCACACCATGCAGTCAGTTTCCGGTCAGTTTCTGCACCGGAAACTGACTGCATGGTGTGAACTAGAGCCAACTAGAGCCAGTGGAATACATGGAAAACACTGTGCATGCATTTTTAGTGCAGAAAAAATACACACGAAACTGTACGGAACTGCGTCTGGTGTGAACTGGCCCTAGTCATCCAGTCATGTGCCAGCTAAAATCCTGTTTCCCTAGCACATAGTTGGGTTTTTAATGTGAACCCAGCTGGCTTATACCTAACTAAGCCCAGTAAGAGTTCAGTTTTCAAAGTGAACATTCACTTTGTTTATTGAATGGTCCCTACTCCTTTAGTAAATGTAACTTATTATGAGTTTCACCAATAAGAAAGAATCAGTAGCACACGTTTAGGTTACTGTTATACAGAATGCATTACGCAACTATTTGACAATAATTGTCTCGAAGAACAGCTGATGAATGACATGCTGATTGAGACTGACCTACCCCATGTGGGGAAGGTCATGTATTTTACCTGATAATCTTTTTAAGATTAAAAATGTGCTGCGGAGCCTTGTTACAATGTTAGCAAAAGGTTCATCCACCAATGGTTCATCCTAACTGGTTTATCTACTGCATTTTACACATACACGTCACAACATCATTCACTTGCCCACTCCTTATGGGGCTTTGCAAGGCTCCATACTGTGCTTAATCACCATTTTCTTTCCGGTCTACTTACTTTATTTCCATCTCACTGTCTTGTGGTGTTCTTTTTTTCATTATTATTTTCAGTGCAGTATAGTTCATTTATTTTTCTGAGTTTGATAGGAATGTTCTGTAGTCTCTAAGGGCCTCCACGGTCATTTACAATGATTAGCAGTTTTAAGCAGTAATGACTTTCTGTTTTTTTTTACTGCTATGTATTTTTTTCTTCTTTTTTCATCAACATACATTATTTTTGCATTATTTTTTTCTTGGCTCACATAACTATTCTCTGTTCACTTTACATAAACATTCTGTATAATTATGTACCGAAAGCCAACCAGAAAGTATAATTGAATCTACCAACTGAGGGGGAGGAAGAAAGCATTATAATTATGCGAGTACATTCTTTCAGAAGCTTACCTGAGCTGTATTTTAACTTTTGCAAATGAATAATAGAATTTTAAAGGAAAGAGGTAATAAGTGAATTAAAACATGCAATTGCTTCACAGAATTGTCTTCCTAGCATTGATGTATGATGCAAACCAATGGAAGCATCAGCTTAAAATGACTTGAAGCAACAGCCCTTTATGTGTAATTATTGTTTATTAAAAAAAATGTCCTTCACATATGAAGGTCAGTTGGGAATTTTGTGTGAAGAACGCTCTATAGGAAATGAACCTGCTATTCTATCACAATTCTTGATCCTATTTGAGGTTTGTAAAGCTTTTGAAATTCTTTTGAACTAATACTGTACATTTCATTTCAAAGCTTATTATATTGGAAAAAGGAATGCATGTTTAGTTTTATTTATTAAGCAGATATATACCAAAGCTAGTTTAAAGCCGTTTGTAGTTCTGTTGTTCAAATGTAATTAATTGATCCAATTTTTTTGCTCTAATATTAGAATTAAATCTGGAGGCGACCAAAACCAGCAAGTAAGTTAGATTGGGATGTTATATTTTGTACTTGTTTCAGAATCTGAAGAGCAAGAATACAAAGCAATAACAACCATCTATTATTGCTTAAAATGCTCTAATGTAATGAATGACCAAATCTGATTTGAATGGTTTAATTCAGTCTATTTTGCATAGCTTGGCTGTCGTGTTAGGGTTGATTTACTAAAACTGGAGAGTGCAAAATCTGGTGCAGCTGTGTCTGGTAGCCAATCAGCTTCTAAATTCAGCTTATTCAATTAAGCTTTGACAAAAAAAAATGGAAAGTGATTGGTTTCTTTGTAGAGCTACACCAAATTTTGCACTCTGCAGTTTTAGTAAATCAGCCCCATTGCGTTAAGTCACAAAACAATAAAAAAAATGGTGACCAGAGAGAAAAAAAAACCATAAAAATTATGTGACCAGAGAGAAAAAAAACATAAAAATTATGCAACCTTTGGAAGATAAGGCCCCTTTCACACTGGTGGAGTCCACCAGCGGATCTGCTTGCTCAGCAGGGGATCTCTTCGCTGATCCCCACTGAGCAGGCAAATGACAGGTCCTTGTCCCCTCCGCTGATGCAGAACAGACACAGACACAGCCCGCTGTCCTCCAAGGGCTGTCAGATGGAAGCGGACAACCTGTCATCCAATCCGATCCGCCAGATGGTTGGGGATCCACATCCATCCATCCATTTGTTTTTAGTGGACAGGATAGGATTGGATGTCGGTTGACACCTGCCGCTCCATAGAGAGCAATGGATGGTTCCACCGGGTCTGCATGAAAAACTGACAGGCAGACCGGATCGGTCCATCAGTGTGAAAGGAGCCTTAAGCCTCATACACACGATCGGACTTCCATTGGACAAATCCGTGGATTTTTGTCCAAAGGGCGTTGGCCGTGAAATTGTTCTGCATACAGACAGCAGAACCTTTTCAGCCAACATTCACGAAACTACGTTGTTTTTCTGCTCTTTAGCGCCACCATTTGGGCAACTTCTGCTAATGTTGTCTTATAGTTAGCATTGGTTTGGAGCATGCGTGTTTGTACTTTGGATTTTAATCCGGCGGAACACATTTGTTGTCAGACAATTTGAGAGCATGCACAGCCAACATTTGTTGATGGATATTCCGATAACAATTGTCCGATGGAGCATACAGACGATCAGATTATCTGACAAAACATGTCCATCACACAATTGTTGTCAGAATATCCGATCGTGTATATGGGCCTTTACTGTTCAGATTTGTGTTGTTGTTTATTACAAATTTTAGAATACATTATTTTAAAAAAAAACATACTTTAACAGAGCTAAGGTTCAGTCTTACATCTCAGCATCACATAGGTGTATCTAGGCCACTTGAAAATCAGCAGGCAATCCTGACAATGTACAGAAAAGAAACTGGCAAATCATAAAAACATGCAGAAAACATAAACACAATTGAGGCAATATGCAGACAACAAATAGTAAAGTGAAATACACATGGGAGCCTGTGTGTGTGCAATGTCTAGACACATTCATAGGCACAAAAAAAGCACATTCAGTTTATAGTCTGTGCAATCAGTCTGTGCGGATAGTGTAGACTCAAAAAATCCCAGACAAATGTGATGTTTAGATCCAGGATCTGTTGGGGCCAAACCATCACTTCCAGGACTCCTTGTTCTTCTTTACAAGTAAGATAGTTCATAATGACATTGGCTCTATGTTTTGGGGTCGTTGTTCCGCTGCAGAATAATTTTGGGGCCAATCACACGTTTTCTTGATGGTATGGCATGATGGATAAATATCTGCCTGTATTTCTCAACATTGAGGACACTATTGATCCTGACCAAATCTCCAACTCCCTTTGAAGAAATGCAGCTCCAAGCTTGCAAGGAACCTCCACCATGCTTCACTGTTGCCTGCAGACACTCATTGTTGTACCACTCTCTAGCTACTCAGTGAAAAAACTGCCTCCTGCTACAGCCAAATATTAAAAATTTTTACTCCACGGTCCAGAGTACCTGCTGCCATTTTTCTGCACCCCAGTTCCTATGTTTTCATGCATAATTGAGTCATGTAGCCTTGTTTCCATGTCAGAGGTATGGCTTTTTGGCCACAAGTCTTTCATGTAGACCACTTCTGGTTAGACTTCTCTAGACAGTAGAGGGTGGACCTGGGCCCCACTGGTTTCTGTCAGTTCTTTGCTGATGACACTGCTGGACATCTTCCAATGTTGAAGGGAAGTAAGCATGATGTGTCTTTCATCTACTCCATTAAAATGTTACCAAACTCAGAACCTGCATTCACTATATCTGGTCTCCCACAGTACACAGAACATGGAAATACAATTATTTTAGTAAATATAAATGGATACATACTGTGACAGGAGGGTCACTTTGGACACAGGGTGAGCCAGGAAATAATGGACATTAAGAAATATATCTTGGACTACCTAAAATGGGTCTGAACTATTTATCCACCATATTCCCAAGGATATCTGTAAAGGACTATTTACTTATTCTGAACTCAACAGGTTAATTGAGAGAATCACCTGTCTGCCTAGTGTAATGCTAATGAATTCCAGCTTCTAGAAGACCTGTTCATTGTTTGTGGTGATGTGGATTGGGGAAATTAAGTGTGTCCTTGTGCGTATTGTAAAGTAACAGACAGTCTGGTGAATATAAAGGTCATGCATAGTTATTTAAACATAAAGGGGATTAGGACCTGTTGTCTCCTAGCAGACGTCAAAATAATGTGTATTGGGCTTTGTTATGTTGTGGGTGGAGCTGGACCATTGTTCATTCAGGTTAATGCAGTATTGGATGTGTATAAAAGTTTCAATGTTTTTGGCAATAAAGGCAGTCTATTTTTGGAAAGATACAGAGCGTGTTGTCTCGTTCTTTGGAAGGATTAATTCCTATGGGAAGTGGTCTTCTGGCTCTGGAGGATCGACAGTGAAGTTGTGTCCAGGAGTTGGAAGGGATTTAAACGGCGTTACCCCCTTTCGTATTTGGGGTGCCGTTACACATACCTTTTCTCATCAGCAGTATATAGCAGCTTTGTGACTTGTATCAGTTCCTAGTAAAGCTTGTAGGAGTTTTCATTCTCCCCGGATCCTCTGTCTGGACATGTCTGGACAGTGCTGATTGGCCCTGTGCTGATCACATGCACTCTCCCAAGAAGAAAAAAAAACTCTAGCAATACACACCAAACTAAGTATGTGCAGCCCGTCCCCTGGCTCTGTAAATATCAGGTTATTTTTTGGAGACAACGAAAGAAGAGGAAGATCAGAGAGACATGATCAAACTGCCTTTATACGCAATGCAAAGGATTAAAACCCTTTAGGTTCCACAGTGAGTATAACAAACATGTTTTACTGCATATACAGACATGTGGGTTTAGTAACACTTTAAGTTTCCTTGGCCGACCACTGCATCTTCAATGTTGCCTGTTTATTTGTGCTTCTTCAAAAGAGCCTAAACAGCACATCTTGAGACCACAGTCTGCCTTGAAATCTTTGCCTGGGAAAGACCTTGCTGATGCAGTATAACTACATTGTGTCTTGTTGCTGTGCTCAGTCTTCCCATGGTGTATGACTTGTGTGATGTGAAATTGTCTTCTACAACCTCACCTAAGTAACCGAGTTTGGTTTTTCCTCATCCAGTTTTATGCTATCCACACAGCTGTTTTTGTTTCAGTTAATGACTGTGCTTCAATCTACATATAAAATAAATGATCATTAGCACCTGCTTGGTATAATTGGTTAATCAAACACCTGACTCCAATCCTACAAAATCCATGACTTTGTGCAAGTGTACAAAGTGTGAAAGTGTAAAAATGTAAGTTGAATTTAAGCCAAAGGGTAGTCACACCAAATATTTATTTGATTTAGAGTGTTATTCTGTTCACTCATTTTGCATTTTGTAAATTTATAAAAATAAACAATTAAAATATATATATTTTTGAAAGCATTCTCAGTTTACAGCATTTCTTCACACCTGCCTAAAACTTGTAAATATGTTCAATAAATGTTTGAAATCATCATACAAATATATATTTGAACTCATATCTTTATTATTTTTGTGCAAAAAAGCTTGCTTCTCACCCCTCCAGCCTGTGTCTATTTTTTGTATGTGCTTAGATATACAGAGAGGTGATGCCTCCATCAATCAACATGTAATATCCCACCCCCATTGTTTTTATCTATTTATTGGGCCTAAAAGAAGGAGGGAGAGAGTGGGCTGTCATTTATCCGAAGGTTATATTCCCACATGCGTGGTACATGTCATGTGGGCTGCACAGGCTGGGGACACAGGCAAGGTTGGAGGGACAGTGAACAGTAAGATCAACCTGCATCAGTTTTCTTTTTAGGCTCTCTTTCTTTTATTTTCACTTGGTAATCTAGCCAGTAAGTTTGTTGTTTTTCAACAGAACAAGCTGCCCTGCAGATGTAGCAGATAGAGGGTTGTGACAAACTATTTAACACTAACAGGGGTGCACAGATTTTTTTTATGTATGTAAAACCTTTATCACAAAAGAAAGAAAACTGTTGATGTAACTGCTTATAAAGTGTTAGCTGGAGTTTGGCTTACATTTTTTTTATGTAGCTAAATATGTTGGCACATCTAACACTCCCCTCTCCTTAGAGTAACAATGCTAATGCCCAAAGGTTTCTCTGTTGCTCCTTCATCCATAGGTGAAAACAGAGGAAAAACACCAATAAAAAGAAAACTAATGCAGACACAACAACTAATTATGGGTAGGATGCAATATATAACATGTTTGGTTTGGGTTTAATTTCACGTTAATCTGCAACACCAATAAGTCAAAAAGAACAAGCAAGAGGCATACTTGAATTTGGTGTCTAAAATCCAGAAAGGCTTCATCCCAAAAGCTGGAGATACTGTATGTGAGAGGAAGGTGACTTTTGGGATGGATATCCAAAAGGGTATCCTTATGCCCTGTACACACGATCGGTTTTACCGAGGAAAACAGTCTGATGGACTTTTCTCATCGGACAAACCGGTCGTGTATGGGCCCCATTGGTCTTTTTTCCATCCGTGAGAAAAAATAGAACATGTTTTAAATTTATCCGATGGGGAAAAAAAACTATAGAAAATTATGATCATCTGTGTGGAACTCCATTGGACAAAAAAACCCACGCATGCTCAGAATCATTGAACTTCATTTTTCTCGGCTTGTCGGAGTGTTTTACGTCACGGCGTTTGGGACAGTAGGATTTTTGACTGATGGTGTGTAGGCAAGACTGATGGAAGTCAGCTTCATCGGATTTCCGATGGAAAAATCCATTGGATTAGAATCCATAGGAAATCCGATCGTGTGTACAGGGCTTAAGGGTATCTTTTTTTATAGGGATGCAATATGGCAAAGTGTACACTGCCTGTACACACTGTAAAGACAAAAGTAACCAGTCTTCAGATACACCTTGGCTGGCAACAGCTTGCAGGTGGGGTGCAGCTCAGTGTGGGGGCAATAACACGCACAGTCCAAGTGCAATGAAAGTATTGAAATAATGCAAAGACATTCCACAATAACCCCGGTGGGAGGACAGATCAACCGGGAACACTAACAGCATGTAAAAAGCAGGTTTCAGCCAAATTGACAGCACCTGTTCTTCCCCTCATCCTCAGTAACCTTTCCCCAGTCACTGGTTCTGTCCCTGCCAGGCGGGGTACCGGTCCCTACTCTACCCACTCGCAAATCGTGCAACAAGACTGGGAGCCAGGTCCTTACATGGGCTCTGCCTGACCCAAGATGGCTGCTAGTGTCACATGGGGTGGCAGTATCCAATTTAATAGCTTCCCTAGTAACCCAGGAAAGCATAGAGAAACCATGTTCCTCTTGACTTCCTCTCTAACTGCGGAAAAGTGCCATCTGCAGTATAAAAGGTAGACTGCACCTGTCTACAATCTGACAGCAATCAGATGAGATACAGAATTGAAAGTCAAGATTGTTTTACAAAAAACAGATAGAGGTCTGGGCAAATGACAAACTGAGAAAGTGAAAAATGTTGTTCTTTCCAGCAATCTGCAAGGATGTAGAATGAGAAAGTGAATGAAGTACTTACCAGAGAGCGATTCTCAAGAAGTAAAGCAGACCCCTGTCTCTACTCCTGGAATCAAGATGACAGATGTATATACATCCTTATTTATGTTGATGACATTATAACCTGTTTTGAACAAGAAGAGGATTATAATCAGATCGTTCACAATCTGAAAGAAAATTTTGAAATCAAAGAGCTAGGGAACATTAGCTATTATCTGGGAATCCAAACAGAGAGAGAAGAAGATGGGAGTTATCTTCTCAACCAATCTCAGAAAATCTCTGAAATCTTGAAACAATTCCATATGCAAGATGCATACTATGCAGGAAAGTCTTAGCTCTTTGTCAGCGTGACTGGAACACAGTGAAGAGAGTGATACAATACCTCAAAGGAACAATTGTGATGATGTTACGGTTACCAGCAACATCCAATCTAAAACTGGTCGTATATGTGGATGCTGTTTGGGCCAGGGACTGCACAGACTACAAATCCACAAGTGGATTCATCTTCCAGTATGGGGTAGGAACCATAAGTTGGTTTAGTCGAAAGCAAGCAACTGTCACTCTATCTTCAACTGAAGCAGAGTACATTGTCGCGCACACATCAAGAAGCAATATGGATTTGTTACTTTTTTGTGGACATTGGGATAGACATGTCAAAACCAATTCCAATTTTTGAAGACAACCAGGGATGTATATAGCTTATGCAACCAGAAAGGGTCAATCCTAGGACCAAACGCATTGACGTCAAGTATCACCTACTGAGGGACAATCAAGAGCAAGGTTTTATTGACATTCAATATTGCCCATCAGAGGAGATGACTGCTGATGCACTCACCAAGCCTTTGTTGAAGGAACGTCATAGTTATTTCCAGAAGAAGCTAAATATAATTTGACAAAGCACATGCTGTTGAGAAGGGGTGCTGGAAAGAACAACAGCATGGTTGCTTATAAACTGACAATACTGTATGCATTATACCTATCTATGCAGCAGGTGGCGCTGTAATATTATAGTGTGTATTCTATGGTAATGTAATCAGAGGAAGCATTATCTTTCTCAGTGTACAGTATGTGTTCTCTTACATTCTGCTTCCTGTTCCATGAAAAGACATGTTCTGATATTTCTCCATGAAAGTAAAGTGCGTTGCTGTATACAAGAAGCTTCCAGTGCATTATTTCAATACTATGTACAACAAAAAACAGGCAGATGTTTACTGTATCAGAGACTAGAAAAGCAAATCAGGAACAAGTTCAAGGGAACTAAAACCTAAGAACAGTCTTATGCCGCGTACACACGACCGGATTTCCCGTGGGAAAAAGTCTGATGTGATCTTTTGAACGGATATTCCGACCATGTGTACGCTCCATCTGACTTTTTCTGTCGGAATATCCGCCAGCAAAAGTTTGAGAGCAGTTTCTCTATTTTTCCGACAGAAAAAATTCCTATTGGAAAATCCAATCGTCTGTAGCAATTCCGACGCGCAAAATTCTGACGCATGCTCGGAAACAATTTGACACATGCTTGGAAGCACTGAACTTTATTTTCTTGGCTCGTCGTAATGTTGTACGTCACCGCGTTCTTGAAGCTCGAAAGTTCAGAGAACTTTTGTGTGACCGTGTTTAGGTTTTTCCGACGGAAAATCCGATCTTGTGCACGTGGCATTAGAGAAAGATTTTTGCATAGGCATCTTGCTGGAGCTAAGCACTTAATGTGATGCTGTCATAGGAGAAGTATATGTGCTACTATTGCATGGCTATAAAGAGCAAAACAGCAAGGGTGCAGGATCAGTGAAATAGCATCATTTATTGGATATAAAACATAACACTCTTACATCCAAACTGCCTGAAAATGCCCCATAGGGCAGAAGGGGTATATCATGTGACCACTGGGGAAGATAACAACCAGGCTGATGGGACGGTAAGTCTCCATGCAGTGGAGCCAGACCCGCCAAAAATAGAGAAGCCTGTGGTGTCTGTGGCCATCCTTCATGCACCTCAGAACCAGGCAGCCCATTACAGTGTCACTGTAGCCAGTCTTGAACAGATTTACATGAAAATTTCTTAGCATGCAGTATTAGCTGAACCACCAGATGGCATGAGCACACACCTGTGAAACACTCAAGTTCAGATTAATTCCAGGTGAGGTTGCAGCAAGATTTGAAGCAGTCCAGGGGGTTTTACTGTAGAACCAAGAACCTGGGTTGATTGATTATTAGGTATTGCAGCATTGTTGGATTTATTGATTTCTCTGAAAGGCCTGGGAGGCAGTTTTGAATGACAAGGTCCAGCCATCATATCTCTGGTGGTAGTGTTTTAGGGGTCCAGGACTGGAGCAATTTCCCTATTGTATCTCTCAGGGGCTCCACCGTGGCCTTCAAGACGTTTGAGTAGCTTGCGATGTAGCTATTGCAGCTTGTCTCACAAACCTTCCTGTCATAGACCGGCACACCTGGAATTGGCTGGCACAAGACTATGCCAGGAGCTTCTTTCCATGGAGTTTGTAACTTGCCTTTTGATGTGTGCCCTTGTATTAAATGAGAACCCTGTCTCCATGTTGAAAGTCGGCATCCAAAGGATCTGACTCTTTCCGATCTTTCACAAACTGCTGCACTTCCTGGTGGTGCTCTCACTCTTGACTCCTCTCCAGACTCCCTCAGAGACTGCAGACATGATACAGGAGATGGTCAGAGGCTGAAGACATGATACAAGAGCTCAATGCAGCCCCACCAGTGCCCATCAAATGCAGCCTCATCAGTGCCAATCAAATGCAGCCTCACTGTGCCCATCAATGCAGCCTCACTGTGCCCATCAATGCAGCCTCACTGTGCCCATAAATGCAGCCTCACTGTGCCCATAAATGCAGCCTTACTGTGCCCATAAATGCAGCCTTACTGTGCCCATTATTTCAGCCTCACTGTGCCCACCATTGCAGCGTCACTGTGCCCATAAATGCAGCCTCACTGTGCTCATCAAATGCAGCCTCACTGTGCTCATCAAATGCAGCCTCACTGTGCCCACCATTGCAGCCTCACTGTGCCCACCATTGCAGCCTCACTTTGCCCATCATTGCAGCCTTACTATGCCCATAAATGCAGCCTCACTGTGCCCATAAATGCAGCCTCACTGTGCTCATCAAATGCAGCTTTACTGTGCCCATGAATGCAGCCTCACTGTGCCCATCAATGCAGCATCACTGTGCCCATCAAATGCAGCTTTACTGTGCCCGTGAATGCAGTCTCACTGTGCCCACGAATGCAGCCTCACTGTGCCCATCATTGCAGCCCCTCCTATGCCCCATGTCCCAGTCTGCAGTCCCTGTCTGTGGGAAGGTGTGTTGTTGATGCTCGGCACGGTACCTTCCATGCCAGCAGGATATCCATGATCGCCACCAGCAGGCAGGGTCTGTTCACCTTTTGGATGGGGACAGTGCTTCCAGAGAGTCTGTTTGCTGTGAGATGGAGTGGTCCCTGGCCACCTGCACCTTCAGCCGTCCTGATTTTCTGCCCCCAGTCAGCCTGTCCTCTGGTCCTGGGGAAGTGAGAGCACTGGATGTGAGATGGAGAGAAGGGGGAGCGGAGAGCACTGGCGGGGTTGGAGAGCACATGGATGGGGGCAAAGAGCAGGGGGGAGTGGAGATAACAGGGGTGGGGAGTGGAGAGCGCCGGGGGGGGGGGCTTGAGACCACTGGGGCAGGAGCCAAAAAGAACAGGGGTGAAGAGCACAGGAGGCTGAGAGGGGGGCTGGAGAGCACTGAGAGGGCTAAGAGTGTGGGGGGTAAAGAGCACTGGGGGGGGGATCTTGAGAGCACTGGGGGGCAGAAAGAACAGAGGTGGAGAGCATGGGGGCTGGAAAACACTTGGGGGTACAAAGAGCAGGGGGAGTGGAGAGCACTGGGGGGTGGAGAGCAATGGGGGAGCTTGAGAGCACAAGTGGGATCCAGAACAAACGGGTGGAAAGTACGGGGGGCTGGAGAGCACTATGGGGGGCAGAGAGCACTGGCACGGTTGTAGAGCACATGGGTGGGAGCAAAATGCAGGGGGAGCGGAGATCACTGGCGGGGTTGGTGAGCACAGGGCTGGGGGCAAAATGCAGGGGGGAGCAGAGAGCACTGGCGGGGTTGGAGAGCACATGGGTGGGGGCAAAATGCAGGTGGGAGTGGAAAGTACAGGGGTGGGGAGTGGAGAGTGCTGGGGGGAGCCAAAAAGAACAGGGGTGGAGAGCATGGGGGCAGAGAGAAATGGGGGGCTGGAGAGCGATGGGTGGAGCTTGAGAGAACTGTGAGGGGGGGTTGGAGAGTGTGGTGGGGAGGAGAGCACTGGGGGGAGCCACAAGGAGAACTGGGAGGGGCCAGCAAAAGAAGTTGGATAGGAGGAGAAGCAGGCCGGCTGCATATAGAGGAAATGAGCTTTCTATATTCCTCCATGCAGCCACAGAATGCTTGATTCTCCTTCTCTCCCTCCTGCAAGCATTCAGCGGCTGCATGGAGGAATATAGAAAGCTCAATTGCTCTATATGCAGCCACCCTGCCGAATCCGATCCTCCTATCCAGGCACACAGGGCGGGCTGTATCGTACGGCGGGCATCTCCTAATGTGTATCATGGAGCTGGCTGGGTCTGTGTTCGGCGGTGACGCTGTAACACGGTCCGGCCCCCTAGACCGACTCCTGTGATAGGCTGAACACTGATTTGATCTACTGACTACTATCACACGAGCCGGTCTAGGGGGGTGGGACCGTGTTACAGTGTCACCGCCGAACACAGACCCAGCCAGCTCCGTGAAACACAGAAGCAGGAGAGAGGCGACAGGGAGCACTGCAGCTGCAACTGAAAGCGGCCTA
Source organism: Rana muscosa (assembly GCA_029206835.1). Taxonomy (NCBI): domain Eukaryota; kingdom Metazoa; phylum Chordata; class Amphibia; order Anura; family Ranidae; genus Rana; species Rana muscosa. The sequence goes on along the minus strand of CM055122.1, from coordinate 1,072,325,475 downwards.
CCGGGAAATCTCCCGATATCCCGGTAGGCCAGTCCAGCCCTGGTGTAGGGAAAACTCAAACTTCACTGGCCAGGCTTCCCAAAGTTGCACTAGAGTGCCCCGTTTGGCAGCCTGGAAGTGCACCGATGGGCTATTAGCAGTCCAGACCTATAATTTTACCCTTTCCAGGTATTCCACAAAACATTCAGTGACCGCCAACACCAGGGCTAATAGCTCTAGCTTGAAGGAGCTGTAGTTTCCGGGAATTCTCTCAGTGGCTTGTAGGCTGCAACAAATATTTGCGATCACCCCTTCCTGTCCATTCTGTACCTGTGAGAACCGAACCCCTAGGCTATGTGTGCTGGTATTGATCCAAATAAAGAATGTGAGGGATATGCCTACAAAGGCCAATACTGGGCGGCCATGAGCTGTTGCTTCCAGGAATTTGAATGCCACCTGTTGTTGTGGCCCCCACTAAACCTTCTGGTTGCCTCTCTTCTGATCTGTTTAATGCATTTGCCTTATAGACTGGGGAAGAATGGTGTTTGTAGTGCTTGATAGAGCATTCATAATAGCCAGTCAGTTCAAAGAAGACTCTCAACTTGGTCACAGTTGATTTGAGATTCCATTCTTGTATTATTCAAATTGTCCCAGGCTTGGGTAGCACACCTTGGTGTGTCCCAGATAATGGATATCACTTTTGAAAAGGTGACATTTGTTTGGCTTAATTTCAGTCCATACTGATGCAACCTGACCAACACAGCATCTAGATAGGCAAAGTGTTCTTTAAAAAAAAAAACAGAATACTTTCTTATGTCTTCCAATCTTTCTTGGAATGTGGCTGGCACATTTTTTAACTCAAAGGGCATCTCTTTAAACTGGCATAACCCCATGGGCTAATAAAGGAGTCTTTGGGCAGTCAAAATTGGCTAAAAGAATCTGTCAATATCTGATGGCCACATCCAGAGGGGAAAAAATCTGTCTGACCCCACGGCTGCAAAGGACTTCTCAATTTGTGAAAGGGGATAAACTTGTTATGTGGTGACAGCATTTGGGTGCCTGTAGTCCATGCAGAAGTAAAGGGTGTGGTCCTTCTTTTGCACCACATTGATGAAAGGGCTTGTTTTTCCTCCAACTCACCCCATGTTGCATTATATGCTCCAACATCTGTTTAACTTCTTGAAAGAGTTGTGGTGGAAGGTTTCAGTATCTCTCCTCAATAGCTAGGCTTTCTCCCATAGGGATCACAGGAGAAAACACCCCTGACCACTTGTTGGTGGTGAGTAAGTGGAAGTATCTGTTCTTCTGTCCACTCTTGCTCACCCTCTGTTGTCCACTTGACCATGTTCATGTTTGCCTAGGTGTTGGACTTTGGGGGCAGCTCTGGTGTCCTTGTAAATAAGTGGAGTGAGATGTGCTTGGTGCTGTGGATCTTAAGCAACAGTGTTCCCTGCCTAACCACTGTGAGAATCCTGGTGAAAAACTGGGTTGTGTTAAAGAGATAAAGGTTCTATAAGGCCCGGTATGCCTTTCAGTTTACAGTGGGAACTGATGATTGTGGGAAGTACGAGTTCTTGATGGGATGGCATTACAAGTTCTGCCCCAAAAAGTACCCCAGGTGAATTAAACAATTAAGCAAAGGTTGGTGAAGCCAGCATCTGGGCCCCCTCAGTGCTTATAAGGCCTGAAGCAGTTGTCTAATCTCTTAGGCAGTCTCAAAGAGGTAAGGGCACCCATTCCATAATTCATGTCCGCATGTAATGACCACGCCTTTTTTGTACAAGGTCCCATCCCCATAGCTTGCCTCTCATAAAAGTGATCCACTCTTCTTTCTTTGGGGAGTTTGTTGGCAGCTGTTATAAGATCCTCTGACACTCTAAGCTCATTTTCTGGTTAGGAAAGTATCTCTGGAACAGGGGTTCGGCAGTGTGGGGACTTTGGACCCTGTATTAAAGGCACTCAATTTCTTGCCCATCGAAGTTTACCTGCATTGTTGGTCTCTTGAACACTGTATTGTCCGGGTGTGGTGGAGTCATCTCACTGGGCTACCCCACCACCTGACTCTTAGTGATGGGGCATTCTAATTGAATGGCTCTTGGGCAATGGCCCATTTCTTGGCTGCCCCAGCCTGGCAACCTTGCCTGTCAAGGAAGCCTCCGAGGCAGTACGTGTTTCCTCCATGGAGCAGTGATCTCTCTTCATCTCTCATGGTTTTGTACACTCAATCCTTAGCACAGACAATTCTATCAGGAGCTGCTGAGCCATGTCTTCTGTTTTTCAGTGGCTACCTCTTATGGGATTGTATGTTTAGTTCTAGGGGAGTCCAAGCCTGTGTGTATTTTTTGTAATCTTGCTTTGGCTGCTTCTAATAATTCATGAAATTACAGATTGGGGTTGTTTCTATTTCTTTCTGTAAGTAGGGATGAGCTTCGAGTTCGAGTCGAACTCATGTTAGACTCGAACATTGCCTGTTCGCATGTTCGCCGAACAGCGAACAATTTGGGGTGTTCGCGGCAAATTCGAAAAGCCGTGGAACACCCTGTAAAAGTCTATGGGAGAAATCTAAAGTGCTAATTTTAAAGGCTTATATGCAAGTTATTGTCATTAAAAGTGTTTGTGGACCCGGGTCCTGCCCCAGGGGACATGTATCAATGCAAAAAAAAGTTTTAAAAACTGAATTTTTTTCGGGAGCAGTGATTTAATAATGCTTAAAGTGAAACAATAAAAGTGAAATATTCCTTTAAATTTCGTACCTGTGGTGTGTGTATAGTATGCCTGTAAAGACGCGCTTGTTTCCCGTGCTTAGAACTGTCCCTGCACAAAGTGTCATTTCTGAAGGAAAAAAAGTCATTTAAAACTCGGCTCCCGGCAATACACAGAAAAGTCACTCGAAACGTCATTGGCTGAGTGGACCTACACTGCGGAGGAAGTTCCCCATCAGGTCCGCTCAGCCAATGACGTAGGCGGGGTCTGAGGTACGAGGGGGCGGGGGCGCCCTCGTATCTCAGACCCCGCCTACGTCATTGGCTAAGCGGACCTGATGGGGAACTTCCTCTTCAGTGTAAAAAAATGAATAGACCCGCCCCTTCTCACGTTCCCCATCAGGAGCGGACCTGATGGGGAACTTCCTCCGCAGTGTAGGTCCGCTCAGCCAATGACATTTCGAGTGGAGACTGCAGCGCTGGACATCGGATCACCGCGGGACATTGGATTACATTGCTGGAATGTGTTTTTAATTTTTTATTTTTAATAAAGGACTTTTCCAAGGTGTCTGTGTGGTTTTTTTTACATTTTTTTACACTTTCTTCGTGAAATCGTAGGGGTACAATGTACCCCTTACCAATTCACATGGGGGGGGCGGGATCTGGGGGTCCCCTTTGTTAAAGGGGTCTTCCAGATTCCGATAAGCCTCCTCCCCGCAGACCCCCACAACCACCGGGTAAGAGTTGTGGGGATGAGGCTCTAGTCCCCATCAACATGGGTACATCCTCCCCATGTTGAGGGCATGTGGCCTGGTAAGGTTCAGGAGGGGGGGCGCTCTCTCGTCCCCCCTCTTTTCCTGCGGCCTGCAAGGTTGCGTGCTCAGATAAAGGGTCTTGTATGGATTTTTGGGGGAACTCCACCCCATTTTTTTTTTATTTGGGGTGGAGTTCCCCTTAAAATCCATACCAGACCTGAAGGGTCTAGTATAAATATTTGGGGGGAACCCCACGTCATTTTTTTTTAAATTTGATGCAGGGTTCCCCTTAATATCCATACCAGACCTGAAGGGCCTGGCAATTGAATTTGGGGGGACCCCCACGCATTTATTTTATTTTTTTATCAATGACTTTTCTCTGTATTGCCGGGAGCCGACAATTCATTATAGCCACGAGTGGTTTTAAATGGCTTATTTTCCTTCAGAAATGACATTTTGTGCAGGGACAGTTCTAAGCAAGGGAAACAAGCGCTGGTTTACAGGCATACTATACACCCCCCCCCCCACCCCAGGTATGAAATTTAAAGGAATATTTCACTTTTTATTGTTTCACTTTATGCATTATTAAAATCACTGCTCCCGAAAAAACGATAGTTTTTAAAACTTTTTTTTGCAATGATACATGTCCCCTGGGGCAGGACCCGGGTCCCCAAACCCTTTTTTAGGACAATAACTTGCATATTAGCCTTTACAATTAGCACTTTAGATTTCGAACGTTCGAGTCCATTGTATTTAATAGGGTTCTAAAGTTCACGCCAACTTTAGGTCTGTTCGCAGGTTCTGGTGTGAACCGAACAGGGGGTGTTCGGCTCATCCCTACTTGTAAGGTCTCTCTGACTTTGTTGGACAGCAGCCCATCAGTAAACTGTTCTTTAAGTCATTGGTGTCACCACAGCTGGGACGACCTGCGGGGCTCCTCTTCTTTTTTTGCTGCTAAATTTACTAATCCCCTGGTTTCATTTTTCAGATTTTGATCTGAACCTGCATATTTGGGCAGCTGTTGTCAGCTGTCGATCCCCCTGTATGAGAACAGAAGCAGGTCTCCATCACCGTTGTCTCACATGGCTGATCCTTTTTGTAGAAGCCAAGTATTAAGTAATGATATCAGTCAACTGATCAGACCAGCAACTTGGTATCTAATGTCAGCATGCAGGAAAAGCGACAATGATTGATGCCAAGGTGTAAAGTAGACATAAACATAAAAATAAAAATAAGTAACAGATTGAATCTACATATAGTAACATAAGGCAGAAATGGTTCCCACACTTGGCCACAAGGAAGCAGTGTAAAACAGGGTTTAAAACACTATCAGCTGAACAAAACACTGGGGCAGTGTAAGGCAGTCTGTACAGTAATAAAATATGTGCAGTACCTTAGGTGGCCAAACATCTCCATGTCTTAACAGGGGACTGGCTGCAGAGGGTGCCCGAGGTAGCTAAGAACAGGGACCCCAAAACAGGCTGGAAAAACAGACCACAAAGCTGAGAGTAACACCACTTGGCCACTAGATAGCAGCATAAAAGAAAAACTGGTCTGCAAACACTATCAGCTAAACAAAACACTAGAAAAGGGTTAATGCAGTCTATACAGTAATCATATACATGCAGATCTAGGGACTGGATTCAAAGGGTGACTCAGGTACCTGGAGACAGGAACCCCGCAGTAGGCTGAGCACATGCATGGCTGTTGTAGTCTCTGGAAAAGCAGACCAGAAAGCTGAGAGTAACACCACCCTACTAGAATGATTGTATTGGGACATCTCTCTGGGCATAGTTTACAAATGTGACTGGGGCTTCAGTTAGTGCTGCATGCTTTTTTACCCTTCAGTAACCATGCACCAACTCTAGCCCAGTCATATCTGCTCCATCGGTTACAATCCCACTGAACACATGAGGGTAGGAGGAGCTACAACTTACATTCCCTGGGTGTGTCCAGGAGTCCAGGGGGCTGATGGGAGCCAAGGGGATTGTGGGTACTGTTAAAGAGCCCTGCGTGCGTCATTGGGACAGGTAAATTAAGGCTCTTCTACTACCACTACTAAATGAGCATCTTAACCCCTGTGCGCCTAAGGTTAAAACAAATCTTAATGCCTAAGCACAATTTTGCAATTTGACCTGTGTTAGTAAAACCATACATATCATCACAACTACTTTGTGCATCCAGGTAAATTATACCTTCTTTTTTTCAGGACAAATTGGGCTTTCATCTGGTGGTAAATGGTAATGGGTATTAACTGATTTTTATTATCGAAAGAAAACTGGGCGAAAATAGTATAACTTTTTTTTTTAAATGTAGCTGTATATTTCTTGTTACTACCATAACCTACCACCAAGAACAACCAAAAAAAATAATCTGCTCCCAACAATCGCAATGATACCACATATGTGTATGTTATTTGTTGTTTGTACCTGTAGTACAGCCAAGAAACAATGGAGAGCATTTTCCTTCTTTTTTTTTTTTTTTTTTTAATCCTACCTAAAACACACTGACACAGACACTAAATGACACTGATACTAATTTAAAAAAATAATAATACTTTTTTTAATCCTGTCAAAAATATACTGACCATGACATTTGGACATGACCTTTAACCCTGGCATTGACCTTTGACCCTTACTTGACCCAAACACTAACCCTGGAACTCACCTAGATCAAACATTGATCAAGGTATTTTTCTTTATTTTTTATTTTATGTTTGATTTATTTGATTTTAGATTTTTTACAAATACTTTTTATTTTATTTTCTGCAAGGAGAGATAAAGATACAATTATCTTTCCTCTCCATTTACAGAGAGGGAAACACAGGGGTGGGCTTCACAGTGACTGGTCACTGTGATAGCCAATCAGAGGCCATCACAGTGATCAGGAGACCTGAAATCTGGATTTCCAGGGTCCTGATCTTTAGTACGGGACTCTGAGCTCTCGGTGAGACCCTGGTCTTCGTTTCTGAAGTGCGCTGTGTGGCGTGCTCCCAACATAAGGACAGATATGCAGATATTCGGCCCTACGGAAAAAAGCCCAGTCCAGTGAGGCGGCATATCTGCGTACTGTTGGAGTCAAGGGTTTAATATTTTCTAGAAACAACAAGACTATGAAAGGCAAACTTTTTAGGGTTGTGAAAAAACAGAATACATTCTACACATATACTATACAATTTGACAAAAGTATTAATTTTTTTAATTGCTGGGTTCATATCATCAGTGGTGTACTATTATCAGGATGAAGCACTAAATGCATAGAATGGCACAATATGGCATGTCACACAGTAATAACAAAAAAATTATATCACACTGTTCTGAATGTGAAAACAGATTACACGTTGTACAATGTTTTGTACAGTTCTCTCTAAATTACATGGTTGTCTAAAATAAAAGGTCTTGATAAAATTAAATCCTAATGATCCTAATAAAGATTATGTTTTAATTGTTGATAATTATTGGTATATCTAATGTAAAGTAACAGTTTTGATTGCTTTCATTGTTCAAGAAATAATTGTATACTGCTGATTTTTATATTTTAGGTAATTGGTTTATAAAACGTACATTTCAGCAGAATTTTATTACTAAAATAAAAAAGATTAAAGCCTCGTACACACGGCCGGTTTTCTCGGCAAGAAAACTGCTGGCAGAGCTTTTTGCCGAGAAAACCGGTCGTGTGTATGTTTTCTCGTCAAGAAAACTGCCGGGAATCTCGACGAGAAAAATATAGAACCTGCTCTCTTTTCTTGTCGGGATTCTTGTGGGCCTGTTTCCCGACGAGAAAACTGTGTGTGTGTATGCGGCTACAAGCTTATCTGTCCTCCGGTAAGCCCGCCCATGCTCGATGTGACTTCAACGCATGCACGGTAGCTTACAAGGGAAGTGTAGGGTCAAGCAAGATGGCGGCAGCGGCGGCATTGAATGTGATGAGCGCATGCTCGTCATAGTCAATGATGTCACCGCGTTCTTGCCATTCAAAAGGTTCTTTTGAATGGCTGTCTGTATGCACGGCTTGGCAAGAAAAGCTTGCCAGGAATCTAGTCAGGAAAAACAACGTTTTTTTCCTGACGAGATTCACGGCCAAGTGTACAGGGCTTCAGTCCAAAACAGACAATAAATGAATATGTCAGTTCTGGGTGGGTGCTTGTGGGTCTTCCTATATTTCAAGAAGACATTAGCAGCATGATCGTCTCATGGGCCTTTACTTTTGCATTGGTCAAAAGCTAATTTCCACCAGTTTTTTTGGGCATTAGAAGTCCTGGAAAATTTCCACTCACTTTCTTTCACTGTGGTACCTGTGCAAGAAATTGGAATGAGGGTACAGGTGTCATTTGAGCAGGAAGGTGTAGAGAACAAAAGAACAGATGTTTTAAAGTATAACTGAAGGCAATGTTTATGTATGGAAAAATTGAAACTGCGCCAAACATAAATATTGAAATAAATAGTCCTATATGGCATAAGGATGAACACAATCAATGTACTCCAATAGCGTGGAACACCAGGTAACAGTCTATAAGCATATCATGGTTCTCATTGTATAAAAACGACACCACAGTAATTTCATAGACGCAAGTATGGACACAATCGATGTACTCCAATAGCATGGAACACCAGGTATCATGGTTCTTTTTTTTTTTAATCCTTTTATTTTTCATTTGCTCAATCAATACATGTGATTTGTGCATTTAGTCTTACACATTGATATATAAACAAAAGCATATTAAAATTCCTGTCCATACAAAAAAAAAAAAAAAAACCTAATCAATTTACAGTACAACAGTGACATCTAAATGTTTCCCTTTTACTCCCCCCCCAACCCCCCCCCCCCCGCCCGCCCCCCCCCCCCCCCCCCCCGCCCAACCCTTTGAATCTTAACAACCTGGGTCTTTTCTCCTGTTCGCAAACTCTCCCAAATCTAATGCATTGTCATTAGCGCATTTAACTTATAATTCCCCACCCCCCAACCGCCCCATAGGTTTCTACATCAGGAGCCTATCCTTTACCAGTTGTAATGACACAAGGCTAGGATCCTCCAGCCATGGTTGCCATATAAGATTTAATTTATCCACTGCCTTTCTACGTCTGTAGGCGAGCCGTTCTCTGAAAAGCAAGGAATTGACATACGCAATCCACTGCTTCCCTGTGGCAACCGTCTCTGCCATCCAATATCTCGCTATTAGCTTTCTAGCCAGGTACATCAGTCTTATTATCATATAGTACCTTCCTTGTGGAAACTTTTCAGCTTCAATCGCCCCAAGCAGGTACACCAAAGGGTCCAAGGGTATAGGTACCTGGGCCACTCTTGTGATGTTCTGGGAAACCTCCTCCCAGTATCTGTGGAGTTTTGGGCACCTCCAAATTAGATGTATAAAGTCCCCTTGCTGTACTTTGCACTTTGGGCACAAGGGGGAGTCCCTTCCTCCCCACTTGTAAAGCTGTCATGGTTCTTATTGTTGATAAAAACGACACCGCAGTGACTCCATAAAACATAAGTGTAGACCACCACCGAATGAAAAAGACGCTTACCAGACGGCAAGCATAATTGAGCAATCCGTTTACATGGCGTTTTATTTAAAAAAGTAAGTTATACTTACAACAGTAAAGATTAAAATTAGCGTGTATACAATGCTTGCCTTACGCGTTTCGTCATCAACAGACGTTCCCATTGAGAATGTCTGTTGATGACGAAACGCGTATGGGAGGACGTGCAGTGACGTCACCACGCTGATCTGAGGAGGAAGGGCTCCTTGTTATGCCGGCCGGCATTGTATACACACTGATTTTAATCTTTACTGTTGTAAGTACAACTTACGTTTTTTAATAAAACGCCATGTAAATGGAGTTACGCTATGGTCCCCCCTTTCTTTCATATATACATATGATGATGCTGCCTGCATGAGTGTGGAGAAATCTGTGTCCAAGAGCCTTCACCCTGTATGAGGTTACAGCTCTTCCTGGAATTAAAGGCCGCGGCTGGGCTATAGCCGATTGCTCAATTATGCTTGCTCTCTGGTAATCGGCTTTTTCATTTGGTGGTGGTCTACACTTATGTTTATGGAGTCACTGTGGTGTCGTTTTTATCAACATTAAGAACCATGACACACCTATAGACTGATACCTGGTGTTCCATGCTATTGGAATACATCGATTGTGTCCATCCTTGCGTCTATGAAATTACTGTGGTGTAGTTTTTATACAATGAGAACCATGATATGCTTATAGACTGTTACCTGGTGTTCCACGCTATTAGAGTACATTGATTGTATGGGAAAGAAAAGAGCCCTGGACTGCCGCACTCTGTATAAACGATTTATTTTCAAAATTTCAAAATTAAAATCCAAAATTAATCCATAGATTCAAAAGTCCAAAAACAGACAAAAACAGAAAACTGACATGCAGGGTTGGATAGCTGACGCTTTTCACATCAAAGATAGATGCTTACTCATAGCTGGCAGCTATGAAATTTGCGTCCTTTTCTTCCCACAAATAGGGCTTTCTTTTAATGGTATTTGATTGCCTCTGCGATTTTAATTTTTTGCGATATAAACGGGAAAAGACTGAAAATTTTGAAAAAAAAATGATACTTTCTACTTTTTGTTATAAGAAAAATCGAATAAACTCAATTTTAGTCATACATTTAGGCCAAAATGTATTCAGCCACATGTCTTTAGTAAAAAAAATGTCAATAAGCGTATATTTATTGGTTTGCGCAAAAGTTATAGCGTCTACAAACTAGGGTACATTTTCTGGAATTTACACAGCTTTTAATTTATGACTGCCTATCTAATTTCTTGAGGTGCTAAAATGGCAGGGCAGTACAAAACCCCCCCAAATGACCCCATTTTGGAAAGTAGACATCCCAAGGAAATTGATGAGAGGCATGTTGAGCCCATTGAATTTTTTTTTTCTTGTCCCAAGTGATTGAATAATGACAAAAAAAAATAATTACAAAAAGTTGTCACTAAATGATATATTGCTCACACATGCCATGGTTATATGTGAAATTGCACCCCAAAATACATTTTGCTGCTTCTCCTGAGTACGGGGATACCACATGTGTGGGACTTTTTAGGAGCCTAGCCGCGTATGGGGCCCCGAAAACCAAGCACCGCCTTCAGGATTTCTAAGGGCACAAATTTTTGATTTCACTCCTCACTACCTATCACAGTTTCGAAGGCCATAAAATGCCAAAATAGCACCAAACCCCCCAAATGACCCTATTTTGGAAAGTAGACACCCCAAGCTATTTGCTGAGAGGCATGTTGAGTATTTTACAGCTCTAATTTGTTTTTGAAAATGAAGAAAGTAAATAATTTTTTTTTTTTTCCAATTTTCAAAACTTTGTGACAAAAAGCGAGATCTGCAACATACTCACCATACCTCTCAGCAAATAGCTTGGGGTGTCTACTTTCTAAAATGGGGTCATTTGGGGGGGTTTGTGCCATCTGGGCATTCCATGGCCTCCGAAACTGTGATAGGCAGTGAGAAGTGAAATCAAAAATTTACACCCTTAGAAAGCCTGAAGGCGGTGCTTGGTTTTTGGGGTCCCGTACGCGGCTAGGCTCCCAAAAAGTCTCACACATGTGGTATCCCCGTACTCAGGAGAAGCAACAGAATGTATTTTGGGGTGTAATTCCACATATGCCCATGGCATGTTTGAGCAATATATCATTTAGTAACAACTTTGTGCAAAACAAAATTGTCTTTTTTCCGCAACTTGTGTCAACATATAAAATATTCCATGGACTCGACATGCCTCTCAGTATATAGCTTATGGTGTCTACTTTCCAAAATGGGGTCATTTGGGGGGGGTTTTGAACTGTTCTGGCATCTTATACACAACATTAGGAAGCTTACATCCACTCTTCTAAGCACTTGAAGACAAAGCCCTTTCTGACACTTTTTGTTTACATGAAAACATTTTTTTTTTTTGCAAGAAAATTATGTTGAACCCCCAAACATTATATATTTTTTTAAAGCAAAGGCCCTACAGATTAAAATGGTGGGTGTTGCATTTTTTTTTCCACACAGTATTTGCGCAGCGATTTTTCAAATGCATTTTTTTGGGAAAAAATACACTTTTTTTAATTTTAATGCACTAAAACACACTATATTGCCTAAATGTTTGATGAAATAAAAAAGATGATCTTAGGCCGAGTACATAGATACTAAACACGACATGCTTTAAAATTTTGCACAAACGCACATTGGCGACAAACTACATACATTTTTAAAAGCCTTTAAAAGCCTTTACAGGTTATCTACCACGTTAGATTTACAGAGGAGGTCTACTGCTAAAATAACTGCCCTCGATCTGACCTTTGCGGTGATACCTCACATGCATGGTGCAATTGCTGTTTACATATGACGCCAGACCCACGCTTGTGTTCGCCATTGCGCAAGAGCAGGGCAGGACAGGGGTGCTTTTTTTTTATTATTAATTTTGCTTTTTTATTTTATTTTTAAACTGTTCCTTCCATATTTTTTTTTTTTTTTTTTTTATCATTTTTATTGTTATCTCAGGGAACGTAAATATCCCCTATGATAGCAATAGGTAGTGACAGGTACTCTTTTTTTTGAAAAAAACGGAGTCTATTAGACCCCAGATCTTTCCTCAAAGCATCTGACCACACCAAGATCGGTGTGATAAAATGCTTTCCCAATGGCGCTTTTTATATCCGGGGGGGGGACATTCCCTCCCACTGCTTGTGAAAGCAGTCCAGAGGCTAATTAGCCACTAGGATTGCTTTTACATGAAAGCCGACCGCTGGCTGAAAAGAATGATACCACGATGATACCTAAACCCGCAGGCATCAATCTGGTATAACCATTCAAATTCCAGCAACATACCAGTACGTTGCTGGTCCTTGTTGGGCATGTATTGTAATCTTTTTTTTCATGCAGCCTGTTGGCTGAATGAAAAAAAGAGATTGATCGGTGGGTATGCCCACCATTAGAATACTGCCCTTCATCCACCCACTTCTAATGATGGGCATACATGCACCATTTATATATGCCGAAGCATGGGGGCATCTTCCCGCAAAAGTTATGCCGAGTACACATGGTCAGACTTTTCCACGGGCAAGCCTCCGTCGGAATTTCGACCGTATGTACGCGGCATTAGGAGCAAAATCGCTCCTCCGCTGCCCCAATGCTTCGGCATATATGCTTCTTTTTTTTTTACTGTGGTGGTGAAATCACCTCCTACAGCACTGGAGTCGCAGGGATCAGGCCTGTCTCTGCGAACACTGCCGTTATGTGTGTTGTGTTTTGTAAGTGACAGCGATCGATCGATACTGCACTTGGGTGGCCTGGGCTGGACGGAGGGGCAAAACGCAGGTGATAGCAGGTATCTGGGCTGATCCCGCTAACACTGCGTTTTTGGGAACCCTAAACTGCTGGGGACTCTAGTATAGATCTGATCAGATATTGATCTGTTCAGATACTATACCACTAAGGGAGGTGTATGCTTCACGCGTGGGTGTTGGCGTTACTGGCACTAACCTGACGCTGCCTGGGGTGTGACGCAGGGTTAACTAGGGGCAATTAGGGGGTTAAAACCTTTATTAGATAATATATGGGGGTACCTGACGCTATAAAAACCTGCGGCGAACCTAAAAAAAATAACTGGCTATCTATCGGCACCAGCATAACTAATACAGCGATCAGAAAAATTATTGCTTAGTGACACTGGCAAAAGGGGGTGAAAGGGTTACCTGGGGGGGCGATCAAGGGGTTAAACCTTTATTAGGTAATATATGGGGTTACCTGACGCTATAAAAACCTGCGGCAAACCTAAAAAAAATAACTGGCTGCCTATCGGCATCACCGACAATAAGACAGCGATCAGAAAAACGATCGCTTAGCGACAGTGGTGATAGGGGGTGAAAGGGTTACCTGGGGGGCGATCAAGGGGGTTAAACCTTTATTAGGTAATATATGGGGGTACCTGACGCTATAAAAACATGCGGCGAACCTAAAAAAAATAACTTCCTACCTATCGGGATCACCGACAATAAGACAGCGATCAGAAAAACCATTGCTTAGCGACAGTGGTGATAGGGGGTGAAAGGGTTACCTGGGGGGCGATCAAGGGGGTTAAACCTTTATTAGGTAATATATGGGGGTACCTGATGCTATAAAAACCTGCGGCGAACCTAAAAAAAATAACTGGCTACCTATCGGTATCACCGACAATAAGACATCGATCAGAAAAATGATCGCTTAGCGACAGTGGTGATAGGGGGTGAAAGGGTTACCTGGGGGGCGATCAAGGGGGTTAAACCTTTATTAGGTAATATATGGGGGTACCTGACGCTATAAAAACCTGCGGCGAACCTAAAAAAAATAACTGGATACTGATCGGCATCACCGACAATAAAACAGCGATCAGAAAAACGATTGCTTAGCGACAGTGGTGCTAGGGGGTGAAAGGGTTATCTGGGGGGCGATCAGGGGGTTAAACCTTTATTAGGGGCGGTTAGGGGGCTACACTGGACCTAAAACTAAACTGTAGTGACACTTTTACAGTCACAAATGTCACTGATTGCAGTGATCAGTAAATAAATGGTCACTGCAATCAGTGACACTGTGACTGGGGGCTGGGGGTTGATCTGGGGGGTGATCTGGGGGTGTCTGGGGGGGCGATTTATGTTCCTATGTGTCCTGGTGTCAGTGTGCTGTTTGTGCACTAACCTGTGTGTCTTCTCTTGTACGGCGCTCGGTATATGTGAGCGCCGCATGAGAGATGACATCACTTCCTCTGCCTGTGTAAACATTACACAGCAGAGGAAGCTTTCTCATTCGCCGGGAGCGATCGCGAGTGTACAGATTTATGTCATGCTATTTGCAGAAGTAGGATACCCCAATTTTTTAAATGCCATGTGGGTGGCAGAACCTTCTGCTGTGTCCCCAAAACTAAATCAATACTTGAGCAGGGCAGGAAAGGTTTGTTCATTGCAACGTGAAACTGAATCTGTTGATGAAGGGTATTGTTTTAACCACATGGTCGACTGTAGTTCCTCTTCCACTCTCTAGAGATGGGCGAATCTTTGAAATATTTTTACATTGTCAATTCCATTTGTGGATTTACTAACCCAGGTGCAAAGTCTAATTTTCCTGTGATGAAAGAAGACCAGTACTGTCACACTTATTTTTTTTCTTTACAACAAGATGTGCAGTATTTCCCCAGAAAATCCATTCTTTCTAGTGCTGCCCACCACATACAATGGTTTGTTTCTCTTAATTTTAATGAAAGTTGGCAGTTTCTTGTAGATCTTTCAAACAAAATAATAAGGTCAATAAATAAAGTGTCTCGTTCCACCAAAAAGATGCAGCTACTAGCACAAAATGTTCAGGCTCTATATTTTTTCATTTACAAATTTAGAGAAGAATTCCAGGTATGGATATTTTATACATAGTGTGACAGCAGGAAGGTAAAGTCACCTGGTTGCATCCAGGGGGGTAGATATATTTCGCCCAGATTCAGGCTTTACGCCGACTTATACAACTAGGTGGAGAGTTGTATAAGCCCAGCTGAGGCTAGTGGGCTCATGGATGACTCATACCTCTAGGGAGAGTGTGGGGCGTCGTGCAGACAGGGAGTTGATGAGACCAGCTGAAGCTTGTCAGCTCATTTAGGCCTCTATAAGAACTCCCAGATTCATTAGGTGTTTGCTCATGCATGGAACCAGACCTGTGTGGACTGTCTAGGGAGAGTGAACCCCTGTGCGGTGAGACAAAGCCTGTGTGGCTATTTGCTTGGACATTTAAAACCAGGGACTTAGGGACTAGGACAGCACTAGGCTGATCCCAGTTGTTAGTTAGGAAACCTGTATGTTTAGTCAGAGGTCAAGTTGACCAGGATTTATTTTATTTATGTTTCTTTTGCTTTGCTGTGTTTTGTCACTGTAAATAGAAAATAAACCGCACCTTTTTGATTTTGAAAACCACAACCTCCGTTTGCTGGGCCTGTTTTTGTGTGGGGAGCCCATCCCGGGGGTCACACACACCCGCTGCCGAGCTAACCCCCCCCACAGTTGGTGGAGAACCAGTGGCAGTTTTTTTTAAGCCAGCATGGAGGAGATACGGAAACAGCTGGCTCTAGCAAATGCCAATCAACAGCAGACAAATGCAGGTTTGCAAAGGAGCCTTGCAGCCCAGCAGCAAGCTCATCAACAGAGCCTTGCAGCCCAGCAGCAAGCTCACCAACAGAGTCTGGAAGCTCAGCAACAAGCCCAGCAGCAATCTGAGGCCCGCTTCATAGACCTGTTACAGAAGCAAGAGCAGAGACTACAACAAATGGAAGCAGTAATGCAGCAACGTCCGCAGACCAGTGAGGAAAGCCGTCCCACTAATACCGCGTCCTTTGGGGTGAGTCGTTTATTGACAAAAATGACTGGAGAGGATGATCCAGAGGTATTTTTGACCACATTTGAAAGGACCGCTGAAAGAGAAAAGTGGCCTGAGGAGCAGTGGGCTGGACTGGTGGCTCCTCTGTTAACTGGTGAATCGCAGAAAGCTTACTATGACCTAGAGCCTAACCAAGCAAAAGACTATGTGATGCTAAAAGCTGAAATTTTGGCAAGGCTGGGTGTCACCCAGGCTGTCCGGGCTCAGCGTGTGCATAACTGGACTTTCCAGCTTGGAAAACCCCCCAGGTCTCAAATGTATGATCTCATTCACCTGAGCAGAAAGTGGCTACAGCCAGAGACTTTGTCCGCACCAAAGATTGTGGAACGTGTTGTAATGGATCGGTTTTTGAGAGCTCTTCCTACTGCCATCCAAAAGTGGGTAAGCCATGGAGACCCAGAGACGGCCGATGGTCTTGTGGATCGTGTGGAGAAATACTTGGCTACAGAGAACCTGACGGCCTCTTCCAGAGACACTCGGACTTTCCACCCTAAGACCAGACCATCCCCAGGGGCGGATAAGAGGATTCCAAGGGGTGAGGGTGGAGAGAGTGAGAGGGTGGGAGCTCTACCCCAAGTTTGGCGAGAACAGCCTGGGAAATCAGCGGCTCAAGAGGCGGCAAGAAGGATCGTTTGCTACCGCTGCCGGCAAGCGGGACATATTGCAGCCAATTGCCCGGTTGTGGAGGAACCCATGCAGTGTGACTTTCTGACGGGCAGACGTCAGTCGCTGTGTGCGACAGTCGCATGCACTGCCATTCGAGGAACTGAGAAACATTTATGCAAAATGTGTGTTAATGGTAGAAATGTTGTGGTATTGCTGGATTCAGGTAGCCTTGTGACCCTGATAAAGGCTGAGTTAGTTAAAACAGAGGTCTTTGGGAATAGCAAGGTAGCTGTTATTTGTGTGCATGGGGACACCCGAGAGTATCCAGTGACTACAGTGTGTTTCGAGACCCCCAAAGGTACCCTCTCTCATCCAGTGGGCTTAGTATCTCAGTTACCGCATGACGCCATTGTGGGAAGGGATTTTCCGAAGTTCTGGGAACTGTGGGATGATCCTGAGCCCCCCACTGGTGCCCCTATGTACCAGGAATGTGATAGCCAGAACTCCCCTGAGAGTGGTGAGGACTCTCCGGAATTTCCCTTATCAGTATTGGCAGGGGAGACTCAAGAAACTGGAGAGGAGCCCACCTCCTCAGATGAAAACCTACCGTCTGTGGAGTTTTCTGATCTTGAGGTTCACAGGGAAAACTTTGCCACAGAACAGTTGAAAGACCCCGCCCTAATAAAGGAAAACGTAGTGAAAATAGATGGCGAGTTAGTGAACCCAGATAATACCTGCACTTACCCATACTTCAGCGTAGAGAAGGACCTACTGTATCGGGTGGCAAAAAGGGCAGAAGAAACCGTTGAGCAGCTTGTGGTGCCCAAACCTTACAGGAAGTTGGTGTTGGAGTTGGCCCATGGGCACATTCTTGGAGGTCATCTGGGGACAGAGAAAACCCGAGAGAGGGTATTACAGAGATTCTATTGGCCGGGGGTGATGAAGGACATAGAAAATTATTGTTCCTCCTGCCCTGTGTGTCAGAGGTCGGCCCCGATGCCACATTTCCGTAGCCCGCTGGTCCCTCTACCCATCATTGAGGTCCCGTTTGAGAGGATCGCCATGGATTTGGTAGGGCCTATAATCAAGTCCGCTAGGGGGCACCAGTACATATTAGTTATAATGGACTATGCCACCCGTTATCCAGAAGCGATCCCTCTCCGAAATACCTCGGCCAAAACCATAGCCAAAGAGCTATCTCTTGTGTTTAGCCGGGTGGGTATTTGTAAAGAACTGCTTACGGACCAAGGTACACCCTTTATGTCCCGGGTTATGAAGGAGCTGTGTAAATTGTTCAAAGTGACGCAATTACGTACATCTGTGTATCACCCCCAAACCGATGGGCTGGTTGAAAGATTCAACAAAACCCTAAAACAAATGTTGAAGAAAGTGGTGGATAGAGATGGAAAGGATTGGGACTGTCTACTTCCTTATCTGATGTTTGCTATTAGGGAGGTGCCCCAATCCTCTACGGGATTCTCCCCCTTTGAGTTACTGTATGGGAGACACCCAAGAGGGCTGTTGGATATTGCCAAGGAAACTTGGGAAAGTGAGAGTTCTCCCCACAGGAGTGTGATTGAGCATGTCGCCCTGATGCAAGACCGAATTGCACAGGTAATGCCCATCGTGAAGGAACATTTGGCCCAAGCGCAGTTAGCACAGCAGAGAGTGTACAACCGTGGAGCCAAGACCCGTACCTTTTCCCCGGGGGATAGGATACTGGTACTTGTCCCTACAGTTGAAAGTAAATTCCTTGCCAAATGGCAAGGCCCCTATGAGATAATGGAAAAAGTGAGCGAAGTGAATTACAAGGTCAGACAACCAGGAAGGCGAAAGCCCGAACAGATCTATCACGTTAATCTGTTGAAAGCCTGGAGGGATAGAGAGTCCCTAGTCGCAGACACTTGGTCACCAGCTCAAACTGGTTGCGTGATTCCTGAGGTTGGAATAGCAGCCACCTTGTCACAACCCCAACAACAGGAGGTTAAGGAGTTTGTGCTTCGCAACAAGGAGGTATTCTCTGAGCTGCCGGGACAAACATCTGGGGTAGAGAATGACATCATTACCCCGCCCGGTGAAAGGGTGAAGTTAAAACCCTATCGGATCCCAGAGGCCCGACGGGAGGCAATACGGGAGGAAGTACAGAAAATGCTGAACTTAGGGGTGATAGAGGAGTCCCAAAGTGATTGGTCTAGTCCCATTGTGTTGGTGCCTAAACCGGATGGGAGCTGGCGATTTTGTAACGATTTTCGTCAGTTGAACAAAGTTACAAAATTTGACACCTACCCCATGCCACGTATAGATGAGTTGATCGACCGGCTGGGAACAGCCCGATACATGACGACTCTTGACCTCACAAAAGGGTATTGGCAAATCCCCCTGGCCAAGTCGGCCAAAGAGAAAACCGCATTTGTAACCCCAGACGGGGCGTTCCAATATAAAAGAATGCCGTTCGGGTTACAGAATGCGCCGGCCACATTCCAGCGGAAAATGGACCAGATGCTGAGGCCCCATCGGAAGTATGCTGCGGCTTACCTGGATGACGTAATTGTCCATAGCACAGATTGGGCCTCACATCTGCCAAAAGTGCAAGCAGTCCTGGACTCTGTTCGGGAAGCGGGGTTTACGGCTAACCCCAAGAAGTGTACCATTGGGCAGGAGGAGGCCAAATATCTTGGGTACACCATTGGGAGGGGAGTAATAAAACCCCAACTCAACAAAGTCGAGGCCATCCAGAGTTGGCCACGTCCCAACAGCAAGAAGCAGGTACGAGCCTTTCTGGGAATCGCTGGGTATTATCGGCGATTCATTCCCCACTTTGCTTCTAAGGCTGTGCCCCTAACCAACCTGACGAAGGGGAAAGGGTCGGTCATGATTAAATGGACCCCCGAGGCTGAGGCAGCATTCCAATTCTTGAAACAAGCCTTATGTAGCCAGCCAGTGTTGTACTCACCCGACTTCTCTAAAGACTTTGTCGTACAAAGTGATGCGTCAGATGTGGGGTTAGGAGCAGTATTGTCCCAGGTCTGGAACGGGGAAGAGCACCCAGTCATTTACCTCAGCAGGAAGTTGAAGTCCCATGAGGTAAATTACGCCACCGTTGAAAAGGAGTGTTTAGCGGTGAAGTGGGCTCTAGATTCCCTTCGGTACTACCTGCTAGGTAGGCACTTTGACATGGTTACGGATCACGCTCCGTTAAAGTGGATGGCTCAAAACAAGGAAACAAATAGAAGAGTGAATAGGTGGTTCCTGGCCCTCCAGGAATTCAACTTCACAGTAAAGCATCGCCCTGGCGTTCAAATGGGGAATGTGGATGCTTTGTCTCGAGTACATGAATGCCTGATTGCTGGTGTTCCAACCCCGAGGTTAAAACAAGAGGGGGGGGTATGTGACAGCAGGAAGGTAAAGTCACCTGGTTGCATCCAGGGGGGTAGATATATTTCGCCCAGATTCAGGCTTTATGCCGACTTATACAACTAGGTGGAGAGTTGTATAAGCCCAGCTGAGGCTAGTGGGCTCATGGATGACTCATACCTCTAGGGAGAGTGTGGGGCGTCGTGCAGACAGGGAGTTGATGAGACCAGCTGAAGCTTGTCAGCTCATTTAGGCCTCTATAAGAACTCCCAGATTCATTAGGTGTTTGCTCATGCCTGGACCCAGACCTGTGTGGACTGTCTAGGGAGTAGGGATGAGCTTCGTGTTCGAATCGAACATACGTTCGACTCGAACATCGGCTGTTCGATCGTTCGACGAAGATCGAACGATTTGGGCCGTTCGCGCCAAATTCGAGTGACGCGAACGGCCCACAATGCACTACACCATCGCAGTGTCATCCAGGCGCTGTGATTGGCCAAGCATGCACTGTGACCCCGCATGCTTGGCCAATCACAGCGCCGGCAGCGAGGAGAGCAATGATTGGCCACAGGCAGGATGCCTGTGGCCAATTATTGCTGAGGGTGTTTAGTACACGCCCCACACTATAAAAGGCCGCCAGCACGGCGGCCTAGTGTAGTGTGTTCCGGAGCAGGGATAGAGCAGCATAGGCAGGGACAGTGACTTTTATTTCTTTCTTGCTTAACCTGGATTCCTTTAGTTTAGGGAAAGAGAAGGATAGGTAGGGAGAGTGTCAGTGTGTTTTGTGCTTGTGCTATAGTGTGCTTAAAAAAAACATTTTTTCTAGGGACAGAAAACTGTAGGTAGGGAGAGTGTCAGTTTCTTTCACTGTGTAAGTCCTTGTTTCTAGGGACCTGGAAGGACAGTGAGTGAATTCTCCTTGTGCTATATTGTGCTTAAAAAAAAACATTTTTTCTAGGGACAGAAAACTGTAGGTAGGGAGAGTGTCAGTTTCTTTCACTGTGCAAGTCCTTGTTTCTAGGGACCTGGAAGGACAGTGAGTGAATTCTCCTTGTGCTATATTGTGCTTAAAAAAAACATTTTTTCTAGGGACAGAAAACTGTAGGTAGGGAGAGTGTCAGTTTCTTTCACTGTGTAAGTCCTTGTTTCTAGGGACCTGGAAGGACAGTGAGTGAATTCTCCTTGTGCTATATTGTGCTTAAAAAAAACATTTTTTCTAGGGACAGAAAACTGTAGGTAGGGAGAGTGTCAGTTTCTTTCACTGTGCAAGTCCTTGTTTCCAGGGACCTGGAAGGACAGTGAGTGAATTCTCCTTGTGCTACATTGTGCTTAAAAAAAACATTTTTTCTAGGGACAGAAAACTGTAGGTAGGGAGAGTGTCAGTTTCTTTCACTGTGCAAGTCCTTGTTTCTAGGGACCTGGAAGGACAGTGAGTGAATTCTCCTTGTGCTATATTGTGCTTAAAAAAAACATTTTTTCTAGGGACAGAAAACTGTAGGTAGGGAGAGTGTCAGTTTCTTTCACTGTGTAAGTCCTTGTTTCTAGGGACCTGGAAGGACAGTGAGTGAATTCTCCTTGTGCTATATTGTGCTTAAAAAAAACATTTTTTCTAGGGACAGAAAACTGTAGGTAGGGAGAGTGTCAGTTTCTTTCACTGTGCAAGTCCTTGTTTCTAGGGACCTGGAAGGACAGTGAGTGAATTCTCCTTGTGCTATATTGTGCTTAAAAAAAACATTTTTTCTAGGGACAGAAAACTGTAGGTAGGGAGAGTGTCAGTTTCTTTCACTGTGTAAGTCCTTGTTTCTAGGGACCTGGAAGGACAGTGAGTGAATTCTCCTTGTGCTATATTGTGCTTAAAAAAAACATTTTTTCTAGGGACAGAAAACTGTAGGTAGGGAGAGTGTCAGTTTCTTTCACTGTGCAAGTCCTTGTTTCCAGGGACCTGGAAGGACAGTGAGTGAATTCTCCTTGTGCTATATTGTGCTTAAAAAAAATTTTTTTCTAGGGACAGAAAACTGTAGGTAGGGAGAGTGTCAGTTTCTTTCACTGTGCAAGTCCTTGTTTCTAGGGACCTGGAAGGACAGTGAGTGAATTCTCCTTGTGCTATATTGTGCTTAAAAAAAACATTTTTTCTAGGGACAGAAAACTGTAGGTAGGGAGAGTGTCAGTTTCTTTCACTGTGTAAGTCCTTGTTTCTAGGGACCTGGAAGGACAGTGAGTGAATTCTCCTTGTGCTATATTGTGCTTAAAAAAAATTTTTTTCTAGGGACAGAAAACTGTAGGTAGGGAGAGTGCCAGTTTCTTTCACTGTGCAAGTCCTTGTTTCCAGGGACCTGGAAGGACAGTGAGTGAATTCTCCTTGTGCTATATTGTGCTTAAAAAAAACATTTTTTCTAGGGACAGAAAACTGTAGGTAGGGAGAGTGTCAGTTTCTTTCACTGTGTAAGTCCTTGTTTCTAGGGACCTGGAAGGACAGTGAGTGAATTCTCCTTGTGCTATATTGTGCTTAAAAAAAACATTTTTTCTAGGGACAGAAAACTGTAGGTAGGGAGAGTGACAGTTTCTTTCACTGTGCAAGTCCTTGTTTCCAGGGACCTGGAAGGACAGTGAGTGAATTCTCCTTGTGCTATATTGTGCTTAAAAAAAACATTTTTTCTAGGGACAGAAAACTGTAGGTAGGGAGAGTGTCAGTTTCTTTCACTGTGCAAGTCCTTGTTTCTAGGGACTGGGAAGGACAGTGAGTGAATTCTCCTTGTGCTATAGTGTGCTTAAAAAAAACATTTTTTCTAGGGACAGAAAACTGTAGGTAGGGAGAGTGTCAGTTTCTTTCACTGTGCAAGTCCTTGTTTCTAGGGACCTGGAAGGACAGTGAGTGAATTCTCCTTGTGCTATATTGTGCTTAAAAAAAACATTTTTTCTAGGGACAGAAAACTGTAGGTAGGGAGAGTGTCAGTTTCTTTCACTGTGCAAGTCCTTGTTTCTAGGGACCTGGAAGGACAGTGAGTGAATTCTCCTTGTGCTATATTGTGCTTAAAAAAAACATTTTTTCTAGGGACAGAAAACTGTAGGTAGGGAGAGTGTCAGTTTCTTTCACTGTGTAAGTCCTTGTTTCTAGGGACCTGGAAGGACAGTGAGTGAATTCTCCTTGTGCTATATTGTGCTTAAAAAAACATTTTTTCTAGGGACAGAAAACTGTAGGTAGGGAGAGTGTCAGTTTCTTTCACTGTGCAAGTCCTTGTTTCTAGGGACCTGGAAGGACAGTGAGTGAATTCTCCTTGTGCTATATTGTGCTTAAAACAAACATTTTTTCTAGGGACAGAAAACTGTAGGTAGGGAGAGTGTCAGTTTCTTTCACTGTGCAAGTCCTTGTTTCTAGGGACCTGGAAGGACAGTGAGTGAATTCTCCTTGTGCTATATTGTGCTTAAAAAAAACATTTTTTCTAGGGACAGAAAACTGTAGGTAGGGAGAGTGTCAGTTTCTTTCACTGTGCAAGTCCTTGTTTCTAGGGACCTGGAAGGACAGTGAGTGAATTCTCCTTGTGCTATATTGTGCTTAAAAAAAACATTTTTTCTAGGGACAGAAAACTGTAGGTAGGGAGAGTGTCAGTTTCTTTCACTGTGCAAGTCCTTGTTTCTAGGGACCTGGAAGGACAGTGAGTGAATTCTCCTTGTGCTATATTGTGCTTAAAAAAAACATTTTTTCTAGGGACAGAAAACTGTAGGTAGGGAGAGTGTCAGTTTCTTTCACTGTGCAAGTCCTTGTTTCTAGGGACCTGGAAGGACAGTGAGTGAATTCTCCTTGTGCTATATTGTGCTTAAAAAAAACATTTTTTCTAGGGACAGAAAACTGTAGGTAGGGAGAGTGTCAGTTTCTTTCACTGTGTAAGTCCTTGTTTCTAGGGACCTGGAAGGACAGTGAGTGAATTCTCCTTGTGCTATATTGTGCTTAAAAAACAACATTTTTTCTAGGGACAGAAAACTGTAGGTAGGGAGAGTGCCAGTTTCTTTCACTGTGCAAGTCCTTGTTTCCAGGGACCTGGAAGGACAGTGAGTGAATTCTCCTTGTGCTATATTGTGCTTAAAAAAAACATTTTTTCTAGGGACAGAAAACTGTAGGTAGGGAGAGTGTCAGTTTCTTTCACTGTGTAAGTCCTTGTTTCTAGGGACCTGGTAGGACAGTGAGTGAATTCTCCTTGTGCTATATTGTGCTTAAAAAAAACATTTTTTCTAGGGACAGAAAACTGTAGGTAGGGAGAGTGTCAGTTTCTTTCACTGTGCAAGTCCTTGTTTCTAGGGACCTGGAAGGACAGTGAGTGAATTCTCCTTGTGCTATATTGTGCTTAAAAAAAACATTTTTTCTAGGGACAGAAAACTGTAGGTAGGGAGAGTGTCAGTTTCTTTCACTGTGCAAGTCCTTGTTTCTAGGGACCTGGAAGGACAGTGAGTGAATTCTCCTTGTGCTATATTGTGCTTAAAAAAAACATTTTTTCTAGGGACAGAAAACTGTAGGTAGGGAGAGTGTCAGTTTCTTTCACTGTGTAAGTCCTTGTTTCTAGGGACCTGGAAGGACAGTGAGTGAATTCTCCTTGTGCTATATTGTGCTTAAAAAAAACATTTTTTCTAGGGACAGAAAACTGTAGGTAGGGAGAGTGTCAGTTTCTTTCACTGTGCAAGTCCTTGTTTCCAGGGACCTGGAAGGACAGTGAGTGAATTCTCCTTGTGCTATATTGTGCTTAAAAAAAAAAAATTTTTCTAGGGACAGAAAACTGTAGGTAGGGAGAGTGTCAGTTTCTTTCACTGTGCAAGTCCTTGTTTCTAGGGACCTGGAAGGACAGTGAGTGAATTCTCCTTGTGCTATATTGTGCTTAAAAAAAACATTTTTTCTAGGGACAGAAAACTGTAGGTAGGGAGAGTGTCAGTTTCTTTCACTGTGCAAGTCCTTGTTTCTAGGGACCTGGAAGGACAGTGAGTGAATTCTCCTTGTGCTATATTGTGCTTAAAAAAACATTTTTTCTAGGGACAGAAAACTGTAGGTAGGGAGAGTGTCAGTTTCTTTCACTGTGCAAGTCCTTGTTTCTAGGGACCTGGAAGGACAGTGAGTGAATTCTCCTTGTGCTATATTGTGCTTAAAAAAAAACATTTTTTCTAGGGACAGAAAACTGTAGGTAGGGAGAGTGTCAGTTTCTTTCACTGTGCAAGTCCTTGTTTCTAGGGACCTGGAAGGACAGTGAGTGAATTCTCCTTGTGCTATATTGTGCTTAAAAAAAACATTTTTTCTAGGGACAGAAAACTGTAGGTAGGGAGAGTGTCAGTTTCTTTCACTGTGCAAGTCCTTGTTTCTAGGGACCTGGAAGGACAGTGAGTGAATTCTCCTTGTGCTATATTGTGCTTAAAAAAAACATTTTTTCTAGGGACAGAAAACTGTAGGTAGGGAGAGTGTCAGATTCTTTCACTGTGCAAGTCCTTGTTTCTAGGGACCTGGAAGGACAGTGAGTGAATTCTCCTTGTGCTATATTGTGCTTAAAAAAAACATTTTTTCTAGGGACAGAAAACTGTAGGTAGGGAGAGTGTCAGTTTCTTTCACTGTGCAAGTCCTTGTTTCTAGGGACCTGGAAGGACAGTGAGTGAATTCTCCTTGTGCTATATTGTGCTTAAAAAAAACATTTTTTCTAGGGACAGAAAACTGTAGGTAGGGAGAGTGTCAGTTTCTTTCACTGTGCAAGTCCTTGTTTCAAGGGACAGAGAAGGACACCTGAAGGTAGCCCTTATTGCGTTTTTCCCATCTCCCTGCAGGCCATCTATTAGAATGTCTGGAAGGCAAACAAGGAGAGGCAGACAGTCAGGAGGCAATAAAAGAGGGCAAGCAGGCTCTGTGTCTGGGGGCAACAGTGCTGGTCGTGGACGCGGTGCATTGTCATCAGCACATGGCCATGGGACACGCTTGTCCTTCTTTTCGGCAGCTGGACATGTTGAGCCACATCATGCCGAAGACTTGGTAGAGTGGATGACCAAGCCCTCCTCCTCCTCCTCATCCTCTCTCACCCAGGCTCAGGGTACTGGCAAAGCAGCTGCCAAAGCGTCCTCTTCCCTGGTATCAATGTCAGACTCATCATCAGTCACTCCTTCCCTAGACCCACCATGTCCTCCTCCTGAGGAGTCCCCCGAACTGTTTGAGCACAGTGTTGGGTACATGCTCCAGGAGGATGCCCAGCGTTTCAAAGGGTCTGATGATGAAACCCAGCTACAGGAAGGCAGTAGGGTGAGAGCAGACAGAGGGGATGCTCAAGAAGGACACCAATCTGGCAGTCATGTTCCAGCAGCTGCAGCATACTGCCAGATTGGCTCCAGTGATGAGGAGGGAGGGGATGATGAGGTCACTGACTCCACGTGGGTGCCTAATAGGAGAGAGGAGGAGGAGGATGAGGAGGAGGCACATCTCCAACGAGACAGGATGCCCTTTGGTGGCCAGCGTAAGGGCAGTACACCGACGGAATCACACCGCAGAGCTCCGCCTGTGCAGGGCGCTGCCTCTGCCCGTCATTCAAAAAGTTCCTTGGTGTGGGCCTTTTTTGAGGCTAGTGCATCAGATCGCACAGCTGCTGTTTGCAACATATGTCTCAAGCGTATATCGCGTGGCCAAAACATCAGCCGCTTGGGTACCACATGCCTGACCAGACATATGTTGACCTGCCATGCAGCTCGTTGGCAAGCCTACCTCAAAGACCCACACCAAAGAACAAAGCGGACCTCTCCTTGCACCGCATCAGCTGGGATTTCCAACCCCACTATAACTTCAGTCCTCTCTGAAACATGCACTGAGAGGAATGAAGGTGTAGAATTAGGTGTGTCACAGCCAAGTACTTGCGGCCACTCTGCTAGCAGTACACCGACGTCCGATTCTAGCAGGCAAATTTCCCTGCCCCAGCTGCTGGACCATCGAAAGAAGTTCACTCCCAGCCATCCACATGCCCAGCGGTTGAATGCTAGCTTGGCTAAATTGCTAGCGCTTCAACTGCTGCCTTTTCAGTTGGTAGACTCTGCCCCCTTCCGTGAGTTTGTGCAATGTGCGGTTCCTCAGTGGCAGGTTCCCAAACGCCACTTTTTCTCACGGAAGGCTATTCCGGCTCTCTACCGGCATGTGGAAGGCAATGTCTTGGCCTCGCTGGACAGGGCGGTCAGCGGTAAGGTGCATATTACCGCTGACTCATGGTCCAGCAGGCATGGACAGGGACGTTACCTTTCTTTCACGGCCCATTGGGTCACTCTTTTGGCAGCTGGGAAGGATGCAGGACAACGTGCAGTAGTGTTGGAGGTTGTCCCACCGCCACGCCTCCAAAATGCTACTACTGGTTGTGACACACCTCTCTCCTCCACCCCCTCCTCTTCTTCTTCCTCCATGGCCTCTTCCTGTGGTTTGTCCTATGAACCAGCGGTGCTCCGTAGCCGTTCACGGGGCTACGCAAGTACGCAGGCAAAAAGATGCCATGCCGTGCTTGCGCTGGTGTGTTTGGGGGACAGA
Organism: Rana muscosa; assembly: GCA_029206835.1. Lineage (NCBI taxonomy): Eukaryota > Metazoa > Chordata > Amphibia > Anura > Ranidae > Rana > Rana muscosa. Next base: position 1,072,298,150 of record CM055122.1, on the reverse strand, counting down.
AGCCACACTGGGGCAGAGGTCCTGTCTGCTCTGCAGGGCCAGGCCGAGAGGTGGTTGACGCCACGCCAGCTTAAGCCAGGAATGGTGGTTTGCGACAATGGCACCAACCTCCTCTCCGCCCTCCGACAGGGACAACTGACCCATGTGCCCTGTGTGGCTCACGTCCTTAACCTGGTGGTGCAGCGGTTCTTGGGCAGGTACCCGGGCTTACAGGATGTCCTGAGGCAGGCCAGGAAAGTCTGTGTGCATTTCCGCAGATCTTATAATGCCAGTGCTCGCCTGGCTGAGCTGCAAAAGGAGTTGAACCTGCCCAAGAACCGCCTTATATGTGACATGCCCACCAGGTGGAACTCAACTTTGGCCATGCTGCAGCGGCTGCACACGCAGCAGAGGGCCATCAATGAGTACCTGTGCGACTACGGCACCAGGACAGGGTCAGGGGAGCTTGGTTTTTTTTCTCCACGCCAGTGGGGCATGATCAGGGATGCATGCACTGTCCTGGCACCATTTGAGGAGGCCACGAGGATGGTGAGCAGTGACAGTGCATGCATCAGTGACACTGTACCTCTTGTCCACCTGTTGGAGCACACGCTGCGTGGAATAATGGACAGGGCACTTGAGGCAGAACAGAGGCAGGAAGAGGAGGACTTCCTTGCCTCTCAAGGCCCCCTTTACCCAGACAGTGTTCCTTCTGTCCCACCCATCGCACAGGAAGAGGAAGAGGAGGAGGAGGAGGAGGAGGAGGAGGATTGTGTCAGCATGGAGGTGGAGGCTGGCACTCAGCATCATCAGCAGCAGTCTTTTAGGGATGATTTACAGTCCCAAGAAACCAGTGGACTTGTACGTGGCTGGGAGGAGGTGACTGCGGATCATGTCATCCTTAGTGACCCAGAGGACTCCGGAGCGAATGCCTCAGCAAACCTACGCTGCATGGCCTCCCTGATCCTGCAAAGTCTGCGGAAGGATCCTCGTATTCTTCGGATCAAGGAGAGGGACCATTACTGGCTGGCCACTCTCCTTGATCCACGGTACAAGGGTAAGGTTGCGGACCTTATGTTACCGTCGCAGAGGGAGCAGAGGATGAGACAACTCCGGGAGGCCTTGCAGAAAGGTCTGTGCAACGCGTACCCAGAGACTGGGAGGTTACAAACTCCTGGTCCAGGACAACGAGTTGCTGAGGCTTCGGCCAGTCAAAGAAGGAGCGGTGGGGAAGGTGGCCGTCTGACCGATGCGTTCAGACAATTCTTTAGTCCGCAGCCCCAAAGTATGATTGGTTCCAGCAACCATCGCCAGCGTCTGATAAACATGGTGCAGGAATATCTAGGGGCAAGGTCAGACTTGGACACCTTCCCCACCGAAAATCCTCTGGCTTACTGGGTCTTGAGGATGGATCACTGGCCAGAGCTTGCACAGTATGCAATTGAGCTACTGGCCTGTCCTGCATCCAGCGTTCTTTCGGAACGCACATTCAGTGCTGCTGGAGGATTTGTCACGGATCACAGGGTGCGCCTGTCCACCGACTCGGTTGATCGACTGACTTTCATCAAGATGAACCAGTCTTGGATCACCACCAGCTACCACACACCTGATGCTGATATAACAGACTAATTGATTTTAACATGTCACATCCCTTCAAGACTGATGCTGATGCTGAGTGTCTGTGCTGTTATGTTGACTGGCTATCCTCCTCCTCCGAGTCCTCAATGATACGATTGATGATGATAGCTTGGAAGATCATTTTTGTTTATGGGTGCCGCCACCAGTGGCTAAGGCCCAATTTTTCAGCCCCTGTTTTACAGGGGCGTGTAATTACAATTTTTTTAGCAATAATTTGCCATAGGGCTCATTGCTGTGCTCCAAGTACAGTATCTGTGAGGGGTTGGAGTGTTGTGGCACCAGTGCCTAAGGCCCAATTTTTCAGCCCCTGTTTAACAGGGGCGTGTCATTACAATTTTTGAAGCAATACTTTGCAACAGGGCTCATTGCTGTGCTCCAAGTACAGTATCTGTGAGGGGTTGTAGTGTTGTGCCACCAGTGCCTAAGGCCCAATTTTTCAAACAGGGGCATGTAATTACAATTCTTGATCTAATAATTCACAGCAGGGCCCATTCCTGCACCCACCAAGAGTAACTCTGAGGGCTTACAGTGTTGTGTCAACACCACCACCACCACCAAAGGCCCAATTTTTCAGCCCCTGTTCAACAGGGGCATGCAATTACAATTCTTGATCTAATAATTCACAGCAGGGCCCATTGCTGCACCCACCAAGAGTAACTGTCAGGGCTTACAGTGTTGTGGCACCAGCACCACCATCAAAGGCCCAATTTTTACTACCACTGTTCAACAATTATATGTAATTACAATTCCTGATATAATAGTTGACAGCAGGGCGTTCCAGCACCAACCAAGAGTAACTGTGAGTGCTTACAGTGTTGTGCCAACACCAACAACTAAGGGGCCTATTTCTGCAGAGTATCTACGGCAGGTCCCTACTTTCAAACATCCAACTTACAAACGACTCCTACTTGCAAACGCAAGAAGACAACAGGAAGTGAGAGGAAATCTACCCCTAGGAAGGAAAATTCTCTCCTGTAAGAATTAATATGGGAGAAAGGTGTCTCCTCTGTACTGATGCTTTATCAGCAATCCTTGTTTCAAGAAAAACACCACATTTCAAAAACAGTTGTCATTGGGACGGAAAGTGAGGTGAAATGTTCTGAACAGGGGCACAGACAGCAAAACAAATGTTACAGGGGTGATAACCCTTACCTATGTTTTCCAAAAAGTTTAAAAATAGATTTTTGGGCTGGAGCTACACTTAAACAATGTACCTGTTCAAAATTACAAACAGATTCTACATAAGAACAAACCTACAGTCCCTGTCTTGTATGCACCGCCTGTATACGGCTGTTCAGAGTATATAGGGCCTTTTTTATTTTATGTGCGGGGTTCCCCTTAATATCCATACAAGACCCAAAGGGGCTGGTAATGGGCTGGGGTAGGGGGGGGGGGTCATGGGGTAGCTATGCCATTTTTCTTAAAGATTTTCATCCATATTACCGGGACCAGACATTACATTAAAGCCGCAAGCAGTTTTAAATGGCTTTTTTTTCCTTTAGAAGTGTCATTTTGTGCAGGGACAGTTCTAAACACGGGAAACACGTGGCACTTCACAGGCATACTTTAGACACCCCCCAGGTACGATATTTAAAGGAATATTTGACTTTTTTTTTCACTTTATGCATCATTAAAATGACTGCTCCCGAAAAACGACCGTTTTTAAAACTTCTTTTTGCATTGATACATGTCCCCTGGTGCAGAACCCGGGTTCCCAAACCCTTTTTAGGACAATAACATGCATAATAGTTGTTATAATTAGCACTTTAGAATTCGAACGTTCGCATCCATTGTATTTAATAGGGTTCTAATGTTCGTACGAACTTTCGGTCCGTTCGCGGGTTCTGGTGCGAACCGAACCCGGGGGTGTTCGGCTCATCACTACTAGGGAGAGTGAACCCCTGTGCGGTGAGACAAAGCCTGTGTGGCTATTTGCTTGGACATTTAAAACCAGGGACTTAGGGACTAGGACAGCACTAGGCTGATCCCAGTTGTTAGTTAGGAAACCTGTATGTTTAGTCAGAGGTCAAGTTGACCAGGATTTATTTTATTTATGTTTCTTTTGCTTTGCTGTGTTTTTTCACTGTAAATAGAAAATAAACCGCACCTTTTTGATTTTGAAAACCACAACCTCCGTTTGCTGGGCCTGTTTTTGTGTGGGGAGCCCATCCCGGGGGTCACACACACCCGCTGCCGAGCTAACCCCCCCACAATAGTTACATTAGTTTGGCTTGGGCCAAAGTAACTATGTAGATACCATACCTGGCTGATGCCCCTGAAAGCTGAAGTAGACATCAGTACTATAGTGATCACCATTGGCTCCCGAGTCTTGTGCCAAGCGGCTGGCCTGTTGCAATCTGAAACCGGCCACTTGGCACAATCGTTGTTCACAACAAGCATTTTCTGAATGAATGCAGATCATTCTCTGATTGAATGAGGTAGACAGTGTGACATTACCACCCTGCCTTTCCCCTTCATCCCCCAGAGGATGCTTTGTGTTAATTTAACACAGCAGCAGATTTCCTATGTTCACAATGCAGCAGGCCAGCCCCTTGGCATGGGGCCCAGAAGCAAGTGGCCAGTTATGGTATATGTATAGTTACACTGGTCCAAGCTGGACTAATGTAACTACAATATGTATAAAATAGCCATACCTGGAATTCATCTTGTAGAATTCTAGGGGGTTTCACTCAAGTGTAGTACTTACCAATGAATTCAGTTCAAACAAGAATGATGGTTTTAGGGCTTTTTGGCCCACTTTTATTTAAAAAATAAAGTAAAGTTCCTTACATCAGCTTCACACAGCATTCAAAGTAAAAACAGCCTCCTGACTATAAAGCACCTTACCTCAGCTATACATCTCCCAGCCTAAGATGTAGACTCTCACTCCAGAACACAACAGCTTCTGCAGCCACTGTAACTCCAGTTGGTCAGCCTGGTCAGTTCACATGTGCACCTGCTGCTCCCTGCTGCACTGGCCCACTCCCTGGCCTCTGTCTCCCGGGTGGAGCTCTGAACAAAGGGCAGGCCCTTAGGCTGTGAACACCTACACACAAAGTCTGCTGGACTCCAGTAAGACCTGGACAAAGGGTTACAGGCTTTGTACCTGCCAAGCCTGTTTGGATATTCTGGACTCCAGAACCCATTCCAGGAATTACAAAATCAATGGAAAATTGAAAGGCCAATTTTCTCCACTTACATCAGCCCCTCAATTCGTAGTCATGAGAACTTTTGTGACTTTTACCTCTTTTTCCACAGTGGCAGAGCCCAGCACCGTCACAATTAGTGATGAGCCGAACACCCCCGGGTTCGGTTCGCACCAGAACCCGCGAACGGACCGAAAGTTCGAACGAACATTAGAACCCTATTAAATACAATGGATGCGAACGTTCGAATTCTAAAGTGCTAATTATAACAACTATTATGCATGTTATTGTCCTAAAAAGGGTTTGGGAACCCGGGTTCTGCACCAGGGGACATGTATCAATGCAAAAAGAAGTTTTAAAAACGGTCGTTTTTCGGGAGCAGTCATTTTAATGATGCATAAAGTGAAAAAAAAAAAGTCAAATATTCCTTTAAATATCGTACCTGGGGGGTGTCTAAAGTATGCCTGTGAAGTGCCACGTGTTTCCCGTGTTTAGAACTGTCCCTGCACAAAATGACACTTCTAAAGGAAAAAAAAGCCATTTAAAACTGCTTGCGGCTTTAATGTAATGTCTGGTCCCGGTAATATGGATGAAATTCTTTAAGAAAAATGGCATAGCTACCCCATGACCCCCCCCCTACCCCAGCCCATTACCAGCCCCTTTGGGTCTTGTATGGATATTAAGGGGAACCCCGCACATAAAATAAAAAAGGCCCTATATACTCTGAACAGCCCTATACAGGCGGTGCATACAAGACAGGGACTGTAGGTTTGTTCTTATGTAGAGTCTGTTTGTAATTTTGAACAGGTACATTGTTGAAGTGTAGCTCCAGCCCAAAAATCTATTTTTAAACTTTTTGGAAAACATAGGTAAGGGTTATCACCCCTGTAACATTTGTTTTGCTGTCTGTGCCCCTGTTCAGAACATTTCACCTCACTTTCCGTCCCAATGACAACTGTTTTTGAAATGTGGTGTTTTTCTTGAAACAAGGATTGCTGATAAAGCATCAGTACAGAGGAGACACCTTTCTCCCATATTTATTCTTACAGGAGAGAATTTTCCTTCCTAGTGGTAGATTTCCTCTCACTTCCTGTTGTCTTCTTGCGTTTGCAAGTAGGAGTCGTTTGTAAGTTGGATGTTTGAAAGTAGGGACCTGCCGTATATACTCTGCAGAAATAGGCCCCTTAGTTGTTGGTGTTGGCACAACACTGTAAGCACTCACAGTTACTCTTGGTTGGTGCTGGAACGCCCTGCTGTCAACTATTATATCAGGAATTTTAATTACATATAATTGTTGAACAGTGGTAGTAAAAATTGGGCCTTTGATGGTGGTGCTGGTGCCACAACACTGTAAGCCCTGACAGTTACTCTTGGTGGGTGCAGCAATGGGCCCTGCTGTGAATTATTAGATCAAGAATTGTAATTACATGCCCCTGTTGAACAGGGGCTGAAAAATTGGGCCTTAGGCACTGGTGGCACAACACTGCAACCCCTCACAGCAACTGTACTTGGAGCACAGCAATGAGCCCTGTTGCAAAGTATTGCTTCAAAAATTGTAATGACACGCCCCTGTTAAACAGGGGCTGAAAAATTGGGCCTTAGGCACTGGTGGCACAACACTGCAACTCCTCACAGATACTGTACTTGGAGCACACCAATGAGCCCTGTTGCAAAGTATTGCTTCAAAAATTGTAATGACACGCCCCTGTTAAACAGGGGCTGAAAAATTGGGCCTTAGGCACTGGTGGCACAACACTGCAACTCCTCACAGATACTGTACTTGGAGCACAGCAATGAGCCCTGTTGCAAAGTATTGCTTCAAAAATTGTAATTACACGCCCCTGTTAAACAGGGGCTGAAAAATTGGGCGTTAGGCACTGGTGGCGGCACCCATAAACAAAAATGATCTTACAAGCTATCATCATCAATCGTATCATTGAGGACTCGGAGGAGGAGGATAGCCAGTCAACATAACAGCACAGGCACTCAGCATCAGCATCAGTCTTGAAGGGATGTGACATGTTAAAATCAATTAGTCTGTTATATCAGCATCAGGTGTGTGGTAGCTGGTGGTGATCCAAGACTGGTTCATCTTGATGAAAGTCAGTCGATCAACCGAGTCGGTGGACAGGCGCACCCTGTGATCCGTGACAAATCCTCCAGCAGCACTGAATGTGCGTTCCGAAAGAACGCTGGATGCAGGACAGGCCAGTAGCTCAATTGCATACTGTGCAAGCTCTGGCCAGTGATCCATCCTCAAGACCCAGTAAGCCAGAGGATTTTCGGTGGGGAAGGTGTCCAAGTCTGACCTTGCCCCTAGATATTCCTGCACCATGTTTATCAGACGCTGGCGATGGTTGCTGGAACCGATCATACTTTGGGGCTGCGGACTAAAGAATTGTCTGAACGCATTGGTCAGACGGCCACCTTCCCCACCGCTCCTTCTTTGACTGGCCGAAGCCTCAGCAACTCGTTGTCCAGGACCAGGAGTTTGCAACCTCCCAGTCTCTGGGAACGCGTTGCACAGACCTTTCTGCAAGGCCTCCCGGAGTTGTCTCATCCTCTGCTCCCTCTGCGACGGTAACATAAGGTCCGCAACCTTACCCTTGTACCGTGGATCAAGGAGAGTGGCCAGCCAGTAATGGTCCCTCTCCTTGATCCGAAGAATACGAGGATCCTTCCGCAGACTTTGCAGGATCAGGGAGGCCATGCAGCGTAGGTTTGCTGAGGCATTCGCTCCGGAGTCCTCTGGGTCACTAAGGACGACATGATCCGCAGCCACCTCCTCCCAGCCACGTACAAGTCCACTGGTTTCTTGGGACTGTAAATCATCCCTAAAAGACTGCTGCTGATGATGCTGAGTGCCAGCCTCCACCTCCATGCTGACACAATCCTCCTCCTCCTCCTCCTCCTCCTCCTCCTCCTCCTCTTCCTGTGCGATGGGTGGGACAGAAGGAACACTGTCTGGGTAAAGGGGGCCTTGAGAGGCAAGGAAGTCCTCCTCTTCCTGCCTCTGTTCTGCCTCAAGTGCCCTGTCCATTATTCCACGCAGCGTGTGCTCCAACAGGTGGACAAGAGGTACAGTGTCACTGATGCATGCACTGTCACTGCTCACCATCCTCGTGGCCTCCTCAAATGGTGCCAGGACAGTGCATGCATCCCTGATCATGCCCCACTGGCGTGGAGAAAAAAAACCAAGCTCCCCTGACCCTGTCCTGGTGCCGTAGTCGCACAGGTACTCATTGATGGCCCTCTGCTGCGTGTGCAGCCGCTGCAGCATGGCCAACGTTGAGTTCCACCTGGTGGGCATGTCACATATAAGGCGGTTCTTGGGCAGGTTCAACTCCTTTTGCAGCTCAGCCAGGCGAGCACTGGCATTATAAGATCTGCGGAAATGCACACAGACTTTCCTGGCCTGCCTCAGGACATCCTGTAAGCCCGGGTACCTGCCCAAGAAGCGCTGCACCACCAGGTTAAGGACGTGAGCCACACAGGGCACATGGGTCAGTTGTCCCTGTCGGAGGGCGGAGAGGAGGTTGGTGCCATTGTCGCAAACCACCATTCCTGGCTTAAGCTGGCATGGCGTCAACCACCTCTCGGCCTGGCCCTGCAGAGCAGACAGGACCTCTGCCCCAGTGTGGCTTCTGTCCCCCAAACACACCAGCGCAAGCACGGCATGGCATCTTTTTGCCTGCGTACTTGCGTAGCCCCGTGAACGGCTACGGAGCACCGCTGGTTCATAGGACAAACCACAGGAAGAGGCCATGGAGGAAGAAGAAGAGGAGGGGGTGGAGGAGAGAGGTGTGTCACAACCAGTAGTAGCATTTTGGAGGCGTGGCGGTGGGACAACCTCCAACACTACTGCACCTTGTCCTGAATCCTTCCCAGCTGCCAAAAGAGTGACCCAATGGGCCGTGAAAGAAAGGTAACGTCCCTGTCCATGCCTGCTGGACCATGAGTCAGCGGTAATATGCACCTTACCGCTGACCGCCCTGTCCAGCGAGGCCAAGACATTGCCTTCCACATGCCGGTAGAGAGCCGGAATAGCCTTCCGTGAGAAAAAGTGGCGTTTGGGAACCTGCCACTGAGGAACTGCACATTGCACAAACTCACGGAAGGGGGCCGAGTCTACCAACTGAAAAGGCAGCAGTTGAAGCGCTAGCAATTTAGCCAAGCTAGCATTCAACCGCTGGGCATGTGGATGGCTGGGAGTGAACTTCTTTCGACGGTCCAGCAGCTGGGGCAGGGAAATTTGCCTGCTAGAATCGGACGTCGGTGTACTGCTAGCAGAGTGGGCGCAAGTACTTGGCTGTGACACACCTAATTCTACACCTTCATTCCTCTCAGTGCATGTTTCAGAGAGGACTGAAGTTATAGTGGGGTTGGAGATCCCAGCTGATGCGGTGCAAGGAGAGGTCCGCTTTGTTCTTTGGTGTGGGTCTTTGAGGTAGGCTTGCCAACGAGCTGCATGGCAGGTCAACATATGTCTGGTCAGGCATGTGGTACCCAAGCGGCTGATGTTTTGGCCACGCGATATACGCTTGAGACATATGTTGCAAACAGCAGCTGTGCGATCTGATGCACTAGCCTCAAAAAAGGCCCACACCAAAGAACTTTTTGAATGACGGGCAGAGGCAGCGCCCTGCACAGGCGGAGCTCTGCGGTGTGATTCCGTCGGTGTACTGCCCTTACGCTGGCCACCAAAGGGCATCCTGCCTCGTTGGAGATGTGCCTCCTCCTCATCCTCCTCCTCCTCCTCTCTCCTATTAGGCACCCACGTGGAGTCAGTGACCTCATCATCCCCTCCCTCCTCATCACTGGAGCCAATCTGGCAGTATGCTGCAGCTGCTGGAACATGACTGCCAGATTGGTGTCCTTCTTGAGCATCCCCTCTGTCTGCTCTCACGCTACTGCCTTCCTCTAGCTGGGTTTCATCATCAGACCCTTCGAAACGCTGGGCATCCTCCTGGAGCATGTACCCAACACTGTGCTGAAACAGTTCGGGGGACTCCTCAGGAGGAGGACATGGTGGGTCTAGGGAAGGAGTGACTGATGATTTGTCTGACATTGATACCAGGGAAGACGACGCTTTGGCAGCTGCTTTTCCAGTACCCTGAGCCTGGGTGAGAGAGGATGAGGAGGAGGAGGAGGGCTTGGTCATCCACTCTACCAAGTCTTCGGCATGATGTGGCTCAACATGTCCAGCTGCCGAAAAGAAGGACAAGCGTGTCCCATGGCCATGTGCTGATGACAATGCACCGCGTCCACGACCAGCACTGTTGCCCCCAGACACAGAGCCTGCTTGCCCTCTTTTATTGCCTCCTGACTGTCTGCCTCTCCTTGTTTGCCTTCCAGACATTCTAATAGATGGCCTGCAGGGAGATGGGAAAAAAGCAATAAGGGCTACCTTCAGGTGTCCTTCTCTGTCCCTTGAAACAAGGACTTGCAGAGTGAAATAAACTGACACTCTCCCTACCTACAGTTTTCTGTCCCTAGAATAAATGTTTTTTTTAATCACAATATAGCACAAGGACAATTCAGTCACTGTCCTTCCAGGTCCCTGGAAACAAGGACTTGCAGAGTGAAATAAACTGACACTCTCCCTACCTACAGTTTTCTGTCCCTAGAATAAATGTTTTTTTAAGCACAATATAGCACAAGGACAATTCACTCACTGTCCTTACAGGTCCCTGGAAACAAGGACTTGCAGAGTGAAAGAAAAAAAACACTCTCCCTACCTACAGTTTTCTGTCCCTAGAAAAAATGTTTTTTTTAATCACAATATAACACAAGGACAATTCACTCACTGTCCTTCCAGGTCCCTGGAAACAAGGACTTGCAGAGTGAAATAAACTGACACTCTCCCTACCTACAGTTTTCTGTCCCTAGAATAAATGTTTTTTTTAAGCACAATATAGCACAAGGACAATTCACTCACTGTCCTTACAGGTCCCTGGAAACAAGGACTTGCAGAGTGAAAGAAAAAAAACACTCTCCCTACCTACAGTTTTCTGTCCCTAGAAAAAATGTTTTTTTTAATCACAATATAACACAAGGACAATTCACTCACTGTCCTTCCAGGTCCCTGGAAACAAGGACTTGCAGAGTGAAATAAACTGACACTCTCCCTACCTACAGTTTTCTGTCCCTAGAATAAATGTTTTTTTTAAGCACAATATAGCACAAGGACAATTCACTCACTGTCCTTACAGGTCCCTGGAAACAAGGACTTGCAGAGTGAAAGAAAAAAAACACTCTCCCTACCTACAGTTTTCTGTCCCTAGAAAAATTTTTTTTTTTAATCACAATATAACACAAGGACAATTCACTCACTGTCCTTCCAGGTCCCTGGAAACAAGGACTTGCAGAGTGAAATAAACTGACACTCTCCCTACCTACAGTTTTCTGTCCCTAGAATAAATGTTTTTTTTAATCACAATATAGCACAAGGACAATTCAGTCACTGTCCTTCCAGGTCCCTGGAAACAAGGACTTGCAGAGTGAAATAAACTGACACTCTCCCTACCTACAGTTTTCTGTCCCTAGAATAAATGTTTTTTTTAATCACAATATAGCACAAGGACAATTCAGTCACTGTCCTTCCAGGTCCCTGGAAACAAGGACTTGCAGAGTGAAATAAACTGACACTCTCCCTACCTACAGTTTTCTGTCCCTAGAATAAATGTTTTTTTAAGCACAATATAGCACAAGGACAATTCACTCACTGTCCTTACAGGTCCCTGGAAACAAGGACTTGCAGAGTGAAAGAAAAAAAACACTCTCCCTACCTACAGTTTTCTGTCCCTAGAAAAAATGTTTTTTTTAATCACAATATAACACAAGGACAATTCACTCACTGTCCTTCCAGGTCCCTGGAAACAAGGACTTGCAGAGTGAAATAAACTGACACTCTCCCTACCTACAGTTTTCTGTCCCTAGAATAAATGTTTTTTTTAAGCACAATATAGCACAAGGACAATTCAGTCACTGTCCTTCCAGGTCCCTGGAAACAAGGACTTGCAGAGTGAAATAAACTGACACTCTCCCTACCTACAGTTTTCTGTCCCTAGAATAAATGTTTTTTTTAATCACAATATAGCACAAGGACAATTCAGTCACTGTCCTTCCAGGTCCCTGGAAACAAGGACTTGCAGAGTGAAATAAACTGACACTCTCCCTACCTACAGTTTTCTGTCCCTAGAATAAATGTTTTTTTTAATCACAATATAGCACAAGGACAATTCAGTCACTGTCCTTCCAGGTCCCTGGAAACAAGGACTTGCAGAGTGAAATAAACTGACACTCTCCCTACCTACAGTTTTCTGTCCCTAGAATAAATGTTTTTTTTAATCACAATATAGCACAAGGACAATTCAGTCACTGTCCTTCCAGGTCCCTGGAAACAAGGACTTGCAGAGTGAAATAAACTGACACTCTCCCTACCTACAGTTTTCTGTCCCTAGAATAAATGTTTTTTTTAATCACAATATAGCACAAGGACAATTCAGTCACTGTCCTTCCAGGTCCCTGGAAACAAGGACTTGCAGAGTGAAATAAACTGACACTCTCCCTACCTACAGTTTTCTGTCCCTAGAATAAATGTTTTTTTTAATCACAATATAGCACAAGGACAATTCAGTCACTGTCCTTCCAGGTCCCTGGAAACAAGGACTTGCAGAGTGAAATAAACTGACACTCTCCCTACCTACAGTTTTCTGTCCCTAGAATAAATGTTTTTTTTAATCACAATATAGCACAAGGACAATTCAGTCACTGTCCTTCCAGGTCCCTGGAAACAAGGACTTGCAGAGTGAAATAAACTGACACTCTCCCTACCTACAGTTTTCTGTCCCTAGAATAAATGTTTTTTTTAAGCACAATATAGCACAAGGACAATTCACTCACTGTCCTTCCAGGTCCCTGGAAACAAGGACTTGCAGAGTGAAAGAAACTGACACTCTCCCTACCTACAGTTTTCTGTCCCTAGAATAAATGTTTTTTTAAGCACAATATAGCACAAGGACAATTCACTCACTGTCCTTCCAGGTCCCTGGAAACAAGGACTTGCAGAGTGAAAGAAACTGACACTGTCCCTACCTACAGTTTTCTGTCCCTAGAATAAATGTTTTTTTTAAGCACACTATAGCACAAGCACAAAACACACTGACACTCTCCCTACCTATCCTTCTCTTTCCCTAAACTAAAGGAATCCAGGTTAAGCAAGAAAGAAATAACAGTCACTGTCCCTGCCTATGCTGCTCTATCCCTGCTCCGGAACACACTACACTAGGCCGCCGTGCTGGCGGCCTTTTATAGTGTGGGGCGTGTACTAAACACCCTCAGCAATAATTGGCCACAGGCATCCTGCCTGTGGCCAATCATTGCTCTCCACGCTGCCGGCGCTGTGATTGGCCAAGCATGCGGGGTCACAGTGCATGCTTGGCCAATCACAGCGCCTGGATGACACTGCGATGGCGTAGTGCATTGTGGGCCGTTCGCGTCACTCGAATTTGGCGCGAACGGCCCAAATCGTTCGATCTTCGTCGAACGATCGAACAGCCGATGTTCGAGTCGAACGTATGTTCGACTCGAACACGAAGCTCATCCCTAGTCACAATCTTTAAAAGGTAAATTTACAGTACAAGATATTGTAAAATAGTATAAAACTTACAGTAAATAGCACATAACAGTAACAGTAACAGATAAACCAAACAAAATACAGAGACCCCCTTGTATATTTTTAATGAATACAAGGCATACTGCACACTGAATGGACAAGGTGGAGAGGAGGGGCAGATGATGTCACAATCTCAACTTTCCAATTAGAGAATGTCTTCTACTTATTGAAAAAAAAGCCATTCACTGAATATCAGTGGTGCAAAGGGGACGACGTGCTGTGTTGAATGTGCAAGGGGAAAATCAATGGAGCAGCACCTGAAGGATCACAGCTATTACTGTTATATCTAAGCCATTGTTTCTAATTTTTAGAGGCTCTTTATTGACTGTCATGGTACCACTGGACTGGCGTAAGGCCAATGTGGTGCCTATAATTAAAGGGATCAAAGTCTTTACCAAGGATAGTTTCACTTCTATAGTCGGGAAGATACTTGAGAGTTTGATAAAAGACCACATAGAAAAGTTGGATTCACAAAAAAGCAAAGTTGTCAACCAAATCTGATTTATTTTTATGAGGAGGTAAGCAAAACTTAGATAAAGGAGTGGCTGTGGACATAGTTTACTAGGATTTTGCCAACGAGTTTGGCACAGTTCCCCACGTATTGCTAATGTATGAGTTAAACTCTACAAAAGCAGTTTTGTAAATGTATAGAAAAGTGGCTTAAAGACCTCAAAGAGTAATGGTTAATGACTCATAGTCTGAATGATCTAAGGATATTAGTGGTATACCCCAAGGTTTAGTGTTGGGACCCTTACTTTTTAACATATTGTTGTATTTTTAAATGGTATAGAGCAGGGATAAGCAATTAGCGGACCTCCAGCTGTTGCAGAACTACAACTCCCATGAGGCATAGCAAGACTCTGACAGCCACAAGCATGACACCCAGAGGCAGAGGCATGATGGGACTTGTAGTTTTGCAACAGCTGGAGGTCCGCTAATTGCATATCCCTGGTATAGAGTCTGGGATTAAAAGTACCATTTCAGTATTTGCAGATAATGCCAAGTTATGTAGTGGAATAAAGTCCTTACAGGATATCTCCAACTGTTAAACCAACTTCAATGCACTATTTAATTGGGCAACTTATGTGGCAAATGAGACTTAATGTTGATAAATGTAAAATGATACACCTTGGGGCTAAAAACATGCATACATCATACAGTCTAGCAGGAGAACAGCTGGGGGAGTCAATGGTGTTATGGTAGATCATAGACTTAATAATAGCATGTAACGTCAAGTTGCCATTTCAATGGATTACAAATTACTTTCTTGTATTAAAAGAGGTATAGACTCTGGAGAAAGTGCAGAGAAGGGCAAACAAACTGATAAGAAGCATGGAGGAGCTCAGCTATGAGAAAAAATTAAGTGAACTGAATGAATTCTCTCTTGAGAATTAAGGTGGATGTGATCGACATGTATAAACACATAAGTGGTCCATATAGTGAACTGATACCTAGATTAATAAGTGAAGTGATCTGTAATAAAATGCTCTCCCTAAATTGTACAATCTAAACAAAACGATATGTACTGTATCTTAAAAATTCGAACCCCTTAAAGAATACTGATACTCTCTACGAGTTGAACCGCCTTGGAGATTATTGATATAAGATAAACATACTTCATGCATTGAAGATGCTCTACATCAGTGGTTCTCAACCTGGGGGTCGGGACCCCCTCGGGGGTTGAATGACGATTTGCCAGGGGTCACAGAATCCTGGTTTGTTCCTGAAGCCCACACTGCTCTCCCAGCCTTTTCACGGCCGCCCAGCTGGGTTGTTCCTGGAGCCCGTGGCAGCCCACTCAGCCTCTTCGCAGCCACACATTCAGTTCACGGCATGGCTAGGGGGCAGAGACAAGCGGTTATCTGACTGGTGAGGAATGTGAAGTGAGGGGGGCTGGAGGAGACCCTAGCTCCTGATTTCGGCATAGGTGTCACTGCTGGAGACACAGTGAGTAACACTACCTGTGAGAGTTGGCATTAAAAGTCCCCACTACAGTTCTCAGATCAGCAGATGACCTTGATCAAGAGCACCTAAGTTGGCTGATCAGCAGAACTCCCCCCACCACTGCCACTCACCCCACCCTCCACCACAACTGCCACTCATCCTATTCCCCCCACCAAGGAGTAAGAGAAGGAATAAAAAATAGAAAATACATGGAAGGGAGAGAAAAAGAGGGGGATGAACAAAGAAAAAGGAAGAGAAAGAACAAGAAAGATGGCTAGAGAGAGGGATGGGGAAAAAAGACAAGAAATTAGGATATAGAGAGATAAAAGGGAAAGAAAGGAGAACAAAGAGAGAGTGGTACATCCTAAAATGTACCATAAAGGGTTTAATACTGTACGAGTGGAAGAGACTCAGGGAGCACTAAATGTCTGTGGATTAGGGGCGAAAGTTACTTGTCTTGCCTTGGATGCTGACAACCCACGCTACGAAAATGTTACTGTTAGGGGTCCCCACAACTTGGGAAATTTTATCAAGGGGTCACGGTCCTATTGAGGTTGAGAACCACTGCTCTACGTGGTGGTTCTCAATATACTCTGATTACTTGTGTTTGTGCATGTCTCTTATTGTACCTCTCTCCAGCCCGCTACAGCCAAATAATTACAATTTTGACTTATCAGTCCAGAGCGCCTGCTGACATTTTTCTGCATACCAGTTCCTATGCTTTCCAGTGCAAAAAAGAAAATGGCAGCAGGTGCTCTGGACTGATGAGTCAAATTTTTTAATATTTAGCTGTAGCAGGAGGCAGTTTGTTTGTGAAGGGTTGGATAGCGGTACAATAATAAATGTTTGCAGACAACAGTAAAGCATTGCGGAGGTTCCTTGCAAGCTTGGGGCTGCATTTCTGCAAATGGAGTTGGAGATTTGGTCGGGTTTAATGGTGCCCTCAATGCTGAGAAATACAGGCATATACTTATCCATCATGCCATGCCATCAGGGAGGCATGTGACTGGCCCCAAATTTATTCTGCAGCAGGACAAAGACCCCAAACTTACAACCAATGTCATTAGGAACTTTATTCGGCATAAATAAGAACAAGTAGTCCTGGAAGTGATGATTAGCCCCCCCCCCCACAGAGCCCTGATCTCAACATTATGGAGTCTGTCTGGAATTACATGAAGAGACAGAAGGATTTGAGGCAGCCGACATCCACAGATGATCTGTGGTTAGTTTTCCAAGATGTTTGGAACAACCTACCTGCCAAGTTCCTTCAAAAACTGTGTGCAAGTGTACCTAAAGAATTTAAGCATGGATGCTGTTTTGAAAGCAAAGAATGGTCCCACCAAATATTGATTTGGTTTGCATTTCTCTTCTGTTCATTTATTTTCAATTTTGTTAATTGATAAAAATAAACTATTAACACTTCAAATTTGGAAAGCATTCTTATGCCGCGTACACACGATCGGATATTCCAACAACAAAACCGTGTTTTTTTTCCGTCGGATTTTGGCTCAAACTTGTCTTACATACACACGGTCGCACAAATGTTGCTCAGAAATTCCGATGGTCAAGAACGTGGAGACGTACAACACTAAGACGAGCAGAGAAAAATTAAGTACAATGGTTCTGAGCATGCGTCAAATTGATTCCGAGCATGCGCATCACTTTTGTGCGTCGGAAATGGCTACACACGGTCGGAATTTCCGCCAAGAACTATTCTTGTTGGAAAAATTGACATCCTGCACTCAAACATTTGTTGTCGGAAATTCCGACAGCAAATGTCCGATGGAGCCTACACACGGTCGGAATATCCGATCAAAAGCTCACATCGAATATTTGTTGTCGGATATTCCGATCGTGTGTACGCGACATTAATGTATTTTTCGCAGCTGCCTAAGACAACTTTTTGCACAGTGCTGTGTACCTATCTTTTAACAATCTTTTTTTTTGGTTTGATTTGTTCCAAAATATCAGTTCCCTGACCTTATGAGTTCAATTGAAAATGAACATAAACTAATCTTCCCACACACCCCTCCTATGTCCATTTCAGGAAATCACCTATTTCAGCCTGGCCACAAGAACCTACAGGCCTTTGCATAAATATTACCTAGTCAAACTTTTCCTAAGTGACTCAGGAACAATGCCATTTCACACTCTCCGAACCCCCCACCAGTTAAAACATGAAGATGTTTTTCAATACTTGAAGCCCTTCTCAATAAAAGGCCCACTACTTGTATAGGTATGCAATTTTTATTGGTAGCACATATCCCCACGGTGGCCAAAAGGGTAATGGTATTTGCATTGAAATCCCTGAATATCCCCTTAATGAGTGCTCTTTCAAGTGCAGTCGCTGTAGATCTGATGGGGACATGCAAGGAGAATAAAAAACAGTATTTTTGCTTGCACATGATTGGATTATAAAAGCAGCAGAGCTTCACCTCATTTCAGAGAAAAAATTCACAAAAAGCGTATATTGATTGGTTTGCATAAAAGTTATAGCGTCTACAAAATAGGGAATAGATTTATGGCATTTTTATTATTATTATATTTTTTTTAGAGCTTTCACTGGTAATGGTGGTGATCAGTGATTTTTAGCGGGACTGAGGCATTGCAACAGACAGATCGGACACTTTTTTGGTTACCATTGACATTTATACAGCGATCAGTGCTATAAAAATGCACTGATTACTGTATAAGTGTCACTGGCAGGGAAGGGGTTAACACTAGGAGGCGATCAAGGGGTTTAATGTGTGTTCCCTGGAAGGTGTTTCTAACTGTGGGGGGATGGGAATGACTGGGAGGACAGAGAGATCGCTGTTCCTGATCACTAGGAACAGACGATCTCTCTCTACTCCCCTGTCAGAACGGGGATCTGTCTGTTTACATTGACAGATCCCCATTCTGGCTCTGTGTGGAGTGATTGCGGGTGGCCGGCGGACATCACGGCCGCCAGCCACGTGCATTGGCTCCCGCGCCACGCCCGATATGCAGGAACAAGCTGACCTGCCACCGGCGGCTGGTCGGCAAGTGGTTAACTTTCTGAGATTTGGTGTTTACAAGTTAAAAACATTTTTTTTTTGGTAGAAAATTACCAAGAACCCCCAAACATTATATATTTTTTTCTAACACCTTAGAGAATAAAATGGCGGTGGTTGCAATACTTTTTGTCACACCGTATTTGCACAGTGGTCTTAAAAGCGCACTTTCTTGAATTAAAAAATAAGACAACAGTAAATTTAGCCCAATTTTTTTTATATTGTGAAAGATAATGTTACGCCGAGTAAATTCATACCCAACAAGTCACGCTTCAAAGTTGCGCCCGCTCGTGGAATGGCGACAAACTTTTACCCTTAAAAATCTCCATAGGCGGCGTTTAAAAAATTCTACAGGCTGCATTTTTTGAGTTACAGGGGAGGGCTATAGAATTATTGCTCTCGCTCTAACGTTCGCAGTGATACCTCACATGTGTGGTTTGAACACCGTTTTCATATGCGGGCGCTGCTCACGTATGCGTTCGCTTCTGCGCGTGAGCTCGTCGGGACGGGGCGCTTGAAAATTATTATTTTTTTTCTTACTTATTTTACTTTATTTTATTTATTTTGACACTTTATTAAAAAAAAAATAATAATTTGGGTCACTTTTATTTCTATTACAAGGAATGTAAACATCCCTTGTAATAGAAAAAAGCATGAGAGGTTCTCTTAAATATGAGATCTGGGGTCAAAAAGACCTCAGATCTCTATTTGGACTAAAATGCAATAAAAAAAAAAAAATAATAATTCTGTCATTCTAAAAATATAAAAAAATTAAAATGTCCCTTTTAAGAGCTATGGGTGAATTGACGTTTTGACGTCACTTCCACCATAGCTCCCAACTGTCCCTGATTTCGAGGGACTGTCCCTGATTTGGAACAGTGTCCCTCTGTCCCTCATTCCTCCTCATTTGTCCCTCATTTTGGTCTGATTTTGGTCTGATCTATATAGATGTGTATAAAAAAGTGTATAAAAAAGTGTTTTCGAGCGCTAAACCTTTCATCTGATTTCTAAATTGCTGCATTTGTAAATTCCAAAAGCCAATATAAAGGAATAATAGTGGTAAAAAAAGCACTTGTGGGTTTAAACTATCTTGTTTTTTGTACAATTCTCCTTTAAAGGGCGTGGCAAGGGGTGTGTCCTATGCCTGCATACTTTTGCTGATAGGTGTCCCTCATTCCCATCTCAAAAAGTTGGGAGGTATGCTTCCCCCCTGCATTGATATGGAGACGGGTGGGGTCCATCTTCCCCTCACTCGTCTCCATACACAGCAAGGGGACAGACAAGATCGGCTCCGCCGCTGCCGACGGCTCTGGTAAGCGGCGGAGGGCATCGGAGAGCGGCAGGAGGGGGGGCTCACTCCGGCCGCCGATAAAGGTGATTTTGCGGCGTATCCGCTGCAGAGACCACTTTTATCTTGTAGCAGACCGCCCGCTGAAGAAGAGGATACCGGGGTTATGGTAGCTAGCTGCTACCATAACAACGGTATTCCTCTTCAAACAGCCGACGTATAACGACGGCAGCCGGTCCGTAAGTGGTTAAAGTGGAGTTCCACTTATTTTTGTATTTATTAAGAGTCAGCAGCTAAAAAAAGTGTAGCTGCTGACTTTTAATAAACAGACACTCACCTGTCCCATGATCCAGCCATGCGGCCATCCGAAGCCTCTCTTTTCTTCCTCTCCGCGGCGCCAGCATTGCAAGTGTGGACACCCGGCTTTGAAAGCTTGTGGCTTCACAGCCGGGTGCACACTGCGCATGTGCGAGTCGTGCAGCGCCTCCTCATTGGTCGAGCAATCTTTGGGGACCTGTGATGTGTCCCAGAAGATTGCAGGGAGGGAGGGGAAAGGAGAACTTCCACTCGAGCCGTCTAGGCAGCCGAAATGGAAGTGGGAGCTGGGAAGGGTGACCACATTTCCAAACTACCATTCAGGGACACACTCCCTTCCCAAAAACCAGCTTGTGCTGTAACGAATCACAGCACAGTGATTGGACACAAGAGGCGGGATTTATGATTTCTCCAATCACAAGCAGGGGGCGGGATTGTGCTCCTCCAGGCATTCCCGGCCAGGACAAGTACTGTCAGTGAGAAAAACGGTGATGTGGTGGCCTTTTTTGGCGGCATCAGATTGGCCCAGGGGGTAGCTGTGTCAGTTTCATTCCGAGACACTGTACAGGGGGTCCCCGACTTACGAACGCCTGACATATGAGCAACTCCTACTTACGAACGGGATGCTGCGGGGACCAAGTGCCGTTCTGCGCATGCGCGGCCAGACGGAGCCTCGGAAAATTTAGGAAATGTCCGTAATTGTCGTTCTGCGCATGTGCGGCCATTCTACGGAACATCGGAAAACATCGAAAAACATCGGAAATGTCCGTATCTGTCGTTCTGCGCATGCGCGGCCATTCGACGGAACATCGGAAAACATCGGAAATGTCCGTATCTGCCGTTCTGCGCATGCGCGGCCTGACTTACGAACATTTCCGGCTTACAAACAAGGGGAAAGTCTCTAACCCGTTCGTAAGTTGTATTGTCCTGGAATGAATGTGCCCAGGACAGACCTGCAAAATGCGGGACTGTCCCGGGCAATCCGGGACACTTGGTCACCCTAGAGCTGGGTACCTGTCAAAACTAGGTACCTGCTCCCCCCCCCAAAAAAAAAATGACATGCCAAATGTGGCATATTTGGGGGGGGGGGAGAGCTTAACCACTTAACGACCGCTCACTGTACATATACGTCGGCACAATGGCACCGACAGGCACAATCACGTACAGTGTACGTGATTGCCTTTGTACAGTTGGGGGGTCCAATCGGACCCCCCTTCTGTACAGTGAGCTGTCGGAATTCGTCTGGGAGCGATCTGAGATGGGGGGGGCGACCGTTCGATTCCAGCCACCCCCCCGCGATCGCTCCCGGCGAATGAGAATGCCCCCTCTGCCTGTGTAATGTAAACACAGGCAGAGGAAGCAGGAGGAAGTGATGTCATCTCTTGTGCGGCGCTCACATATACCGAGCGCCGTACAAGAGAAGACATCAAGGTTAGTGCACAAACACTACACTAACACCAGCACACATAGGCACATAAATCGCCCCCCCCAGGCCCCCCCAGATCACCCCCCAGTCACAGTGTCACTGATTGCAGTGACCATTTATTTACTGATCACTGCAATCAGTGACATTTGTGACTGTAAAAGTGTCACTACAGTTTAGTTTTAGGTCCAGTGTAGCCCCCTAACCCCCCCTAATAAAGGTTTAACCCCTTGATCACCCCCCCAGATAACCCTTTCACCCCCTAGCACCGCCGTCGCTAAGCAATCATTTTTCTGATCGCTGTCTTAGCGTCGGTGATGCAGATCGGTAGCCAGTAATTTTTTTTAGGTTCGCCGCAGGTTTTTATAGCGTCGGGTACCCCCATAAATTATCTAATAAAGGTTTAACCCCCTTGATCGCCCCCCAGGTAACCCTTTCACCCCCTATCACCACTGTCGCTAAGCGATCATTTTTCTGATCGCTGTCTTAGCGTCGGTGATGCAGATCGGTAGCCAGTATTTTTTTTTTAGGTTCGCCGCAGGTTTTTATAGCGTCAGGTACCCCCATAAATTATCTAATAAAGGTTTAACCCCCTTGATCGCCCCCCAGGTAACCCTTTCACCCCCTATCACCACTGTCGCTAAGCGATAATTTTTCTGATCGCTGTCTTAGCGTCGGTGATGCAGATCGGTAGCCAGTAATTTTTTTTAGGTTCGCCGCAGGTTTTTATAGTGTCAGGTACCCCCATAAATGATCTAATAAAGGAATTAACCCCCTTGATCGCCCCCCAGGTAACCCTTTCACCCCCTATCACCACTGTCGCTAAGCGATCGTTTCTAATAAAGGTTTTAACCCCCTAATTGCCCCTAGTTAACCCTTTCACCAGTGATCATCATATAAGTGTTACGGGTGACGCTGGTTAGTTAGTTTGCTTTTTATAGTGTCAGGGCACCCGCCGTATATAACCCAATAAAGGTTTAACCCCCTGTTTGCCCGGCGGGTGATATCAATTAGGTTTTAGCGTCAGAGAGGGTCTGCGTCACACCTCAGGCAGCGTCAGGTTAGTGCCAGTAACGCTAACACCCACGCGTGAAGCATACACCCTCCTTAGTGGTATAGTATCTGAACAGATTAATATCTGATCTGATCAGATCTATACTAGCGTCCCCAGCAGTTTAGGGTTCCCAAAAACGCAGTGTTAGCGGGATCAGCCCAGATACCTTCTAGCACCTGCGTTTTGCCCCTCCGTCTAGCCCAGGCCACCCAAGTGCAGTATCGATCGATCACTGTCACTTGCAAAACACAACACACATAACTGCAGCGTTCGCAGAGACAGGCCTGATCCCTGCGACTCCAGTGCTGTAGGAGGTGATTTCACCACCACAGTTAAAAAAAAAAAAGCAAATATGCCGAAGCATTGGGGCAGCAGGGGCGGAGGAGTGAATTTGCTCCTAATGCCACGTACATACAGTCGAAATTCCGACGGAGGCTTGCCCGTGGAAAAGTCCGACCATGTGTGTGTGGCATAACTTTTTTGCGGGAGGATGCCCCCATGCTTCGGCATATATAAATGGTGCATGTATGCCCATCATTAGAAGTGGGTGGATGAAGGGCGGTATTCTAATGGTGGGCATACCCACCCGATCAATCTCTTTTTTCATTCAGCCAACTGGCTGCATGAAAAAAAAAGATTACAATACATGTCCAACAAGGACCAGCAACGTACTGGTATGTTGCTGGACTTTGAATGGTTATACCAGATTGATGCCTGCGGGTTTATGTATCATCTTGGTATCATTCTTTTCAGCCAGCGGCCGGCTTTCATGTAAAAGCAATCCTAGTGGCTAATTAGCCTCTGGACTGCTTTTACAAGCAGTGGGAGGGAATGCCCCCCCCCCGGATATAAAAAGCGCCATTGGGAAATTGGGAAAGCATTTTATCACACCGATCTTGGTGTGGTCAGATGCTTTGAGGGCAGAGGAAAGATCTAGGGTCTAGACCCCATTTTTTTCAAAAAAATAGTACCTGTCACTACCTATTGCTATCATAGGGGATATTTACATTCCCTGAGATAACAATAAAAATGATCAAAAAAATATGGAAGGAACAATTTAAAAATAAAATAAAAAAGCAAAATTAATAATAAAAAAAAAGCACCCCTGTCCTGCCCTGCTCTTGCCCAATGGCGAACGCAAGCGTCGGTCTGGCGTCATATGTAAACAGCAATTGCACCATGCATGTGAGGTATCACCGCGAAGGTCAGATCGAGAGCAGTAATTTTAGCAGTAGACCTCCTCTGTAAATCTAACGGGGTAACCTGTAAAGGCTTTTAAAGGCTTTTAAAAATGTATGTAGTTTGTCGCCAATGCGCGTTTGTGCGAAATTTTAAAGCATGTCGTGTTTGGTATCTATGTACTCGGCCTAAGATCATCTTTTTTATTTCATGAAACATTTGGGCAATATAATGTGTTTTAGTGCATTAAAATTAAAAAAAGTGTACTTTTTCCCCAAAAAATGCATTTGAAAAATCGCTGCGCAAATACTGTGTAGAAAAAAAAATGCAACACCCACCATTTTATTCTGTAGGGCCTTTGCTTTAAAAATATATATAATGTTTGGGGGTTCAACATAATTTTCTTGCAAAAAAAAATATGTTTTCATGTAAACAAAAAGTGTCAAAAAGGGCTTTGTCTTCAAGTGGTTAGAAGAGTGGATGTAAGCTTCCTAATGTTGTGTATAAAATGCCAGAACAGTTCAAAACCCCCCCAAATGACCCCATTTTGGAAAGTAGACACCCCAAGCTATATACTGAGAGGCATGTCGAGTCCATGGAATATTTTATATGTTGACACATAAAACAAATGAGAGCTGTAAGATACTCACCATGCCTCTCAGCAAACAGCTTGGGGTGTCTACTTTCCAAAATGGGGTCATTTGGGGGGGTTTTGTGCTATTTTGGCATTTTATGGCCTTCGAAACTGTGATAGGTAGTGAGGAGTCAAATCAAAAATTTGTGCCTAGAAATCCTGAAGGCGGTGCTTGGTTTTTGGGGTCCCGTACGTGGCTAGGCTCCTAAAAAGTCCCACACATGTGGTATCCCCGTACTCAGGAGAAGCAGCAAAATGTATTTTGGGGTGCAATTCCACATATAACCATGGCATGTGTGAGCAATATATCATTTAGTGACAACTTTTGTAATTTTTTATTTTTTTTGTCATTATTCAATCACTTGGGACAAAAAAAAAATATTCAATGGGCTCAACAGGCCTCTCAGCAATTTCCTTGGGGTGTCTACTTTCTAAAATGGGGTCATTTGGGGGTGGTTTTGTACTGCCCTGCCATTTTAGCACCTCAAGAAATGAGATAGGCAGTCATAAATTTAAAGCTGTGTAAATTCCAGAAAATGTACCCTAGTTTGTAAACGCTATAACTTTTGCGCAAACCAATAAATATACGCTTATTGACATTTTTTTTACTAAAGACATGTGGCTGAATACATTTTGGCCTAAATGTATGACTAAAATTAAGTTTATTCGATTTTTCTTATAACAAAAAGTAGAAAATATCATTTTTTTTTCAAAATTTTCGGTCTTTTTCCGTTTATATCGCAAAAAATAAAAATCGCCGAGGCAATCAAATACCATTAAAAGAAAGCTCTATTTGTGGGAAGAAAAGGACGCAAATTTCGTTTGGGTACAACATTTCATGTCCGCACAATTTACAGTTAAAGCAGCGCAGTGCAAAATTCTGAAATCACCTCTGGTCCTCTAGCTACCAAATGGTCCGGGGCTTAAGTGGTTAAAGAGGAACTTCCCCTTTTGGGTGGAGCTCCGCTTTAAGTGTGCCAAGCATTTTAAGGACTGTCATACTGTGAATGTCTTTAGACTATTATTAATCAATTATCTAATAAAGGTAGGTTGTAAATGAACTGTTCATATTATCTGCCTGTCCAATGGAGTGTGTGTGCTAATGCACCTAGAAAAGGCGCACAGCGTCAGTAAAGATCAAGCTGTTACAGCTGCTGTATATGTGTCATTTCTGTATAAAAGGTCCTGATTACATTCCAAATGGGGGGGTAGTGGGTACCAGCAGAATTCCCCCACGTCGTCTGAGAACCTAATTCAACATGTTTGCATCACGGCATATAAAAAATCATTCCGTTATTTTTTAAGCATTATAACACGTATCTTCACAATAAAAAAAGCTGAATACATAGATAAGCTTGTTATGTATCGTATAAACATTTTTAATTTTAAACGTTTTATCGTATTTCTTCGAGTTCCTTGCTAACATTGCCAGATTGTATAAACACATTTCTGTTATGTGAATATTTTATAAAAAAAAAAAAAAAAAAAAGTACCTTCAAATTTCTAAACACACATTGGCCACTACATGAAAAGTAATCACTGCATTTTCTGAATGAAGCTCATATTTTTCTAGAATTGCACATGTTGGGGGAAGGGATCACAGGAGATATAGTATGATACTGCTGCCATCTAGTGTGGTGTCTGTGAACTGAACCTTGCTAAAAACACTTTTACTGTGCCTAATCGTTTCCAACAGTATTAATGGGGGGGAGGGGGTGTGGAATGATGTCAGATTTAATTAACACTTATCATTACAATGACATAAGCATTTTAAATGAAAATTATTAATATTTAAAGCTAAAATAGCATGTATTATTGGCAGTTTGTAGTCAGCCGATTAAATGCTTACAAATGTTTTATTATAATCCTTGATAAAGTGCTTTACATTTATCAAAATTTAAGAATTTTTGTTGAAAATTATACTTTCAAGTTCCACACATTCAGACCTTCAAACTTCTGCTTCTGCCACGCAGGGGACATTTTGGGTAAGGGATGGGGTGTTTCCCCTCAGATGTAGACAGTGCTCCAGTTTGTTGACATGCCAATGGCAGGTTGGCTGCACCTAAGTCACTTTTTCCTTACTTTTCTACAGCATCACATTGGGGTTTATCTACTTATAGCAAATAGACTGTGCACTTTGCAAGTGCAGTTTTTCCGAGCGTAGGAAATGAGGTGAAGCTTCACTTTGCAAAGAATAGACAATCACATGCAAGGAAAACAAAATGCATTTTTTGCTTACATGTGATTGGATAATTGGAGTCACCACCACTCATTTACTAAGCTCTGGAGCAACTCCACTTGCAAAGTGCACAGTCTATTTGCCTTTAGGAAATCAACCCCATGGGGGTTGATTTCCTAAAGGCAAACCCACTTTGCACTACAAGTGCACTTGGAAGTGCAGTCGCTGTAGATCCGAGGGGGACATTCAAGGAAAATAAAAAACAGCATTTTTGCTTTTACATGATTGGATGATAAAATCAGCAGAGCTTCCCCTCATTTCAGATATTTCACTCAGATCTAAAGCGACTGCACTTGCAGTGCACTTGTAGTGCAAAGTGGATTTGCCTTTAGTAAATCAACCCCATTGGTATGCTCCTGGCTTTACTTTTGCAGCTCCAAATCATTGCTAATCATGCCTAACGTGTTTGCAATATAAAGCCTTATATATAAAACAAAAAACATCAGCGCTAAAACCCACAGCAGAACTAGTCACAATTTTGGTGGAGTGGGAAGGAAGGGAAGGGGGGGGGGGGGGAGGAAAATGCAATAAGGAATGATCAAAGTGCCCAGTGCTGCATGGAACCTATGGCTGGAGCACAAACATGAATAAAATAAAATAAAAACCAGTGCTCAATGGGCAAAGATCAGATAATAAAAATTCAATTGATAAAAATGCCTTTTAATTAAAGTTCATAAGGCAAAAATAATAACAAGTTCAATAGTTCATACACGGTGACATATAAAACCAGAGAAAGGTCAATAATAGTAATCATAGAACCTGACATCCATGGAGGTGGGAGCTGAATCCAGGTTGCAGAGTGTAATGAAGAGAGGGCTCAGCCGTCTGACTCGCTGGGACTCGAATGGGCCAATGGGCAGTAGTCCGGCAGAAGGGAGGACTTCCCAGTGATGTATAATGCGTTAGGGAAGGCGGATGGCCTTTGGTGAGGAAAAGGCAATGAAAGAATCCAATCCGACAGACCGCGCTAAGTGCTGGGGGTAGCGACAGGCTGCAGCTTCTGAATCCTCCTGTGATGAGAACAGCACGGAGGGGAACCGCCGCTGTGATGAAATCACTACACTAGCACTTCCGCTGGTCAAACCAACCAGCTGTGTGGCCGGCGGCTGAAAACAAGAGGGCGGGTCTGAAACGGCAACTCGGTGACCCCAGCAGAGGGAAAGTCCTTCTTCCGGAGGGCACAGATACAATGGTGGGGGGACAATATTGCCCAGGTGATATAGCTTCCTAGGAAACTTCTCAAAGGATCTAGTGCCGTACTGCAGATCATTCAAGCTCAGCCAGAGCTGCAATTTCTGGAAATAATTTCAATGCGATATGGCTCCACTGAAAAATGGGATGAAATGAAAAGGGAATTTGGGGGTCCTGAGTGGCTCTGACTACGCGTTTCGCGCTTCAAGCGCTTTGTCACAGTCACTGATGAGTTGTACCCAGGAAGTTTAAATAGGAACAAATGCCTTTATTTGTTCCTATTTAAACTTCCTGGGTACAACTCATCAGTGACTGTGACAAAGCGCTTGAAGCGCGAAACGCGTAGTCAGAGCCACTCAGGACCCCCAAATTCCCTTTTCATTTCATCCCATTTTTCAGTGGAGCCATATCGCATTGAAATTATTTCCAGAAATTGCAGCTCTGGCTGAGCTTGAATGATCTGCAGTATGGCACTAGATCCTTTGAGAAGTTTCCTAGGAAGCTATATCACCTGGGCAATATTGTCCCCCCACCATTGTATCTGTGCCCTCCGGAAGAAGGACTTTCCCTCTGCTGGGGTCACCGAGTTGCCGTTTCAGACCCGCCCTCTTGTTTTCAGCCGCCGGCCACACAGCTGGTTGGTTTGACCAGCGGAAGTGCTAGTGTAGTGATTTCATCACAGCGGCGGTTCCCCTCCGTGCTGTTCTCATCACAGGAGGATTCAGAAGCTGCAGCCTGTCGCTACCCCCAGCACTTAGCGCGGTCTGTCGGATTGGATTCTTTCATTGCCTTTTCCTCACCAAAGGCCATCCGCCTTCCCTAACGCATTATACATCACTGGGAAGTCCTCCCTTCTGCCGGACTACTGCCCATTGGCCCATTCGAGTCCCAGCGAGTCAGACGGCTGAGCCCTCTCTTCATTACACTCTGCAACCTGGATTCAGCTCCCACCTCCATGGATGTCAGGTTCTATGATTACTATTATTGACCTTTCTCTGGTTTTATATGTCACCGTGTATGAACTATTGAACTTGTTATTATTTTTGCCTTATGAACTTTAATTAAAAGGCATTTTTATCAATTGAATTTTTATTATCTGATCTTTGCCCATTGAGCGCTGGTTTTTAGTTTATTTTAATATAAAGCCTTAGTTTAGTCAAAAAGTATTTTTTTTAAATCTGTTGCTTACAATTTAAAGTGTCTCTTGTGCTGGTTTATGTTTTCGTAGACTTTTTTTGACCTCCTCTTGCCCCATCTAACCCCGCAGCTGCAAGCTGTTGGACCTGTAGTATGCACTTGTCAAGAGTGTCGACTATGCTGGCCCTTTCTGCCTTTGTGTCCCCCTCCTCCATTCATAGATCTTTTTTCATTAATAGAAGCTACAGTACAGCTTCTACCACCATTTCTACCACTTAAAATGGTGGAAGTGGGCAAAGGTCAGGAATAGTTGACAAGTGCACATGACAGGCCCCTTAGCTTGTGTTAACCCCACAACAGTGGAAGGCTGCTGCAATGGCAGGGGGGATATCAGAGGACTAAAGATTTTAAACTTAAAGAGAAGTTGGAAAAATGGAAATAAATAAAAGTCAGCACCTACAAAAACTGTAGCTGCTGACTTTTAAAAAACAGCCACTCACCTGTCCCAGGATCTCGAGTGGTGTGCTCACCCCAGTCGGTCTCACTCGCTGTTTTAGATCCCCGAAGCCGGTATCTTCACTATGGGCACTATGAGTCACGCTGCACAGCATGAATGGTGAATGCAGTGTTCTGGGACTTGTCAGAAGACTGCAAGGGGGAGAAAGGGAAGAAAACTTCTGTGCCGTGGCGCTCAGAACGGAAGTGGGAAGCAGGTAAGTGGAACTTCCCCTTTTGGGTGGAGCTCCACTTTAAGATGATCCCAGCTGTTCTGCCATTGATAAAGCTGCATATAAGAAGGACAATCTGCGCTATCCCTATTCGGCAGAAAAAAGTTAGCAAAAATGCCAATATTCAACCAAATCAAATATAGAAAACGTGCAACATGAAGATACACATATAAAAGGGGGATATTGAAATCCAAAAGTGAATGGTGGTGCTGCAATAATAAAAGTTCAGAATAATAAACTGCAAATATGTGTAATGTAAAAAAATTGCGCAACCCAAAAGCATAAAGTGAAAAAAACAACAACAATAATTGCTTCTATAAATTGCTTCTAAAAAGGCAATGGTGTGTACTCAAAAAATGATGTATATATATCTAATATGTATAAAATTCAAACACATATGATCAAAAATAGTGTAAAAACCAAAAAGGTGTACAACACATAAGTGTCCATGAAAGACTGAAAATGACACATAAAATGTCCAAACGAGACTGGAAGCGAAGGTGCCAATCCTCCTCACTTTCTTCTTTCAAAGCAGGTAATGATGACTCATAATCAGGTAATAAAGATGTCTGCTTACTAAATCAGGTGGATCCTCATTACAGGGATCAAAGGGGCTTAATGGACACGTACTCCGGACATCTGATGTAGGAAGTCAAATACTCCTCTAGATCCTATGCTCCGCTGCTGCACCGTGTTCAGAAAGATCCTCTCAATATAGAAAACCAATCAAAGGCACCGCTTATGATTCGTAATGTAACATGTTGGGGATAAGAACAAAAAACTTCATGGTGCAGAAAGGTTTAAAAAGGGAAATCCCCTTTATTGGGTAAAAAGCACTGACATCCACAGATAGAAAAAAATATATTATATAGAGAGAGCGCACTGAATGTCAGCAATCTCCGACAACGATTTAAGAAGCAGTCAGCTGTAGCTCACGCCAATCAGCTGGTGCGTGATGACATCGAATTCCTTAGCTCCACCCGACGCTGCGTTTCTCCTTACAAGGCGTCCACTGGGAAAGGAGGCTAAGGAATGGGACGTCACTCACCGCACTTAAATAACCCGGCTGGAGAGTGACACCGGAAGTCAAACGAGAAGGGACGCGCGCTCACCGCACATTCCCCACTCGCAACTCGTGTCTGTAGCTGAGGCAATGCAGCGCACATAGACAGAACCATAACCTGTCACTGGCGCTGCTGGCCTCTTGCTTACATAATGATACCTATACTAAAAACATCTTTAACATAAAAAATGCAATACAGCATATATATAAGAATAAAAAAATTGATTTATACCAATCACAACATTAATTGGCAGCCATTAGACCACATGAAAAAGGAGAAGAATCAATGTGTCAGCGAGGTGCAAACACGCAAACACCAGGGCGACACAGAGACATGACACATATCCATATGTCAATGGCTCCCTTGAAAACTCTGTATATATTACCAGAGTGTAATTACCATTAAAAAATCACAATATATGGGAGAAATATACTGAACTTATCCCTGTGTTCCCAAACTGTAATAGAAAAAAGACAACTATATTAAAATTAATATATAAATTAAAGTATATAGCAAGGGGGGGTTACAGAGGTGTAACACCAGAAGAAGACAAAAAAGGGGGATCCATGATGACAAAAAAAGAGAAAAGAGACCCCCCATTCTCTCGTAGGGTAACCCTGTATGTAACCAATTGATTTGGGGAAGAAAAAAGAGGGCACAGAAAAAAAAACAAAAAAAACAAAAACAGACAAGCATGTAAATACGCTAAATGGCCCAATGGGGGTGATAGAGGTAGGGATGACCTGGATAGTCTACCTATTGTTAATATACCAATTAATATCCCACTCTATATTCAAACCCCATGGGCTATAGCACTTAACATCATATATGAGACAAGTCTCTCTACGTGATATCTGTCGCTTGAGATCACTCCCTCTCCAATGGGGGGGGGAGGGGTATTTCTCAATCCCTATAACTTGTAATACTTATGGATCTCGATTATGGTGTTGGCGAAAATGCCACGACACACTATGCTTGGTGAATCCCCTGCGTATATTCGTATTACAAGTTATAGGGATTATTTTTTTTATTATTATATATATGCTGTATTGCATTTTTTATGTTAAAGATGTTTTTAGTATAGGTATCATTATGTAAGCAAGAGGCCAGCAGCGCCAGTGACAGGTTATGGGTCTGTCTATGTGCGCTGCATTGCCTCAGCTACAGACACGAGTTGCGAGTGGGGAATGTGCGGTGAGCGCGCGTCCCTTCTCGTTTGACTTCCGGTGTCACTCTCCAGCCGGGTTATTTAAGTGCGGTGAGTGACGTCCCATTCCTTAGCCTCCTTTCCCAGTGGACGCCTTGTAAGGAGAAACGCAGCGTCGGGTGGAGCTAAGGAATTCGATGTCATCACGCACCAGCTGATTGGCGTGAGCTACAGCTGACTGCTTTTTAAATCATTGTCGGAGATTGCTGACATTCAGTGCGCTCTCTCTATATAATATATTTTTTTCTATCTGTGGATGTCAGTGCTTTTTACCCAATAAAGGGGATTTACCTTTTTAAACCTTTCTGCACCATGAAGTTTTTTGTTCTTATCCCCAACATGTTACATTACGAATCATAAGCGGTGCCTTTGATTGGTTTTCTATATTGAGAGGATCTTTCTGAACACGGTGCAGCAGCGGAGCATAGGATCTAGAGGAGTATTTGACTTCCTACATCAGATGTCCGGAGTACGTGTCCATTAAGCCCCTTTGATCCCTGTAATGAGGATCCACCTGATTTAGTAAGCAGACATCTTTATTACCTGATTATGAGTCATCATTACCTGCTTTGAAAGAAGAAAGTGAGGAGGATTGGCACCTTCGCTTCCAGTCTCGTTTGGACATTTTATGTGTCATTTTCAGTCTTTCATGGACACTTATGTGTTGTACACCTTTTTGGTTTTTACACTATTTTTGATCATATGTGTTTGAATTTTATACATATTAGATATATATACATAATTTTTTGAGTACGCACCATTGCCTTTTTAGAAGCAATTTATAGAAGCAATTATTGTTGTTGTTTTTTTCACTTTATGTTTTTGGGTTGCGCAATTTTTTTACATTACACATTGATAAAGCTGCACAACCTTATATACGTTGTAATGATTACTAAACGTTAATCATTAGGGTGCTAAAATCGGCAGTAAAGTACTGTAGGTGTCACACTGTCCACTGATTTATTTGCATTTGACATGCCTGGTCTTTCCCATTCTTTACCCTTTCATGTAGCTTTCTCTCAGCTTAGCAGGTAACATAATATCAGTATTTTTGGAACTGGTGCAGGGATCCTTTCATTATACGTTTTGAATCTCCAACTTCCAGTACAGGCAGTGTTCTGTGTTTCCTCCTGGTAACTAGAAATCCAATTTGCCCGACCTATTTGTTACTCTACATTGTCTCTTTTTCAGAAGCCAGGAATGTAGATATTGTCACGTCCACCTATCATCCAATGTGGGTACTGCCAACCTTCTGCTCAGCTTGGAGGCTGAGGTTAGTGTCAAAATGTCTTTGATTGAGGCCTAAGATGTACTGTACTGGTACTGCTCTGGTGGCACATAAATTAGCAGCCCAGAATAGGCTGGCAATTAATGTTTGCTGTCCCCTGGCTGTTTTAAGCAGTTAGCAATGAAATTATGGCTGGGTGGCAATACTATCAGTTACAGTGCTGCAACAAGCTGTACTGAACATGTGAATGCTGATGAGGAAGAATAAAGACTGAAAAACAATGTTAAATAGAAGTGAAGACTTGGAGCAGAGGTGCTGAAATACTGTTGAGATGATGACAAGGACAAATAAATCCTTATAGTGAGGGCTCTGAAGCACATTGTCATGTCTTCAGCACTGTGCACACTGGGGAACCAGCATGCATGTACTTCTGTGATGCTTTTATATAGAGGACAGTATCTGATGTCATAGTTATTTTTGTCTGGCTTGTGGACAGAATGGGAACACACAGGAATGCTTGAAGGAGTGAAGATCTATAAGACATTAAAATGACACAGATTAATTTTTTATAGATCTTTGTTCATATCATTTTACTGTGTTTTTCATACAAAAGTTGGATTTTTTACCAAATCTAATCTAATATATACTGTATGTATTTAAAATGTATGTTTGTGTGTGTGTACGTACCAGCATCTCCCTGCACTGGTCCTGTATTGCAGCCTTCCCATGGGCACAACAGGTACATGGGGTACGTGCCCCACAGATTGTGTAGGGTGGCCCAGGTCCAGATACTATAGCTTGTTTTCAGTTTTTTTAGTTTTTAGTTTTACCATCCACACTGCACAACTGGCTTCTTCCACTCTCA
This sequence comes from Rana muscosa, assembly GCA_029206835.1. Taxonomy (NCBI): domain Eukaryota; kingdom Metazoa; phylum Chordata; class Amphibia; order Anura; family Ranidae; genus Rana; species Rana muscosa. Next base: position 1,072,264,182 of record CM055122.1, on the reverse strand, counting down.
GACCCCAGATACAGAGGCACTTCAGAGCCAAGAAAATGACCTCTGGGCTCCCACTGAACTTTGATTACATGACCCCCAAGTGGAGGTCTTCCCCTTTGCCGTTGGATGTGTGGAGAGAGGAGGAAAGAGCTCTGTTCTTGGGGTGGGGTCAGGAGGGAGCTCTGTACTGGGGGGATTTGAAGGTGTTGGGAGACCTCTACTGGGGGGATTTTAGGGTGAACAGATATGTACTGGGGTGGGGGTTTTGGGGTGGAGGTAAGTTTTGGTTTTACACTGGCCTGTGTGTTACCTACTTCTGACCACCGAACCCTGTGCAACACGCACTCCTAAGCCCTGTGCCGTGTGTGTAACACATTTCTGAGCCTTGCAATCTGGGCATTACACACTACCATAACTCCCAGCTTATTGAGATGGGAACGAGGGACACCTATTAGCATAATTATGTAGGCATAGGACACACACCCTGCCACGCCCCCTTTAAAGAATTATACAAAAAAATTGATTGGTTAAACCCACAAGTACACTACTATTCTTTTATACTGGCTTTTAAAGCTTACAAATGCAGTAATTTAGAAATTGTATGAAAGGTTTAGCACTGAGAAAACTTTTTGAAAGATAAAAAGTGCATTTTATTCAGGTATACAATTATATAGATCAGACTAAAATGAGAGACAAATGAGGAGGAAAGAGGGACAGAGGGACTTTGTTCCACTGTACATTACACACTCCTAAGCCCTGCACTATATGCACCGTGTCGTACATTTCATGCTCTATGAGACTATTTCATGAAGTTCTTCCTTAACCACTTCACATCCCGCCCATTGTCATATGATGTCCTCGGCTTCCCGGCGGTACAGGGGGCGCTGGTGCGCGTGCCCGGTGGCCGCGATGTCCGCTGGACACCCGCAAAAGCTCTTGACAGAGCAGGAATGTGGATCTGTGTGTGTAAACACACAGATCCACGTCCTGTCAGGGGAGAGGAGACAGATTGTGTGTTCCTAGTATATAGGAACACTGACCAGTCTCTTCTCCTAGTCAGTCCCATCCCCCCACAGTTAGAATTACTCCCTAGGTAACACAGTTAACCACTTAACGACCGCCCACTGTAAATATACGTCGGCAGAATGGCACCGACAGGCAGAATCACGTACATATACGTGATTGCCTTTGTATAGTTGGGGGGTCCGATCGGACCCCCCTTCTTTACAGTGGGTGGTCGTTTTACCTTCGGGAGCGATTCGGCATGAGGGGACGGCCGTTCGATTCCGGCCACCCCCTCTCGATCGCTCCCGGCGAATGAGAGAGCTTCCCCTGCCTGCCAGGAAGGAGGAAGTGATGTCATCTCTCCTGCGGCGCTCACATATACCGAGCGCCGTACAGGAGAAGATGCAGGTTAGTACACAAAACAGCACACTGACACCAGGACACATAGGCACATAAATCGCCCCCCCAGGCCCCCCCAGACACCCCCAGCCCCCCCCCAGCCCCCAGTCACAGTGTCACTGATTGCAGTGACCATTTATTTAGTGATCACTGCAATCAGTGACATTTGTGACTGTAAAAGTGTCACTACATTTAGTTTTAGGTCCAGTGTAGCCCCCTAACCCCCCCCTAATAAAGGTTTAACCCCCTGATCACCCCCCAGATAACCCTTTCACCCCCTAGCACCGCCGTCACTAAGCAATCATTTTTCTGATCGCTGTCTTAGCGTCGGTGATGCTGATCGGTAGCCAGTAATTTTTTTTAGGTTCGCCGCAGGTTTTTATAGCGTCGGGTACCCCCATATATTACCTAATGAAGGTTTAACCCCCTTGATCGCCCCCCAGGTAACCCTTTCACCCCCTATCACCACTGTCACTAAGCGATAATTTTTCTGATCGATGTCTTAGCGTCGGCGATGCTGATCGGTAGCCAGTAATTTTTTTTAGGTTCGCCGTAGGTTTTTATAGCGTCGGGTACCCCCATATATTACCTAATAAAGGTTTAACCCCCTTGATCACCCCCCAGGTAACCCTTTCACCCCCTAGCACCGCCGTCGCTATGCGATCATTTTTCTGATCGATGTCTTAGCGTCTGTGATGCTGATCGGTAGCCAGTAATTTTTTTTAGGTTCGCCGCAGGTTTTTATAGCGTCGGGTACCCCCATATATTACCTAATAAAGGTTTAACCCCCTTGATCGCCCCCCCAGGGTAACCCTTTCACCCCCTATCACCACTGTCGCTAAGCAATCGTTTTTATGATCGTTGTCTTAGTGTCGGTGATGCCGATAGGTAGCCAGTAATTTTTTTTTAGGTTCGCCGTCAGGTTTTTATATAGCGTCAGGTACCCCCATATATTACCTAATAAAGGTTTTAACCCCCTAATTGCCCCTAGTTAACCCTTTCACCAGTGATCATCATATAAGTGTTACGGGTGACGCTGGTTAGTTAGTTTGCTTTTTATAGTGTCAGGGCACCCGCCGTATATAACCCAATAAAGGTTTAACCCCCTGATCGCCCGGCGGGTGATATCAGTTAGGTTTTAGCGTCTGAGAGGGTCTGCGTCACACCCCAGGCAGTGTCAGGTTAGTGCCAGTAGCACTAACACCCACACGTGAAGCATACACCCCCCTTAGTGGTATAGTATCTGATCAGCTCAATATCTGATCTGATCAGATCTATACTAGCGTCCCCAGCAGTTTAGGGTTCCCAAAAACGCAGTGTTAGCGGGATCAGCCCAGATACCTGCTGGCACCTGCGTTTTGCCCCTCCGTCCAGCCCAGGCCACCGAAGTGCAGTATCGATCGATCACTGTCACTTGCAAAACAAAAACACACATAACTGCAGCGTTCGCAGAGACAGGCCTGATCCCTGCGACTCCAGTGCTGTAGGAGGTGATTTCACCACCACAGTTAAAAAAAAAAAGCATATATGCCGAAGCATTGGGGCAGCAGGGGCGGAGGAGCGATTTTGCTCCTAATGCCGCGTACATACGGTCGAAATTCCGACGGAGGCTTGCCCGTGGAAAAGTCTGACCATGTGTACGCGGCATAACTTTTGCGAGAAGATGCCCCCATGCTTCGGCATATATAAATGGTGCATGTATGCCCATCATTAGAAGTGGGTGGATGAAGGGCGGTATTCTAATGGTGGGCATACCCACCGATCAATCTTTTTTTTTCGTTCAGCCAACAGGCTGCATGAAAAAAAAGATTACAATACATGTCCAACAAGGACCAGCAACGTACTGGTATGTTGCTGGACTTTGAATGTTTATACCAGAATGATGCCTGCGGGTTTAGGTATCATCTTGGTATCATTCTTTTCAGCCAGCGGCCGGCTTTCATGTAAAAGCAATCCTAGTGGCTAATTAGCCTCTGGACTGCTTTTACAAGCAGTGGGAGGGAATGTCCCCCCCGGATATAAAAAGCGCCATTGGGAAATTGGGAAAGCATTTTATCACACCGATCTTGGTGTGGTCAGATGCTTTGAGGGCAGAGGAAAGATCTAGGGTCCAATAGACCCCAGTTTTTTCAAAAAAGAGTACCTGTCATTACCTATTGCTATCATAGGGGATATTTACATTCCCTGAGATAACAATAAAAGTGATAAAAATAAATAAATATGGAAGCAACAGTTTAAAAATAAAATAAAAAAGCAAAATTAATAATAAAAAAAAAAAAAAAAAAAAAAGCACTCCTGTCCTGCCCTGCTCTTGCCCAATGGCGAACGCAAGCGTCGGTCTGGCGTCATATGTAAACAGCAATTGCACCATGCATGTGAGGTATCACCGTGAAGGTTAGATCGAGGGCAGTAATTTTAGTAGTAGACCTCCTCTGTAAATCTAACGGGGTAACCTGTAAATGCTTTTAAAGGCTTTTAAAAATGTATGTAGTTTGTCGCCAATGCGCGTTTGTGCGAAATTTTAAAGCATGTCGTGTTTGGTATCTATGTACTCGGCCTAAGATCATCTTTTTTATTTCATCAAACATTTGGGCAATATAGTGTTTTTTAGTGCTTTAAAATTAAAAAAGTGTATTTTTTCCCCAAAAAATGCGTTTGAAAAATCGCTGCGCAAATACTGTGTAGAAAAAAAAAATGCAACACCCACCATTTTATTCTGTAGGGCCTTTGCTTTAAAAATATATATATAATGTTTGGGGGTTCAACATAATTTTCTTGCAAAAAAAAATATGTTTTCATGTAAACAAAAAGTGTCAAAAAGGGCTTTGTCTTCAAGTGGTTAGAAGAGTGGATGTAAGCTTCCTAATGTTGTGTATAAAATGCCAGAACAGTTCAAAACCCCCCCCAAATGACCCCATTTTGGAAAGTAGACACCCCAAGCTATATACTGAGAGGCATGTCGAGTCCATGGAATATTTTATATGTTGACACAAGTTGCGGAAAAAATACAATTTTTTTTTTTTTTTGCACAAAGTTGTCACTAAATGATATATTGCTCAAACATGCCATGGGCATATGTGGAATTACACCCCAAAATACATTCTGTTGCTTCTCCTGAGTACGGGGATACCACATGTGTGAGACTTTTTGGGAGCCTAGCCGCGTACGGGACCCCAAAAACCAATCACCGCCTTCAGGCTTTCTAAGGGTGTCAATTTTTGATTTCACTTCTCACTGCCTCACTGCCTATCACAGTTTCGGAGGCCATGGAATGCCCAGATGGCACAACCCCCCCAAAATGACCCCATTTTGGAAAGTAGACACCCCAAGCAATTTGCTGAGAGGTATTGTGAGTATTTTGCAGATCTCACTTTTTGTCACAAAGTTTTGAAAATTGAAAATAAAAAAAGAAAAAAAAAAATGTTCTTTCTTCATTTTCAAAAATAAATGAGAGCTGTAAAATACTCACCATGCCTCTCAGCAAACAGCTTGGGGTGTCTACTTTCCAAAATGGGGTCATTTGGGGGGGTTTTGTGCTATTTTGGCATTTTATGGCCTTCGAAACTGTGATAGGTAGTGAGGAGTGAAATCAAAAATTTGTGCCCTTAGAAATCCTGGAGGCGGTGCTTGGTTTCCGGGGTCCCGTACGTGGCTAGGCTCCTAAAAAGTCCCACACATGTGGTATCCCCGTACTCAGGAGAAGCAGCAGAATGTATTTTGGGGTGCAATTCCACATATAACCATGGCATGTGTGAGCAATATATACATTTAGTGACAACTTTTTGTAATTTTTTTTTTTTGTCATTATTCAATCACTTGGGACAAAAAAAAAATATTCAATGGGCTCAACAGGCCTCTCAGCAATTTCCTTGGGGTGTCTACTTTCTAAAATGGGGTCATTTGGGGGGTTTTGTGCTATTTTGGCATTTTATGGCCTTCAAAACTGTGATAGGTGGTGAGGAGTGAAATCAAAAATTTGCGCCTTAGAAATCCTGAAGGCGGTGCTTGGTTTCCGGGGTCCCGTACGTGGCTAGGCTCCTAAAAAGTCCCACACATGTGGTATCCCCGTACTCAGGAGAAGCAGCAGAATGTATTTTGGGGTGCAATTCCACATATAACCATGGCATGTGTGAGCAATATATCATTTAGTGACAACTTTTTGTAATTTTTTTTTTTTTTTTGTCATTATTCAATCACTTGGGACAAAAAAAAAAATATATTCAATGGGCTCAACATGCCTCTCAGCAATTTCCTTGGGGTGTCTACTTTCTAAAATGGGGTCATTTGGGGGGTTTTGTACTGCCCTGTCATTTTAGCACCTCAAGAAATGAGATAGGCAGTCATAAATTTAAAGCTGTGTAAATTCCAGAAAATGTACCACTAGTTTGTAAACGCTATAACTTTTGCGCAAACCGATAAATATACGCTTATTGACATTTTTTTTACTAAAGACATGTGGCTGAATACATTTGGCCTAAATGTATGACTAAAATTGAGTTTATTCGATTTTTCTTATAACAAAAAGTAGAAAATATAAATTTTTTTTCAAAATTTTCGGTCTTTTTTCCGTTTATATCGCAAAAAAGTAGGATTTTTAAAACAGCTTACCTGTAAAATCCTTTTCTTGGAGTACATCACGGGACACAGAGCAGCATAGTCATTACTATGTGGGTTATATAGAATTACCTTCAGGTGCTGGCACTGGCAACTTCCAAAACAGGAAGTACCCTCCCCTATATAAGCCCCTCCCATCCGGGAGTACCTCAGTTTTGTAGCAAAGCAATACGTGTCCCCAAAAGAGGGGTGGGAGCTCTGTGTCCCGTGATGTACTCCAAGAAAAGGATTTTACAGGTAAGCTGTTTTAAAAATCCTACTTTCTTGTTCATACATCACGGGACACAGAGCAGCATAGTCATTACTATGTGGGACGTCCCAAAGCAATGCCACATGAGGGGGGGGATACACCATACATAAGCTGGGCGCCATCAGGCATGAGGATCTTTTGCGGCCTGCAACACACCTGCGCCCAAAGGCGACATCCTCCTGACTTCTAACGTCTACCTGGTAGAACCTAGTAAACGTGTGTACTGAAGACCATGTTGCGGCCTTACAAATTTGCGCCAGGGAGGCCTGGTGATGCACTGCCATGAAGTTCCAACTGCTCTCGTGGAGTGCGCCCTAACTTTGAACGGAGGCGGTCTACTTCTCAAGCCATAGGCTTGTATTATGACCTGTCGAATCCACTTGGCTAAAGTAGATTTTGATGCTGCCTGACCCTTTCTGGGGCCTTCCGGCAGAACAAACAAAGAATCCGTTCTACGAATCTGAGCAGTGGCTTTTAGATAAGCTTTAACTGCTCTTACTACATCCAAAGAATGCAATAACTTTTCCTCTACCGAGCTTGGTTTGGGGAAAAAAGAAGGAAGAACCACATCCTGGTTCAAGTGAAACCTCGATACCACCTTAGGAAGAAAGGCTGGGTGAGGACGTAATACTACTCTGTCCTTATGGATAACCAGATATGGCTCTTTACAGGACATGGCGGCTAATTCCGACACTCTTCTAGCCGAGCATATGGCTACTAAAAATATCAATTTCCTGGTGAGTAGAACCAAGGAAATGTGCCGCAAAGGTTCAAATGGCTGCTTCTGCAGAACTGACAGAACCAAATTTAGATCCCATGGGCATATGGGAGCCTTAATCGGTGGAATAATACGAGTCACACCTTGCATAAAGGATTTGACAAGTGAATGCATAGCCAGGGGCCTTTGCAATAGTATTGACAAGGCCGAAACCTGGCCCTTGATAGTACTTAAGGCAAACTTCCTGTCTACAGCCCACTGCAGGAAGTCCAGAATTCTGCCTATAAACGTTACTTACGTGGATGCCATTTTCTGGCCTCGCACCAAGTGATGTACGCCTTCCAAACTCTATAGTAGATCTGCCTGGATACAGGCTTCCTGGCATTGATTATAGTTGATACCACAGAGTTAGAGAGACCTCTCTTCTTTAGGATGTGGGATTCAATAGCCAGGCCGTTAAACTTAGAGTTAGTAAGGAAGGGTGGTATATCGGTCCTTGCGAAAGCAGGTCCGGACGACGTGGAAGGGTCCAAGGACTCCCCACAGACATTTTGATGATCTCCGCGTACCAGGCCCTTCGGGGCCACGCTGGAGCCACCAGATCACCGGCTTCTTCTCCAACCTGACTCTGCGAAGGAGTCGAGGCAACAATTGTAGCGGAGGGAATGCATATATCAGTCTGAACTGATCCCAAGGGAACACCATAGCATCCGAGCCGCAAGCGAGGGGATCCCTTGTCCGGGAGACAAATCTGTCCACCTTTGCGTTGAATCTGGATGCTAGCAGATCTACATCCGGTGTTCCCCACCGCTGACATATTGCTCGGAAGACCTCGGGATGAAGGGACCATTCCCCTGGGCATAACTGTTGGCGACTCAGAAAGTCCGCCTTCCAATTCTCCACCCCTGGAATGAAGACAGCTGATATACATGGGACATGCTTTTCTGCCCATTCCAGGATGTGACTTACTTCCCTCTGGGCTGCACGACTCCTGGTGCCTCCCTGATGATTGATATATGCCACTGCTGTGGCATTGTCTGATTGAATTCTGACAGGGGACCCTTGGAGTCTGGATGTCCAGGCTACTAGGGCGTACCGGGCTGCTCGTATCTCTAAGAGATTGATGGGCAGGGTTTTTACTACATTTGACCATCTGCCCTGGAGAGACCATTGCTCCAGTACTGCCCCCCAGCCTATAAGGCTGGCATCTGTAGTGACCACCTTCCAAGATATCGGGCTGAAGGGTTTTCCCTTCTGGAGATTCTGGGGATCAACCACCAGCAGAGACTCTTCCGAACGGAAGGGGACAAAGCCATCGGGAAGTCTAGAGCCTGAACTTTTCCGTTCCAGGCTGACAATATGGCCCTTTGTAAATTCCTTGAGTGGAATTGGGCGTATGGTACAGCTTCGAATGATGCTACCATCTTTCCTAGCAGCCTCATGCACAGGCGTATGGACGGCTGTCTTTTTGCACAAAGCAGACGGACCAAGGCCTCAAAGAGGATACCTTGTCTAGAGGTAAGAAAATCTTCCTCTGGTCTGATCCAGCCGTAGCCCTAGATATACAGGTTTTTCACTGGCTGTAGGGCTGACTTGTCCAGGTTGATGACCCAACCGTGAGACTCAAGTATCGACAATTACCACTTCTAGCTTGGCAACTGAGTGGTCCATCAACAACAGGTCGTCTAGGTATGCCATTATCGTTACACCCCGTGTTCTTAGATCGGCCAACAGTGGGGCCAGAATTTTTGTGAACACTCGTGGTGCTGTGGCCAGACCGAATGGTAAGGCTCTGAACTGAAAATGGCGCCCTTCTACTGCAAAGCGTAGAAATTTTTGATGACCTGGAAAGATGGGAACATGCAAGTAAGCATCTTTGATGTCGATCGAGGCTAACCATTCCTCCCCTTGTAGGGCAGCGGTGACCGATCGGATCGACTCCATCCGGAAAGACCGGACGTTTAGAAATTTGTTTAGACTCTTTAGGTCCAATATGGGTCTTATGTCCCCGTTTGGCTTCGGGACTGTGAAAAGGTTTGAGTAGAAACCCAACCCCCACTCTTCCATAGGAACCTCCATAATTACTCCTTGGAGCAATAGTTGTTCTAACGCCAATAGGAGAGACCCTCTTTTCAGAGGGTCTCTTGGCATGCCTGACCACATAAAATGGGACGGAGGAGACTCTTTTAACTCCAACTTGTATCCCAGAGTTACTGCGGAGAGCACCCATCTGTCTTTGATCGTCTCCCGCCAGGTCTCTGCGAACAACTGAAGTCTTCCCCCCACCCGTTTGAGTGGGGGCAGCCCTTCATGGGCTTGACTTGGAGGCTGGTTTAGTACCTCTTCGGATCCAGGGCTTTTTATTACCCTGTGGCTGTCCCTGATTTTTACCTCCTGAGTTTGACCGAGGAGGCCGTCGGAACTGCTTAGTAGCAGACGTCGCAGGGATAGGAGAGGTAGTCCTCTTAAAAGATGGACCCCTAGACCTATTTTTACTCGGTAAGAGAGTACTTTTACCACTGGAAATCTTCTGGATATACTTATCCAGGTCTTCGTCAAAAAGGCGTTCCCCATGAAATGGGAAGCTAACTAAGAGCTTCTTACAGGGAGCTTCAGCAGACCAGTTTTTGAGCCACAGAAGCCTACGCATATGTACCAAAGACAGCGTGAGGCGGGAGGCCTGATGGATAGAATCCTTGATGGCGTCAACCGCAAAGCATAATGCTCTAGGCAGATCAGCCAGAGCCTGGGCCTGCTGGTCTGGCAAATCCCTCAGGACCATTTTCATTTGATCCTTTAAAGCTTGGCAGACCCCAATAGCTGCCACTGCTGGCTGTGTAACAGCCCCTGCTGTGGAAAAAGCAGATTTTAATAAAGATTCCAATTTTTTATCCACTGGATCTTTGAACATTTGAACATTATCTACTGGACATGTCAGTGATTTGTTCACAGAAGAGATGGCTGCATCCACCGTAGGAACATTCCATCTCTGGGTGAACTTTTCCTCCATGGGATAGATCACCGGAAACCTTTTAGGCGGAACAAATAGTTTATCAGGATGTTCCCAGTCCTGGTATATAAGTCCTTCCAATAATGGATGTATTGGAAAGGAGCAATTAACCTGGGGAGCTTTTAGCGACCCCAATGAGGAGACAGCAGTAGTTGATGGTTCAACAAGAGGCATTTTAAATGCAGATCGAACCATGTCAGTTAGGGTCTGGACCCACAATCTTTCAGTCTGTGATGCTGAAAATGGTTCATCTACTGTCGATTCCTCAAAAACAGAGCTAACCTCCTCCTGATCCCCTTCAGGTAGGTCGGTCCCTTCCTGGGACTGTTGCTCTGCCAACAGGCACTCTAATGGAGGTGATGGAGATCTGGCGCGCTTTCTTTCCTGTAGAGAAGAAGCGATCAATGCAGCCAATCTCTGCTCCAATCCCTCCAGAGTTGAGGAAAAAACCTCCTCTGTTATATATGCAGGAGCAGGTGGACTGAGGACAGCCGCAGTACCTGGCACTCCCGGGGGTTCCTTATGGGTATTAACCTCTGATTTCTCAGGGGAGGAGGGTGCAGATGACTGCTCCAGATCCTCAGAGCCCGATGGAGACCCCCTACACTTCCTGAGAGGTATATCTCGGAGTTTTTTAGGCGGCATATTCCTTAGTTCAAAGCTGAGGTATTCCAGCCGCAATACACCCCTTACTGAAATAGTCTAATGCAATTTGCTGCTATGTACATCAGTGGGTGTCTACTAATGCGTCTTTCTGGGGATGCCTGTATCAACCGCCCGCTGTAAGCCCCTATACCATGCTACCAGCTCCTTTTCATGCTCTGTGTCCATAGCAAGCAGCGTGGACTGAGTCCTTTTATCTTGCTGGGACGCCCGCACATGCGCAGAAGCGCTGGGCGCACAGAGCGCATCATCCGCCAGGCTCCGCCCCCTTTTTTGAAGCTAAACCTTATAAAAGGAAAGCATGTGTGCGCGCGCGCGCGCGTTCACGCACGTGTGCGCTCTTGGCGCCATGTAGGGAGAGGAGCCAGGGTCCCTGTTTCACCAGGACTCGGGGATGGAAGGAAACTACTTGGCAGCATGACAGAGGAATGCAGCTTCCCTGATAGAGAGCTCACTCATCTGCCTGGACTTTCACCATGGAAGGAATAGTCCCAAGAAAAAAAGACGTTCCACAGCGGCCTCTAGTGGACAAACACAGGTACCGCACCTTTGTCTTTTTTTTTTTTTTTTTTTTTTTTTAAACCTCCTTTATGAAAAAACATTTCCAGGTTTACAGTTTTTTTAAAACTTCCCTTATGAAAAAACATTTCTAGGATTTCTTAGGCATATACAGCTATTAGCGGGAATACCCTTTAGGTAACAGGCAGAAAGACATATTAGGCTTGGGGGTCCCCTCAATAGAACCAAGTTCCTGAGGGGCCCCCACTTACCTTTTCCCCGCTGCAGGACTTTGTTTGGTCCACAGAAGCCCAAACTTCACCTCTCACGGCAGGCATTGTACTAGACCTTCAGGGACCGGGTTCCCAAGGATTCCACTCCCCTGGACCTGTATAGCACCCTGCACAGATAGCCTCTTGGTTTTGGGTATGACCAGAGCTCTGGATCCCAGGGTCCAGCCCTCCTAAGAGAGGCATTACAGGCAAAACCCTGCTCTTCTCTGCAAGGCCCGGGTACCGACCGTTTAGCTATGAAGCTTTTTTGGTCGGATCCGGAATAGCTTGCTAAGGCCCAGAGAACCTGTACACAAGCCCAGATGAATACATGTTAACCTTGGCCAACACCTTAGACACTGGCAAAAAACTGAGGTACTCCCGGATGGGAGGGGCTTATATAGGGGAGGGTACTTCCTGTTTTGGAAGTTGCCAGTGCCAGCACCTGAAGGTAATTCTATATAACCCACATAGTAATGACTATGCTGCTCTGTGTCCCGTGATGTATGAACAAGAAATAAAAATCACAGAGGCAATCAAATACCATTAAAAGAAAGCTCTATTTGTGGGAAGAAAAGGACGCAAATTTCGTTTGGGTACAACATTGCATGTCCGCACAATTTACAGTTAAAGCAGCGCAGTGCAAAATTCTGAATTCACCTCTGGTCCTTTAGCTACCAAATGGTCCGGGGCTTAAGTGGTTAATCCCTTGATCGCCCCCTTTTAACTCCTTCTCTGCCAGTGACATTTATACAGTAATCAGTGCATATTTATAGCACTGGTCGCTGTATAAATGTCAATGGTCCCAAAATATTGTCAAAAGTGTCTGATCACCGCCATTACTAGTAATAAAAATAATAATAATAAAAATGCCATAAATCAAAAACCTATTTTGTAGGCGCTATAACGTTTGCGCAAACCAATCAATATACGCTTATTGCGTTTTTGTTTACCAAAAATATGTAGAAGAATACATATAGGCCTAAACTAAGAAAAAAATGTGTTTAAAAAAATGGGATATTTATTAAAGCAAAAAGTAAAAAATAGTGTTTTTTTTTCAAACTTGATGCTTTTTTTTTGTTTATAGCGCAAAAAATAAAAACCGCAGAGGTGATCAAACACCACCAAAAGAAAGCTCTATTTGTGGGGAAAAAAAATATTTGGATAGAGTGTTGCATGACCGCGCAATTGTAATTCAAAATGTTACAGTGCTGAAAGCTGAAAATTGGCTTGGGCAGGAAGGGGGTGAAAATGCCCTGTATTGAAGTGGTTAAAGTGGTTCTAAAGGCTTTATATCTTAATCCATTCTATGCATTGAGATAAAAAAACTTTTGTATGCCTCAGCCCCCTTTAATACTTACCTGAGCCCCATCTCGATCCAGCGATGTTGCATGAGAGACTTGGCTGTCCCGGACTCTCCTTTCTGATTGGCTGAGACACACAGTGGACACCATTGGCTCCCGCTGCAGTTAATCAAAGTCAATGAACCAATGAGTAGAGAGAGGGGGTGGGGGCAAGCTACGGCTCAGTGTCTGCTTGGACACACAGAGAAGCAGCTCAGCTTGGGTGCCCCCATAGAAAGCTGCTTGACGTGGGGGCACTCGGCAGGAGGGAGGGGCCAGGAGCACTGGCGAGGGACCTGAGAAGAGGAGGATCTGGGTTACCCACCAGGCTAAACCACTGCACATGGCAGGTAAGTAAAACATTTTTGTTATTTTTAAATATAAAAAAACAAGACTTTAGTATAACTTTAAGGTAGGGTGGAAAGCAAATGTAATGGAATCATTTCAATCTTTAAAATAAACGGTTGTGCTGAATGCTGCACATGTCCATACTTTGCTAATTTGTGCACAGTAATTAAAGCACATTGGGTACATTAGGTATAAAGACTGTGGCACATGTGTGCTGTGTATACAGTGAATAGAATCAGGTGTTATGATATAATATATATATATACAGGGCTCAAAATTTCAAGTCCTGAGCTACTAGCCAGGTCTTAAGGGTTACTCGCCACCAGTTGCCCCACCTAATCCCAATGCAGCCTCACCTGTGCCCATCAATGCAGCCTCACCTGTGCCCATCAATGCAGCCTTACCTGTGCCCAACAATGCAGCCTCACCTGTGCCCATCAATGCAGCCTCACCTGTGCACATCAATGCAGCCTCACCTGTGCCCAACAATGCAGCCTCACATGTGCCCAACAATGCAGCCTCACTGCTCATCAATGCAGTCCCGCCTGTGCCTAATAATTCAGCCTCACCTGTGCCCAACAACGCAGCTTCACCTGTGGCCATCAATGCCACTTCACCTGTGCCAACAATGCAGCCTTACCTGTGCCCAACAATGCAGCCTCACCTGTGCCTATCAATGCAGCCTCACCTGTGCCCATCAATGCAGCCTCACCTGTGCCCATCAATGCAGCCTCACCTGTGCCTAACAATGCAGCCTCACCTGTGCCTAACAATGCAGCCTCACCTGTGCCCAACAATGCAGTCACACCTGTGCCCAACAATGCAGCCTTACCTGTGTCCAACAATGCAGCCTCACTGCAGGAGGAGAGGAATAGGATTGCCGGCCGGATCATCACAGAGTGGGGAACATCGCTGTAACAGCTTTCATTTGAACTGAATTGCAGAGTGTTCCCCGCACTCACTGTGACATACAGCCCCGCCTCCTAGCCCAGATACTTTGATATACGTCACACGTACCGGAATTGGACCGGTGTTCTATCAAAGTACCCCGACCCACCCGACCCCCCCCCCACATAAAAAATTTGAGGGCTGATATATATATATATATATATATGTAGCGGGTACTTACTTTCCCGGGTGCATTTTTTGAATCTAGCGGTGACATCAGTGCTATGTTCCCTGCGGTCCACCAGGTGGCGCTGTCACCGTGGCCGGAGGGACGAATCTCACTGTGTGTTGAGCCTCCTTTTTGTCCTCTCTCGGTAGTGTTATGGTGGGGCGGGGAGCCCGCCGTGCTTGCTGGGAGAGGGGATAAAGGGGCCGGCCATCTTGGTCACGGGGTCTTTGTCTCAAGCACCTTCAGCTTGCGGACGTGGGTTTGTGCTAGTCCCCTAGAAGGCCTCGGCCTAGGGGACCAACGGAGATCGTGTTCCACCCCAGGCACCTTCAGCCCTGGGGTGAGGTACTTGCAAGAAGGTCCGGAGCTCAGTACCCAACACTGAGTTCCGCGAGGGAAGGGTCCTAAGGCACTTTGGGGATGGAGGCCTGAATCTGAGTAAGACGCAATGGACCGGGGAGAGCTCCTCACTCGAAGACCCGGTGCAGCAGACTGCCGGTGACGGGTGAGTCTCTTGTCGGAGACCGTCCAGAAGGATCCCCTTCACCTCGTGCGGAGACCATAGTTCACTCTTCCGGAGGAGAGTGGAGGAGCGAATTTGTGTCTGGGCCTATTCACACTCACACCTCCTTTTCTGTCCTAACTATCAAGGAAGTCCCTGTATGGTGTGTTCTAATAAAGGAGTCTTGGACTTTTATGGTGTGAGGCTCACTTCCTGGCGGACGAAGTTCACGGTGACTCTTGGAGGGAGGATTTGGGTGCGCAACACAGACCCGAAGGTAAATGAGACATTGCTGATACCACAGGTATTCCCACGTGGTGGAAGCTAGGCGTAGCCCACCCGCTCTCTCTCTCTCCACCCTACCAGATACCTCTAGACGAGAGACAGTGCAAGCCGCACGGAGAGAGGAGAGGGGCAGGCGCTACACGTGGGGGCTCGGGTCCGGGATTGTGTTGTGCATCACAGTATTGAACAAGTCTGCTGGATGAGTTAACTGAATAGGCCAAAGTGCAGCCCTACTCGAAGTCGTGGAATTGACCCTAGACCAGGGAAAGGCCCGCGCAGGAAGAGCGGTGAACGGGGGGAGGCCCAGCCGTGTGAGGTACTACACGTGGGGGCTTATAATTGCACTGCGCCAACAGACACAACCCCCGCCGCTTAGTTCGTGGGTGTGGCTCATCCAAAGAAAGTGAAGAAGCCCGCGAACTGGAGCAAAAGGGGAGGAGTCCAATACGTGAGAGGGCTACACGTGGGACATTGGCACGAAAACTCTGCAGTGTGCGATGGACCAGCAACAAGTCACCATGTTTGGACATACTTCATGGATTCCAGTTCACCCTGCTACTACCACGACTTCCGCTGCTGCTCCGATAACGGATACCGGGATCCGGCTGAAGCCAAGGGGTCGATTCGCCCTGTATTCATGCATGGATGTAGAGGCCCTGGGTGTAATTTGTCCCGGGTGCTCGGGACTGGTGTGCCACCTGAAGCCCTTCGGACAATGTGAGGCCTGTGGGGAGTTCCTGTTCGAGGTGGATCCGGTAGTTGAAAGGCCGAGAACCATCTACCCAGGCCGGGCTTCAGGTAACACTACTCGCAGAGGAGGAATTACTGCTGTAAAAGCCATCCCAGCGCACACTGCAGCGACCGAGGAGGAGGTCGTTAAAATTCAACGGGAGAAATCCGAGGATGCTGACTCGGTCACCACTGTCTCACAGCGTCCACCACTGAAGAAGAGAACCAGCATGGTGGCCCCGACCAGTGGTGGTGGCGGACCATCTCGCCAGCTTACGCCAGGCCTAGACGGATCCGTTGACGGGTGTTCCGGACGTCCCGCTTCAAGTAAAGGCTGAGGTAAGCCGGGCAAAGAGACTTGGTGTATGGGTGGAGATGCCGGGAAGGCATGGCCCAGTATGTCCGCGGGAGGTGTTAGCTCTGTCTCTACAACAGGCTACATACCCGCGGAGGAGTGTGATACTTCGGATCTGGAGTCGCTCTCTGATGTGGGGGATGACACAGCCATTGACGAACTGTTTGCAGAAAAGGGCTGGGGCAAAGTGCCGCTAGCTTCGTTCCGAAGGCCTCGAGATTCACCCATGTCCACGGGGGAGAGTACACCCCGGGTGGAGGCTCCAGCGTCTGAACAAGGGTCCTGTCCTCAGCCCACCTCTACATCTCCGGTGCCGCCTGCATCAGGTACTGGGGAGCAGAAGTTGATACTACGGGCACCTATGCCCCAACCAGAAGTGGTTAAGGCCCCTCGCCATCCGGACTCTATAGTTCTACCCGGCGAAGGGGACAAAGCCACAATGCCTCCGCTGTCAAGGCTTCAGAGACTCTTCGGCCAGAAAGTTGCTGCTGACTACAGGTGGGAATACCCGTATCTTCCCAAGGAGTTACTCTACGAAGTGGAGGTGTACCGAGAGCGATGGTATAATGACTTTGTGTGGACCCATCTTAAGGTTCCACATGCCCGCAGGTATTTGACATGCTCTCCAAAGACATCTCAACGGTTCAAAGACTGCAAGGCAGAGTGGATGAAGGGAAGACACATCCATGTGGATAAGGTGTTGATCCGACGCAAAGAAGGTGAGGATGTGGAGTACCATTTGGAGACCATGGATCGGCATCTAAAACCTATTGTCCTGCCGCATCCCCGCTTCTACCTCTGAGGAGAAAGAGACTCCATTTATTTGCTTTGTTTCAAAAGGACCTTGCACCCCCTGAACTTTGCTGTTTGACTTTCTTGTTGGTGCTATCATCAGTGTTTGCCCGCAAGAGGGGTGCTTGTGTCATTCCAAGGAAGAACTGTTCCAGTTGTTGTTCTTCCCTCTCCGGTGAGAAGTTGCAGACTTTGGGGTAGATAGGGCCCGGAATTGAGCAGCAAGAAAAGAAAGATGGTTCAACGGGTGCAGTTACCGCGAGGCTGTCACCAGGTGGCAGTCTTATGCAACGTTACACATTGTACACGCTCACACTGGAGGGAAAGATATTTCTCTTCGGAGGAGTTTCTTTTTCTCTCACACATACACATGTGTCAGGGTTTTATTGTTTTTTTTCCTCTTCCCTCCGCAGGAGAGCGTCCCGTCAAGATTATGGAACCTGGGGTGGTTCTTAGTTAGGATGGGAGGGAAAAGTATAATGTTTTAAATATTGTCTTTCATTCCTCTTTTGTTGCAGGGGCTCAGACACAACTTCTCCGTTAGGATAGTTTCCTAAAAAATTTTGTTTTTTTAAAATTGTTAGTTGGTTTCTGGATTGGGTTATGTCAGCCATTGAGGGCGTGATTCACTCCAGACACTGGGGTCCAGTGTCAAAAGACAGGGGGGAATGTGTAGCGGGTACTTACTTTCCCGGGTGCATTTTTTGAATCTAGCAGTGACATCAGTGCTATGTTCCCTGCGGTCCACCAGGTGGCGCTGTCACCGTGGCCGGAGGGACGAATCTCACTGTGTGTTGAGCCTCCTTTTTGTCCTCTCTCGGTAGTGGTATGGTGGGGCGGGGATCCCGCCGTGCTTGCTGGGAGAGGGGATAAAGGGGCCGGCCATCTTGGTCACGGGGTCTTTGTCTCAAGCACCTTCAGCTTGCAGACATGGGTTCGTGCTAGTCCCCTAGGAGGCCTAGGGGACCAACGGAGATCGTGTTCCACCCCAGGCACCTTCAGCCCTGGGGTGAGGTACTTGCAAGAAGGTCCGGAGCTCAGTGCCCAACACTGAGTTCCGCGAGGGAAGGGTCCTAAGGCACTTCGGGGATGGAGGCCTGAATCTGAGTAAGACGCAATGGACCGGGGAGAGCTCCTCACTCGAAGACCCGGTGCAGCAGACTGCCGGTAAAGGGTGAGTCTCTTGTCGGAGACCGTCCAGAAGGATCCCCTTCACCTCGTGCGGAGACCATAGTTCACTCTTCCGGAGGAGAGTGGAGGAGCGAATTTGTGTCTGGGCCTATTCACACTCACACCTCCTTTTCTGTCCTAACTATCAAGGAAGTCCCTGTATGGTGTGTTCTAATAAAGGAGTGTTGGACTTTAATGGTGTGAGGCTCACTTCCTGTCGGACGAAGTTCACGGTGACTCTTGGAGGGAGGATCTGGGTGCGCAACACAGACCCAAAGGTAAATGAGACATTGCTGATACCACAGGTATTCCCACGTGGTGGAAGCTAGGCGTAGCCCACCCGCTCTCTCTCTCTCCACCCTACCAGATACCTCTAGACGAGAGACAGTGCGAGCCGCACGGAGAGAGGAGAGGGGCAGGCGCTACATATATATATATATATATATATATATATATATATATATATATATACACACACACATAAAGAGAGTGGGGCAGAGAGAGAGGTAGAGCTTGCTAAAACAAAATAATCTAAATTTCTAAACTAGTAGCTTTAGCATCACGTGTATTTCAGCAATAAATAAGGCATATTGTATACACAGAAAAATATACTTCATTAACGTACAAATAATTTGCCATTTTGAACCTTTGTTGTTGTGAAAGTATATTTCTTCTTAAACTCCATAGCAGTGACCAGCTTATGTTAACACTTGATATATGGAGCAATCCTCTCTGTGTTGAACACATGCTTTGTCCCTAATGAAAAACAAGTTAATAGCATGGTGCAGCCACCACTGTGTTTGACATCAGGCACTCTGTTGTTTGAGTGATGAGTTGTATGAGACATTTTCATGCATGGAGCTTTGGGATTTAATGTTTCTTTTTGCAGAATGTATATGGGCTTGGAAATTCTTTTTATGAGCTATGACCTGCAGCTTGCAACACTACCTTACATATGATTTGAAGCACTTTTTTGTAATATGCATAAAAAAAAAAATCGACTTTCTCTTAGCCTGTTTAATCCATTTACCTTGTACACCATGACCTTTGCATTGTGCTCTGGTCCCATACTTATTTTTTTAAAGTGAATCTAAACCTAAGAACAAAGATAAGATAAGTTAGCTGTATTAGTTTATTGTTTTTAGGGTTTTTCTTTTCTGGTGATCCTGACAGCAACACACTTCCTACCCTAAGAAGACAACAGTCACTTGCTGTACTGTATCTATGGAGGAGCAGCATAGTCACCTTATTATAAGAAGTGTGTTAGGACTACAGAACACCTTCCTCTCCCCTCGTCTCCATATCATGGGTAGGGATGGGGGGTCTGTATTTCACAGAGGTTATAGAGCTGAATTGGGGGGGGGGGGGGCTGATAGAACTGCTTGAGATATCGCTGAGGAGCCCACAGGAAGTTATCAACTCATCAAACTTCTGTAACAATCAACAAAAGGGAGCAAATAAGAAGTTTATTGTCAGAGTTAATGGTTGTCTTTCTAGTGGAGTGTGTATATCTTTAGAGTGGTCATTATAGTTTTTTTTTTTATAGTTTGTATTTATTTTATTTAACTTTATTGCTATTACAGGGGATTAACAAACCTCCATGTGCTAGCATTTGGCAGGTGACAGGTAAGAGAATAGAAGCTCTAAAACCAGAAGTGACTAAATCATTATCGCTTCCGGTTATATTCAGTGCAGAGAAAATCAAGGAATAAATAATCCTCGGTTTCCTTCTGTTCTCATTCCTAAACTGGCTGGATGCGGTCCCGGGCTGCGAAAGTGATTGGCAGCTATATACTGTCGATTTTCCTGAGACCACAGCAGAAAGTAAAAGGAAAGCTCTCTGAAGCAAGAGAAAGCTGTCACTGAAAATGATGTTCCCATCAGTGGCGATCCGTCCATAAGGGGTGCACGGGCGCTGCCCCCCCCCCCATCCATGCGTCCAGCCCCTTATCTACAGGCAGGGGTGCATGGATTCTAATGGGGAGGGGTGTTTTTTTTTTTGACGCACGTGATTAGAGACAGGTTTCAAATAGGCTTCAATATAGAATAGGCTCAGGGCGCAGAGCACTGCACTCCGAGCCCACCCAGTTGTGTGACACTGGCTAATTAATATTCGCTACTAGTGTCACACAAATTCTCCTCCAGGCCAATCAGGAAGCATGTCTGAGACCTGTTTACCAATTGGCCAAAAGGAGAAGCTATGCTGGCTGTCGGGAGGAGGAAGGAGGAGATGCAAGAAGAGAAGACGCAGGAGAAGCTAGCCGGTCGCCTGGGGTAAGTGTTGTGGCCAGGTGACCGACCGGGGGGGGGGGGGGTTGGCTGGCTGTGCACTGTTTTCCGCCCCACCCCCAAAAAAAATACCACTGGCCACCCCTGGTTTCCATTATAATATTTACCCTCACCTCCTGTCCTGTTTCTGTGACAATGCAGATTTTGAATTTCTCATCACTTTCTGTGGCAAACAGAACAAACAGAGAAGGTGATTGTCCCCAGTGGGGTACAGGCAGCAATGAGTACCTGACAATGGCTTTAACATTTCCCTGCTCTATCACAATGGTGATCAAGCAGCCTTTTCCTTCCTAGGGATGTTGTCAGATAACCACGGAGGGAGGGTGGTGCCCTGTCTGACCTCATAGATATGCTTACAAAGCACATAGAAACATGGGACAAACTGCTACATGTACTTTGTCCCCTGGAGGACAGATCGCTGAAAATGTAATTGAAGTGAGAGTAATAAGTTGGATGTAATCCATCTATATATATATATATATATATATATGTAGCGATACCCTCAACTAAGAGGGCCGCAGATTCGGTTTGGGCCCTGAATACAGCTCCACCAACCCCCGGCAATCTACTCGACCCTTTCTGGCACAGTTAGTCTAGGGGTATACACATTTAATACTTATACTTTATGAGAGACTCAGACACAGAGTAGTTATAAAGGAATAACAGATTTTACTTTCAGCTATGCAAAGGAAATGAACAGTGATAACAACTTGACCTTTAGATTATACGCAGAGCCCTGCAATATCACAATATCAGTCACACTACACCATAGAGAGGGGGGGGGGGGTGTATAAGGAGACGCCACGTGGGGCGACTGTTAACTAGGCACCCTGTGGTGCAATAACTAAACTAGGTCCCTAATGAATCAGGCCTGATTCCTAATTCTAGAACTCAGTCCTGTATGAACAATGGATTCTTCACCGGCATCTGTAGAGGTGGTGCACTTAAGAATAAACAACAATTGTAATCCAGGAAAAGGGAATGTTGATAACTGGCAACACTACACTGGAGATCCTCTGGATCAGTCCTGCTGTGGATCTCCAGTGAGAGTCTTTAACATGAGGTAGTAGGCCTCGGCAGTCTATAGGCACAGTACTATCAAACAGGTTATGGGATGAGCTTACGCTCGCTCACCCGCCGGACGCGATCTCCGTCCGGGACTTCCACCGGCTGTGTCTTCACTCGCCCACAGCGGTCGCTGCGATCGGGTCCCCGATCCAATCTAGGCCGTAAGTAGAGATGTCGGATGCCACCCAGGCTCGTAGTGGGGTGGAAGACTCTTTGGTCGGCTCCGGAAAGGCCCCAGGCTTCAGGCCTTACCCAGCGCAGGTCCGCACAGGTGTATCAGTCTCTGCCGTCCCGTGTCCAAAGAGGCCGAGCCAGGCCTCGCCCCTTCCTTATATATCCCCACCCATGAGTCTCTGGGGCAGAAGCAAAACATCCTGGGAACCAGTGGGGTTCTGGGAACAGTAGTTCGAGAGTCTTTAAAGGAACCCCGCTACACACTCCCCCCACTTAAACTCTTTAGTCCCCAAAGATAAATTTCAACAAATACTGTGTACAATTTTGGACAGTGTCGAGTATGATGTTGGCATAGGGAATTCCCACCAAAATTTTGGAATGGAACTCTCTTGCCCACAGGTCACACTACCATGAGTGACCTGCCTAACTGTGCCAGAGAGTGAGCTGGGGTTGCCCTCCACCAAATGGACAGTGGAGGGATCAGGATGCTCAACACTTCTCCTAGCCGTTACAACAGAGTCCTCTGAGCTCGTCCCCATTTGGGGGTAAGTTAGTTTCTTGGGAGGCCTGATAACTCTGCGAGCCCTCTGCTCCCTTGGGACTTCTGGCTCTAGCGCCACAGGCTCTTCTTCAGTAGTAAGTTCAGGTAACATTTCTAGTTCTGGAACCTCCGATTCAGAAGTTGACTGATAATTGGAATCTCTAGGATCCTCCTGTGAGCAAGTGTCAGGAACATCTTCCCAGTAATCAGCTGAGGGACTGAAGGGTATGAATTCAGTGGCCTCCGGATTTAGCGTTGCATCTGGAGTATCCCCTGTATTTGGGAGATCTATGGCGGACGGTCCCGGAGTCGAGGAAGGCCACAACCAGTCCAGTTCTCCTCCTTCATCTGTACTCAGTTGAGAGGCCTCCCCCTCTTCAGCTCGAGAGGTCTGAGACCGAGTACTCGGCCTGGGGATATCCAGGATAGAGACTGGTTCAGGGGGGTCCCTTGCTGGGGGTATCCTGACTGCTTCAGCAAGTGGGAGCAAGTGGTTTCGATGCCACGTCTTCAGGGGTCCCACCTTCCCTTCGGGCTTTAGTTTGTAAACAGGCAACCCAGGCAACTTCCTACAGACGACATAGGGCTCCGATCTCCATCTGTCTGCAAGCTTGTGTTTCCCAGGGATTCCCAGATTGCGTAGCAGTACTCGGTCCCCGGGCTGCAAATCCTGCACTCGAACCTTCAGATCGAAATTTCTCTTGTTGCGGGCCCCCCTTTGGTCCGAGGCCGCCTGGGCCTGTTCATAGGCCACCTGCAAGCTGCGTCTAAGTCTGTCCACGTATCCCTTGTGAGATGTAGCTGAGGTATGATCTACAGAAGTGCCAAAAGCCAGATCCACTGGCAACTTTGCTTCTCTCCCAAACATGAGTCGATAAGGGGAGTAGCCAGTAGCATCACTTGTGGTACAGTTATAAGCATGCACTAGGGCGGATATGTGTTGGCTCCAGTGTTGCTTCTTCTCTGTTTCTAAAGTCCCCAACATGTTGAGCAGGGTCCGGTTAAATCTCTCCGGCTGAGCATCTCCTTGTGGGTGGTAAGGTGTGGTTCTGGTCTTCTTTATTCCCAATGAGTCCAGAAGTTTCCGGATCAACCGACTCTCAAAGTCCCTTCCTTGATCTGAGTGGAGTCTCTGTGGTGGTCCGTAATGGACAAAATACTTCTCCATAAGTATCTTGGCCACAGTGGATGCCTTCTGATCTTTGGTTGGGAAAGCTTGGGCATAGCGGGTGAAATGGTTGGTTATTACCAGAACATTCCCCAATCCACTCAGGTCGGGTTTGAGGCGGAGAAAATCAATGCATACCAGATCCATTGGGCCTTGACTCTGTAAGTGGCCCATTGGGGCAGCTTGATGGGGTAGAGTCTTTCTCTGAATGCATCGTGCACAGGAATGGCAATACTCCTCTACTTCTGCCCTCATGCAGGGCCAATAGAACCGACTTCTGACAAGCTGGAAGGTCCTTTCTGCCCCTAGGTGACCATGATGGTCATGTAGGGCAATTAGTACAGTCTCTCTGTGCTTCTCTGGGAGGAACAACTGCCACTTATCTTCTGAGTCATCAGAGGGGCCCCTTCGGTAGACCACTCCCTGATGCACCTGCAGCCTGTCCCATTCCTTCCTCAACAGGCGAGCCTCCTTTGAGGGGTGATGTAGGAGTTTGTTGGGATCCTGATTCTCCAGTGCTTCGAGGACCAATCTCCCCATGGGGTCTTCCAGTTGGTCACACCTCAACTCCCTCTTGGATAGCTTTGGCAAGTTATCTTCTTCAAGCTGCGTTACTCCACAATAGTGTTTAGGGACTCCTACCATTGTAACTCCTATCTCCTCTGCCCTGGAGCCTCCTCTGGCTTGAAACTCAGCTCCTTGACAAAGGGCCCGCACTCCCTCGGGTGCCACTTGGGTCCAGTCTTCCCAGTCATTGGTCGTGGCATGAGATCTCCGGGACAGGGCATCTGCATCCCTATTTCCAGCCCCTGGTCTGTACTTCAGACTGAAGTTGAATCCAGACAATGCAGCCAACCATCTGTGTCCGGTTGCATCTAGTCTTGCGGTGGTGAAGAGGTAGGTCAGGGGGTTGTTATCTGTCTTCACAGTAAACTCTGCCCCATAGAGGTAGTCTTTTAGCTTGTCTACTACTGCCCATTTGAGAGCCAGGAATTCCAGCTTATGAGTGGGGTAGTTCTTTTCTGAGGGGGTCAGGCTCCTGCTCACATAGGCCACTGGTCGCAGTTGTCCTTCATATTCTTGGTAGAGCACTCCGCCTAGGCCCTCATGGCTGGCATCCACATGTAATTCATAAGGTCTGGTAGGGTCGGCGTAGGCCAGGACTGGGGCAGTGGTTAAGCTCCTCTTCAGGGCCTGGAAGGCCTCTTCACACCTTGAGTTCCACTGGTCTTGAACTGACTCACCAGGCCTCCTGGGCCCTGAGTCATCCTCTTCCCCTTCTGCCTTTAGCAATTCATTCAACGGGCGGGCAATCCGAGCAAACCCCTCCACAAACCTCCTATAATAGGAGCAGAACCCCAGGAAGGATCTGAGCTCTGTTACTGTGGTGGGTCGTGGCCAGGAGGTGACTGCTTCCAACTTCTCGGGATCTGTGGCCACCCCTTCTTCAGACACTATGTGCCCCAGATAGTTCACAGAAGACTGGTAGAACCGACACTTCTCAGGAGAAAGCTTAAGTCCCTCCTCACTGAGTCTTCTCAATACTTTCTCCAGCCTGGCCTCATGTTCTTCTAAGGTTCTCCCGAAGACAATGACATAATCCAAATACATAAGGACTTCTATAAGATTCATGTCTCCAACAGTCTTCTCCATAAGGCGTTGAAAGGTAGCAGGAGCTCCAGACAGACCCTTAGGCATCCTATTGAATTTGAAGAATCCC
Source organism: Rana muscosa (assembly GCA_029206835.1). Classification (NCBI taxonomy): domain Eukaryota; kingdom Metazoa; phylum Chordata; class Amphibia; order Anura; family Ranidae; genus Rana; species Rana muscosa. The sequence continues at coordinate 1,072,239,173 of CM055122.1, read as the reverse complement.
ACCGGGGTTATGAAAGCCGTCTTCTCTCTGTCTTCTGGGTGCATAGGGATTTGATAGTACCCACTCTTGAGGTCCATCACACTGAACCATTTGGCTCCAGACAAACTTTGTAAGGCATCTTCTATCCTTGGCGTGGTGTATTGGTCAGGGATGGTTCTCCTGTTGAGAGTCCTGTAATCGATACAAAGCCTCAACGATCCATTCTTCTTTCTGACCACCACTATTGGGGAGGCATAGGGGCTTCTAGACTCCCGGATCACACCAGTCTTCTTCAGTTCTGCAAGTTGTTCCCTCAGATCCTCCAGATCTGCCAGGGGGACCCGCCGGACCCTCTCTCGGAAGGGCTTATCTTCTTGGAGGCGGATCCGATGGGTGGCACTTCTTGCACACCCCACATCGAATTCATCTTCGGAAAAGATCTTCTCCCATCTGGTCAGCTGGGCCTTGGCTCTCTCTTTCCAAGCCCTGGGTAGGTTCGGGTTTTCCACGGACAGCTTCTCCCAAGCATCTCCTCCGTCACCCGTCCCCTTGACTTCGGATAGAGTGACCGGGGCAGCAGGGCTCACCTGTCCCAGCAACATTCTGGCAGGGATCTTCATGGGCCCTCCCGTAGTGTTCCTTACACTCACCGGGACTCTGCCATGGGCCTTCTTCAGGGCCTTGAGCGGGATCACTTCTGGTATCAGTTCCAGGCCCGAGGACTCTTCCCTTGGGTCGGATTCCAGCATGACAAAGGGGCCAGGTTGTTCCCACGTAAGCTTCACAGTGGCCCTAAGACAGGTTACTTCTCCGGGCTGCAGTACTACTCCTTCTCTGCCAAGTCTCCACACCTTCCCTATCCCCTCTCCCGGGGTCTTCTGCTCTAAGACCAGTCATTGGTAGGCCGTCTTTAGGATGGGATGGATTTTGGTGGCTGAATGGTTCCTCTCTTTCACTAGAGGGGTCAGGAGTCTCCGGACTAGATCCGTGTTTGTCCCTATAATCAGGGAAGTCTTGCTGGCCCCCGACGGCCGAGGACACACAACTGCCAGGGTGTCAAACACTTCAGCTTTCCCAGCTACGGATGGGTCGAAAGTCATCTTTATGGGCAGGTAACCATCGTAAGGGAAACTCTGGGTTCCAAGTCCCCATATCTCCAGCTCTTCTATCTTCTGGATAGGCAGATGACTCAAGTGCCTATCATAGAAGTCCCGGTATAGTAAAGTCACCTGTGCTCCGGTGTCCAGAAGAGCTTTAGTATAGACTCCTTCCACTTGAATGGGCACAGTAGGAGATGGGCCCACCAGTTCCTCTGGGTATGGCCGGACTGGGGTCACCTTCTTCTTTGGGCTTTTCCTCGCCCAGCTCCTTTTTGACTTTATTCTTTCCTGAGCCTGGCATGCATTGACTTTCTCCCTCTCAATGGGGGTACAAACCCGCTGAGGGATGTTATTGTTCCTCTTAGGTGAATGTTCCTTCTTCGGGCTGCTGTATTTCCACTGAGGGGTCTTGCCCCCTCCTTCTGGGGTATATCTTGGTGGGGGGGTACTATATCTCCTCCTAGGAGTTTTGTCTCCTCCATTCTTGGCCTTTTTATTCAGTTTGGAGCGCACTGAAGATGATGGGCACCCGGTTGACTCCTTCACCGGGGCCCTTTGGAGTTTCCCGCCGGCTTATAATTATCCGTTCTCTTCTTCTTTGGACTGGAGCATATGTTAGCAAAGTGGCCACTCCCTCCGCAGTTATAGCAAATCACCTCTTCTCGGTCCTGTAAGGAGGCCGGTGCTGAGGTGTTCGGAAACAACTCCTTTCTTGGACTTGATTTCTCTGTTCTTCTTTGATCTTTCTCCATCAAAGAGGTCAGCATCTCCAACACTTGGGCCATTTGCGATTTCAAAGTGGCGACCTCTGCATCTCTTTCCGGGCTCTTGACCGAATTGACCAACACTGGCACAGGGGTAACATTCACCCTGGCCACCTGCTGATCTTTCTGCAGCGTCTCTTTGTCTCTAATAATTTTTATTAGATCAGAGTAGGTTAGTGACATTCCTCCTCCTGAGGTTTTCAGGTGCAGCCAAACCGGGTCTGAGCGCCATGCTCCCTTCATGATCTGCTTCATGCGTGCTTCATCTGCATCTTTGGGCAGCATTCCCTTCTTCAGAACAATCTTGCATAACTGCCTGTTCAGCCTTCTAACGTATTCTGACAGTTTCTCATTCGGCTGCTGGAGAGTGTGTTCAAATTGATAGATCATCTCTGACACCTTCTCCAGCCGGCCAAACTCTTCCTGCAACATGGCCAGACAATCTTGAGCTGTACAGTTTTCATTTCCAAACCGGAAGCTCTTCACCGCTTCTGCCGCGGCACCTTTCAGACTTTCCAAGACTCGCTGTCTCTTCTGTGCCTCAGGCACCTCCCATGCCTCTACTGCCTGTAATGCCTGTTCCACCCAGGTGTCAAAATCTTCCTCCCCCGCGGGGACGGGAAGCTTCCCCGAGAAGGTCTTTAGTCTCCAGTAGCTAGTCTCTACGTGCACCGTGCTTGTCTTCTGACAGTTTGTTAGTAGGTCCCCTAACGCCTTTATCAGTTCAGGTGATATGGCCGTGGCAGGTGCAGGCGTCACCGGAGGTGTCGCTCCGTCTCTCCTCTCTGGTGAGGTACGGGCCGCAGTCTGCGGTGGTCCCGTTGGGGGTGGCTCCTTCTTAATAGCGTGCGCCAGACTATAAGATCTGTTATCCGACGTCTGCGTATATTTGCGCTTGCAAGCCTCTGGCTTCCCATCTGAATACTCCACTAGCGCATACTGGTGTGAGGTGTCTGGGTCTAACTTTGTTCCCATCACCCACGGTGTACAATCTGGGGTCACTGACTTCATTAATCCTTCCACCGTCTCGGTCGACCATTCCTGACCCGGCATGTTAATGACCACTGACTGGCTTGGATCTGTCTTAGCTACTCCACACCACGTTCTGATGTCTTTCGGGTCCATGCCGATACCTCTTGGCGGGTTTTCTGCTCTATCAGGATCCCGGACGAGCCCCCACGTGTAGCGATACCCTCAACTAAGAGGGCCGCAGATTCGGTTTGGGCCCTGAATACAGCTCCACCAACCCCCGGCAATCTACTCGACCCTTTCTGGCACAGTTAGTCTAGGGGTATACACATTTAATACTTATACTTTATGAGAGACTGAGACACAGAGTAGTTATAAAGGAATAACAGATTTTACTTTCAGCTATGCAAAGGAAATGAACAGTGATAACAACTTGACCTTTAGATTATACGCAGAGCCCTGCAATATCACAATATCAGTCACACTACACCATAGAGAGGGGGGTGTATAAGGAGACGCCACGTGGGGCGACTGTTAACTAGGCGCAATGTGGCGCAATAACTAAACTAGGTCCCTAATGAATCAGGCCTGATTCCTAATTCTAGAACTCAGTACTGTATGAACGATGGATTCTTCACCGGCATCTGTAGAGGTGGTGCACTTAAGAATAAACAACAATTGTAATCCAGGAAAAGGGAATGTTGATAACTGGCAACACTACACTGGAGATCCTCTGGATCAGTCCTGCTGTGGATCTCCAGTGAGAGTCTTTAACATGAGGTAGTAGGCCTCGGCAGTCTATAGGCACAGTACTATCAAACAGGTTATGGGATGAGCTTACGCTCGCTCACCCGCCGGACGCGATCTCCGTCCGGGACTTCCACCGGCTGTGTCTTCACTTGCCCACAGCGGTCGCTGCGATCGGGTCCCCGATCCAATCTAGGCCGTAAGTAGAGATGTCGGATGCCACCCAGGCTCGTAGTGGGGTGGAAGGCTCTTTGGTCGGCTCCGGAAAGGCCCCAGGCTTCAGGCCTTACCCAGCGCAGGTCCGCACAGGTGTATCAGTCTCTGCCGTCCCGTGTCCAAAGAGGCCGAGCCAGGCCTCACCCCTTCCTTATATATCCCCACCCATGAGTCTCTGGGGCAGAAGCAAAACATCCTGGGAACCAGTGGGGTTCTGGGAACAGTAGTTCGAGAGTCTTTAAAGGAACCCCGCTACATATATTGTGAGGGGGTTAACTCGGTAGCGGGTGTGTGTGACCCCCTGGTTGGGCTCCCCACACAAAAACAGGGCCAGCAGACGGAGGTTGTGGTTTTCAAAATCAAAAGGTGCGGTTTATTTCTCTATGTACAGTGACAAAAACACAGCAAAGCCAAAAAGAAACAAACAAAATAAATCCTGGTCAGTTTGACCTCTGACTAAACATGCAGGTTTCCTAAACTAACAACTGGGATCAGCCTGGTGCTGTCCTAGTCCCTAAGTCCCTGGTTTAGTAAAAGTCCAAACAAATAGCCACACAGGCTTTGCCTCACCGCACAGGGGTTCACTCTCCCTAGACAGTCCACACAGGTCTGGTTCCAGGCATGAGCTAACATCTAATGAAGCTGGGAGTTCTTATAGAGGCCTAAATGATCTGACAAGCTTCAGCTGGTCTCATCAACTCCCTGTCTCACGACGCCCAGCACTCTCCCTAGAGGTATGAGTCATTCATGAGCCCACTAGCCTCAGCTGGGCTTCATCAACTCCCTAGTTGTATAAGTCGGCATAAAGCCTGAATCTGGGAGAAATATATCTACCCCCCTGGATGCAACCAGGTGACTTTACCTTCCTGCTGTCACATACCCCCCCCTCTTGTTTTAACCTTGGGGTTGGAACACCAGCAATCAGGCATTCATGTACTCGAGACAAAGCATCCACATTCCCCATTTGAACGCCAGGGCGATGCTTTACTGTGAAGTTGAATTCCTGTAGGGCCAGGAACCACCTATTCACTCTTCTATTTGTCTCCTTGTTTTGAGCCATCCACTTTAACGGAGCGTGATCCGTAACCATGTCAAAGTGCCTACCTAGCAGATAGTACCGAAGGGAATCTAGAGCCCACTTCACCGCTAAACACTCCTTTTCAACCGTGGCGTAATTTACCTCATGGGACTTCAACTTCCTGCTGAGGTAAATGACTGGGTGCTCTTCCCCGTTCCAGACCTGGGACAATACTGCTCCTAACCCCACATCTGACGCATCACTTTGTACGACAAAGTCTTTAGAGAAGTCGGGTGAGTACAACACTGGCTGGCTACATAAGGCTTGTTTCAAGAATTGGAATGCTGCCTCAGCCTCGGGGGTCCATTTAATCATGACCGACCCTTTCCCTTTCGTCAGGTTGGTTAGGGGCACAGCCTTAGAAGCAAAGTGGGGAATGAAGCGCCGATAATAACCCGCGATTCCCAGAAAGGCTCGTACCTGCTTCTTGCTGTTGGGACGTGGCCAACTCTGGATGGCCTCGACTTTGTTGAGTTGGGGTTTTATTACTCCCCTGCCAATGGTGTACCCAAGATATTTGGCCTCCTCCTGCCCAATGGTACACTTCTTGGGGTTAGCCGTAAACCCCGCTTCCCGGATAGAGTCTAGGACTGCTTGCACTTTTGGCAGATGTGATGCCCAATCTGTGCTATGGACAATTACGTCATCCAGGTAAGCCGCAGCATACTTCCGATGGGGCCTCAGTATCTGGTCCATTTTCCGCTGGAATGTGGCCGGCGCATTCTGTAACCCGAACGGCATTCTCTTATATTGGAACGCCCCGTCTGGGGTTACAAATGCGGTTTTCTCTTTGGCCGACTTGGCCAGGGGAATTTGCCAATACCCTTTTGTGAGGTCAAGAGTCGTCATGTATCGGGCTGTTCCCAGCCGGTCGATCAACTCATCTATACGTGGCATGGGGTAGGTGTCAAATTTTGTAACTTTGTTCAACTGACGAAAATCGTTACAAAATCGCCAGCTCCCATCCGGTTTAGGCACCAACACAATGGGACTAGACCAATCACTTTGGGACTCCTCTATCACCCCTAAGTTCAGCATTTTCTGTACTTCCTCCCGTATTGCCTCCCGTCGGGCCTCTGGGATCCGATAGGGTTTTAACTTCACCCTTTCACCGGGCGGGGTAATAATATCATGCTCTACCCCAGATGTTTGTCCCGGCAGCTCAGAGAACACCTCCTTGTTGTGAAGCACAAACTCCTTAACCTCCTGTTGTTGGGGTTGTGACAAGGTGGCTGCTATTCCAACCTCCGGAATCACGCAACCAGTTTGAGCTGGTGACCAAGTTTCTGCGACTAGGGACTCTCTATCCCTCCAGGCTTTCAACAGATTAACGTGATATATCTGTTCGGGCTTTCGCCTTCCTGGTTGTCTGACCTTGTAATTCACTTCGCTCACTTTTTCCATTATCTCGTAGGGGCCTTGCCATTTGGCAAGGAATTTACTTTCAACCGTAGGGACAAGTACCAATATCCTATCCCCCGGGGAAAAGGTACGGGTCTTTGCTCCACGGTTGTACACTCTCTGCTGTGCCAACTGCGCTTGGGCCAAATGTTCCTTCACGATGGGCATTACCTGTGCAATTCGATCTTGCATCAGGGCGACATGCTCAATCACACTCCTGTGGGGAGAACTCTCACTTTCCCAAGTTTCCTTGGCAATATCCAACAGCCCTCTTGGGTGTCTCCCATACAGTAACTCAAAGGGGGAGAATCCCGTAGAGGATTGGGGCACCTCCCTAATAGCAAACATCAAATAAGGAAGTAGACAGTCCCAATCCTTTCCATCTCTATCCACCACTTTCTTCAACATTTGTTTTAGGGTTTTGTTGAATCTTTCAACCAGCCCATCGGTTTGGGGGTGATACACAGATGTACGCAATTGCGTCACTTTGAGCAATTTACACAGCTCTTTCATAACCCGGGACATAAAGGGTGTACCTTGGTCCGTAAGCAGTTCTTTACAAATACCCACCCGGCTAAAAACAAGAGATAGCTCTTTGGCTATGGTTTTGGCCAAGGTATTTCTGAGAGGGATCGCTTCTGGATAACGGGTGGCATAGTCCATTATAACCAATATGTACTAGTGCCCCCTAGCGGACTTGATTATAGGACCTACCAAATCCATTGCGATTCTCTCAAACGGGACCTCAATGATGGGTAGAGGGACCAGCGGGCTACGGAAATGTGGCATCGGGGCCGACCTCTGACACACAGGGCAGGAGGAACAATAATTTTCTATGTCCTTCATCACCCCAGGCCAATAGAATCTCTGTAATACCCTCTCTCGGGTTTTCTCTGTCCCCAGATGACCTCCAAGAATGTGCCCATGGGCCAACTCCAACACCAACTTCCTGTAAGGTTTGGGCACCACCAGCTGCTCAACGGTTTCTTCTGCCCTTTTTGCCACCCGATACAGTAGGTCCTTCTCTACGCTGAAGTATGGGTAAGTGCAGGTATTATCTGGGTTCACTAACTCGCCATCTATTTCCACTACGTTTTCCCGTGCCTTTATTAGGGCGGGGTCTTTTAACTGTTCTGTGGCAAAATTTTCCCTGTGAACCTCCAGATCAGAAAACTCCACAGACGGTAGGTTTTCGTCTGAGGAGGTGGGCTCCTCTCCAGTTTCTTGAGTCTCCCCTGCAAATACTGACAAGGGAAATTCTGGAGAGTCCTCACCACTCTCAGAGGAGTTCTGGCTATCACATTCCTGGTACATAGGGGCACCAGTGGGGGGCTCAGGATCATCCCACAGTTCCCAGAACTTCGGAAAATCCCTTCCCACAATGGCGTCATGCGGTAACTGAGATACTAAGCCCACTGGATGAGAGAGGGTACCTTTGGGGGTCTCGAAACACACTGTAGTCACTGGATACTCTCGGGTGTCCCCATGCACACAAATAACAGCTACCTTGCTATTCCCAGAGACCTCTGTTTTAACTAATTCAGCCTTTATCAGGGTCACAAGGCTACCTGAATCCAGTAATACCACAACATTTCTACCATTAATACACATTTTGCATAAATGTTTCTCAGTTCCTCGAATGGCAGTGCATGCGACTGTCGCACACAGCGACTGACGTCTGCCCGTCAGAAAGTCACACTGCATGGGTTCCTCCACAACCGGGCAATTGGCTGCAATATGTCCCGCTTGCCGGCAGCGGTAGCAAACGATCCTTCTTGCGGCCTCTTGAGCCGCTGATTTCCCAGGCTGTTCTCGCCAAACTTGGGGTAGAGCTCCCACCCTCTCACTCTCTCCACCCTCACCCCTTGGAATCCTCTTATCCGCCCCTGGGGATGGTCTGGTCTTAGGGTGGAAAGTCCGAGTGTCTCTGGAAGAGGCCGTCAGGTTCTCTGTAGCCAAGTATTTCTCTACACGATCCACAAGACCACCGGCCGTCTCTGGGTCTCCATGGCTTACCCACTTTTGGATGGCAGTAGGAAGAGCTCTCAAAAACCGATCCATTACAACACGTTCCACAATCTCTGGTGCGGACAAAGTCTCTGGCTGTAGCCACTTCCTGCTCAGGTGAATGAGATCATACATTTGAGACCTGGGGGGTTTTCCAAGCTGGAAAGTCCAGTTATGCACACGCTGAGCCCGGACAGCCAGGGTGACACCCAGCCTTGCCAATATTTCAGCTTTTAGCATCACATAGTCTTTTGCTTGGTCAGGCTCTAGGTCATAGTAAGCCTTCTGCGATTCACCAGTTAACAGAGGAGCCACCAGTCCAGCCCACTGCTCCTCAGGCCACTTTTCTCTTTCAGCAGTCCTTTCAAATGTGGTCAAAAATACCTCTGGATCATCCTCTCCAGTCATTTTTGTCAATAAACGACTCACCCCAAAGGACGCGGTATTAGTGGGACGGCTTTCCTCACTGGTCTGCGGACGTTGCTGCATTACTGCTTCCACTTGTTGTAGTCTCTGCTCTTGCTTCTGTAACAGGTCTATGAAGCGGGCCTCAGATTGCTGCTGGGCTTGTTGATGAGCTTGCTGCTGGGCTGCAAGGCTCCTTTGCAAACCTGCATTTGTCTGCTGTTGATTGGCATTTGCTAGAGCCAGCTGTTTCAGTATCTCCTCCATGCTGGCTTAAAAAAAACTGCCCGCTTTCTCCACCAACTGTGAGGGGGTTAACTCGGTAGCGGGTGTGTGTGACCCCCTGGTTGGGCTCCCCACACAAAAACAGGGCCAGCAGACGGAGGTTGTGGTTTTCAAAATCAAAAGGTGCGGTTTATTTCTCTATGTACAGTGACAAAAACACAGCAAAGCCAAAAAGAAACAAACAAAATAAATCCTGGTCAGTTTGACCTCTGACTAAACATGCAGGTTTCCTAAACTAACAACTGGGATCAGCCTGGTGCTGTCCTAGTCCCTAAGTCCCTGGTTTAGTAAAAGTCCAAACAAATAGCCACACAGGCTTTGCCTCACCGCACAGGGGTTCACTCTCCCTAGACAGTCCACACAGGTCTGGTTCCAGGCATGAGCTAACATCTAATGAAGCTGGGAGTTCTTATAGAGGCCTAAATGAGCTGACAAGCTTCAGCTGGTCTCATCAACTCCCTGTCTCACGACGCCCAGCACTCTCCCTAGAGGTATGAGTCATTCATGAGCCCACTAGCCTCAGCTGGGCTTCATCAACTCCCTAGTTGTATAAGTCGGCATAAAGCCTGAATCTGGGAGAAATATATCTACCCCCCTGGATGCAACCAGGTGACTTTACCTTCCTGCTGTCACAATATATATATATATATGTACATATACATATACATACACACACACACTATAAGCATATTCAGTATAGTAAGTTTTAGTTAAAAATTGTGCTGCCATATGCAACCCATTTTATCATAGTTTATTGCAGTTTTTTGTGCCTTGGTACACTTCACTGCCCCCCACCCCCTCCTGTTATACACTCATTAGACTAGTTAGTACCCTGTAAGACATTCCCTTCTCCTCCATGGTCTCCATTAGACATGTGCACACTGAAATATTTTGTTTCGGAATTTAATTACTTCCGAAATTCATTTTTATTCATTTTGTTTCGTTAAAAAATGCATTCGTCCGAAAATCCAAATGAATTAAGGTCGAATATGTCATTGGAGGCTTATGGTGTCTGTCGAATGTTCTAAGAAGATTTGACGAAGCAGCTAAACTGTACAACGCCGCAATCATACATTTCCGGTCGAATGCTCCACCCACAAGCTATAGTAGAATTCTAATGTTGTATGACTAGTAATAATTATATTTAATACATTTTATTACTAGTTAGAATTAGAATTAGAATTCTTACATTAGAATTCTTCTATAGACTATGTGCGGAGCATTTGACCATAAATGTCCGCTCATGGCGATCGTATGTTTTTAGCTGCTTCGTCGAATCTTCATGTCTCTATAATGTCGAATCTTTTCTCTCTATGTCAAATAATCTCGGACTAACAGAGTTAAGTTAGGCACATTCACTCGCAGATTCGATAGACACAGATCGCTATTGTCACTGTCATGTCGAATCTTCTATCTATATCGAACTGTTGTCGCAACGAAACAAAAATAAAAGCATTTTTTATGTCAAGTCTTTCGGATTTCAGACCCTGCACATTCGTTATCGTTTGTTAAAATGAACGCAAAAATCCCAGAAATTCAGACGAAAATGCATTCGGACGAATACGAATGCACATGTCTAGTCTCCATTACTTTTGTGCTTTCCCTCATGGTGTACAGTGCTCCCAATAGAGTTAGAGGGCTTATTGCACTGTGATGCTCTTTCATCTGCAAACAGAACAATACAAATTACATTGTAACAGCATGCAATGCAAAAAACGATTTAAACATTGATTATTGTAGCATCTGTAAGCAGTCCATCCTACCTGGAAAATGTGACATGCTTTTGGGCCAGTGTTGATGAGCTTTTGTTAGCTTAATTCGAGTTTTACATTTTCTGACCAAAGTGTTTATTGCCTCAACAGTTGCTAGTTGCTAGCTCTATGTCAATATTCTGTGTAGATAAGAGTTTCATTTTTCAAATGATGATCCTTTGTGCTGAGGTTTAGGTGTGTATGGAAGACTGTCACTTGGGGCACATTAAGTAAGAAGTATTTAGTGGGCACAAGGACTCTGGCATATGCGTATACAGCAAATTACTTCTGACTTTATTTATCAAGCCTCTTTAAGCCATGCCCAGTATTCAGCAGAATATAGGTACAGTATGCCCACTTTTTTCTGTAAGTATTCTTCACCAATGTGTCCTTCTTTCTCCAGTTCTAGTTGAGGGTATAGTCTCTCCTCATCTCCATAACAAAAGGGGTGTATTCTATAGTCAAGCAGGACAGAACTCAGGCAGGGCTAATGACCCTGCTTGGGATTTCAGTATAAACAGAGGCAGCACTGTCAGTTCACTTTTGGAATGTATGAACTCAATGGATTTCTGATAGGATCAACAAGTATTTTTCTGTACTTTTTTCCAGAGACAAAACATGAAGAAATGTGCATGATTTGCAGTGTTGTACTGCATATGTGTTAAGGAGGAGCTCCAGACTCCTTCAGAAAAAATTAAAAGTAAGCAGCTACAAATACTGTCCATACCTGAGCTAATTTTTTAATTGGGTGCTGCCACTGCCATCTCCATTAAGGGAAATTGGCAGTGAAGCCTTGTGGCTTCACAGCCGGTTCCCAACTGCGCATGTGCAAAGCGCACTGTGGTCTGTGAATGGGCCGGCTGCAGGAGAAGGAGGAGGAACTTCCAGCTAAGTTCACTACGGCAAACCCAGCCGAAAGTGGGAGTGGGTACCTGTCAAAACCAGGTACCTGCTCCACCCCAAAAGGTGCCAAATGTGGCAGCGGGGAGGCAGACAAGCAGAGCTTCCCTTTTAGGTGGAGCTCCGCTTTAATTTATTTTGCCCTGATATACACTTTAAGTATTCTAATACACTTTGTTTCCACTTCAGAAGTTTTTATTTAAAATTGCGATTCTATTTTAATGCATTAACATTACTTATTTTAAATTGCACTGGCCTGTCTGTCTGGATAATGTGGAGATGATCTGGGCATATGGATCACTTCTAAACTGCTGACAAGTGTGTCCAACCCCCTGATCCTAGGACTCACTTTTCTCTCCTATGAGCCTGGGCACTCATCAGCTGATATCTAGAATAGATCACAAACATTTATTTGATCTCCTCAACATTGCTTGAACCCTGAGGACTTCAGAGTTCATAATGTCAAATTAAAGGCATCATTTTAGTTTAACTGTAAAAATGAGTAGCAGAGGCAGTAAAAGTGACATCTATTTACAATTTGGCATTTAATTTCTACACCTGGGCATCATTTTAAAGTGGGATGTATTAACTATTTATTAAATTGACACTTTGTTTAACATTTAATCATTATGGTATCATTGTGTTGTTTTACACAAAAATTATATTATATTATATTTAATTTAAAAAAAATTGCAAAATGTGTCTTTTTTCTTGTATGGCTAACTCATAATGATATCATTTTTTTTCCAAGTGTAAATATCATCAGTTATAATATTTCAGTGCAAAAATGTCTTTGGTATAGCTTTAAAAACATGGGAGGGTGACAGTGTAACACTATGGCTGCGCCAAAATCACCCAGCTGTACGCCATGTGGCTGAATGGAATGTACAAACATGGAACATATTCACTCATGCACAAATAATAATTTAACATGACCATATGGACGGTTACATATAAGCTTTAGTAATATTGCGAAGTTAGCACAGCAAAGATGGCTGTATCAGCACAGTATAATGTTATATTATAGCTCTCTGTACTTCCAAAGCTTGACATCCATAGCTCCATACATCTGTCCACAACATGAATCCATTTTTCTTTAGCCCTTTGCATATTAATTATCATTCTGTGACATGTGCTAACAAATTCCAGGAGGAGCTTACTGCTAAATGTGTTAGCTTCACTAACGTTTTTATTCAACCTCTATATTACTGTATTTGTTATTTTGATAAAAAAAACAATATAAATGAAAAACAGAGGTCAAAATAGAAAATAAAAAGAAGCCGCGCTAAAAACAGAGGTCAAAATAGCACTTGTGGTCTGTATAAGCAGGACCTTGACAAGGACACTATGCCTAAATAAAGTGTGCTTAAAGTGGAGTTTCACACAAAAATTGAACTTCCGCTTTTAGGAGTCCTCCCCCCTCCAGTGTCACATTTGGCACCTTTCAGGGGGGAGAAGGGAGCTTCACTTCCTGATTCCCTTACCGAAGATGGCGGCGGCAGCACCCGACAGCCGAGGGACAGATCGGCTTCGGGACCCGACATCGCGGGCGCCCAGGACGGTAAGTGTCCATATATTAATATTTATTTTTTCGGCGGAACTCCTCTTTAACCACTTCAGCACCGGAAGATTTTACCCCCTTCCTGACCAGAGCAAATTTTACAATTTGGCACTGCATCGCTTTAACTGACAAATGCGCGGTCGTTCAACGCTGTACCCAAACAAAATGTGCCTCCTTTTTTTCCACAAATAGAGCTTTCTTTTGGTGGTATTTGATCACCTCTGCGGTTTTTATTTGTTGCGCTATAAACAAAAAAATTGCGTAAATTTTGAAAAAAAAACAACAATATTTTTTACTTTTTGCTATAATAAATATCCCCCAAATTAAAAAAAAAAAAAATGTATTCATCAGTTTAGGCCAATATATATTCTTCTACATATTTTTGGTAAAATAAAATCACAATAAGCATATATTGATTGGTTTGCGCAAAAGTTATAGTGTCTACAAACTATGGGAAAGATTTATGACATTTTTATGGCATTTTTATTATTATTATTTTTTTTACTAGTAATGACGGTGATCTGTGATTTTTAGCGGTACTGTGACATTGCGACAGACAGATCGGAGACTTTTGACACTTTTTGGGACCATTGGCATTTATACAGCGATCAGTGCTATAAAAATGCACAGATTACTGTGTAAATGTCACTGGCAGGGAAGGGGTTAACACTAGGGGCCGATTAAAAGGTTAACTGTGTGTTCTAACTGTGAGGGGATAGGATTGACTAGGAGAGGAGACATATAGTTTTTCCTATTTAGTAGGAATGAACTATATGGCCCCTCTTCCCTGACAGCACAGGGATTTGTGTGTTTACACACACAAATCCCTATGCTGGCGCTCATGGATGCGATTGCGCGTGGCCGGCAGCGATCATGCCCGCTGGCCACGCGCATCGGGTCCCCCGTCGTGCGGCAGGCGCACCCTCTGGTGGCTGGTAAAGGAATGGGCGTACCCATAGGGGAGATCGCCCAGGGGAGCCATTCTGCCGCAGTATATCTGCGTGAGCCGTTCGGGAACCGGTTAAAGAGTAACTGCACTTTTGTTGAGAAAAAAAATCATTCTCCTCTGGGTGATCTATGTATATTGCAGGGATTTTAACAAACTTTGTTGCAGATTCCCACCTATTGGTATTCTGAAGGCATATATGTTTGTTTGTCTGTGTCCATATGTAAAGTGAGTCTTATGGGAGTGATTTTATAATTATGTTGCAGGGGATGCCCAAAGTCCAACTTGTATCTTAGTGCAGACTTCTGGGAAAATCAGTGAGCCAAACACACAAGCAGGAAATTACATTTCTGGTGGGAGTTCCAAACACCATCTGTGTACAGAACGCCTCCAGTTGACATATTGCATTGCATTTTACAGAAAATGACAGTGCTGCAGGTTGAAAAGGAAAGGTAATTTTTAATAACATTCAATTACAATATGAACTGTGTAGCAATTGCTAATGCAATGCAAAAGTGGAGTTACCCTTTAAGGGTATGTTAACAGCAGCCACTGCGTTACGGAGCAGTGACTGGTGTGCAATGCGGTCCGACCTGATTAGCGCAGTGCTTATGCGCTGATCTTGGGGCATCACACTGTTTCCTTCTTTTTGTTTACTATACCAAAAATTGTAAGCTATCCATGCCCATATGCCCATTGGAAGGTTTTTGGGCATACAACATAACTATGATACAAAGATACGAACATGATTTGATTTGCTGCCCTAGATAGGATCTATGACCTCTATAGGTGGTCATTTTGGCTAAAAAAAATACCCAGACGGGAGGCTAGATGGAATTATAAATTAAAGGCTGCGCCAGGGCTAAATAAGTGCCTTTATTTTAAGCCATTTTTGTGAAACAATTCACTGTGCCATCTGTTGGGTGGAAGCACAACATCTGCGTTCATACGGTTCCACACCTCTCACTGGCTTATGGAGTTCACTGTGACGATCTGATGTGCAGTGGAAGACATTCTTATGATGTACGCAAAACATGTTATATCTGCTCCCTATTGCAATTAGATATTGAATTTTCAAGTATTGTTAAAGTGTATGTTTATTTTTTTAAATATTGTTGCAATAATTTTTTTAAACTATTTATGTATGTTATTTGATTACCTTCCTGACATGTGGGCCGTCTAGTGTTGCCCTATTCGCTCATGTATGCCTCACACCTGTCCCTGTTTTACTGGGGCTGGGACGTGGCTACTTCTTTTATGGATGTCTGGATCGGTTGGCCATGTTTTTCATTACGCTATGAATGTATTTTCATCATCTTTGGTTCCACCCTTTTGCTTCTTCCCTCCGGGCTGGATGGGGACCGGGGAGCATGTTGTGGTGGGTGCCAGCATGTATCTCAATAGGTATCTGTAAAATCAAAATCCTTAGGGGACCAGTTTGTGGATTCTTACTTTCTTTTTTGAGGTTCTCACAATATGGAAGATCCAGGGGTTGTCATTCTAATATAGTTTTTTTTTAAACAAACTTTATTGAGATTTCACACAGACATAACATAAATTTCAATTGCTGACCATGTGGTACAAGACGGTGGATTGCACTGGAAAAATGTATTTCAAGCAATACTTTGTTTTGGCCTGCATACCATTGCAGCACCGTGGTGTGAAACGGGCAAATCGAGCGACAAGGCATTTTGCCTTGTCATGTGATGGGACTGTGCTGGAATAGCCAAATAACACAATCCCACCACATCTGGTGTGATTGGGCGCAAAATGTGTCCCTCTTTATCATTCCAGAAAGTTAGGATGTATGCATGTGATCAGTCAAATAGTATCCATTCCAATTAATTGCTTTCCACACCAGAAGAAATGTTTTCCATAGTCGTATGTTAGACAGTTATTTTGTGAAGACACATGTCATCTTTGCAAAGACATATTTTGTTCTTATCTCATATATGTTACTGAGCTCATTGTGATTATATACTAGTCAAGCTGCCATATTTCACTAAATCTTAATTGCCACTTTGCAGACATACAGCAGCCACACATGGGACACACTTCATTAGTGGCAGTTTATTTTTACAGTCCAAACATTCTTTGTGCCCCAAATTCAGCTTTAAATAAATCATCCATTCTTTTTCTTACACATGTCTTTCAGATTAGTGGTCAGAAAAAGTGCAATACAATTAAGAAAAAGTAAAATATAGAATGTGGTGTCATCTTCCTGATTCTACTGTGTCAGTGTTATGTAAGTCTCTGGACAGGATGGACAAAAACACAAATCCTTTGACAGATAAAACAGCTCTCGTATATGTATTTCATCTGTATATTTAGATGTTTCCTGTAGTTCAACTTTAAATACTGTAAGTCCCAGCTGCAGGTAAATCATTAATAAAGCTCAAGCAAATCAGAAGCATAATCTTAATGAAGAGGTACACGTGATTTTCCCCAGCTTATTTATATTCAGTTTGTAAGCTGGCTTTTGTTCCGTATCTCTAGGAGTCACCTAAGATAAGACACAGAGCAGATGCTGTGGGATCTGTGCAGTAGTAGGAAGAAAACCAAATAAACATGAAGTGATAAAGGAATGTACATTTTCAAACTTCAGCTCACAGTGTAGGACCTTTCTGAGGAAAGAAAGACAGTGAAACAAAGATAAATTAAACTACTTACAAACCTACTCATAGTGATTAATGGTACTCACTTTCAGAAATGTCTATGGATAATTACACACACACTATATACCTTAACCCAGTGTTTCTCAACTCCAGTCCTCAAGGCGCCCCAACTAGGGTGAACACATGTCCCGTATTGCCCGGGACAGTCCCGCATTTTGCAGGTCTGTCCCGGGCACATTCATTCCAGGACAATACAGTGTCCTGGAATGAAACTGACAAAGCCACCCCCCTGGGCCAATCTGATGCCCCCAAAAAAGGCCGCCACATCACCGCTTTACTCACTGACAGTACTTGTCCTGGCCAGGAATGCCTGGAGGAGAACAATCCCGCCCCCTGCTTGTGATTGGAGAAATCATAAATCCCGCCTCTTGTGTCCATTTACTGTGCTGTGATTCGTTACAGCACAGGCTGATTTTTGGAAAGGGAGGGTGTCCCTGAATGGTAGTTTGAAATGTGGTCACCCTAGTCCCGACAGGTCATGTTTTCAGTATTTCCCTCAGATGAAACGGCTGTGGTAATTACTAAGGCAGTGAAACTGATCAAAGCACCTGTGCAAAATAATGGAAATCCTGAAAACATGACCTGTTGGGGCGCCTTGAGAACAGGAGTTGAGAAACCCTGCCTTAACCAACTACCTTCTTTTATCTAATCAACGCGGGTTTCCCGTGATGCGCCAGAGGGGGCGAGGTCACCCGTACACGTCATTGGGTAACCCCGGTATTTCCCCGTTGTGTCAGAGGGGGCGGGGTCACCCGCGCAAGTTACGGGTGGCCCCGCCCTCAGCATTAAAAGAACTGTCACGGAGGGAGAGCGTCATTCCGTGGGTACCTCCCATGGAGAGAGGATCGAGTCTGCTTTTTTTTTTTTTCTTCGTATCGCTCGAGAGAGGATTACATCGTTGGAATTTTTTCTTTCTTTTTTTTATTCCTTTTCAATAAAGGACTTGTCCCAACTGTGTCTGTGTGGTTTTTAACATTTGACACTTTCTTTTGTGAAATGGTAGGGGTACAATGTACCCCGTTACCAATTCACATAGGGGGGGCCGCAATCTGGGGGTCCCCTTTGTTAAAGGGGGCTTCCAGATTCCGATAAGCCCCCCGCCCGCAGACCCCCACAACCACCAGGCAAGGGTTGTGGGGATGAGGCCCTTGTCCCCATCAACATGGGGACATCCTCCCCATGTTAATGGCATGTGGCCTGGTATGGTTCAGGAGGGGGGTGAGCCTCTTTTCCTGTGGCCTGCCAGGTTGCATGCTCGGATAAGGGTCTGGTATGGATTTTTGGGGGGAACCCCGCGCCATTTATTTCTATTTTTGGTGTCGGGTTCCCCTTAAAATCCATACCAGACCTAAAGGGTCTGGTATGGATTTTTAGGGGGACCCCTACACCACTTTTTAAAAACAAATGGGTGCAGGGATCCCCTTAATATCCATACCAGACCTGAGGGGCCTGGTAATGGAATTTGGGGGGACCACACGATTTTTTTTTTCATTTTGGTTTGGGGTTCCCTTTAATATTCATACCAGACCCAAAGGGCCTGGTAATGGACTGGGGGGAACCCAGGCCGTTTTTTTTAATGACTTTTATCTGTATTGCCGGGACCCGACAATTCATTAATAGCCGCGAGAAGTTTTAAATGACTTTTTTTCCTTCAGAAATGACATTTTGTGCAAGGACTGTTCTAAACACGGGAAAAATGTGCTACTTTACAGGCATACTATAGACACCCCCCAAGTACGAAATGTAAAGGAATATTTCACTTTTATTGTTTCACTTTAAGCATTATTAAAATCACTGCTCCCGAAAAAACAACAGTTTTTAAAATGTTTTTTTTGCATTGATACATGTCCCCTGGGGCAGGACGCAGGTCCCCAAATATTTTTTATGACAATAACTTGCATATTAACCTTTAAAATTAGCATTTTTAATTTCTCCCATAGACTTTTAAAGGGTGTTCCGCGGCTTTTGAATTTGCCGCGAACACCCCAAATTGTTCGCTATTCGGCAAACGGGCGAACAGCCAATGTTTGAGTCAAACTCATGTTTGACCCGAACATAAAGCCCATCCCTACTACAGACCTCAATCCCGCTGATCGTGGTAGTTGTGCAGTACCAGATGTTGCATTTCTGGACATTTCATGGTTGTCCTCAACTGACTTCTTGAATGAAATGATGACCCCATCAAAATTGACACTGATTCTACACTTGAACTGGTTGATTCTGAATCCGACAAGAGCATTATAACTAATACTGTTACACCCAACATCATTATACAGTCAAGGACAAGGCTGAGTTTTCACTGTTTTGATTTTCCAAGTGTCTTCTGTTGTGCAAACTATCTCACGACTTATCTTGTTAATCATTTTGCAACCAACACTGAGGGCCATGAACTTTCTTGTGTGCCATTTTACCCCCACAAGTAGTGACTTTACGAGTATGTTAATGTTTGCATCATGCTTCTTGTTCTCCCCTTTTCCTCTATTTCAGATGTTTCAGGAATAGTCTTCACTAGTAATGTTTGTCATTTCTTAATTTGTATGAAAGAAAATTTCAGGATTACAAAAAAAAAACCTTTCTACTCATCTAGGTGGATGTAGCATCGATCTTGTGCTGCATCTGTCCCCCGCTGCCTCTAGACTGAGAGAGATCAGGGACCGCTGACCACTTGGTTCTAATGGCGCGTACACACACGACCATTTTTCATGACGAGAAAAATGCCATTTTTTAAATGGGTCATTAAAAACGACTGTGTGTCGGCTCCAGAGCAATTTTCGCAATGTGAAAAATAGGCATTAAAAATTTTGAACATGCTCTATTTTTTCTCGTCGTTTTTCACGTCGTCGTTTTTCTCATCGTGAAAAACGTCCATGTGTAGGCTTTAACAACGTGAAAGAAACGTGCATGCTCAGAAGCAAGTTATGAGACGGGAGCGTTCTGGTAAAACTAGCGTTCATAAAGGAGATAGCACATTCGTCACGCTGTACCGGACTGAAGAGCATGAGGCTGAAAAGCGCGAATCGTCTCTCACCAAACTTTACTAACACGAGGATCAGCAAAAGCAGCCCAAAGGGTGGTGCCATCCAAATGGAACTTCCCCTTTATAGTGCTGTCGTACATGTTGTACATCACCGCGCTTTGCTTGAGCATTTTTTTTCCCGATAGTGTGTAGGCAAGGCAGGCTTGAGAAGAATCACTTCGAGAAAAACTTAGTTTTTTTCAATGGCATTAAAAACGGCTGTGTGTACGCTGCATCAGTCTTTAGTGAGCAGAGAGCCAGTAACTGTTATGTCACGTACACACGAACACACGAACACACAAACAAAATTTCCGTCGGAAAAACCTTGGATGGTTTTTCCGACGGAATTCCGCTCAAGCTTGGCTTGCATACACACAGTCACACAAAAGTTCTCTGAACTTTCGACCGTCAAGAACGCGGTGACGTACCACACTACGACGAGCTGAGAAAATGAAGTTCAATGCTTACGAGCATGCGTCAAATTGTTTCTGAGCATGCGTAGGAATTTTGCTCTTCGGAATTGCTACAGACGATCGGAATTTCCGATAGGAACTTTTTCTGTCGGAAAAATAGAGAACCTGCTCTCAATCTTTTGTTGGCGGAAATTCCGACAGCAAAAGTCCAATGGAGCATACACACGGTCGGAATTTCCGACCAAAAGCTCACATCTGACTTTTCTTGTCGGAATTTCCGATCGTGTGTACGCGGCATTAGTCATTGTCTCTCTGCTCTGGCCCCCCCCAGCCCTCACTGGACTGCTAGACTGTGGAGGGGCAGGAGCGGCTGGCTCAGGCTCTAAGGTGTATTTAAAAAAAAGGTTAAAAAAATTGAAACGACAGATAAAAAGTAAAAAATGTAACCCCCCACATACATACTGTACAAAATCACATGCGTTGGGGCACCTACATACCAAAATTTACAGTTTCCCTACACATTTTATATATCAATGTGCATTCCAGAGTGAGAACAATAATTCTTCTTCAGACCTAAAATGAGTTTACATCATGTAAGCAACAGATTAAAGAAAACTTAGTCAATATTGATTATAGCAGCATGAGTGAAAAGGATTTGAAAATTATCAGGGGCAGTATTGTTAAGAGAAAAAAAAAGAATGATTCTATTAGAAGTAGAGCTATCAACTATTTTGTCCTTTATTGACCTTCCCTTTTGTGTTATGCAATAAAAAAAAAAAAAAAAGACAGATATTTTCTGTACTGCTAGAGAATGTACTTAGCCTGAAAAAAAAAGAAAACATATGCAGCCACCACATCTAAGGACTGGTGATCCACAGGTACGGCCAGATCCTTCTCCAAAATGCAATCACAGAATATCATCCTCCTAGACTTTATGGGCATTAAATCTTAACAGGAACATCAAAGTGTAATATAAGAGGAACTTGTTAAGCTTTTGCATTGGGGCACTGTGGTGTTTAGTTATACCTTTAATAATCACCATAACTATTAGACAATATAAACCATGCACATATTACAAGCACTAATAACCGTGCTATGTTATTTGGGTTAACAGGCTAACAAGGTAACAGCAGCAAACTATATGGTTCAATAAATACTTCCTTTGTGTAAAATAATTTATTGTGCTTTCATTGAAATTGCTTTAGGACATTTTCTCACTTCTGAGTTTCTTTTGTTCTCATTTCAATAACACTGTTGTGGGCAATTCTATAATACGCATTTATTCTTTAATCTTCAGAAAAAAGGAATTCTCAGAATTCTAGCATTGTAGAACTACCTCTGCCAGAACTTTGATAACACATTCATCTGCAAAACTATTATATGGTATAATAAATTATTGTCAGATCGTTATTGCTTATAGCATCAAACCATTAAGTGTCACAGTTTCTGCTGTAGAAAATCATTATTCTAATTCCATTCATTACCTATTACAGTATATATCTCAAATGCTTTCAAATACTACCAGCATCCAAAAGCGTATATATATATAATATATATATATATATATATACAGTGGATACAAAAGTATAAACACCCCAGGAAAAATGTCAGGTTTCTGTGATGTAAAAAAAGATAAATAATTTCAGATTTCTTTCTACCTTTAATGTGACCTGTACAACTCGGTTGAACAACAAACTGAAATCTTTTAGGTGGAGGGAAGTAAAGATAAAAAACTAAACTAATATGGTTGCATAAGACCCGGTTCACACAGGGGCGTCTCCGGACGCGACTTCAGGTCGCCCCGAGTTGCCCCAAGTCGCGCTATTTTTAAAACGAATTGAAGTGAATGGAGATGTTTTTATGTACACGACTGCAGTCGCTCCGACTTCAAAAAAGGTTCCTGTACTACTTCAATCAGACTTCTAGGCGACCTGTAGGCAACTTGTACCCAGTGATTTCAATGGAAGTCGCTTAGAAGTCTGATCAATGTTCATTTTGAAGGCAACTTTACAGGAAGCAGAAAGGAATTTACCCAGAAGCCACAAGGAATTTACTTCAAGTCGTGTTGTTAATGACCACAAGTCGCGCTGAAGTCTCCTCCAAGTCTTGCTGTGATTCATGCTCAAGTCGTGTCTGAGTTGCTTCTGGAAGTCGCGCTGGAAGTCGTGTTGCCCCAGTGTGAACCGGCTCTAAGTGTGCACACCCTTAAACTGATACTTTGTGGAAGCACCTTTTGATTTTATTACAGCACTGTCTTGTTGGGTATGAGTCTATTAGCATGGCGCATCTTCTCTTCTTTGCAAAAACTCTCTAAATATGTCAAATTACGAGGGCATGTCCCGTGCACAGCCCTCTTCAGATCACCTCACCGATTTTCAATGGGATTCAGGTCTGGGCTCTGGCTGGGCCATTCCAAAACTTGAATCTTCTTCTGGTGAAGTCATTCCTTTGTTGATTTGGATGTACAGTATGCTTTGGGTCGTTGTCATGCTGAAAGATGAAGTTCATCTTCATGTTCAGCTTTCTAGCAGAAGCCTGAACATTTTGTGCCAATATTGACTGGTATTTGGAACTGTTCATAATTTCCTCTACCTTGACTAAGGCCCCTGTTCCAGCTGAAGAAAAACAGCCCCAAAGCATGATGCTGCCACCACCATGCTTCACAATGGGTATGGTGTTCTTTTGGTGATGTGCAGTGTTGTTTTTGCACCAAACATATCTTTTGGAATTATGACCAACAAGTTCAACCTTGGTTTCATCAGAACAGAACACATGTTCCTACATGCTTTTGGGAGACTTCAGATGTGTTTTTGCTAAATTTAGCCGGGCTTGGATGTTTTTCCAAAAAAAGAAAAGAAAGAAAAGGCTTCTGTCTTGCCACTCTAACCCATAGCCCAGACATATGAAGAATACGGGAGATTGTTGTCACATGTACCACACAGCCAGTACTTGCCAGATATTCCTGCAGCTCCTTTAACCACTTCCCTACCCAGCCATAGACAAATGACGTCCACAGATGGGATCTCCCATCCTGGGTGGACGTCATATGACGTCCTCGGCTTTGTAAGGGGATATCTGAATGATGCCTGCAGCTAGAGGCATCATTCAGATATCCTTTTGAAGTGCCGGCGATTCTGTGCACCATAAGAACAATCATAGCGGCGGTTCCGCCGCTTGATCGTTCTTATAGGCGGTGGGAGGGGACACCCCCCCCCCCGCCGCCATCTGGTGCTTCTCCGGGCTCCCCCGTGCGATCGGGGACCCGGAGCGAATCTTCCGGCACCGTTGGTGGAGTCACGTGATGAGCATAGAGATGACTGGTGACCAAATGGTCACCAGTCATCTCTATGATCGTCGGAGGCCCGGGCGCGATGTGATGACGTCACGCCCGGGTCTCAAATGTAAACAAAGCCGCCGTTGCGGCTGTAAGTATGAAATCAGTGAAAAATGTTTCACTGATCTCATGCTTTCCAGCCCGGAGGAGAGATGTGGGGTCTTATTGACCCCGCATCTCTCAATAAAGAGAACCTGTCACACACATTCCTATTACAAGGGATGTTTACATTCCTTGTAATAGGAATAAAAGTGATCAAAAAAAAAAAAAAGTAAAATCATTGTAAAAAAATAAATAAATAAGTAAAATAAATAAATAAATAATAAAAAAAAAATTAAAACGCCCCTGTCCCCGGTAGCTCGCGATCAGAAGCGAATGCACACGTAAGTCGCCCACATATGTAAACGCCGTTCAAACCACGCATGTGAGGTATCGCCGCGTGCGTTAGAGCGCGTGCAACAATTCTAGCACTAGACCTCCTCTGTAATTCTAACCTGGTAACCTGTAAAAAAAATTAAAGCGTCGCCTATGGAGATTTTTAAGTACCGAAGTTTGGCGCCATTCCATGAGTGTGCACAATTTTAAAGCGTGACATGTTAGGTATCTATTTACTCTGCGTAACATTATCTTTCATATGTTCCCAAAAAATTGGGCTAACTTTACTGTTTTGTTATTTTTTAATTCATGAAACCATTTTTTTTTTTAAAAAAGGCGTTTGAAAAATTATTGCGCAAATATTGTGCAAGAAAAAATGTTGCAATGATCGTCATTTTATTCCCTAGGGTGTCTGCTAAAAAAACATATATAATGTTTGGGGGTTCTGTGTAATTTTCTAGCAAAAGAATGATGATTTGTACATGTAGGAGAGAAGTGCCAAAATAGGCCCGGTATTGAATAGGTACAAAAAGCCCTGTATTGAAGTGGTTAATGTTGCTGTAGGCCTCTTGGCAGCCTCCCTGACCAGTTTTCTTCTCGTCTTTTCATAAATTTTGGAGGGATGTCCAGTTCTTGGTAGTGTCACTGTTGTGCCATATTTTCTCCACTTGATGATGACTGTCTTCACTGTGTTCGATGGTATATCTAATGCCTTGGAAATTCTTTTGTACCCTTCTCCTGACTGATACCTTTTAACAATGAGATCCCTCTGATACTTTGGAAGCTCTCTGCTTTTGCTTTTGCTTTTGCTGTAGGATGCGACTAAGAAAATGTCAGGAAAGACCTACTAGAACAGCTGAATAGGGATGAGCCGAACACCCCCCTGTTCGGTTCGCATCCAGAACATGCGAACAGGCAAATAATTTGTGCGAACACCATTAAAGTCTATGGGACACGGACATGAAAAATCAAAAGTGATCATTTTAAAGGTTAATATGCAAGTTATTGTCATAAAAAGTGTTTGGGGACCTGGGTCATGCCCCAGGGGACATGTATCAATGCAAAAAAAAGTTTAAAAACGTCTGTTTTTTCGGGAGCAGTGATTTTAATAATGCTTAAAGTGAAACCATAAAAGTAAAATATTCCTTTAAATTTCGTACCTGGGGGTGTCTATAGTATGCCTGTAAAGTGGCGCGTGTTTCCCCTATTTATAACAGTCTCTGCACAAAATTACATTTCTAAAGAAAAAAAAAGTCATTTAAAACTACTTGCGGCTGTAATGAATTGTCTGGTCCCGGCAATACAGATAAAAGTCATTGAAAGTCATTGAAAAAAAATGCGTGGGGGCCCCCCAAAATTCCATTACCAGGCCCTTCAGGTCTGGTATAAATATTAAGGGGAACTCAACGCCAAGATAAAAAAAATGGCGTGGGGTTCCCCCCAAAAATCCATACCAGACCCTCAGGTCTGGTATGGATTTAAAGGGGAACTCCGCGCCAAAATTAAAAAAAATGGCGTGGGATTTCCCCCAAAAATCCACACCAGACCCTTATCCGAGCACGCAACCTAGCAGGCCGCAGGAAAAGAGGGGGGGACGAGAGAGAGGGTCCCCCCCCTCCTGAACCGTACCAGGCCACATGCCCTCAACATGGGGAGGATGTCCCCATGTTGATGGGGACAATGGCCTCATCCCCACAACCCTTGCCCGGTGGTTCTGGGGGTCTGCGGGTGGGGGGCTTATCGGAATCTGGAAGGCCCCTTTAACAAAGGGGGCCTCCATATCCCGCCCCCCCATGTGAATTGGTAAGGGGTACATTGTACCCCTACCATTTCACAAAAAAAGTGTCAAAATGTTAAAAACCACAGTACACAGCTTGGGACAAGTCCTTTATTAAAAATAAAAAAATAAAAAATAAAAAAGAGATTGCAGCGATGTAATCCAATAAATCCATCCTACATCTCCAGCGATGTAATCCAATTGTCGATCTCCAGCGATGGATGTTCTCCAGCAACTCCAGCGATGGATGTTCTCCAGCGACTCCAGTGAGGAACAGCACACGGTCCTGCCTCCACCAAAGGCACCCAGCCAATGACACAGCTCCAGCTTGACAGTTCTTATGTAGGGAAACCTGCGTTGCATCAGAGGGGGGCGGGGTCAACAGTACAGGTCACTGGGAAACCCCAACGTTTCCCCTTGTCAGAGGGGGACGGGGTCACGTGACGGGTGGCCCCGCCCTCAGCTACATAAGAGTTGTCAAGTTGGAGCCGCGTCATTGGCTGGGTGCCTTCGGTGGAGGCAGGACCGTGTGCTTTTCCTCGCTGGAGTCGCTGGAGAACATCCATCGCTGGAGATCGACAATTGGATTACATCGCTGGAGATGGAGGATGGATTTATTGGATTACATCGCTGCAATCTCTTTTTTATTTTTTTATTTTTAATAAAGGACTTGTCCCAAGCTGTGTACTGTGGTTTTTAACATTTTGAATTTTTTTTTGTGAAATGGTAGGGGTACAATATACTGTACCAATTCACATAGGGGTGGGTCGGGATCTGTAGGCCCCCTTTGTTAAAGGGGGCTTCCGGATTTTGATAAGCCCCCGCCTTCAGACCCCCACAACCACCGGGCATGGGTTGTGGGGATGAGGTCCTTGTCCCCATCAACATGGGGACATCCTCCCCATGTTGAGGGCATGTGGCCTGGTATGGTTCAGGAGGGGGGGGCGTTCTCTCATCCCCCCTCTTTTCCTGTGGCCTGCCAGGTTGCATGCTCGGATAAGGGTCTGGTGTGAATTTTTTGGGGGAATCCAACGCCATTTTTTTTATTTTGGCTCGGAGTTCCCCTTAAAATCCATACCAGACCTGAGGGGTCTGGTATGGATTTTTGGGGGGAACCCCACACAATTTTTTTATTTTGGCGTGGAGTTCCCCTTAATATCCATACCAGACCTGAAGGGCCTGGTAATGGAATTTTGGGGGACCCCCACGCATTTTTTTTTCAATGACTTTCAATGACTTTTATCTGTATTGCCGGGACCCGACAATTTATTACAGCAGCGAGTAGTTTTAAATTACTTTTTTTCCTTTAGAAATTTCATTTTGTGCAGAGACTGTTATAAACACGGGAAACACGCGCCCCTTTACAGACCCCCCCCCCAGGTTTGAAATTTAAAGGAATATTTCACTTTAATTGTTTCACTTTAAGCATTATTAAAATCACTGCTCCCCAAAAAAATGGCCGTTTTTAAAACTTTTTTTTGCATTGATACATGTCCCCTGGGGCAGGAACCAGGTCCCCAAACAAACTTTTTATGACAATAAATTGCATATTAACCTTTAAAATTAGCACTTTAGATTTCTCCCATAGACTTTTAACCACTTAAGCCCCGGACCAATATGCAGCATAAAGACCAGGCCCCTTTTTGCGATTCGGCACTGCGTCGCTTTAACTGACAATTGCGCGGTCGTGCGACGTGGCTGCCAAACAAAATTGACGTCCTTTTTTTCCCACAAATAGAGCTTTCTTTTGGTGGTATTTGATCACCCCTGCGGTTTTTCTTTTTTGCGCTATAAACAAAAATAGAGCGACAATTTTGAAAAAAATTCAATATTTTTTACTTTTTGCTATAATAAATATCCTCAGTTTAGGCCGATACGTATTCTTCTACATATTTTTGGTAAGAAAAATCGCAATCAGCGTTTATTGATTGGTTTGCGCAAAAGTTATAGTGTTTACAAAATAGGGGTTTATGGCATTTTTATAATTATTTTCTTTTTACTAGTAATGGCGGCGATCAGTGATTTTTTTTAGTGACTGCGACATTATGGCGCACACATCGGACACTTTTGACACATTTTTGGGACCATTGTCATTTTCACAGCGATCAGTGCTATAAAAATGCACTGGTTACTGTGAAAATTACACTGGCAGTGAAGGGATTAACCACAAGGTGGCGCTAAAGGGGTTAAGTGTGCCTTGATGAGTGTAACTAACTGAGGGGGGGTTGGGCTGTGTGTCACATGAGTACACATGAGTACACGGAGCCGAGATCGGTGTCATTGTCACTAGGCAGATCAGGGAGATGCTTGTTTACACAAGCATCTCCCTGCTCTATGCCTCCGTGAGACGATCGCGGGGATCGACTCACGATAAGGCAGCAGGGTCGCGACCCCGACGTCGGGCAGTTAAAGGGGACGTACAGGTACGTTGATGTGCCTTTACGAGCCATTCTGCCGACGTATATCTACAGGAGGGGGTCCTTAAGTGGTTAAAGGGTGTTCCGCGGCTTTTTGAATTTGCCGCGAACACCCCAAATTGTTCGCTGTTCAGGGAACGGGCGAACAGCCAATGTTCGAGTTGAACTCATGTTCGACTCGAACAGATAGCCCATCCCTACAGCTGAACTTTATTTGGGGTTCATCAGAGGCACTCAGGTATGTACTGACTTCTATGTAATATGAGTTTAAATGTGATTGCTTAATTCTGAACACAGCTACATCCTCATAAGAGGGTGTGCACACTTATGTAACCACATTATTATTTTTTTATTTTTTTTTACTCCCCCTCCCCCCTAAAAGATTTCAGCTTGTTTTTCAATTAAGTTGGAAAAAGTTCTGAAATTATTTATCTTTGTCTCATTTTTATACATCACAGAAACCTGACAGCCTCTTCCAATACATCCAATGTACTCCAGAAAAATCAGCACAGGAGACTTGTAATTAATGTTCTTTTATTTGTATAAAGCAGACATCATCTTACATGAGTAATATCCTAAATCAAATCATTTCTTTTACTTTAGAAATGTTTCAGGTCTAGGCAACTTTGTCTCAAGCCAGAACTATAACTAATTCACATCTTAGTTACAGTTCTGACTTGAGAAAGGGCTGTATGGATACAAAAAAAAACATTGTTACAAGCCTCCTGTGCTGATCATTCTGGATTACATTGTATTTTGTGACTATATCTATATATACAGTGGCAGCCGGTCCTCAGGGGGTGCCACCCCAGCCCGCGGCGCTGCCTCCCCAGCCTGCACCTTCTGTGTGACCATGCACTGTGCGGGGCACCAGATCGCCCCTTCACAAGCACGTGACTACATCCCGAGGCCCAGATTTGCCAGTTTCATATTGTCTTTCCCACCCTGCGATACCAGCGAATACCATCGGCTTCCGGCTTCCTGGCCAATCAAGACAGGAAGACCCAGAACCTGGAAAGAAGACTGGGTCAAGCCGTGACAGCTGGAGGGCTTTGCCGTAGGGTGAGTGCGGACCTGGAGGGGCCCTCCCGTGCCCCCCAAAATCCTCCAGCATCAGCAATCAATATATATATATATATATATATATATATATATATATATATATATATAGTCACTGGCCACTTCATTAGGTATACCTTGCTAGTACCTGGTTGGACCCCCTTTTGCCTTCAGATCTGCCTTAATTCTTCGTGGCATAGATTTATCAAGGTGTTGGAACAGAGAATCAGAGATTTTAGCTCCTATGGACATAATAGCATCATACAGTTGCTGCAGATTTGTCGGCTGCACATCCATGCTGTCAATCTCCCATTCCACCACATCCCAAAGGGGGTCTATTGGATTGAAATCAGGTGAGTGTAGAGGCCATTGGAGTACAGTTAACTCATTGTCATGTTTAGGAAACCAGTTTGCGATGATTTGAGCTTTGTGACATGGTACATTATCCTGCTGGAAGTAGCCATCAGAAGATGGGAACACTGTAGTCATAAAGAGATGGACATGGTCAGCAACAATACTTTTTAAATAATGCTCAATTGGTACTAAGGGGCCCAAAGCATTGGATGTGTTGTGCCATCAGAGATGGTATTCTGCATACCTTGGTTGTAACGAGTCGTTATTTTAGTTACTTTTGCCTTTGTATCATCTCGAACCAGTCCTCCCATTCTCCTCTGACCTCTGACATCAACAAGGCCTTTTCATCCATACAACTGCCGCTCACTGGATATTTTCTCTTTTTCGGACCATTCTCTGTAAACCTTAGAGATGGTTGTGCGTGAAAATCCCAGCAGATCTGCAGTTTTTTAAATACTCAGACCAGCCCGTCTGGCACCAACAACCATGCCACATACACAGTCACTTAAATCCCCTTTCTTCCCCATTCTGTAACTCAGTTTAAGCTTTAGCAAGTCGTCCTTACCACGTCCAGATGCCTAAATGAATTGAGTTGCTGCCATGTGATTGGCTAATTAGCAATTTGTGTTTACCAAGCGATTGAACAGGTGTACCTAATAAAGTGGCCGGTGAGTGTATTTGTATATATAGACAAAAAGTCAAAAGAAATTGGTTGAATGGGGAAAAAAAGAGGATCCCTGTTTAATTTGAGCTCTGCATTTTGGCTAAAGTAAGAGTGGGTGGGTTCCCTGGGGGCGACTTCCAGTCTGCACACTGTTCTCCTACTACAAGGAGCAAGTTGTTGTACTTAATGTATCCCTTTTGAAAGATATTCTGTTAAAGGGATTGTAAAATCAGAAGTTTTTTTATCTTAATACATTCTATGCAATAAGATAAAAAGCCTTCTGTGTGCATCAGCCCCCCTCGACCCCCTAATACTTACCTGAGCCCCATCTCTGTCCAGCAATGTCCACGAGTGTCTGGGCTGAGACTCTCCCTCTCGATTGGCTGAGACACAGCAGCGGTGCCATTGGCTCCCGCTGCTGTCAATTAAAGTCGGCTAGCCAATCAGAAGAGAGAGGGGCGGGGCCAGGCCGCGGGCCGCATGTCAAATCGGCTGCATTTGCTGGCAATGACACCGTCCTAATCGTTGCAACGCCGCATCTGTGGCACTGCACCAATTTCAAAAAGTAGTTTCTGTACTACTTTTTGGAATTTCGGCCCGCGATTTGCATTAACATCTGTGCAGAAACCTGCACAGATGTCTCTGTAATCGCGGCCGAAATCGGGACTGACAAGCGGGAGTGAAATCGTGCGAGTTCAGCTGAACTCGCACAGCTTCATTCCCGCAGCCCAGTATGAACCTGGGCTTAGACAGTTTTCTATCCATTTACAAATTGATCTTTCCAAGCCTGTAGACGTTACTTTACAAATGAGCCGTGTGTGGGGAACTGTGTCAAACGCTTTTGCAAAATCCAGGTATACCACGTCCACCGCCACCCCCCTGTCCAAGGTTTTACTTACCTCTTCATAAAAAGAAATCAGGTTTGTCTGACAACTTCTGTCTTTCATGAATCCATGCTGTCTGTTACTTAAAATATTTTTTTTCAGCAAGAACACATCTATGTGGTCTTTTATTAAATTTTCGAGTATCTTCCCAACTATAGAAGATAAACTAACAGGTCTATAGTTACTTGGTAAAGACTTTGATCCCTTTTTAAATATGGGCACCACATTGGCCCTACGCCAATCCAGCGGTGCCATTCCAGTCATTAACGAGTCCCTAAATATTAGAAACAATGGCCTTTAAATTACAGAGCTCAATTCTTTTAGGATCCGTGGGTGTATGCCATCTGGTCCAGGTGCTTTATCCACCTTTATTCTGTCTAAATATTTCTGGACCATATCACTTTTGAGCCATTGTGGATCATTTGGGGCTGTGTCACTGCCACCCCCATTATGGACATGAGCTCATCCATGCTCCTTTGTATACACAGAGGAGCAGAAAGTATTTAATAAATTTGCCTCTTTTTCTTTTCAGTCACCCATTCCAGATTATTTTGTAAAGGGCCTACATGCACAGACCTGACCTTTTTACTATTAATATATTTGAAGAATTGTTGAGGATTTTTCCTACTATTTTATGCAATCTGTCGTTTGTTTTGAATTTTTGCGTCCTTGATTTCCTTTTTACATATTCTGTTATATTCTTTGTAACATTTAAATTATGATAGCATTCCTTAATTTTTATCTTTTTTAAAAGCTCTTTTCTTATTATTAGGCATTTTAACTTTGTCCGTGAGCCACATAGGTTTTATTTTTAGCCTTTTAAACTTATTGCTCATGGGAATATACTTTTATATACTGTCACTTTAAAGAATTCACATTTCTGTTCTTTGTCCATTGATGCCAATATTCCCTCCCAGTCTAAGTCCTGGAGAGCAGCCCTCATCCTTGGAAAATTTGCTCTCTTAAAGTTAAGTGTTTTTATCTTACCCGTATGTGTTTGTTCTTACAGCTAACATTAAATGAAATCATGTTATGGTCACTGCTACCCAGATGTTCTTTTATATGAATATTGGTAATAGGGATGAGCTTCGTGTTCGAGTCGAACCTACGTTCGACTCGAACATCGGCTGTTCGATCGTTCGACGAAGATCGAACGATTTGGGCCGTTCGCGCCAAATTCGAGTGACGCGAACGGCCCACAATGCACTACGCCATCGCAGTGTCATCCAGGCGCTGTGATTGGCCAAGCATGCACTGTGACCCCGCATGCTTGGCCAATCACAGCGCCGGCAGCGAGGAGAGCAATGATTGGCCACAGGCAGGATGCCTGTGGCCAATTATTGCTGAGGGTGTTTAGTACACGCCCCACACTATAAAAGGCCGCCAGCACGGCGGCCTAGTGTAGTGTGTTCCGGAGCAGGGATAGAGCAGCATAGGCAGGGACAGTGACTTTTATTTCTTTCTTGCTTAACCTGGATTCCTTTAGTTTAGGGAAAGAGAAGGATAGGTAGGGAGAGTGTCAGTGTGTTTTGTGCTTGTGCTATATTGTGCTTAAAAAAAACATTTTTTCTAGGGACAGAAAACTGTAGGTAGGGAGAGTGTCAGTTTCTTTCACTGTGAAAGTCCTTGTTTCCAGTGACCTGGAAGGACAGTGAGTGAATTCTCCTTGTGCTAAATTGTGCTTAAAAAAAACATTTTTTCTAGGGACAGAAAACTGTAGGTAGGGAGAGTGTCAGTTTCTTTCACTGTGAAAGTCCTTGTTTCCAGGGACCTGGAAGGACAGTGAGTGAATTCTCCTTGTGCTAAATTGTGCTTAAAAAAAACATTTTTTCTAGGGACAGAAAACTGTAGGTAGGGAGAGTGTCAGTTTCTTTCACTGTCAAAGTCCTTGTTTCCAGTGACCTGGAAGGACAGTGAGTGAATTCTCCTTGTGCTAAATTGTGCTTAAAAAAAACATTTTTTCTAGGGACAGAAAACTGTAGGTAGGGAGAGTGTCAGTTTCTTTCACTGTGAAAGTCCTTGTTTCCAGGGACCTGGAAGGACAGTGAGTGAATTCTCCTTGTGCTAAATTGTGCTTAAAAAAAAACATTTTTTCTAGGGACAGAAAACTGTAGGTAGGGAGAGTGTCAGTTTCTTTCACTGTCAAAGTCCTTGTTTCCAGGGACCTGGAAGGACAGTGAGTGAATTCTCCTTGTGCTAAATTGTGCTTAAAAAAAACATTTTTTCTAGGGACAGAAAACTGTAGGTAGGGAGAGTGTCAGTTTCTTTCACTGTCAAAGTCCTTGTTTCCAGGGACCTGGAAGGACAGTGAGTGAATTCTCCTTGTGCTAAATTGTGCTTAAAAAAAACATTTTTTCTAGGGACAGAAAACTGTAGGTAGGGAGAGTGTCAGTTTCTTTCACTGTCAAAGTCCTTGTTTCCAGGGACCTGGAAGGACAGTGAGTGAATTCTCCTTGTGCTAAATTGTGCTTAAAAAAAACATTTTTTCTAGGGACAGAAAACTGTAGGTAGGGAGAGTGTCAGTTTCTTTCACTGTCAAAGTCCTTGTTTCCAGGGACCTGGAAGGACAGTGAGTGAATTCTCCTTGTGCTAAATTGTGCTTAAAAAAAACATTTTTTCTAGGGACAGAAAACTGTAGGTAGGGAGAGTGTCAGTTTCTTTCACTGTCAAAGTCCTTGTTTCCAGGGACCTGGAAGGACAGTGAGTGAATTCTCCTTGTGCTAAATTGTGCTTAAAAAAAACATTTTTTCTAGGGACAGAAAACTGTAGGTAGGGAGAGTGTCAGTTTCTTTCACTGTCAAAGTCCTTGTTTCCAGGGACCTGGAAGGACAGTGAGTGAATTCTCCTTGTGCTAAATTGTGCTTAAAAAAAACATTTTTTCTAGGGACAGAAA
Organism: Rana muscosa; assembly: GCA_029206835.1. Taxonomy (NCBI): domain Eukaryota; kingdom Metazoa; phylum Chordata; class Amphibia; order Anura; family Ranidae; genus Rana; species Rana muscosa. The sequence goes on along the minus strand of CM055122.1, from coordinate 1,072,205,203 downwards.
ACTGTAGGTAGGGAGAGTGTCAGTTTCTTTCACTGTGAAAGTCCTTGTTTCCAGGGACCTGGAAGGACAGTGAGTGAATTCTCCTTGTGCTAAATTGTGCTTAAAAAAAACATTTTTTCTAGGGACAGAAAACTGTAGGTAGGGAGAGTGTCAGTTTCTTTCACTGTCAAAGTCCTTGTTTCCAGGGACCTGGAAGGACAGTGAGTGAATTCTCCTTGTGCTAAATTGTGCTTAAAAAAAACATTTTTTCTAGGGACAGAAAACTGTAGGTAGGGAGAGTGTCAGTTTCTTTCACTGTGAAAGTCCTTGTTTCCAGGGACCTGGAAGGACAGTGAGTGAATTCTCCTTGTGCTAAATTGTGCTTAAAAAAAACATTTTTTCTAGGGACAGAAAACTGTAGGTAGGGAGAGTGTCAGTTTCTTTCACTGTCAAAGTCCTTGTTTCCAGGGACCTGGAAGGACAGTGAGTGAATTCTCCTTGTGCTAAATTGTGCTTAAAAAAAACATTTTTTCTAGGGACAGAAAACTGTAGGTAGGGAGAGTGTCAGTTTCTTTCACTGTCAAAGTCCTTGTTTCCAGGGACCTGGAAGGACAGTGAGTGAATTCTCCTTGTGCTAAATTGTGCTTAAAAAAAACATTTTTTCTAGGGACAGAAAACTGTAGGTAGGGAGAGTGTCAGTTTCTTTCACTGTCAAAGTCCTTGTTTCCAGGGACCTGGAAGGACAGTGAGTGAATTCTCCTTGTGCTAAATTGTGCTTAAAAAAAACATTTTTTCTAGGGACAGAAAACTGTAGGTAGGGAGAGTGTCAGTTTCTTTCACTGTCAAAGTCCTTGTTTCCAGGGACCTGGAAGGACAGTGAGTGAATTCTCCTTGTGCTAAATTGTGCTTAAAAAAAACATTTTTTCTAGGGACAGAAAACTGTAGGTAGGGAGAGTGTCAGTTTCTTTCACTGTCAAAGTCCTTGTTTCCAGGGACCTGGAAGGACAGTGAGTGAATTCTCCTTGTGCTAAATTGTGCTTAAAAAAAACATTTTTTCTAGGGACAGAAAACTGTAGGTAGGGAGAGTGTCAGTTTCTTTCACTGTGAAAGTCCTTGTTTCCAGGGACCTGGAAGGACAGTGAGTGAATTCTCCTTGTGCTAAATTGTGCTTAAAAAAAACATTTTTTCTAGGGACAGAAAACTGTAGGTAGGGAGAGTGTCAGTTTCTTTCACTGTCAAAGTCCTTGTTTCCAGGGACCTGGAAGGACAGTGAGTGAATTCTCCTTGTGCTAAATTGTGCTTAAAAAAAACATTTTTTCTAGGGACAGAAAACTGTAGGTAGGGAGAGTGTCAGTTTCTTTCACTGTGAAAGTCCTTGTTTCCAGGGACCTGGAAGGACAGTGAGTGAATTCTCCTTGTGCTAAATTGTGCTTAAAAAAAACATTTTTTCTAGGGACAGAAAACTGTAGGTAGGGAGAGTGTCAGTTTCTTTCACTGTCAAAGTCCTTGTTTCCAGGGACCTGGAAGGACAGTGAGTGAATTCTCCTTGTGCTAAATTGTGCTTAAAAAAAACATTTTTTCTAGGGACAGAAAACTGTAGGTAGGGAGAGTGTCAGTTTCTTTCACTGTGAAAGTCCTTGTTTCCAGGGACCTGGAAGGACAGTGAGTGAATTCTCCTTGTGCTAAATTGTGCTTAAAAAAAACATTTTTTCTAGGGACAGAAAACTGTAGGTAGGGAGAGTGTCAGTTTCTTTCACTGTGAAAGTCCTTGTTTCCAGGGACCTGGAAGGACAGTGAGTGAATTCTCCTTGTGCTAAATTGTGCTTAAAAAAAACATTTTTTCTAGGGACAGAAAACTGTAGGTAGGGAGAGTGTCAGTTTCTTTCACTGTGAAAGTCCTTGTTTCCAGGGACCTGGAAGGACAGTGAGTGAATTCTCCTTGTGCTAAATTGTGCTTAAAAAAAACATTTTTTCTAGGGACAGAAAACTGTAGGTAGGGAGAGTGTCAGTTTCTTTCACTGTGAAAGTCCTTGTTTCCAGGGACCTGGAAGGACAGTGAGTGAATTCTCCTTGTGCTAAATTGTGCTTAAAAAAAACATTTTTTCTAGGGACAGAAAACTGTAGGTAGGGAGAGTGTCAGTTTCTTTCACTGTCAAAGTCCTTGTTTCCAGGGACCTGGAAGGACAGTGAGTGAATTCTCCTTGTGCTAAATTGTGCTTAAAAAAAACATTTTTTCTAGGGACAGAAAACTGTAGGTAGGGAGAGTGTCAGTTTCTTTCACTGTCAAAGTCCTTGTTTCCAGGGACCTGGAAGGACAGTGAGTGAATTCTCCTTGTGCTAAATTGTGCTTAAAAAAAACATTTTTTCTAGGGACAGAAAACTGTAGGTAGGGAGAGTGTCAGTTTCTTTCACTGTCAAAGTCCTTGTTTCCAGGGACCTGGAAGGACAGTGAGTGAATTCTCCTTGTGCTAAATTGTGCTTAAAAAAAACATTTTTTCTAGGGACAGAAAACTGTAGGTAGGGAGAGTGTCAGTTTCTTTCACTGTCAAAGTCCTTGTTTCCAGGGACCTGGAAGGACAGTGAGTGAATTCTCCTTGTGCTAAATTGTGCTTAAAAAAAACATTTTTTTCTAGGGACAGAAAACTGTAGGTAGGGAGAGTGTCAGTTTCTTTCACTGTGAAAGTCCTTGTTTCCAGGGACCTGGAAGGACAGTGAGTGAATTCTCCTTGTGCTAAATTGTGCTTAAAAAAAACATTTTTTCTAGGGACAGAAAACTGTAGGTAGGGAGAGTGTCAGTTTCTTTCACTGTCAAAGTCCTTGTTTCCAGGGACCTGGAAGGACAGTGAGTGAATTCTCCTTGTGCTAAATTGTGCTTAAAAAAAACATTTTTTCTAGGGACAGAAAACTGTAGGTAGGGAGAGTGTCAGTTTCTTTCACTGTGAAAGTCCTTGTTTCCAGGGACCTGGAAGGACAGTGAGTGAATTCTCCTTGTGCTAAATTGTGCTTAAAAAAAACATTTTTTCTAGGGACAGAAAACTGTAGGTAGGGAGAGTGTCAGTTTCTTTCACTGTCAAAGTCCTTGTTTCCAGGGACCTGGAAGGACAGTGAGTGAATTCTCCTTGTGCTAAATTGTGCTTAAAAAAAACATTTTTTCTAGGGACAGAAAACTGTAGGTAGGGAGAGTGTCAGTTTCTTTCACTGTCAAAGTCCTTGTTTCCAGGGACCTGGAAGGACAGTGAGTGAATTCTCCTTGTGCTAAATTGTGCTTAAAAAAAACATTTTTTCTAGGGACAGAAAACTGTAGGTAGGGAGAGTGTCAGTTTCTTTCACTGTCAAAGTCCTTGTTTCCAGGGACCTGGAAGGACAGTGAGTGAATTCTCCTTGTGCTAAATTGTGCTTAAAAAAAACATTTTTTCTAGGGACAGAAAACTGTAGGTAGGGAGAGTGTCAGTTTCTTTCACTGTCAAAGTCCTTGTTTCCAGGGACCTGGAAGGACAGTGAGTGAATTCTCCTTGTGCTAAATTGTGCTTAAAAAAAACATTTTTTCTAGGGACAGAAAACTGTAGGTAGGGAGAGTGTCAGTTTCTTTCACTGTGAAAGTCCTTGTTTCCAGGGACCTGGAAGGACAGTGAGTGAATTCTCCTTGTGCTAAATTGTGCTTAAAAAAAACATTTTTTCTAGGGACAGAAAACTGTAGGTAGGGAGAGTGTCAGTTTCTTTCACTGTCAAAGTCCTTGTTTCCAGGGACCTGGAAGGACAGTGAGTGAATTCTCCTTGTGCTAAATTGTGCTTAAAAAAAACATTTTTTCTAGGGACAGAAAACTGTAGGTAGGGAGAGTGTCAGTTTCTTTCACTGTGAAAGTCCTTGTTTCCAGGGACCTGGAAGGACAGTGAGTGAATTCTCCTTGTGCTAAATTGTGCTTAAAAAAAACATTTTTTCTAGGGACAGAAAACTGTAGGTAGGGAGAGTGTCAGTTTCTTTCACTGTGAAAGTCCTTGTTTCCAGGGACCTGGAAGGACAGTGAGTGAATTCTCCTTGTGCTAAATTGTGCTTAAAAAAAACATTTTTTCTAGGGACAGAAAACTGTAGGTAGGGAGAGTGTCAGTTTCTTTCACTGTCAAAGTCCTTGTTTCCAGGGACCTGGAAGGACAGTGAGTGAATTCTCCTTGTGCTAAATTGTGCTTAAAAAAAACATTTTTTCTAGGGACAGAAAACTGTAGGTAGGGAGAGTGTCAGTTTCTTTCACTGTGAAAGTCCTTGTTTCCAGGGACCTGGAAGGACAGTGAGTGAATTCTCCTTGTGCTAAATTGTGCTTAAAAAAAACATTTTTTCTAGGGACAGAAAACTGTAGGTAGGGAGAGTGTCAGTTTCTTTCACTGTCAAAGTCCTTGTTTCCAGGGACCTGGAAGGACAGTGAGTGAATTCTCCTTGTGCTAAATTGTGCTTAAAAAAAACATTTTTTCTAGGGACAGAAAACTGTAGGTAGGGAGAGTGTCAGTTTCTTTCACTGTGAAAGTCCTTGTTTCCAGGGACCTGGAAGGACAGTGAGTGAATTCTCCTTGTGCTAAATTGTGCTTAAAAAAAACATTTTTTCTAGGGACAGAAAACTGTAGGTAGGGAGAGTGTCAGTTTCTTTCACTGTGAAAGTCCTTGTTTCCAGGGACCTGGAAGGACAGTGAGTGAATTCTCCTTGTGCTAAATTGTGCTTAAAAAAAACATTTTTTCTAGGGACAGAAAACTGTAGGTAGGGAGAGTGTCAGTTTCTTTCACTGTGCAAGTCCTTGTTTCAAGGGACAGAGAAGGACACCTGAAGGTAGCCCTTATTGCTTTTTTCCCATCTCCCTGCAGGCCATCTATTAGAATGTCTGGAAGGCAAACAAGGAGAGGCAGACAGTCAGGAGGCAATAAAAGAGGGCAAGCAGGCTCTGTGTCTGGGGGCAACAGTGCTGGTCGTGGACGCGGTGCATTGTCATCAGCACATGGCCATGGGACACGCTTGTCCTTCTTTTCGGCAGCTGGACATGTTGAGCCACATCATGCCGAAGACTTGGTAGAGTGGATAACCAAGCCCTCCTCCTCCTCCTCATCCTCTCTCACCCAGGCTCAGGGTACTGGAAAAGCAGCTGCCAAAGCGTCCTCTTCCCTGGTATCAATGTCAGACTCATCATCAGTCACTCCTTCCCTAGACCCACCATGTCCTCCTCCTGAGGAGTCCCCCGAACTGTTTCAGCACAGTGTTGGGTACATGCTCCAGGAGGATGCCCAGCGTTTCGAAGGGTCTGATGATGAAACCCAGCTAGAGGAAGGCAGTAGCGTGAGAGCAGACAGAGGGGATGCTCAAGAAGGACACCAATCTGGCAGTCATGTTCCAGCAGCTGCAGCATACTGCCAGATTGGCTCCAGTGATGAGGAGGGAGGTGATGATGAGGTCACTGACTCCACGTGGGTGCCTAATAGGAGAGAGGAGGAGGAGGAGGATGAGGAGGAGGCACATCTCCAACGAAGCAGGATGCCCTTTGGTGGCCAGCGTAAGGGCAGTACACCGACGGAATCACACCGCAGAGCTCCGCCTGTGCAGGGCGCTGCCTCTGCCCGTCATTCAAAAAGTTCTTTGGTGTGGGCCTTTTTTGAGGCTAGTGCATCAGATCGCACAGCTGCTGTTTGCAACATATGTCTCAAGCGTATATCGCGTGGCCAAAACATCAGCCGCTTGGGTACCACATGCCTGACCAGACATATGTTGACCTGCCATGCAGCTCGTTGGCAAGCCTACCTCAAAGACCCACACCAAAGAACAAAGCGGACCTCTCCTTGCACCGCATCAGCTGGGATCTCCAACCCCACTATAACTTCAGTCCTCTCTGAAACATGCACTGAGAGGAATGAAGGTGTAGAATTAGGTGTGTCACAGCCAAGTACTTGCGGCCACTCTGCTAGCAGTACACCGACGTCCGATTCTAGCAGGCAAATTTCCCTGCCCCAGCTGCTGGACCGTCGAAAGAAGTTCACTCCCAGCCATCCACATGCCCAGCGGTTGAATGCTAGCTTGGCTAAATTGCTAGCGCTTCAACTGCTGCCTTTTCAGTTGGTAGACTCGGCCCCCTTCCGTGAGTTTGTGCAATGTGCGGTTCCTCAGTGGCAGGTTCCCAAACGCCACTTTTTCTCATGGAAGGCTATTCCGGCTCTCTACCGGCATGTGGAAGGCAATGTCTTGGCCTCGCTGGACAGGGCGGTCAGCGGTAAGGTGCATATTACCGCTGACTCATGGTCCAGCAGGCATGGACAGGGACATTACCTTTCTTTCACGGCCCATTGGGTCACTCTTTTGGCAGCTGGGAAGGATGCAGGACAAGGTGCAGTAGTGTTGGAGGTTGTCCCACCGCCACGCCTCCAAAATGCTACTACTGGTTGTGACACACCTCTCTCCTCCACCCCCCCTCTTCTTCTTCCTCCATGGCCTCTTCCTGTGGTTTGTCCTATGAACCAGCGGTGCTCCGTAGCCGTTCACGGGGCTACGCAAGTACGCAGGCAAAAAGATGCCATGCCGTGCTTGCGCTGGTGTGTTTGGGGGACAGAAGCCACACTGGGGCAGAGGTCCTGTCTGCTCTGCAGGGCCAGGCCGAGAGGTGGTTGACGCCACGCCAGCTTAAGCCAGGAATGGTGGTTTGCGACAATGGCACCAACCTCCTCTCCGCCCTCCGACAGGGACAACTGACCCATGTGCCCTGTGTGGCTCACGTCCTTAACCTGGTGGTGCAGCGGTTCTTGGGCAGGTACCCGGGCTTACAGGATGTCCTGAGGCAGGCCAGGAAAGTCTGTGTGCATTTCCGCAGATCTTATAATGCCAGTGCTCGCCTGGCTGAGCTGCAAAAGGAGTTGAACCTGCCCAAGAACCGCCTTATATGTGACATGCCCACCAGGTGGAACTCAACGTTGGCCATGCTGCAGCGGCTGCACACGCAGCAGAGGGCCATCAATGAGTACCTGTGCGACTACGGCACCAGGACAGGGTCAGGGGAGCTTGGTTTTTTTTCTCCATGCCAGTGGGGCATGATCAGGGATGCATGCACTGTCCTGGCACCATTTGAGGAGGCCACGAGGATGGTGAGCAGTGACAGTGCATGCATCAGTGACACTGTACCTCTTGTCCACCTGTTGGAGCACACGCTGCGTGGAATAATGGACAGGGCACTTGAGGCAGAACAGAGGCAGGAAGAGGAGGACTTCCTTGCCTCTCAAGGCCCCCTTTACCCAGACAGTGTTCCTTCTGTCCCACCCATCGCACAGGAAGAGGAGGAGGAGGAGGAGGAGGAGGAGGATTGTGTCAGCATGGAGGTGGAGGCTGGCACTCAGCATCATCAGCAGCAGTCTTTTAGGGATGATTTACAGTCCCAAGAAACCAGTGGACTTGTACGTGGCTGGGAGGAGGTGGCTGCGGATCATGTCGTCCTTAGTGACCCAGAGGACTCCGGAGCGAATGCCTCAGCAAACCTACGCTGCATGGCCTCCCTGATCCTGCAAAGTCTGCGGAAGGATCCTCGTATTCTTCGGATCAAGGAGAGGGACCATTACTGGCTGGCCACTCTCCTTGATCCACGGTACAAGGGTAAGGTTGCGGACCTTATGTTACCGTCGCAGAGGGAGCAGAGGATGAGACAACTCCGGGAGGCCTTGCAGAAAGGTCTGTGCAACGCGTTCCCAGAGACTGGGAGGTTACAAACTCCTGGTCCTGGACAACGAGTTGCTGAGGCTTCGGCCAGTCAAAGAAGGAGCGGTGGGGAAGGTGGCCGTCTGACCGATGCGTTCAGACAATTCTTTAGTCCGCAGCCCCAAAGTATGATCGGTTCCAGCAACCATCGCCAGCGTCTGATAAACATGGTGCAGGAATATCTAGGGGCAAGGTCAGACTTGGACACCTTCCCCACCGAAAATCCTCTGGCTTACTGGGTCTTGAGGATGGATCACTGGCCAGAGCTTGCACAGTATGCAATTGAGCTACTGGCCTGTCCTGCATCCAGCGTTCTTTCGGAACGCACATTCAGTGCTGCTGGAGGATTTGTCACGGATCACAGGGTGCGCCTGTCCACCGACTCGGTTGATCGACTGACTTTCATCAAGATGAACCAGTCTTGGATCACCACCAGCTACCACACACCTGATGCTGATATAACAGACTAATTGATTTTAACATGTCACATCCCTTCAAGACTGATGCTGATGCTGAGTGCCTGTGCTGTTATGTTGACTGGCTATCCTCCTCCTCCGAGTCCTCAATGATACGATTGATGATGATAGCTTGGAAGATCATTTTTGTTTATGGGTGCCGCCACCAGTGGCTAAGGCCCAATTTTTCAGCCCCTGTTTTACAGGGGCGTGTAATTAAAAAATTTTTAGCAATAATTTGCCATAGGGCTCATTGCTGTGCTCCAAGTACAGTATCTGTGAGGGGTTGGAGTGTTGTGGCACCAGTGCCTAAGGCCCAATTTTTCAGCCCCTGTTTAACAGGGGCGTGTCATTACAATTTTTGAAGCAATACTTTGCAACAGGGCTCATTGCTGTGCTCCAAGTACAGTATCTGTGAGGGGTTGTAGTGTTGTGCCACCAGTGCCTAAGGCCCAATTTTTCAGCCCCTGTTCAACAGGGGCATGCAATTACAATTCTTGATCTAATAATTCACAGCAGGGTCCATTGCTGCACCCACCAAGAGTAACTCTGAGGGCTTACAGTCTTGTGGCAACGCCACCACCACCACCACCACGAAAGGCCCAATTTTTCAGCCCCTGTTCAAAAGGGGCATGTAATTACAATTCTTGATCTAATAATTCACAGCAGGGCCCATTGCTGCACCCACTAAGAGTAACTGTCAGGGCTTACAGTGTTGTGGCCCCAGCACCACCATCAAAGCCCCAATTTTTACTACCACTGTTCAACAATTATATGTAATTAAAATTCCTGATATAATAGTTGACAGCAGGGCGTTCCAGCACCAACCAAGAGTAACTGAGTGCTTACAGTGTTGTGCCAACACCAACAACTAAGGGGCCTATTTCTGCAGAGTATATACGGCAGGTCCCTACTTTCAAACATCCAACTTACAAACGACTCCTACTTGCAAACGAAAGAAGACAACAGGAAGTGAGAGGAAATCTACCCCTAGAAAGGAAAATTCTCTCCTGTAAGAATAAATATGGGAGAAAGGGGTCTCATCTGTACTGATGCTTTATCAGCAATCCTTGTTTCAAGAAAAACACCACATTTCAAAAACAGTTGTCATTAGGACGGAAAGTGAGGTGAAATGTTCTGAACAGGGGCACAGACAGCAAAACAAATGTTACAGGGGTGATAACCCTTACCTATGTTTCCCAAAAAGTTTAAAAATAGATTTTTGGGCTGGAGCTACACTTCAACAATGTACCTGTTCAAAATTACAAACACATTCTACATAAGAACAAACCTACAGTCCCTGTCTTGTATGCACCGCCTGTATACGGCTGTTCAGAGTATATAGGGCCTTTTTTATTTTATGTGTGGGGTTCCCCTTAATATCCATACAAGACCCAAAGGGGCTGGTAATGGGCTGGGGTAGGGGGGGGGGTGTTGATGGGGTAGCTATGCCATTTTTCCTAAAGATTTTCATCCATATTACCGGGACCAGACATTGCATTAAAGCCGCAAGCAGTTTTAAATGACTTTTTTCCCTTTAGAAATGTTATTTTGTGCAGGGACAGTTCTAAACACGGGAAACACGTGGCACTTCACAGGCATACTTTAGACACCCCCCAGGTACGATATTTAAAGGAATATTTGACTTTTTTTTTTCACTTTATGCATCATTAAAATGACTGCTCCCGAAAAACGACCGTTTTTAAAACTTCTTTTTGCATTGATACATGTCCCCTGGTGCAGAACCCGGGTTCCCAAACCCTTTTTAGGACAATAACATGCATAATAGTTGTTATAATTAGCACTTTAGAATTCGAACGTTCGCATCCATTGTATTTAATAGGGTTCTAATGTTCGTTCGAACTTTCGGTCCGTTCGCGGGTTCTGGTGCGAACCGAACCCGGGGGTGTTCGGCTCATCACTAATTGGTAATAAGCTCTGCATGGTTTGAGATTACCAGGTTCAAGAGATCGTCATTCCTAGTCGGGACCTCAATAAACTGGACCATAAAATTGGCTTGTAATAGGTTTATATATTTTTGCCCTTTAACTGTCCCAGCAGTGCCATTTCTTCAGTCCTTTTTCGGGTAGTTAAAAACCTCCATAATTATCACTGTACCAGCACTTGCAACCCTTTCCATCTGTGCAAGGAGCTGACTCCAGTGACAACCTTTGTAGTACGCAAACCCATGTACAGTTCCACCCATAATGCTTCAGACTCATCACACTCTCCATCAACCAGGTCCTCTTTCATACTCGTTTTGAGATCACTTCTCACATAGAGACAGACACCACCACCCCTCCGTTTTACCCTGTCTTTCCGAAAGAGAGTATAGCCAGGAATATTAATAGCCCAGTCATGAGAAAAATTAAGCCAAGATTCAGCAATAAAAATTAGATCATAGTTCTCCTCTTGCAAAAAGAGCTTCCAACGTATTGAATAAAGGGGTCACATTATGGGGCCACTTTCCTGAGATTGCGGCCTCCCTAGCACAAATTTAAAAGGTAAATTATTAAGTTAGGTTTAGCTGCATTAGTACAGTGGGGTTAGGGGCCCCGCCCCTTTTGGGGCCGGTCCACAAGGAAGCAAGAAGAGCCAATCAGGTTTCAGGGAACTTTCTGGATTTTCGGATTGCTTATAAAAGGGCCAGCAGGCGCAGGGTTCTGCCTCTTTTCAGCTGAACAAGCAGGAAGATTTGAGCTCTTACCTTACACAGAACATCTTACATGATGGAAGCGCTGGTGATGCAGCTATTAGAGAAAGCTGGCAGCTCAGGAGGAGAGGCATGGCTAAGACGCTGCCTGGAGTCAGCCCCGGAGGAAGAAGGATGGCTGCTGGAGCAAGAGGGTGGAGACTTGGTAGTGAGCGGCGAGAGGAGGAATGACACTGACATGGTGCAGGGAGTTCCTGAACCAGCTCCGCCTGCAAAAGCGAGGAGACGCGCACCGCCGGAGAGGGAAGGAGGGGCTTCCGCAGAAGCTACAGACACCCGTGCGCCGCTAGTGATGCTGAGGGAAGATGGCGGCGGTGTGACGTCACGAGGCCGCCGCGGAGGTCAGAAGAGGCGGACCTGTTCGCAGTCGCCGGCTGGAAGAGGAGGACGGCGCGGCCAGCCGCAGCAGGCCGCACAGGACAGTCGGGGGAGACAGCGCGCGCAGCGGTCTCCCGGGAACCAGCGCTTAGAGTGTCAGCAAGGCACTCAGAACACAGACATGCCACAGCATGCAACAGGTGAGCAGATGCTACAGGTGCAAGACCCCCCTTCAATGCTGGAGCAGGTGGCTCAGCAGCAGGTGTTGCAGGCTCCAGCTGGTGGTGAGTTAAACCAATTGCATGTACTATCTGGTTTGGTAGGCTCTTTGTCTTCCATAATACAATCACTGTCTAAAGGTTCAGCACCTGCTGTGTCTGCTGCTTCTATTTCTGTTAACCCTTCTGTGTCATCTCTTACTCCAGTACTGTCTAGTCTGCCTGTCAGCTTACTATCTCAGCTAGATAAAGTTTCTGCTATGCAGTCTGACAAATCAGCTCCTGAGCTCTTGCAGACGGCTGGGCAAAGGTTACTGGTCCCTGAGATATATATGAAAGATTCCATGCCATGTGAAATGTCCCCTTTAGGATACCATTTAAGTGTAAATGTTAAGGAAAAGATTTGGAAAGGGGAATATGTTGACATTCTTTCTCTCCTGCCTGCGCATAAAGAATTTGTTAGAACAGAAAGGAGGGGGGAGGAGAGAAGCGAAGAAGAAAGGTGCAGGGCAATCCCTAGGTCGTTTAACAATTGGCTTCAAGCCTTTTGTATTTATTCTGGCATTATGGCGGAGAAGCACCCGGAAAGGTGTGGGGGGCTTTTCCAGCATCTAGATCACATCTTGGAAGCCTATAAAAATTTTGGGGGCCTGGGGTGGTTTTTCTATGACGAATCCTTTCGTCAGAAACTGTCCATTCACCCGTCTCTAAGGTGGGGTATGAAAGATGTGGGCTTGTGGCTCAATTTGATTGTGCCACAAAGGCAGGTAGCGCCTAGACAACCCGCTGCGACAGGGTCGACAGCGGCCTTTAGGAAAGGCTGCTGTTTTGCATTTAATGACAGCCAGTGCCGCTGGAATAATTCGTGTAAATACAGACACGAATGTGCCATTTGTGCGGGGACGCACCCAGCGGCAAAATGTTTTAAGCGGAATGCAGTGACAGGAGCTAGCCCGGTCCAGCATATTTTTCCCAAAAGCCTGCACGCCAGTGAGGCTGGAAAAAATGCGCCCGTGGCTGGACATCTACCCAAACAGGGAGAAGGCTTGTTTACTCAGTAAAGGTTTTGATCAGGGTTTCCCGTTGCCTTCCTTTTCGGGGGAGGGGTGTAAATTGGTAGGTAATTTGAAATCTGTAGATCAATTTCCCCAGGTGGTAAGGGATAAGTTATGTAAAGAACTAAAGGAAGGTAGAATTGCTGGCCCTTTTGAGCACCCCCCTTCTATAATTTTCGGATTTCCCCATTAGGGGTAGTGCCAAAACGGGAACCCAATGAATTTCGTATTATACACCATCTATCCTTTCCAAAAGGTGACTCCTTGAACGATGAGATTGACGGGAGCCTATGCTCAGTGTCGTATGCCACATTCGAAGAAGCGATTGGTAAGATCAGGAGGTTTGGCCCTGGGGCCTTGTTGGCGAAGGCTGACATAAAATCCGCATTTCGCCTCTTGCCCGTCTCCCCGGAGGCTTTCAACTCGTTGGGGTTTTATTTTGAGGGTCAATACTTTTTTGACATGTGTCTCCCGATGGGGTGTTCGTTGTCATGATCCTACTTTGAATCATTCTCTACATTTCTCCACTGGGTACTTGGCATCCGATCTGGGCTGGATGGTGCGGTGCACTATCTAGATGATTTTTTGTTTGTTGGCCCAGCAGACTCTAGTTTGTTCTGACTTGTTGCTGTCATTTCAGGCCATGGCTTTTGAATTTGGAGTACCGTTGGCTGAGGGAAAAACTTGCTTGCCAAGCACTTCATTGGAGTTTTTGGGCATAGAGATAGATACTTGCGGTATGGAATTTCGTTTGCCGAAAAAAAAATTTAGTAAATTAAAATGGTTAATCACGACGGTGTTGCGGAAAAAGAAGGTACGCTTGAAAGAAATACAGTCGCTGCTGGGGGTTCTGGCATTTGCGTGCAGAATCATGCCTGTTGGCAGAATATTTTTGCGTCGGCTTTACCTGGCGATTTCAGGCTTGAAATCTCCTTTGGATCATGTTAGAATAACGGCCCCCATTAAGGAAGATCTTTTGGTTTGGGCCAACTTTCTTGACGGATATAACGGTAGGTCCTTTTTTCAGGCGGAATTTGTTGTGGCAAAGGATTTTTGTTTATTTACGGATGCAGCTGGCTCCAAAGGCTTCGGTGCCATCTGGAGATCGCACTGGTGTTGCGCGGCTTGGCCGGAGCCTTGGGTGAGTTCGGGAGTGACCAGGAACGTGGTATTGCTAGAATTATTTCCAATATTAGTGGCATTGGAGTTGTGGGGCTCAGAGTTCGCTAATAGACGCATCTTGGTGGAAACGGATAACAAGGGTGTATTATATGCAGTGAACTGCCTTTCATCCAGTTCTTTGCCGGTAATCAAAATCTTGCGTCAGGTGGTCTTCAGATGCCTCAAATTTAATATTTGGTTGAAGGCTAGGTATACCCCGGGGATATTGAATAATATAGCTGATTCTCAATCTCGTTTTCAGGAGGAGCGTTTTCGGAGTCTGCTGCCGGAGGCGGACGCAGTTGGCAACTCATGCCCGGCCTATCTGTGGGAGATGATCTGAGTACTGTGACGAATGCTATTAAAAGCTCTTTAGCTCCTAGAACCTGGTCGAGTTACTCGGCAGCCTGGAGCAGCTGGATATCCTTTGCAAGTGCTGAAGGTGGTCAGTTTGATAAGCCTTCGGAAGGTACCATTTTGGCTTTTATGTCAAGTTTAATGCGGCAGCAACTTTCACATAGTTATGTGACAAGAACGCTGGCCGGTATGTCCTTTTTCTTCCGTTTATTGGGTCTGAGACCTTGTTCTTCTTATTTTTCTGTAAAACAGGCACTGAAGGGATACAAGAGATTGACGTTTGTCATAGATGATAGGAGACCGATTTCTCTTGACATTCTCGGTGGCCTTTGCAGAATGACTTCAGTGGTTTGTTTTTCCTCCTACGAGGCCTTATTATTCAGGACAGCTTTTGTGCTTGCATTTTTTGGGGCATTTTGCATCTCGGAATTAATTCCAGTGAGCAAACAAGGTGGTTCGGGTGTGCGATTTGACCAGGTGCTAGTTGATCAATCGGGTGTTCATGTGTGGCTGCAGTATTCCAAAACAGACCAATATGGTAAGGGTAGATGGGTTCATCTAAAAGAACAAAATGAGAGCTTATTGTGCCCGGTAGCCTTGGTTAAACAATTTATGGGGCTTAGGCCTCCCGGGGAGGGAATTTTTCTCATTCATGCTAATTTATTGCCCCTGACGAAATACCAATTCGATGCAGTTTTAAAAAAGAGTTTGGGTGCCATGGGTTTAAGTCATTTTAAGTTTTCCTCCCACTCCTTTCGGATTGGCGCAGCTTCGGAGGCGGCCCGATCGGGCGTCTCCGAATCAGATATCAAGGCATTGGGTGGGTGGAAGTCAAAATGTTTTAAGTTGTATGTTCGTCCTAATTTGTTTATTTAATTTTAGGTACCCAGCACACAGTGTGGATTTTGGGGCATTCATTTATTTATTGGGCACAACAAAGAGCGGCTCAACGCAACTATTCATCAAATTTATCCTTGCACCCGGACTCATTTTGTTTGTTCTGGAAAGGTATAAGAGGCCTTCAATGGCCGCAACTGGATTTGCATGTGTCTAGGTTATGTCAGCTGTGGCCATTGCCATCCATACTGATAATTCATTTGGGAGGTAACGATTTGGGAAATGTTAACACTTTGGACTTATTATTTATGATTAAGCGTGACCTGCATCGCTTCAGTGCGACTTTCCCAGGTACAACCTTAGTTTTTTCAGAAGTGGTTCCTCGTCCTTCATGGCTCTCCTCTGCGCAGAGGAGGGTGATGGAAAAAATGAGGAAGAGAGTCAATAGGGCTCTCGAAAAGTTCATGCCCCAAGTTGGGGGACTGTCTTATAGGCACATGGACTTGGAAGGGGGATATCCAGGTCTGTACAGACTGGATGGGGTGCACTTATCAGAAGTAGGAAATGACATTTTTAATGTTGGTCTGCAGAGCATGATCGAAAAGGCCGCGACGATTGGGGTGTGCCGGTCTTGATGCTCAAGACCGGCGTGTGGGGACTTTTATGTATCTTTGAAGTTGTGCTACTGCTCGAGTTCTAACAACTGAGCAGGTAGAAATATGTTATTGGATGATTTATGAAGTTTGGAATGATAATAAAGATTTATGGAAAATTATTTGTGAAAAACCAATAAAGGTGTCGCGGCCAAGTTTTTGCCATTTAAAAAATGTGTTCAGTTATTTATTTTAGTTAAGTTGTATCTGGGGAAGTTCTGGTTTGGGCGGGTGGGGCCTGCAATCTCATGAATAAAGGGGTCACATTATGGGGCCACTTTCCTGAGATTGCGGCCTCCCTAGCACAAATTTAAAAGGTAAATTATTAAGTTAGGTTTAGCTGCATTAGTACAGTGGGGTTAGGGGCCCCGCCCCTTTTGGGGCCGGTCCACAAGGAAGCAAGAAGAGCCAATCAGGTTTCAGGGAACTTTCTGGATTTTGGGATTGCTTATAAAAGGGCCAGCAGGCGCAGGGTTCTGCCTCTTTTCAGCTGAACAAGCAGGAAGATTTGAGCTCCCTCCCTCCCGCCCCAGTCGCGTACACTTTTATGTGGTGGGTCACCCTGGATCCAGGGGGGACTTTTATTTATCTTTGAAGTTGTGCTACTGCTCGAGTTCTAACAACTGAGCAGGTAGAAATATGTTATTGGATGATTTGTGAAGTTTGGAATGATAATAAAGATTTATGGAAAATTATTTGTGAAAAACCAATAAAGGTGTCGCGGCCAAGTTTTTGCCATTTAAAAAATGTGTTCAGTTATTTATTTTAGTTAAAAAGTGTGGCGCCAATGAATGATGAGAAAGAACCTCAACCGTGCAATATACTGAAATAAGTATATGTAAATTTTAAATTGAACACAATGTAGTGATAAATATACCCTGTGACATGTGCATAATATACAATTTACATGTCCGAGAAGGACAATACTGAAGCATGAAGGGAGTGCTTTTCGATTTGGGATTGGATCGTTCTTGATAAAATAGAAGTGCTGCCAGCTCTAAGAGGAGGCGTTCTACAGACTCCGGTTGTCGCTCCCCTGTCTCTGGAAGAGACAAAGCCTGAAAGATCCATCCGCCGTACGGCGCATTGGATCCATCATAGCTGGTAAGAGTATCCCTTTCTCCTTTATGGATCCATGGTGAAGGCACTCCCGGGTGAAAGTATATACCTAGTGGTCTACTACATCCAACATACTTCCCGGTATACGGATAAGGTTATCCCAAGTTCTTCGGGAGATTCTTTGCTGGAACTTTCCTTTAGTGTATGACCATTATATTGGCAGACACTCATCAAAGTTACCCCATATGAACTTGACACCCATTATAATTAAGTTTTGTTTGTTTTGTTTGTATATGCACGATATAGCTATTGGTTCACCACCTGCTGACTGTCAGTAGAGACAGGTGGATGAGGCATCGTTTTATGCTATATGGTATTTTCATGTAAATTGTATATTATGCCCATGTCACAGGGTATATTTATCACTACATTGTGTTCAATTTAAAATTTACATATACTTATTTCAGTATATTGCACGGTTGAGGTTCTTCCTCATCATTCATTGGCGCCACACTTTTTAAATATTTATTTAACCTTTTCCTGTCTGATTTTGAGTGGTTGGCTGCACATAACTAGTTTTCTATTATAGGATTGGCGCAGTACTACACATTTTTATATTTATTTTAGTTACGTTGTATCTGGGGAAGTTCTGGTTTGGGCGGGTGGGGCCTGCAATTTCATTATTTTGCTAGGCAGACTTCTGGCATTGGTGAACATTTTGTCACAATTTGCAAATGTTTGTTGCAAATTTTTTTTTTTGTAAAAAAGTACCATTTCCAATGGTTGTTTGTAACATAGGAACCTTCATATCATGTGCCATAGTCCTCCCCCCATCTTTCCCCATTCTACCCACCAATAGGGGCTGACCCCTGTCTGACCCCATTATAAACAAATTCACCCTCTATTATAACTAGAGATTTCATATTATTGTTAAGATGTGGGTGTTGTTTCCATATTTAAATCTATGTGTTCATTGTTCAATAATGGTTCCAAACTGAACTTGAAGATTAAAAAGAGTGTGGCAGAAATACATAGTTACCTGTATGCTTGTGATAGGAACCATTGCTTTATAAGCTAGATTGTAAAAATAAAAATACTAAAAAATATCTCATTGTAAATCAGTGTAGTGGGTCATTTTAATTTCACTGTTATCTATAGGAGAAGATGCTGTGTTCTACATAGTATATAATGATCACAGTGCCCATGGAGACCTGGTTCACACCTATGCAGATTGCATTTTGCATATTCCAGGTGCATTTTGCTTTTTTAATACACGTTTTTGATCCGTTGAAGTATATGGAAAAAAAAAACTGAAAAAGTCCCTGGCCCTTTCCATAAAATGCACAGATGTGAACGTGACCAATAGAAAACCATGTTAAATGGACTGTAGTGTGTTTCTGCAAAACTGAAAACGTGCTAAAAAATGCATAGGTGTGAACCAGGCCTAAAGCTGGATACACACTATACAATTTTCTGTAGATTTTTTCCTTTAGATTTACTAAAACCATATAATATGAGGTCAAACCTTAAGGCCCATTTCACACGGGCGGCTGTTCTGCCGCAGTTAAAAGCATGTTTTGTTATTTTGAAATTCAGAGAATCCTGGCACAGCGTTCACTTGCAGTTGTACATTGCGATTAGCTGAGTTTACGTGTCGCTGCGTTTAGCCACGTTAAGCTGCGTTGGAACATTCTTGCCATTTCTGTTCCACTGTTCCTTTGCTTTCTGTTGTTTTTCTTTCCTTGTTGCCACTGCTATCTGCAGGTGAAAAAGTACACTGCGATTACCTGCAGATAGCTGCAGATAGCTGCAATAAATCATTCCTGGACGCAGTCAAATTTATTTTTTCTATCTGCACCAAACCCAATGTATTGAAACTGTTGCTAAACGCAGTGTGTGAATGGGGACATAGGAAAGCATTGTGTGAGTTTAGCTGCGGTAGATAACTTGATCTTAAAAGCTGAATTCTATCCGCCCGTGTGAAAGGGGCCTGATGCCGCGTACACACAATCGTTTTTAATGACGAGAAAAATGTCATTTTTGAAAATGGTCATTAACCACTTCAATACAGGGCTTTTTGTACCTATTCAATACCGGGCCTATTTTGGCACTTCTCTCCTACATGTACAAATCATCATTCTTTTGCTAGAAAATTACTCAGAACCCCCAAACATTATATATGCTTTTTTAGCAGACACCCTAGGGAATAAAATGACGGTCATTGCAACATATTTTCTTGCACAATATTTGCGCAATAATTTTTCAAACGCCTTTTTTAAAAAAAAAAAATGGTTTCATGAATTAAAAAATAACAAAACAGTAAAGTTAGCCCAATTTTTTGGGAACATATAAAAGATAATGTTACGCAGAGTAAATAGATACATAACATGTCACGCTTTAAAATTGCGCACACTCATGGAATGGTGCCAAACTTCGGTACTTAAAAATCTCCATAGGCGACGCTTTAATTTTTTTTACAGGTTACCAGGTTAGAATTACAGAGGAGGTCTAGTGCTAGAATTGTTGCATGCGCTCTAACGCACGCGGCGATACCTCACATGCGTGGTTTGAACGGCGTTTACATATGTGGGCGACTTACGTGTGCATTTGCTTCTGATCGCGAGCTACCGGGGACAGGGGCGTTTTAAATTTTTTTATTATTATTTATTTATTTATTTTACTTATTTATTTATTTTTTTACAATGATTTTACTTTTTTTTTTTTTTTTTTGATCACTTTTATTCCTATTACAAGGAATGTAAACATCCCTTGTAATAGGAATGTGTGTGACAGGTTCTCTTTATTGAGAGATGCGGGGTCAATAAGACCCCACATCTCTCCTCCAGGCTGGAAAGCATGAGATCAGTGAAAAAATTTTCACTGATCTCATACTTACAGCCGCAATGGCGGCTTTGTTTACATTTGAGGACCCGGGTGTGACGTCATCACATCGCGCCCGGGCCTCCGACGATCATAGAGATGACTGGTGACCATCTGGTCACCAGTCATCTCTATGCTCATCACGTGACTCCACCAACGATGCCGGAAGATTCGCTCCGGGTCCCCGATCGCACGGGGGAGCCCGGAGAAGCACCGGATGGCGGCGGGAGGGGGGGTGTCCCCTCCCGCCGCCTATAAGAACGATCAAGCAGCGGAACCGCCGCTATGATCGTTCTTATGGTGCACAGAATCGCCGGCACTTTAAAAGGATATCCGAATGATGCCTCTAGCTGCAGGCATCATTCAGATATCCCCCTACAAAGCCGAGGACGTCATATGACGTCCACCCAGGATGGGAGGTCCCTACTGTGGACGTCATTTGTCTATGGCTGGGTAGGGAAGTGGTTAAAAATCATCGTGTGTGGGCTTTCCAGCATTTTTCCTGACGAGAAAAACGCAGAGAATCACGACGAGAAAAACTGGAACATGCTCTAATTTTTCACGTCGTTTTTTACATCGTCGTTTTTCTCGTCATGAAAAACGGCCGTGTGTGGGCTTTAACATGAAAAAAATGCGCATGCTTAGAATCAAGTATGAGACGGGAGCGCTTGTTCTGGTAAAACTAGCGCTCGTAATGGAGATAGCACATTCGTCACGCTGTAACGGACTGAAAAGCACGAGGCTGAAAAGCGCGAATCGTCGCTTAACAAACTTTACTAACATAAAGGGTGGCGCCATCCGAATGGAACTTCCCCTTTATAGTGCTGTCGTACGTGTTGGACGTCACTGCGCTTTACTCGAACATTTTTTCCACGATAGTGTGTAGGCAAGGCAGGCTTGAGAGGAAACACGAAAAATCAAGTCGAGAAAAATGCAGTTTTTTTCAATGACATTAAAAACGATCGTGTGTACGCGGCATAAGAGTTTCTATTTGTATGTAATCAGGCAGGCCCTTGCACTGCATGGTTTTGGTAAATCTAAAGGAAATCAGACAGCAAAAGTTGTATAGTGTGTATGGGGTCTTAGCGAGTGGTCTCTACCCTGCATAGATAATAACTGCCTGAGGCTGAATTCACACCTATGCATTTTTTGTGCTTTTTGCCTTTTGCATTTTGCAGATTTGCACTACAGTCCATTTAACATGGTTTACTATGGAACATGTTCTGCAGTGCAAATCTGCAAAATGCAAAAAGCACAAAAAATGCATAGGTGTGAATCCAGCCTTATTCAGTCTTATTTAGTTAGCAGTGCAGGTGGTAATGAAGCACAAGGTCAGGATACAATTGGAGAACCTTGACTCTGCTAACACAAGCTAACTGCTGCCTGACAAATGACTAGACATTGGAAATACAGTATGTTGGTACTGTAGCAGAACCACCAAAAATGGGGTCGCCATGTTGCAAATTTAGGGGCAGTCTGAGCAATAGTTTGGCTCAGACTCTACAATTCTGTTTAATATGGATTCTGCCCTGCCATGTTGTTGTCTGGTGTATAGCTCCCCTGGGCCTGTGGTGGCGCTGTTGCCCAGGTCTTGGGTTGAACCAGTGGTGACATTGTGGTGTGATTGGGTGTCCTCTTTCGGCTGCCGTGCGGTGGGCGGATTTCAGCCTGCTGTGCATGCTGGGAGAGGGTACACAAAGGGAAGACGCCAGAGGAGAGGAGGAGAGTGCAGGGGAGGACCCCCTGGTGGCGAAGTCGCACCCCTTGGCCTTGCTGGCCTGGGGTGCGTGAACTGGTCGAGGAGTCTCGGGCACCTTTGGCCCGAGGCTACGAAGTTCCAGGTAGGCCCAGTACCTTCAACTGGGTCTACAATCAACACACTGGAGTCCCGGGGAACCCGTGTGAGGGTGGCCCGCTCTGAAGGTGCGGAAACCGGGGGAGGACCTGTCCGATGGATCGGTGAAGGAATTCACAGTGAAGGAGAGGCCTGGTTACCTATCAGAGGGAAGGATTCGTGAGTTGCAGTATAGCTCCTGTAGTGTGTCCCACTGACACCTATGGTCTCTATTAATCTATGGGAGTTTCAAAGTTCTAACTCAGTAACTAAAGGATTCTGTGGCAGAGGATCTCTTGGACTTGTCCGTGAAGGGGACTAACTTCAAGAAACTGTTTGTGCTTCACTCCGGCTGCTAGAACTGTGAGAGGGATCTATCCGGGTGAGCAATACTCACTCAGGCTTGAGTGAAGAATAGGGTAACTGGGTACCGCATTCCTGAACCTGTCTCCCTACCTGCTTTTATCACTATCTTCAACCTATTCCCAAATCTGTTTCAAGCAAGATAAAAAATAAACTCGTCTGTTTGGAGTTTAAACATTGTCTGGACATTGGCCTTCTTTCAGGGAAAAGAACAGACTTTTCCCTATATTCTGGGGACGAGAACCAATGGAGGAGAGGTAACTCGCTGCAGGACCCAAAATTGTAAGAACACCGCTCTACCTCTACCAGGAGGATACGGGCATGTGGCACGGTGTCCCTTTATCTCTGCAAATTGAAGGTAGGCAGGAGAAAAGGGTCCGTGTGATACAGTACTTTACAAGAATACGTAAGAAAATGAGAACAAAATACAAAGGATAGTTGCACCTTGACTCAAAATTAATCAAATCTAGATATTTACAAAGGGCTTGCAGCAAACAGGCAGCCCCATCCCATTATTAACATTGTATTTGAAAATAGCAGTCTCTTTTAACAAACAAACTGACCACAGCTTTAAAGGGGTTGTAAAGGTTTGTTTTTTATTTTCTAAATAGGTTCCTTTAAGCTAGTGCATTGTTGGTTCACTTACCTTTTCCTTCGATTTTTCCTTCTAAATGTTTTTTTTTTTCTTTGTTTTCTTTGTCTGAATTTCGCACTTCCTGTTCCTCCTCAGTAAGCTGTTCTGGGTGACTCAACACCACTCGGATGAACCATCAGATAATGTCACGGAAGTGACATTACAGACAACACAAACACTGGGCTATGCGTTCCAACACTAATACTTCCCTTCTTACCTAGTATCATTTTTTAACAACCATGCTGAGCTACCTGTGGTGTTAGGTTCTGCATTGCTGGGACTTGTAGTGCCTATCCTGAGCTACCTGTGGTGTTAGGTTCTGCATTGCTGGGACTTGTAGCTCAGGATAGGCAGAACCTAACACCACAGGTAGCTCAGGATAGGCACTACAAGTCCCAGCAATGCAGAACCTAACACCACAGGTAGCTCAGCATGGTTGTTAAAAAATGATACTAGGTAAGAAGGGAAGTATTAGTGTTGGAACGCATAGCCCAGTGTTTGTGTTGTCTGTAATGTCACTTCCGTGACATTATCTGATGGTTTCGCTGAACTGTATTGCCGAAAATCCTTTGGAACGCACGGCGCAAGTGTTTGGAACGCTTCGCGCATGCGCAGTGCGAAATTTCTGCCCGCAACGTCACTTCCGCAGCATTCTGTGCTAGGGAGCAAAATATGACACTACACCGGCAAGCTTACTGAGGAGAAACAGGAAGTGAGAAATTCAGATAAAGAAAAAAAACACTTAGAAGGGAAATCGAAGGAAAAGGTAAGTGAACCAATAATGCACTAGCTTAAAGGAACTGTGACAGCAGGAAGGTAAAGTCACCTGGTTGCATCCAGGGGGGTAGATATATTTCGCCCAGATTCAGGCTTTACGCCGACTTATACAACTAGGTGGAGAGTTGTATAAGCCCAGCTGAGGCTAGTGGGCTCATGGATGATTCATACCTCTAGGGAGAGTGCTGGGCGTCGTGCAGGCAGGGAGTTGATGAGACCAGCTGAAGCTTGTCAGCTCGTTTAAGGCCTCTATATAAACTCCCAGCTTCATTAGGTGTTTGCTCATGCCTGGACCCAGACCTGTGTGGACTGTCTAGGGAGAGTGAACCCCTGTGCGGTGAGACAAAGCCTGTGTGGCTATTTGCTTGGACATTTAAAACCAGGGACTTAGGGACTAGGACAGCACTAGGCTGATCCCAGTTGTTAGTTAGGAAACCTGTATGTTTAGTCAGAGGTCAAGTTGACCAGGATTTATTTTGTTTATGTTTCTTTTGCTTTGCTGTGTTTTGTCACTGTAAATAGAAAATAAACCGCACCTTTTTGATTTTGAAAACCACAACCTCCGTTTGCTGGGCCTGTTTTTGTGTGGGGAGCCCATCCCGGGGGTCACACACACCCGCTGCCGAGCTAACCCCCTCACAGTTGGTGGAGAATTCGGGCAGTTTTTTTTAAGCCAGCATGGAGGAGATACTGAAGCAGCTGGCTCTAGCAAATGCCAATCAACAGCAGACAAATGCAGGTTTGCAAAAGAGCCTTGCAGCTCATCAACAGAGCCTTGCAGCTCAACAACAGAACTTCGCAGCCCAGCAGCAAGCTCATCAACAGAGCCTTGCAGCCCAGCAGCAGACAAACGCAACTTTGCAACAGAGTCTGGAGGCTCAGCAACAAGCCCAGCAGCAATCTGAGGCCCGCTTCATAGACCTGTTGCAGAAGCAAGAGCAGAGACTACAACAACAGATGGAAGCAGTAATGCAGCAACGTCCGCAGACCAGTGAGGAAAGCCGTCCCACTAATACCGCGTCCTTTGGGGTGAGTCGTTTATTGACAAAAATGACTGGAGAGGATGATCCAGAGGTATTTTTGACCACATTTGAAAGGACCGCTGAAAGAGAAAAGTGGCCTGAGGAGCAGTGGGCTGGACTGGTGGCTCCTCTGTTAACTGGTGAATCGCAGAAAGCTTACTATGACCTAGAGCCTAACCAAGCAAAAGACTATGTGATGCTAAAAGCGGAAATTTTGGCAAGGCTGGGTGTCACCCAGGCTGTCCGGGCTCAGCGTGTGCATAACTGGACTTTCCAGCTTGGAAAACCCCCCAGGTCTCAAATGTATGATCTCATTCACCTGAGCAGAAAGTGGCTACAGCCAGAGACTTTGTCCGCACCAAAGATTGTGGAACGTGTTATAATGGATCGGTTTTTGAGAGCTCTTCCTACTGCCATCCAAAAGTGGGTAAGCCATGGAGACCCAGAGACGGCCGGTGGACTTGTGGATCGTGTAGAGAAATACTTGGCTACAGAGAACCTGACGGCCTCTTCCAGAGACTCTCGGACTTTCCACCCTAAGACCAGATCATCCCCAGGGGCGGATAAGAGGATTCCAAGGGGTGAGGGTGGAGAGAGTGAGAGGGTGGGAGCTCTACCCAAAGGTTGGCAAGAACAGCCTGGGAAGTCAGGGGCTCAAGAGGCAGCCAAATGGATTGTTTGCTACCGCTGCCGGCAAGCGGGACATATTGCAGCAAATTGCCCGGTTATGGAGGAACACATGTAATGTGACTTTCTGACGGACCGACGTCAGTCGCTGTGTGCGACAGTCGCATGCACTGCCATTCGGGGAACTGAGAAACATTTATGCAAAATGTGTATTAATGGTAGAAATGTTGTGGTATTACTGGATTCAGGTAGCCTTGTGACCCTGATAAAGGCTGAATTAGTTAAAACAGAGGTCTCTGGGAATAGCAAGGTAGCTGTTATTTGTGTGCATGGGGACACCCGAGAGTATCCAGTGACTACAGTGTGTTTCGAGACCCCCAAAGGTACCCTCTCTCATCCAGTGGGCTTAGTATCTCAGTTACCGCATGACGCCATTGTGGGAAGGGATTTTCCGAAGTTCTGGGAACTGTGGGATGATCCTGAGCCCCCCACTGGTGCCCCTATGTACCAGGAATGTGATAGCCAGAACTCCCCTGAGAGTGGTGAGGACTCTCCGGAATTTCCCTTATCAGTATTGGCAGGGGAGACTCAAGAAACTGGAGAGGAGCCCACCTCCTCAGACGAAAACCTACCGTCTGTGGAGTTTTCTGATCTGGAGGTTCACAGGGAAAATTTTGCCACAGAACAGTTAAAAGACCCCTCCCTAATAAAGGCACGGGAAAACGTAGTGGAAATAGATGGCGAGTTAGTGAACCCAGATAATACCTGCACTTACCCATACTTCAGCGTAGAGAAGGACCTACTGTATCGGGTGGCAAAAAGGGCAGAAGAAACCGTTGAGCAGCTTGTGGTGCCCAAACCTTACAGGAAGTTGGTGTTGGAGTTGGCCCATGGGCACATTCTTGGAGGTCATCTGGGGACAGAGAAAACCCGAGAGAGGGTATTACAGAGATTCTATTGGACGGGGGTGATGAAGGACATAGAAAATTATTGTTCCTCCTGCCCTGTGTGTCAGAGGTCGGCCCCGATGCCACATTTCCGTAGCCCGCTGGTCCCTCTACCCATCATTGAGGTCCCGTTTGAGAGGATCGCCATGGATTTGGTAGGTCCTATAATCAAGTCCGCTAGGGGGCACCAGTACATATTAGTTATAATGGACTATGCCACCCGTTATCCAGAAGCGATCCCTCTCCGAAATACCTCGGCCAAAACCATAGCCAAAGAGCTATCTCTTGTGTTTAGCCGGGTGGGTATTTGTAAAGAACTGCTTACGGACCAAGGTACACCCTTTATGTCCCGGGTTATGAAGGAGCTGTGTAAATTGTTCAAAGTGACGCAATTACGTACATCTGTGTATCACCCCCAAACCGATGGGCTGGTTGAAAGATTCAACAAAACCCTAAAACAAATGTTGAAGAAAGTGGTGGATAGAGATGGAAAGGATTGGGACTGTCTACTTCCTTATCTGATGTTTGCTATTAGGGAGGTGCCCCAATCCTCTACGGGATTCTCCCCCTTTGAGTTACTGTATGGGAGACACCCAAGAGGGCTGTTGGATATTGCCAAGGAAACTTGGGAAAGTGAGAGTTCTCCCCACAGGAGTGTGATTGAGCATGTCGCCCTGATGCAAGACCGAATTGCACAGGTAATGCCCATCGTGAAGGAACATTTGGCCCAAGCGCAGTTAGCACAGCAGAGAGTGTACAACCGTGGAGCCAAGACCCGTACCTTTTCCCCGGGGGATAGGATACTGGTACTTGTCCCTACGGTTGAAAGTAAATTCCTTGCCAAATGGCAAGGCCCCTATGAGATAATGGAAAAAGTGAGCGAAGTGAATTACAAGGTCAGACAACCAGGAAAGCGAAAGCCCGAACAGATCTATCACGTTAATCTGTTGAAAGCCTGGAGGGATAGAGAGTCCCTAGTCGCAGACACTTGGTCACCAGCTCAAACTGGTTGCATCATTCCTGAGGTTGGAATAGCAGCCACCTTGTCACAACCCCAACAACAGGAGGTTAAGGAGTTTGTGCTTCGCAACAAGGAGGTATTCTCTGAGCTGCCGGGACAAACATCTGGGGTAGAGCATGACATCATTACCCCGCCCGGTGAAAGGGTGAAGTTAAAACCCTATCGGATCCCAGAGGCCCGACGGGAGGCAATACGGGAGGAAGTACAGAAAATGCTGAACTTAGGGGTGATAGAGGAGTCCCAAAGTGATTGGTCTAGTCCCATTGTGTTGGTGCCTAAACCGGATGGGAGCTGGCGATTTTGTAACGATTTTCGTCAGTTGAACAAAGTTACAAAATTTGACACCTACCCCATGCCACGTATAGATGAGTTGATCGACCGGCTGGGAACAGCCCGATACATGACGACTCTTGACCTCACAAAAGGGTATTGGCAAATCCCCCTGGCCAAGTCGGCCAAAGAGAAAACCGCATTTGTAACCCCAGACGGGGCGTTCCAATATAAAAGAATGCCGTTCGGGTTACAGAATGCGCCGGCCACATTCCAGCGGAAAATGGACCAGATGCTGAGGCCCCATCGGAAGTATGCTGCGGCTTACCTGGATGACGTAATTGTCCATAGCACAGATTGGGCCTCACATCTGCCAAAAGTGCAAGCAGTCCTGGACTCTGTTCGGGAAGCGGGGTTTACGGCTAACCCCAAGAAGTGTACCATTGGGCAGGAGGAGGCCAAATATCTTGGGTACACCATTGGGAGGGGAGTAATAAAACCCCAACTCAACAAAGTCGAGGCCATCCAGAGTTGGCCACGTCCCAACAGCAAGAAGCAGGTACGAGCCTTTCTGGGAATCGCTGGGTATTATCGGCGATTCATTCCCCACTTTGCTTCTAAGGTTGTGCCCCTAACCAACCTGACGAAGGGGAAAGGGTCGGTCATGATTAAATGGACCCCCGAGGCTGAGGCAGCATTCCAATTCTTGAAACAAGCCTTATGTAGCCAGCCAGTGTTGTACTCACCCGACTTCTCTAAAGACTTTGTCGTACAAAGTGATGCGTCAGATGTGGGGTTAGGAGCAGTATTGTCCCAGGTCTGGAACGGGGAAGAGCACCCAGTCATTTACCTCAGCAGGAAGTTGAAGTCCCATGAGGTAAATTACGCCACCGTTGAAAAGGAGTGTTTAGCGGTGAAGTGGGCTCTAGATTCCCTTCGGTACTACCTGCTAGGTAGGCACTTTGACATGGTTACGGATCACGCTCCGTTAAAGTGGATGGCTCAAAACAAGGAAACAAATAGAAGAGTGAATAGGTGGTTCCTGGCCCTCCAGGAATTCAACTTCACAGTAAAGCATCGCCCTGGCGTTCAAATGGGGAATGTGGATGCTTTGTCTCGAGTACATAAATGCCTGATTGCTGGTGTTCCAACCCCGAGGTTAAAACAAGAGGGGGGGGGTATGTGACAGCAGGAAGGTAAAGTCACCTGGTTGCATCCAGGGGGGTAGATATATTTCGCCCAGATTCAGGCTTTACGCCGACTTATACAACTAGGTGGAGAGTTGTATAAGCCCAGCTGAGGCTAGTGGGCTCATGGATGATTCATACCTCTAGGGAGAGTGCTGGGCGTCGTGCAGGCAGGGAGTTGATGAGACCAGCTGAAGCTTGTCAGCTCGTTTAAGGCCTCTATATAAACTCCCAGCTTCATTAGGTGTTTGCTCATGCCTGGACCCAGACCTGTGTGGACTGTCTAGGGAGAGTGAACCCCTGTGCGGTGAGACAAAGCCTGTGTGGCTATTTGCTTGGACATTTAAAACCAGGGACTTAGGGACTAGGACAGCACTAGGCTGATCCCAGTTGTTAGTTAGGAAACCTGTATGTTTAGTCAGAGGTCAAGTTGACCAGGATTTATTTTGTTTATGTTTCTTTTGCTTTGCTGTGTTTTGTCACTGTAAATAGAAAATAAACCGCACCTTTTTGATTTTGAAAACCACAACCTCCGTTTGCTGGGCCTGTTTTTGTGTGGGGAGCCCATCCCGGGGGTCACACACACCCGCTGCCGAGCTAACCCCCTCACAGAACCTATTTAGAAAATAAAAAACAAACCTTTACAACCCCTTTAAAGAGGAAGTATACCCTCGTATATTTAAAAATAAATAAAAAATAACCTGCAAGAGAAAGGCATAATGAGCTAGTATGCACAGCATACTAGCTCATTATGTGTCACTTTCCTGAGATCGAAGCTCCCTAAATCCGCCTCGGTCCCGTCCACCGCCGCCGCCATGTCCCCTTGTCGCTATTTCCTGTTTTCGGCGCTCCTGTGATTGGCCGGAGCGGCGATGTTTTCACCGCTCTGTCGCTGTGATTGGCCAGAGCGGCGATGACGTCACTCACGCGCATGCGCGCGGGAGCCGTCAAATCCGTCATTGTAGGATTTATGAATGGAAGCTCTCAGTGAGCCTGCGCCGTTATTTGTCTTAATGACAAATATCTCCTAAACCGTGTAGGTTTAGGAGATATTGCAAACACCTACAGGTAAGCCTTAATCTAGGCTTACCTGTAGGTGTTTGTTGTCAAAGTGGGTTTACAACCACTTTAATTATGTGTGTATGCATAGGTAATTTCCTTAAAACGAAAAAGAGAGGAGAAGCGCCTCTAAGTGCAGACCATTGAGACAAAAAGTATTTAACCAGAAAATTGGCCACTCACATTTAAAACAATTAAAAAGGCTCATCATTAGTAAACCGGGACATATTTTATCATCTTACAGGGAAGAAACGCCACAAGACCCAGTACATACAGCTGTCATGGACGAGGAAGCCAGCCACCGAACATCCAACATTCAAGATGAGGGCTGGAAGGTACTGTGGACCGCAGAGTTGGCATGATGACGTCGCTGAAAGCGGAGCTTTTTGACTGAATGGTATTTTTTTCCTGTCAGGTGACCAAATATGTCCTGGTTTACTAGTGATAAGCCTTTTTAATTGTTTTAAATGTGAGTGGCCAATTTTCTGGTTAAATACACTTTGTCTAAATAGTCTATACTTAGGCCTCGTACACACGACCGATTTTCTCGGCAAGAACCAGCAAGAAACTTGCTGGCAGAGATGTCTTGCCGAGTAAATCGGTCGTGTGTACGCGGCTATCAGGTTTCTCGTCGAGAAAACCGACAAGTAACCTCGACGAGAAAATAGAGAACCTGCTCTCTATTTTCTCGTCGAGATTCTCGTCAGCCTGTTTCTCGACGAGAAAAGTGAGTGTGTGTACACTTACCTGTCCGCCGGGAAGCCCGCGCATGTTCGAAATGAATTCGACGCATGCGCGGTAGCTTCCTAGGCATACGTAGGGTATACCAAGATGGCGGCGACGGCATCGAATGTGACGAGCGCATGCTCGTCGTAGTCGATGACGTCACCGCGTACGCTCCATTCAAAGAACCGCGGGTTCTTTGAAACGAGCGTGTGTACACTCGGCCGGGACAATTTTCTTGTCCAGGAATCTTGTTGAAAAAAACGACATGTTTTTTTCAACGAGAATCTCGGCCATGTGTACGAGGCCTTAGAGGCACTGCTCCTCTCTTTTTTGTTTTGTCTTGATTACCAGAGCCAGCTTCTTGCTCCATGAAATAGCTTGCCCTAGTAAACGGACTTTATGGGATTGTTTTTACTGGTTTATAAATTACTATAAATAATTGATTGTGAGGTATGCTTATCCATTTGCGCTTACTTCTCTGTGTTTTTGAGGTTATTTCCTTGCAGTGGTTGAGTCTTGGCTTTAGTCCGCACTAAGGGTGTTATAGAATGATATTTCTGTGTTTCAGAGACATTCTCCCAATGTTTCCAGATCTCACAACCCACAAACCCACACTGACAACTTAACTGACTTCCAACTTAACCACTGGCCGACCAGCTGCCACTGACATACGGCGGCAGGTCAGCTCTATCCTGCAAATCACTGTACTGGTACGGCAGTTCATTTAAGAGATATATAGCGGGCAACAGCGCTGCCGGAGGCGCATGCACGCGGCGCCAGAGCCAATTTGCGTGGCTGCCGGCCACCCGCGACCGCTCCTTAGAGAGCCAGAATGAGGATCTGTCAATGTAAACAAACAGATCCCCGTTCTGTCGGGGGAGTAGAGAGAGATTGTCTGTTCCTAGTGATCAGGAACAGCGATCTCTCTGTACTCCCTGTCAGTCCACTCCCCCCCACCCACAAGTTAGAAACACCTCCCTAGGGAACACTTAACCCCTTGATCGCCCCCTAGTGTTAACGCCTACCCTGCCAGTGTCATTTATACAGTAATCATTGCATTTTTATAGCACTGATTGCTGTATTAATGTCACTGGTCCCAAAAAAGTGTCAAAAGTGTCTGATCTGTCTGCTGCAATGTTGGAGTCCTGCTAAAAATCGCTGATCACCGCCATTGCAAGTAAAAAATAATAATAATAAAAATGACATAAATCTATCCCCTGTTTTGTAGACGCTATAACTTTTGTGCAAACCAATCAATATACGCCTATTGAAATTTTTTTTACCAAAAATATATAGCAGAATACATATTGGCCTAAACTTATGAAGAAATTCGTTTTTTTTACATTTTATGGGAGATATTTATTATAGCAAAAAGTACAGCATCGCACGACCACGCAATTGTCAGTTAAAGTGACGCAGTGCCGTATTGCAAAAAATGGCCTCGTCATTAAGGGGGTAAATCCTTCGGGGGATGAAGTGGTTAATAAGTTATGGAGTTGCTAAAGCGGTTATACCGCCGGACAATTTTTTTTCTTTCTTCAAGTCATAATGTGCTAGTATGCACCGCAAACTAGCACATAATGTGAAACTTTCCTTAAAACTAAGCGGTTCCTGCGCTGCAGTGCGCTTCCATTTTCACCAGTCTGCTTCTGGGTTTGCGGGCTCCGGGTCTGTGACTGGCCGGAGCCGCGATGATGTCACTCCTGCGCATAAGAGCGGAAGCCCCCGTTCACGGCCCAGGGCTCCAAAAAGGAACGGCACTGGTGGACGTTTCTTCAGAGCGCATGCACCAGTGATGTCACTGGCTGCATGTAATGTAAATATCTCCTAAACGGTACATGTTTAGGAAATATTTACACTACCTATAGGCAAGCCTTATTATAGGCTTACCTATAGGCATAGGCGTGCACACAGGGTGTGTCAGGTGTGCCTAGGAAAACCCTAACCACCCCATGCACCTCAGATGGCCCCTCTGTGTCTCCTCCCCGTGTCTCTTTTGGCAGTGCTTCCAACTTCCCTCCTCTCGTCTCCTGCTGGCTGCTGCTGCGGGTACACGGGTGAATGTTTTAGGATGGAGAGTGGGGGAAGGGGCTGGTAAATTTGTACTGATCACTCACTGTGTTAATTTATAACTGAAGCATAGTAAACTATGTTTACTGTGCTTCAGTTTGTGAATGAACAGGAAGCTGCTCAGCACAGAGCACTCTCATTCATTCTGTCTAGTGCAGCTGAGGGTGCAGAGAAAAGGACTAGGGAATCTCTGTCCTCAGTCCCTTTCTCTGTCTCAAAAGTGAGACATCAGGGGTCTGTTTAGACCCCTGATATTTCACCAAAGCCCCCCAATGGGCAGCGACCACTGCCCTAACACCAACCACTGCCGTATTGACACCAATCTCTGCCCTACTGACACGTCCACTGCTCTACTGACACGTCCATGTTGTAAATATATTTTAAAATGTTGGTTTACATTCATAAGAGTATGTGTATATATTATATACAGTATATGCATGTGTTTTTGAACTTTGGGGTGCGCATCCTAATGCAATGGGCTGAGCACACCTATGCCTACAGGTAAATGTCAGCAGAGGAAGTTTACTTCCTCTTTAAGTTGCCCACAAGCTGAAACTCATTGGTTTCATATACCTCTATGAACAGTTGTTATATCTGTAAGTAAGATTGATCTGCCTGTCTTTTGTCATTGTGGTTCATTCTCCAACATAGTGCTTAATTCATTTTTTTCTCTCTTATCTCATAGTTTATTTACTGGTGCATGAATGTGCATAGGGAGCTACCTGATTCCTTTCTACTATCTTTGTTGCCCCAATTATATCTTTAATGTAATTTACAGGCTTGAGATGACAGTAACCTAATTCAGCTACATTGCACATGAGTGATTTGAGATTTCATGTCTACATACCAATGCACAATAGGAAAATGTGTCCTGATCATAATTGTTGAAAGCACTGCGTGATCAGAGTGCCTGAGGATAGACAAAATATTTATGAATGTCCCAGCGCCTTCTGAAATCTATGGTCGCCTTTATTGTACCATTTTTGTTACCGATAATCATTTTGTAAAAAAAGGATATTCTAAATTGTGTTTCTAGCCCTGTTTTCCTATTCGTTTATATTGTATATACTGTATGACATCATAGAAGATAGAACAGTTCTATCAATTCCAATGACGTTCAAATTATACAGCTTTATGATTCTTTACATGCAGTTTCAACAAAGTTAAGATCCCAGTAAATGACCTTGTATGCACATGCATGTAGGACATTCAAGTCTTTCTATACAATAAAGGGTGATCATAAAAGTGCCACTCATAATTACCAGGGAAAGAATAAAGGCATTCCATTAGATACAAACTTTAACCTTAAGAGACATAATGCAGCCAAATTGAGATGGATTGTAGCTGAACAAATGAAGGACCTTATAATTCAACACAAGCTAAAAGATTATGGAAAGAAGTGTTTTAGATCTGTCAGTTATATACTAAGCAGCTAAAAAGGATTAAAGGAGGAATTTAGTTTAAATGTTTTATGTAAATTGTCTCTATTGATACATGACCTACTGTGGTTCTTTGTTTCCAAGCTTCCATGTACAGTGGAACCTCGGATTGCGAGTAACACGGTTAACGAGCGTTTCGCAATACGAGCAATTATTTTTGTAAAATCCTGACTCGGTTTGCGAGTGTTGTCTCAAACCTCTGCAGTACCGCATTTGGCCAGAGGTGCGGGGGGGGGGCCAAAGCCGAACGGAGCCGTACGGAAATACTCGAAAATAACTCTGTTGCCGAGTGTTTCTGAGCCTTTTCGAGGGTTTCCGAATGCAGCCGAACGGTCTCTAAATATTTCCACGTCTCTCCGGCGCCTCCCCACCTTTGGCCACATGTGGTATTGCATGCCATAGAAGTGAATGTGGAACAAATTATTTTCGTTTCCATTGACTTATATGGGGAAACTCGCTTTGATATGCTTTGGATTATAAGCATTCTCCTGGAACGGATTATTCTCGCAATCCAAGGTTCCACTGTATAATGCTTGCTTAACTTTTATTGTTAATGGGTAACATTGCAGCAAATTAAAGCTCCAATTCACTTTTCCATAATGGAAATTATATTTTCAAAGCAAAAAATGTGTGAATTTTAACTAACTTATCCATTTTAGACTACGCTGCACTGGGATGCCTGGTATGTCAACCCAATGTCTCTCAATGAAACACCAAGGCAGCAGATTGTAGGAGTCATCTGGTGACTGTACCTATTAAATATATAGGCCAGTATTTTATTTTATTTTTTAAACTTCAATAAACTAAGATGTCCTACAAAAGTAGTTGACAGGGGTGCTTACAATGGTCAGCTTTTATTTATTTATGTAAAACCCTTCCCCTAAAATGCAAACAGGCTGTTACTATAACTGCTTGTTGATAATGCTGTCCAATGGTGTCTTTGTTGCTCCACCATCCAGAGTGGAGGTGTGTTACTGGCCAGATCACCAGATGAAAATAAATGAAAAAAGCCTATATATTAAATGTTCGTTTTATGGGATTACAACAGTTTTATAGGTCAGAGAAAAGTTGAAATTTTCATTACGGGCCTGTTTATTCTGTGATAACTTTGCCACTGCCTAAAATAAAAAGCAATTACCGTATTTGCCGGCGTATAAGGCGACTAAGCGTATAAGACGACCCCTATTTTTCCAGTGAGAACATAGGTTTTGGGCTATACTCGCCGTATAATACTCCCCCCCCCTTCTGAGGCAACACCATTTAAAAAAAAACATTAGAAACATTAACCACTTCAATACCATGCACTTATGCACCTTCCCGCCCAGACCAATTTTCAGCTTTCAGTACTCTCACACTTTGAATGACAATTACTTAGTCATGCTACACTGTATCCAAACAAATTTTTTATCATTTTCTTCTCACAAATAGAGCTTTCTTTTGGTGGTAATTAATCGCCACTGGGTTTTTTATTTTTTGCGATATAAGCAAAAAAACAGCAATTTTTTAAAAAAAAAAACACTTTTTTTTAGTTTCTATTGTAAAATTTTGCAAATAAGTAATTTTTCTTCATAAATTTGTGCCAAAATGTATACGGCTACATATCTTTGGTAAAATGAACCCAAATTAGTGTATATTATTTGGTCTTTGTGAAAGTTATAGAGTCTACAAACTATGGTGGCAATCACTGAAAATTTATCACATCTGATCACGCCTGATGTACTGAAGGGATATCTCATTTCTTGAGACACTAACAAGCGAGGAAAGTACAAATACCCCAAAATTACCCCTTTTTGGAAAGTAGACAGTCCAAGGTATTTACTAAGAGGCGTGGTGAGTTTTTTGAAGTTGTATTTTTTTCCCACAATTCTTGGGAAAATTGAATTTTTTTTATTTTTTTATTTTTTACACAAACTGGTCATATTAACAGTTTTTTTCTCTCACACAGCATATGCATAATTGCAACTACACCCCAAAATACATTCTGCTACTCCTCCTGAGTGTAGCGATACCACATGTGTGAGACTTTTACACAGCCTGGCCATATACAGAGGCCCAACATTGAAGTAGCACTTTCAGGCGTTCTACAAGCATAAATCGCACATATCCTTTCTCAACCACCTATTACACTTTTGAAGGCCCTGGAGCACCAGGACAATGGAATTTTCCACAAAATGACCCCATTTTGGAAAGCACACACCCCAACGTATAATCTATGAATTATTATGAGTCTTTTGAACGGTTCATTTTTTTCCAGAAGGTTTTGGAAAATGTGGAGAAAAAATGAAAATGCATTTTTTTTACACAAAGTTGTCCATTTATAAGATATTTCTAACGCATAGCATATACATAGCAAAAATGACACCCCAAAATGCATTCTGCTACTCCTCCTGAGTATAGCGATACCACATGTGTGAGACTTTTACACAGCCTGGCCATATACAGAGGCCCAACATTGAAGTAGCACTTTCAGGCGTTCTACAAGCATAAATCGCACATATCCTTTCTCAACCACCTATTACATTTTTGAAGGCCCTGGAGCACCAGGACAATGGAATTTTCCACAAAATGACCCCATTTTGGAAAGCACACACCCCAACGTATAATCTATGAAGCATTATGAGTCTTTTGAACGGTTCATTTTTTTCCAGAAGGTTTTGGAAAATGTGGAGAAAAAATGAAAATGCATTTTTTTTACACAAAGTTGTCCATTTATAAGATATTTCTAACGCATAGCATATACATAGCAAAAATGACACCCCAAAATGCATTCTGCTACTCCTCCTGAGTATAGCGATACCACATGTGTGAGACTTTTACACAGCCTGGCCATATACAGAGGCCCAACATTGAAGTAGCACTTTCAGGCGTTCTACAAGCATAAATCACACATATCCTTTCTCAACCACCTATTACACTTTTGAAGGCCCTGGAGCACCAGGACAATGTAATTTTCCACAAAATGACCCCATTTTGGAAAGCACACACCCCAACGTATAATCTATGAAGCATTATGAGTCTTTTGAACGGTTAATTTTTTTCCAGAAGGTTTTGGAAAATGTGGAGAAAAAATGAAAATGCATTTTTTTTTACACAAAGTTGTCCATTTATAAGATATTTCTAACGCATAGCATATACATAGCAAAAATAACACCCCAAAATGCATTCTTCTACTCCTCCTGAGTATAGCGATACCACATGTGTGAGACTTTTACACAGCCTGGCCATATACAGAGGCCCAACATTGAAGTAGCACTTTCAGGCGTTCTACAAGCATAAATCGCACATATCCTTTCTCAACCACCTATTACAATTTTGAAGGCCCTGGAGCACCAGGACAATAGAATTTTCCACAAAATGACCCCATTTTTGAAAGCACACACCCCAACGTATAATCTATGAGGCATTATGAGTCTTTTGAACGGTTCATTTTTTTCCAGAAGGTTTTGGAAAATGTGGAGAAAAAATTAAAATGCATTTTTTTTACACAAAGTTGTCAATTTATAAGATATTTCTAACACATAATATGTACATAGCAAAAATTACACCCAAAAATGCATTCTGCTACTCCTCCTGAGTATGGCGATACCACATGTTTGAGACTTTTACACAGCCTGACCACATACAGAGGCCCAACATCCAAGTAGCACCTCCAGGCATTCTAGCAGCATTAATTGCACATATCATTTTCTGACTACCGATCACATTTTTGAAGGCCCTTCATATATCTAACACATAGCAGGTACATACCAAATAACAAAAGATTACCTGTGGTTTTAGAAGTGCAGTGGTCCACAGAGGAGAGCATCGGTCCAGGCAGCAGGCAGGGATGAGGTCAGCGACAGCAAAAGCAATCATCCAGGCAGCAGGCAGGAATACTGTCCATAGTTCGCACAGGCAGAGATACTGTCAGCACAGCCAGAGCACAGCCAAAGCACAGGTCCAGGTAGCAGGCAGAGGTGTCCTATCCTATCCTATCGATGATATCTTCGATATATTGGAGGTAGTGGAGTCGGTGATTTTGAGTTGCTTTTTGGTAGCAGACAAACAAATTAAAAAGGGCCATGTGAAACAGGTGAAACGCAACTTTTTTGTGCCAATAATGGGACTTTCTGGTTGATAAGTAGGGCTGTAGCATCTGGTCGTTTAAATCCACCCCCCCCATGTACAAATTGTAGTCGTGGACACATTCAGGCTTTACAATGGAGCCGCGTCTTCTTGGGATCTCCACCATGGTGTCATTGTGGATCGTAGAGAGGATGTGGACATCTTTCTTGTCCCTCCACTTCATGGCCAACACCTCCTCGTTCCTCATGGATGCCGATTCTCCAGGTCGCAATTTTTTTGTCAATAAATTTTGTGGGAATCCCTTCCGGTTTTTTTTTAAGGTACCGCAGGCCGGGGTTTGTTTACTGTAAAGGTGGCGAAAAAGGGGCAGGCTGGTATAATAATTATCAACATATAAATGGTAACCTTTTCCGAACAGGGGGTATGCCAACTCCAAGACAATTTTCCCACTGGTTCCAATATATGTGGGGCAATCACGGGGCTGGAGCTGGGAGTCTTTGCCTTCGTAGATCCTGAATTTGCAGACGTATCCAGTGGCTCAATCACATAATTTATTTAATTTTAACCCATACCTGGCTCTCTTGCTTGGTATGTACTGCTTGAACTGCAGTCGGCCGGTGAAATGTACGAGGGACTCGTCCACACAAATTTTTTGGTCTGGGATGAAAACGTCTTCAAATCGCTGGGAAAAGGCATTGATTAGGGGGCGTATCTTGTACAATTTGTCGTAGTTGGGATGATCTCGGGGAGGGCACTGTGAATTGTCATTGAAGTGGAGAAAGCGCATAATCATGTTGTATCTTTTCCTGGACATGACAGCGGAATATATGGGCATGTGTTGGATGGGGCGTTTGGACCAATATGAATGGACTTCGTTCTTTTTTGTAAGCCCCATATTGAACATAAGGCCCAAAAATAATTTAAATTCCTCCAATGTTAGACGCCGCCACTGGAACATGCGGGCGTAGGAAGAATTGGGGTTGGCAGCAATAAATTGGGATGCATACAGATTCGTTTGATCCACTATATTCTGCAGCAAATCTTGTGGGAAAAATAAACAAAAATAATCAAATTTAGAAAAATTTGTAGTGTCGGGCTGCACACCTGGCTGTGCGGTGAAAGGGGGGATGATAGCGGATCCTGAGTTGGCAGGCAACCATAAGGGGTTTGCCAGGGCATCGGGAAGGTAGGATTGGGGCTGGATTCTTCGGGTTGGGCGTGCATTTCCATTGCTTGTACTGGGCTCCTCTTCCTGGGGTATGGCGCTGCTGGTGGTGGGCAGTTCTCCTGATCTTGGTGCTGATCTTGGTGCTGATCTTGGTGCCGATCGCATTCTTTTGGGAGGGACGGTTTCCTCCAGGGACTCGGACTCTGAGCCACTATCCTCCACTGGCTCGTATTCCGAACCAGAATCGGATAATGGGAGCTCCCCGCTGCTCTCATCATCCGACATGGCAAGAATGGCATATGCCTCCTCAGGTGTGTAAACCCTTTGGGACATTATGGCAGTGCTTATTGGTGGGCCTGTGTAATGGTACTGCTGGTGGTAGTGGTGGCGGTCTGTGTGGTAGTACCGATGGAGGTATTAGTGGTGGGCATGTGTGGTGGTACCGATGGCGGTATGGGTGGTGGTGGTACCAATGGCGGTACAGGTGGTGGTGGTACCGATGGCGGTACGGGTGGTGGTGGTGGCGGCGGTACCGGTGGCGGTACGGGTGGTGGTGGTAGCGATGGCGGTATGGGTGGTGGTGGTACCGATGGCTTTACAGGTGGTGGTGGTACCGATGGCGGTACAGGTGGTGGTGGTACGGGTGGTGATGGTACCGATGGCGGTACAGGTGGTGGTACAGGTGGTGGTGGCACTACCGACGGTGGTACGGGTGGTGGTACTGGTGGTGGTACCGATGGCGGCACTAGTGGTGATACTGGTAGCGGGCCTGTGTGGCAGTATAGATGCTGGGCCTGGTGGCGGTACTGGTGGTGGTACTGGTACCGATGGCGGTACTGGTAGCCTGTGTGGCAGTGCCAATGGCGGTACCGATGGAGGTGGGCCTGTGACAGATGATTGACAGATGGGCTGATTGATTGATTGACAGATGGGTTGATTGATTGACAGATGGGGTGATTGATTGACAGGTGGGGTGATTGATTGACAGGTGGGGTGATTGATTGACAGGTGGGCTGATTGATTGACAGATGGGCTGATTGATTGACAGATGGGCTGATTGACAGATGGGCTGATTGACAGATGGGCTGATTGGCTGGGCTGATTGATGTGCTGGGCTGTGTGACAGGTCCTCTTTATGGGGGGGGGCGTGTTGTGCACTGTAAACTTATGTAGACAAACTACACTGAGCTAACTTACTGATCTCTTCTCTCTCCTCACATATCGGTGTGTGAGGAGAGAGCAGGGATCAGGTAGTAACTCCTGTGGAGTTTGTTTACATTTGTGACCGGCTGTGATTGGACACAGCCGGTCACGTGGTAAACAGCCAATTCATTGGCTGTTTACTCTGATCGGGGACGCGCTGTGTCCAAGGGACACTCGCCTTCCCCGATCCCCGCTCTGCAAGCCTGTGGCGGCGCGCACGGAGCGCGCCGCCGAGTTTGTTTTGACAGGTGATCGGCTGTGACTTTGACACAGCCGATCACATGGTAAACAGCCAATGAAATTGGCTGTTTACCGTGATCGGGGTAGCGCTGTGTCCGAGGGACACATGCCGTCCCCGATCACCGCTCTGCGCGCCCCCGCGGGCGCGCGCAAGGCAATATCCTGCAGGACGTCATATGACGTCCAGTATCGATATTGCAACCACTTCCCGGACGTCAATTCGCTATTGACTGGGCGGGAAGTGGTTAAAAAACACAAAGCAAGAATGCCAGCTACTCATCCGCCATGCTGTAAAATGTCATACAGTAAATCAAACATTAATAACACAGACAGATATCTCTTGAATGCCACACCTCTGGAAAGTAGAGTTTTCACTAACCAAACCTATGCCACTTTTGGGTTACATTCTATGGGAATTGTCCACCAAAATGCATTTAATAAATGTATTAAAATGCACTAGTAATACAACCACCCCCCTGTCCTATGTCCCAGATTCACCTGTTCCTCTTGGGTGCCTGGGACCTCAAAGGCAAACAGCAGGATGTATAGTAGTGGGAGATCAGTGAATGGATTTACCCTGTGAACTATGGTGAGCGTTGTATTCTTTTAATAAATACAAAGCCTGCTTGGATTGGCAGAAGCTGTAGCATCATCAGCCAGTGCCTCTCTCTCTCTCTCAAAGACAATCCGAGCAGACTACTGTATGTAGCCTGCTCGGATTGGCAGAGGTTGTTACTCCAATCCGAGCAGGCTCTGTATTCATTAATAGAATACATTTCTCGCCAGGATTGGCTCAACTGCGAATACTGTATGTGGCTGAAGCCACATACAGTATTACCGGACATCCAGCGGGCATCAAGGGGGCTGACATCCATCAGGCAGCATTCTATACCCGGCATATAAGACGACCCCCGATTTTTGGGCATTTTTTTTAAGTGTAAAAGGTAGTCTTATACACCAGAAAATATGGTACATACATTGTTTTATTTGGCAATATTATCTTGCAAAAATGATTTTATTTTCTGTGTAATCTATAATCTGTGACCAGTGTTTAAAAAAAAAGTAGTTTTACTGTCAATAGCAATTATAACAAGTATACATTTTAGTCTATTATTGTCCTATTTAGCCCTGGTTCACATCAGTGTGGCTTTGAACCCGCGCTACTTCAACACGAGTTCAAAGCTGCAGATCAGTGTGATTTACACCTCCGATTTTCTTTTCAGCATTCGATTAACAGAAGTCTATGGAACTCGCAATAAAATCTGAAAAAAGTAGTGCAGGAATCTTTTCCAAAGTTGCTGTGACATTGCTGTGTCGCACCAATTTGAACGGTTCCATTGCAAGTGGGAAATACATCTTGGAAACTTTGTTAAAGTTTTAGGATGTATCTCCAAAGTTTAAAAATTCTCAAGTAATTTAGAATAGAACTCCAAACAGGATACAAAATGCCAACAATCTTGCATATCAGTGTACTTTATTTTTATTTTTTTTATTATTCTCTTTATTTAAACTGCATAGCTAAATATTAAAAATTAGATCCTGGCCTTTGCGCAGGTTACCAGTGGAAGCATTGCTTGGTTGAAAGGATCATTACTGGATTGGAGAGTATTGCTTGCAAAGTCAAGTCCATAACAACCACACATGGCAATGGAAATTATACAAAGTAATTTGGCATTTTTGTAAAATTCAAGTATGCAGATCAGGCGTTCTGAAGGAGGTTAGCAATCACAGTCCTGTGTTTCCCTTAGCACAGGTTCCTCTTTAACAAACCAAAGAAAATATATTTGGTGACGTGACGTATAGACATCATTTATTTAAAGACCCAGAGTGCACATCCTAATGTAAAATCACATACTAAAAGGCTTCTGTTTGGTAAAAGTGATGCACAGCATTGCATAAAACTGACCTATTTAATTCTCATTTATGTTGAGATACATTGTACATCTGACACACTATTACTTTTATAGCTAAATGTGTTTTAGCGAGATATGACTTGCTAGAAGCTTTGCCCTGGAAATTGAATGCCAACCAACCACCAGCAATTTAAAACAAATTGAGTCAATCTATACTAGTCGGTCATTGTGTTTATTAATGGCTTCAAACACAGAGTTAGACCTACTTGCTTTATAGAGTGATGATTACTATTTCTATGCTTCTGTCATTTTGCAGTTCTGGAACATACATACCAACTTGTTTAATGTGTTTTATTATATTTCAGGTCAGCATTATTAGGATTACAGTTACATTTGCGTTCAAATATTTTATGTTAACAGTTTTGAATAAGTCTTTCTAGTGCTGGGATAACATCAAGGAATACTCACATCCCTGGAAAAAAAACTGGAGAGTGCAAAATATGGTGCAGCTCTGCATAGAAACCAATCAGCTTCCAGTTTGTTTTTGTTTTTTTGTGAAAGCTTAAAGTGGTTGTAAAGAAAAATAAATAAATAAATGAATTGGTTGTAAAGGCACACTTTTTTACCTTCATGCATTCTATGCATGAAGGTAAAAAAAAACCTTCTGTGTGCAGGAGCCCTCCAGACCCCCCCTATTACTTACCTGAGCCCCCTCTCCAGCGATGTCCATAAGAGCCTTGCCTCTCCGGGGACTCACACTCTTGATGGGCTCAGCCAGTGAGCCAATCAGGATACGGAGGGGGTGGAGCCAAACCCCAGCTCTGTGTGTGAATGGACACACAGAGCCGCCAGTCGGGAGCATGCCTGTTTGGGTGTCCCCAAAACAAGCTGCTTGCTGTGGAGGCACCCTGCAGGAGGGAGGAGTCAGGATCGCCGACAAGGGACCCACGAAGAGGAGGATCTGGGCTGCTTTTTGCAAAACCACTGCACAGAGCAGGTAAGTATAACATGTTTGTTATTTAAAAAAATACAAAAAAGACTTTGATATCACTTTAATTGAACAATGAAGTTATGAGCTTATTGACTACCATGCACAGTGGCATCAGATTTTGCACTCTCCAGTTTTAGCAAATCAACCCCCTAGTTGTACTAGCATAATAGTACTAGCATTCAGTAATGATTTACATTAGTGGCTATTTTTGTAGGTATGTACGGCATATGCTTTGTCTCCCCCTGACAACTTTAACCTCTTACCCGCCTGGCCTATTGTAAAATGATGGCCAGGCGGGAGTACTGTTGTTCTGGGAGGATCTGTCACCTGCCTGGTTTTTGCTACTACTGATTTCAGTGAGAAAAGAAGAGGCGCACTGAGTAAATGCAGGCAATGTAGGTATAAGGGGGTCAGGGAACAGAGACACTGCCACTTTGCAACACCTGGGCAAAGGGGCAGTTGTTTTTAGGTTTGGTACTATGAAGTGACTCTCCCTAGTGAGACTTGCTAACCATAATAGGCAAGCAAAGTGGGGAAATCCAGTGTTATTGGTCTATTTGGACCACTTGAAAACTGGAAATTACAACTAGCATTATTTCTATGCACCAGCGATATATTTTAGTAAATGGGCTGCAATACCACTGTAACGGCACCCCAAATACGAAAGGGGGGAACGCCGTTTAGATCTCTTCTCTCTCCTAGACACAAATTCACTGCCGATCCTCCACAGCCAGACGACCACTTCCCATAGGAATTAATCCTTCTGAAAGAACGAGACGCACTCTGTATCTTTCAGGGATAGACTCACTTTATTGCCAAAAACATTGTAACCTTTATACACATCCAATACTGCATTAATCTAAAATGAACAATGGTCCAGCTCCACCCACAACATAACAAGACCCAATACACATTTGACAGTAGGCTAGCTCTTGTCTCCCACTACCCATCTCTTAGAAGGCAACAACTAATCCCTTTATGTTTAAATAACTATGCATGACCTTTATATTCACCAGACTGTCTGTTACTTTACAATGCACACAAGGACAGACTTAATTTGCCCAATCCACATCACCACAAACAATGAACAGGTCTTTTAGAAGCTGGGATTAGCATTACACTAGGCAGACAGGTGATTGAGGCTGAACACCTCAGTATCTCTCAATTAACCTGTTGAGTGCAGAATCAGTAAATAGTCCTTTACAGATATCCTTGGGAATATGGTGGATAAATATTAGAGACCCATTTTAGGTAGTCCAAGATATATTTCTTAATGTCCATTATTTCCTGGCTCACCCTGTGTCCAAAGTGACCCCCCTGTCGCACATCTCCCCTTTCGGCAGGAGACTAACATAGGAGGTGACCCCAGACGGGTTGACTCCGAAGTTAGTCCATAGGTCCATTCTTCTAATGCCGGTATCCACACAGTACCCCAAATAAACTGCTCCAAACAGAGCATTACTTACCTAGCCA
This sequence comes from Rana muscosa, assembly GCA_029206835.1. Lineage (NCBI taxonomy): Eukaryota > Metazoa > Chordata > Amphibia > Anura > Ranidae > Rana > Rana muscosa. The sequence continues at coordinate 1,072,160,840 of CM055122.1, read as the reverse complement.
ACCTCTGCCTCTCTCAGAGAACATACCTGCCGCTGGGGAGAAGACAGGGTGACTGGGCTCAGTCTTTCATGCTGTTGGGGATCTGGGCTGACTGCCCAGCATCCCTGAGGTATACAAGTGGAGACTGAAGTCCCATCCACTTGTGGTAGGTGAAAATCCCCCAGTGCTTGCAAAGCAAGGCTGACATCCTCCTGTCCCAGTGTCACACCATTTTCTGGGGTTGTGTCAGTGAGGACCGAAGTCCCATCCAGTCCCACAGGAACTCCCTCTTCTGTTAGTTGAGAGCAGAGGCCCGTGGCACTTTGCTCTGTTGCCAGCTCTTCTGCTGGGTTGCTGTGAGTGGAGACTGCAGTCCCATCCACTGATATCAGCTCAAGTTGCAGTTGTGTGCAGCGGCCAGTAGTATTCTGCCCTGCTGCCAGTGATTCAGCTGGGGGTAAAAGCTTTACCACCTCAGCTTGTTGCTGGAGAGGGGGGCCAACTGCCCCGGCTCCCTGAAACTCCACAGTTGTTTCCGGTGCTGGGCAGAGGTTGCTAGCACTCTGCCCTGTTGCCAGCCCCTCTGCTGGGGGCTCCACACCATCTGCTCTGGCTAACTGTTGGGGAGGGAAAAGGGCTGCTTCTCCCCCCTGCATCTCTGAACTCCCCTGGGAAAGAGGAACCATCACCTTCTCACCTCGGGCCTCCAAAACTGCCACGGGTGTAGAGCAGGGGTCTGCAGTACTCTGTCCTGCTGCCAGTACTTGGGCAGGCGATGCATAATCCATAACATCCTCTGAACAGTCCCTTAAGTCCATACCTTCTGTAATCTGTGGCTGGGGAGATGAGCCAACTGCCCTAGCTCCCTGGAACTCCATATCATCCACTTCGGCTTTAGGGATGGCAATCTTCAGATTTTCCACTGCCGATTCTTCAGGCAGGCTAGCTCCCTGGAACTCCATATCATCCACTTTGGCTTTAGGGATGGCAATCTTCAGGTTTTCCACTGCCGATTCTTCAGCTAGGCTAGCTCCCTGGAACTCCATATCATCCACTTCGGCTTTAGAGATGGCAATATTCAGATGTTCCACTGCCGATTCTTCAGCCAGGATTTCATAGTTGTCAACTGGTATTTCCTGATAGTCCCAGGCAAAGGTAGCCCCACCCTGCTGCTGAGCAGATTCTAGCAGCTGTCTGTAGGTGATCTCCGATTGCCGTATCTCCGCTGTTCTCCGCTCATGTTGCCGCTCTAGTTCTCTCTCTTGTCGCTCTCGTTCTCTCTCTTGTCGCTCTCGTTCTCTCTCTTGTCGCTCTCGTTCTCTCTCTCGTCGCGCATCCTGCAGCTGGATGCCTTTAATGGCTTCCTGTATGGCGGTCTCTGATGGGTTAGCGCCATATAATGCCAACCGCTCTCGAACTCGTTGCTGAAACAAGTCTTCAACTGACCGGGGTCCTGCATCCATCTCGGCTAGTTCACTGATCAGGGTGGCTTTGTTCTTTGTCCCACTGGTCCCTCCACGGCTCTCAAGTAGGTCTTTCAGCGTGGCTTTCCTGCCGGCTGCATAGCTGGTCATTCACTGTGGTGGTTTGGAGTGTCCCAGGAACTGGAGGGAAAATCCCACAGCTGCCAACCAATGTAATGGCACCCCAAATACGAAAGGGGGGAACGCCGTTTAGATCTCTTCCCTCTCCTAGACACAAATTCACTGCCGATCCTCCACAGCCAGACGACCACTTCCCATAGGAATTAATCCTTCTGAAAGAACGAGACGCACTCTGTATCTTTCAGGGATAGACTCACTTTATTGCCAAAAACATTGTAACCTTTATACACATCCAATACTGCATTAATCTAAAATGAACAATGGTCCAGCTCCACCCACAACATAACAAGACCCAATACACATTTGACAGTAGGCTAGCTCTTGTCTCACACTGCCCATCTCTTAGAAGGCAACAGCTAATCCCTTTATGTTTAAATAACTATGCATGACCTTTATATTCTCCAGACTGTCTGTTACTTTACAATGCACACAAGGACAGACCTTATTTCCCCAATCCACATCACCACAAACAATGAACAGGTCTTTTAGAAGCTGGGATTAGCATTACACTAGGCAGACAGGTGATTGAGGCTGAACACCTCAGTATCTCTCAATTAACCTGTTGAGTGCAGAATCAGTAAATAGTCCTTTACAGATATCCTTGGGAATATGGTGGATAAATATTACAGACCCATTTTAGGTAGTCCAAGATATATTTCTTAATGTCCATTATTTCCTGGCTCACCCTGTGTCCAAAGTGACCCCCCTGTCAAAACCACATTTCATAAAAAAATAGTACAGATATGTTAGAGGACTGGATATTTTAAAAGTACACAAGATTTTTGGCCTAGTTTAAAACAAACTACTTTGGGAAACCATGCCATGTACATGTCAGTTTGTTTTGTGTTGAGTAGCAAGTAAAGCAAAAGTAAGGTGATCCTTGCACTGCAGTTTCCTCTTCAGTAGGGATAATAGTGAGCAGCATCGTACTGACATCACTAAATCTCACTCCATATCCCGTGAGGCGAGAAGTCCGCAGCACAGTGCCTCACACTACAGATATACAGCTAGAAGACTAAAGGAACAGGACAGACACACATAGTGGGAAATGCATTTCTGTTTTTTCATGAGGAATTCTAAACTAAAAGTAACATTTTCAGGGTAGTGTTTAGGCACAATTAACATTTCTAGATGTTCCCTATAACATAGAAAATCTTTACATTTTGTATTCAGGTCTATAACCACTTAACGACCGCTCACCGCATATATACGTCGGCAGAATGGCTCGTACAGCTGTACGTGGCCCTTTAACTGCCTGCCGTGTGGTCGCGCATGCCCCGCCGGCGGCGCGCTCGCGACCGTGCAGTCATCCCCGTGAGTCGGACCGCGGGTCCTGCGGACTCGATTGCCGCGGGGATCCGGAGGGATGGAGCGGGGAGATGTTAGTGTAAACACAACATCTCCCCACTCGCCTACTGACACTGTCACCGATCTCCGCTCTGAGTAATCAGAGCGAAGATCGGTGACATGTCACTCATAGCCACACCCCCCCTCAGTTAGAATCACACCCTTAGGCACACTTAACCCCTTCAGTTCCCCTAGTGGTTAACCCCTTCACTGCCAGTGTAATTTTTACAATAACCAGTGCATTTTTATTGCACTGATCGCTGTAAAAATGACAATGGTCCCAAAAATGTGTCAAAAGTGTCCGATGTGTCCGCCATAATGTCGCAGTCACGAGAAAAATCGCTGATCGCTGCCATTACTAGTAAAAAAAATAATAATAAAAATGCCATAAAACTACCCCTTATTTTGTAAACGCTATAACTTTTGCGCAAACCAATCAATAAACGCTGATTGTGATTTTTTTTACCAATAATATGTAGAAGGCCTAAACTGAGGAAAAAAAATGTTTTTATATATTTTTTGGGGATATTTATTGTAGCAAAATGTAAAAAATATTAAAAACCACAGAGGTGATCAAATACCACAAAAAGAAAGCTCTATTTGTGGGGAAAAAAGGACGTCAATTTTGTTTGGGAGCCACGTCGCACGACCGCGCAATTGTCAGTTAAAGCGACGCAGTGCCGAATCGCAAAAAGGGGCCTGGTCTTTATGCTGCGTATTGGTCCGGGGCTTACCGGTAAGTGATTAAGATCTTTAGAATTATTAAAGAAAGAGAAATGATCTTCTTTCTGTTTTTGTACTGTTAAATAAAGCATGTCATATCATAAAGAAGATGTTGAACCAAAAAAGCATATCATGCTCATAAACGGTAAATAGGCTGTAAATGCTAAAAAGCTCCTATGAACATATCGATTTTAATAAAATAATAGAATGGATTTATGATGTATTACCTTATTTTTTCATTAAAAACACAATTTAAGGCCAAAATGCTGTTTAAAAAGTAGGGCAATATATTGTATATTCCCAATGATAAAATGTATACTGTATTAAAACTCAAGAACTTTTTAGATTAAACTGGCAGTCAAAAATACAATTTCAGTCAATGTTTGTAACATGTCTATTTGTATATGACTAGAAATTATGATTTAATTTTCCATCTTTATCATACATTTATTTTAATAAGCCACCTGTTTTATGTTTCATTTTTAATGTAATGACATTCCATTTAGTACTACATGCAGTGCAATACATAAAACATGACTGATGAGATCTTTATGATATATATATATATATATATATATATATATATATATATATACCGTATATATATACAGACTGAAAGCTATAAAAGTGATGATGAAATATTAAAATACAGCTCACTTTGTGGCAGTTGATTTAAGGCATACCTAAACCATGTTGTAAACTTAATATATTTTACTTTCTTCTTACTTCCTTCTTCCCTATGCAGTCCTATAACTAAAATTGTTAAGAAAACTTGTTAGATACATATCTATAAGCACCTTTGGACTTTCTAAAGCTGCCCATTCACAGCCATAGGGAAAGACCCCTTTTCAGGGCGATCCATTGATTGGCAGGCAGTGCCTGAATATCACCTTTGATTAGAACCCTATATTCTGATGCCTCTGCTCTTTTTAGGTCAGGTGAAAGAAACACTGAGCTGCTGACAGGTTAATATGATGAAGATTTTAAGTCTCTTTATTGGCTGACTCAAGTTTTTACAGATGCAAGACTTTTAAATATTGTTATGTAGGGATGAGCCTGACGTTTGAGTCGAACGTAAGACAGGTAAGTCGAATGCCGAACATTATGGGGCGTTCGCGGGAAATTCGAGCACCCACGGAATGTGCCATAATGAACAGCAACACCATCAATGCACTGCGGGATCACAGTGCATTGACGGCTGCTGATTGGCCAAAGCATGCACCTGACCTGCATGCTTTGGCCAATCACAGCATGATCTGCTGTGAGAGCCATGATTGGCCAAAGGCAGGGTGCCTTTGGCCAATCATGGCTCAGGGGGCTGAGTCCACACCCCACACCATGTACGGCTGCTTACACAGCAGCCTACATAGTTTTATGAATGAGAGCAGCAAAATTACATTTGTAAAGGAAAAAATGTCATTTAAAATTGCTTGCGGCTGTAATGTATTGCCGGATCCCAGCAATATAGATAAAAATCATTGACAAAAACGGTATGGGTCCCCCCCCAGTCCATTACCAGGCCCTTTGAGTCTGGTATGAATATTAAGGGGAACCCCGCACCAAAGATAAAAAAAAATTGCGTAGGGGTCCCCCCAAAACATATTTTGGTGCAGGGTTACCCTTAATATTCATACCAGACCTGAAGGGCCTGGTAATGAACTGGGGGGGGGGGCGTTTTTTTTTCAATGATTTTTATCTATATTGCCAGAATTCGACAATTCATTACAGCCGCGAGCAGTTTTAAATTACATGTTTTTCCTTTAGAAATGTCACTTTGCTGTGGTACTGTTCTAAACACAGAAAAGGTGCACTACTTTACAGGCATACTAAGGACACCCCCCAGGCACGATATTTAAAGGAATATTTCATTTTTATTGTTTTACTTTAAGCATTATTGAAATCACTGCTCCTGAAAAAACGTCAGTTTAAAAAAAAAAAAATTGCATTAATACATGTCCCATGGGGCAGGACCCGGGTCCCCAAACACTTTTTATGACATTAAATTGCATATAAGCCTTTAAAATTAGCACTTTTGATTTTTCATGTTCGTGTCCCATAGACTTTAACGGTTTTTGCACAAGTTTTTTGCCTGTTTGCAAGTTCTGGTGCAAACCGAACCGGGGGAGTGTTCGGCTCATCCCTATTGTTATGTTGTTATATGTTATTTTTAATTATGTGTATATATATAGTGTAATGTCTGATGAAGAAACCTCAAGTGTTTAGAAAGCTTGCATCATTTAAAACTTGAAAAGGACAATGAAGGTTGTTGCTTTAGCTCCAAATATTGAGGTAATCCTGAACAGTTCAATAAAAAAAAAATTCTTACATGTTTTGTGAAACATTGGTTACTTTCTAATGTTAGATACCTATAATTTCACAGCAATACATTAAAGTCATTGTAAAGTCTTGTTTAAGAAAAAAAAATATATGTTATACTTTCCTCCTCTGTGCAGTGTGCAGTTGGTTTTGCACAGAGTAGCCCGGATCCTTCTCTTCTCGGTTTCCTCTTCTAAGATCCAGGCCCCTCCCTCCTGTCGAGTGCACCCACAGCAAGCAGCCTGCTATGGGGGCACCTAAGCTGAGTCACAGCTCCCTGTGTCCATTCAGACACAAAGCCCTGACCTTACCCCACCCCCTCTCTCCTCTGGTTGGCTAACTGCCTTTGATTGACAGCCGCGGCAGCCAATGGTGCCACTGCTGTGTCTCTGCCAATCAGGAGGAGAGTCCCGGATGGCCGAGACACTCGTGGACATCGCTGGAGACCGATGGGGCTCAGGTAAGTATCTAGGGGGGTGCTGGGGAGGCTGCTACACACAGAAGTTATTTTTTTTTATCTTAATGCATAAGATAAAAAACCTTTGCTACTCCTTTAAATATTAACATGTTTTTTTTATTTTTTTATTAGGCCAGCCACGTGATTCAAATATCAAGGGACTTTATCATATTGTGAAAAACATGATTATTTTGCATTTTTGTATTCCCGCCATTTGGTAAGAGCAACAAACTTCTTTTTAAAAAAAAAAAAGAAATAAGCTAGCATGATAATGCTATGTCAATCCAGATTGAAGCTCACTTTTTCATTAACGATTTGCTACATCTTTCATTATAAAATCCTTGCTAAAAAACAAAGTTTGAAGAAGTGTAATTTTTCAATATATTCAAGTTAAACATACCTATGTTTCAGCCTTCATTATATACAGTAGTTTGCTGCAAAATCTTGGCTTCCTCCTTTGTCCACCTGCTTCGCGTATGCTTCTGGTTCCTGCTCACCGATCTGCATCATCCTAAAAATGCAATCAATTACATAAGCCAAGGCCCACAGTCCTCAAATGATTTAATAATAATTTTAAAAAATAATTCAGAACACATGGGGCCATACATCTGCAGGCAGTGGGTGAACATGCTAATAATTGCAGTAGAAAAGTGAAGATAAATTAAATGAGTTTCAGCCTGGATTATGCATATCTCTCCTTCAGTGTTGATTTCAAGTGCATACAGTTAGGTAGTCCATAGAGTTCAATAAATCCACAGGACCATAATTTGAATCTCCAGTGCCCAATCTGCTGCCCAGGGACCACATGTGGGCCTTTGGCACTTATTGTGTAGCCAATGAGATCCCTACAGACAACAGTCTGTGTAAAGCCCCGTAGACCCGGTTGGACTTTTGGCCAACAAACTTCATTTTGAGCAAGTTGGACCAACAATCTGACCGTGTGTACGCTCCATCGGACAAACTTTTTTGTTTTTTTTTGTTTTCATCGGACAAAAATTCGGTCTGCAAATGGACAAACTTTTGGCCAACAAAAGTCCGATGGAGCAAAGTTCCGACCGTGTGTACAGAAAACCATCGGACTTTTGTCCGATGGACAAAACAAATAATGTTAAAATCATCCAACAATAGCAGAAGTTGACCAAAGGGTGGCGGTAAAGAGCAGAAAAGAGCAGAAAAACCACGTGATGTAGGAAAAGGTTTTGGGAAAGTTTGCAGAAAAGTCCTGTGGTGTGTATGCTATGGGTGTGCCCGGCCAACTCCGTTCGGACAGAAATCCATGGAAAAGTCAGATGGAAGTCCGACCGTGTGTACGGGGCTTTATTGCTATGTAGGTTCTTACTCTGGCCTGTGAAGGAAAAATATTCTCTTAGACTATCTTAGTTTATTTCCTTCACTCCATATTTCTTTTTTTTCTGTGCTGTACAACATTCTCCTACTTTTATGTTTTTTCCCTTTAATCTTTTTACCCCTTCATGACTGCCCAAAACATATATACCATATTTATCGGCGTATAACACACACTTTTTTTCCCCTGAAAATAGAAGGTAAACAGTGTCTGCATGTTATACACCGATAACTTTTTTTTACCAACGGGGGGGGGGGGGGGGAATTGGGTGGTCTGCCCTGGGTGCCACACATTGGAGGGGAGGTGTCAGGCCGACCGCCCCACCTCTCCTGGCTCTGGTACAAAAATCACTTGCCAGCCCCTTCTCCTCCACAGCTTCTCCTGTGTCGCCGTCATTGAAAAATTAAGCTTCTAAATACCTCAATTTCTGTTTTTTCTGTCTGCTCTCCTCCTCCTGCTCCTCCTCCGGGGAGAGGGGAGAGGGAGGGAGGCTGTGTACTTTGCAGCAGGAGGGGGTCTGTGTACTGTGCAGGGGGAGGGGAGCTGTATACTTTGCAGGGGGAGGGGGATGTGTACTTTGCAGGGGGAGGGGGATGTGTACTTTGCAAGGGGAGGGGGGTCTGTGTACTCTGCAGGGGGAGGGGGCTGTGTACTTTGCAGGGGGAGGGGGCTGTGTACTGTGCAGGGGGAGGGGGGCTGTATACTTTTCAGGGGGAGGGGGGCTGTGTACTGTGCAGTGGGGGGGGCTGTGTACTTTGCAGGGGGAAAGGGGGCTGCTGTGTACTTTGCAGGGGGAAGGGGGCTGTGTACTTTGCAGGGGGAGAGGGGCTGTGTACTGTGCAGGGGGAGGGGGCTGTGTATTGTGCAAGGGATGGGGCTGTGTACTTTGCAGTTGGAGGGGGGGCTGTGTACTGTGCAGGGGGAGGGAGGCTGTGCACTTTGCAGGGGGGGGCTGTGTACTGTGCAGGAGGAGGGGGCTGTGTACTGTGCAGGGGGAGGGGGCTGTGTGCTTTGCAGGTGGAGGGGGGCTGTGTACTGTGCAGGGGGAGGCTGTGTTTTTTGCAGGGGGAGGGGGCTGTGTGCTTTTCAGGGGAGGGAGGCTGTGTACTTTGCAGGGGGAGGGAAGCTGTGTACTTTGCAGGGGGAGGGAGGCTGTGTACTGTGCAGGGGGAGGGGCTGTGTACTTTTCAGGGGGAGGGGGCTGTGTACTGTGCAGGGGGATGGAGGCAGTGTACTGTGCAGGGGGAGGGAGGTAGTGCACTGTAAAGGGGGCTGTGAAAACATGTTTTTCCTTAAACGTCCCTCTTAAAATTGGCGTGCGTGTTATATGCCAATAAATACGGTATGTGATGTTGAGAAAGTGGGCTTTTATCCTGGGCATCAGATATATGTTTTCTTGTGTTTGTGCTGGAAGTGCGCTCCCGGCACAGAGACTGGGCTGTCAGTGATAGCCCCGGGTCTCTACTAATGATTGGGACCTGGGGGAACTGGAACCCAATCATGTGATAGCCTCTGATTGGCTTCAAACCAGCATCAATTGGCTATCACGGTGATCTTTCACTCTGTAGCTCACCCCTGTGTTGTTTTTCCTGTGTGAAGAGGAGAAAGAACAGATGTTCCCTCTAGTGTGGAGGAGAAGATGCCTTGGGACGAGATTTACTAAAACTAGCGCACACCGAATTTGGTGTAGCTGTGCATACTGACCATGACCAATCAGCTTCCAGGTTTACTCTCAAAGCTTAATTGAACAAGCTGAAGTTTGAAGCTGATTTGTTACAGTGCACAGCTGCACCTGATTCTGTGTGCACCAGTTTTAGTAACTCTCCCCTATTGTATATTTTCTTTCTCACTAGATCACTAGAGGATATGTCTGTAAAAAAAAAAAAATCTGCCTGTAAAAAAATGCAAATAAATATTAACTAGTTCAGGGATTGATCTAGTGTAGTGAGCGTTAGTTTCAATGTAGGTTCCCATTTTGTTAATTGATGAAAATAAATTATTAACTCTTCTACATCTAAAAGCATTCTTAATTTACAAAAAAAATTCACACCTGTCTAAAACTTTTGCACGGTACTATAAATTAAAGCATGGGTTTTTAAAGGGGCTGTAATATTTGTAACCTCTAACAGTCTCGTGTAGTTTGTCTTTAGTCTTATGACTGTTTCCTAAAGCATGCCCCCAGTCTACTGCAGCTTCTTTATCATGCCTGTAATCTCTGACCCTCTCTTGTGCATTCTCATTGTCTTTTACCTCTTCCTGTAGTATGTTTGCTTTCTGTAGGATTACATTCACTAAGTATTACATGCAGCCGTTGATGTCATGTCAAAGGCAATCCTTGAGGTCCCTTATATCAAGAAAGTTTACCACCACTAGCGTAAATAGTCAAAACAACTTGAAAGAGTCTGAAGTAGTAAAAGAAGGCACCAAATAAAGCTGGTAAAAAATAAATAAAAAATACAGTAGTAGCATACTGCAATACAGGAATATTTTTGTACAGATTTCCATATTTTAAAGCTCTATAGGTTGGTTTTCATTAAGAAATTTTTCCACTGCAAGAAAAAGTGACCCATAAGTTTTTTTTTTTCAGTGAAGATATTACTGTGTATTCATACTATTGAGCTAGTAGTTGAGCTAGTACTATTTATGTGATACAGTTTGCCTAAATCTATCATGGACATCATTAGACGTGAACATTTTCTCCCCTTGGTAAAGATAAATACAATACTGTTTGATTCAGGCCCGGACTGGCCATAGGGCATACCGGGCATATGCCCGGTGGCCCGCGGGCCGCCGGGCCGCTTGTCACGTCTCCCCCCAGTGCACTCTCAGCTGCGAGTCGGAGCCACACTCAAGTGACAGTGACACCCGTCGGCACATCAGGGGGCCAGGACCCGCAATGATCCCCTTCTCTCTGGCAAGGTGGCCGCGGCACTGATGATCTGATCAGTCTCGGCTCGGCTGTCTCACACAGCCGAGAAGAGTGAAGCCGCCTCCCCCTCCTCCTTTATGTCCACACAGGGGGAGGGGACCCGACATGCAGTCCCTCGCTGATCTGAGGTACATCATGGGTCTGAAGGGGGGTCTGTATTGTAGGGGGTTCTGTATTGTAGGGGTGGTCTGAAATGTAGGGGGGTTCTGTATTGTAGGGGGGTCTGTAATGCAGGGGGTTCTGTATTGTAGGGGGGTTCTGTATTGTAGGGGGGTCTGTAATGTAGGGGGGTTCTGTATTGAAGGGGGGGGGTCTGAAATGTAGTGGGTTCTGAATTGTAGGGGGTTCTGTATTGTAGGGGGGTCTGAAATGTAGGGGGTTCTGTATTGTAGGGGGGGTCTGAAATGTAGGAAGGGTTCTGTATTGTAGGGGGGTCTGGAATGTAGGGAGGTTATGTATTGTAGGGGGGGTCTGAAATGTAGGGGGGTTCTGAATTGTAGGGGGGTCTGAAATGTAGGGGGGTCTGTATTGTAGGGGGGTCTGTATTGTAGGGAGTTCTGTATTGTATGGGGGGTTCTGTATTGTAGAGGGTTCTGTATTGTAGGGGGGTCTGTATTGTAAAGGGGGTCTGTAATGTAGGGGGTCTGTATTGTAGAGGGGTCTGTATTGTAGGGGGGGTCGGTACTGTAGGGAGGGGGTCTGTATTGTAGAGGGGGTCTGTAATGTAGGGGGGTCTGTAATGTAGGGGAATCTGTAATGTAGAGGGGGCTGTAATGTAGAGGGGGGGCTGTAATGTAGAGGGGGGCTGTAATGTAGGGGGGTCTGTATTGTAGAGGGGGTCTGTAATGTAGGGGGTCTGTACTGTAGGGGGGTCTGCACTGTAGGGAGGGGGTCTGCACTGTAGGGAGGGGGTCTGCACTGTAGGGAGGGGGTCTGTACTGTAGGGAGGGGGTCTGTGCTGTAGGGAGGTCTGTGTAACATGCAGGGGGTCCAGAACTGCTAGGGGGGTATCTGTGTAACAAACTGTGGGGGCTGTGTAATGTAAAGGGGTCCAGAGGTGCGGTGCTATGTAATGTAAAGGGGTCCAGAGGTGCTGTGTAATGTAAAAGGGTCCAGAGGTGCAAGGTGCTGTGTAATGTAAAGGGGTCCAGAGGTGCAGCAGGGTGCTGTGTAATGTAAAGGGGTCCAGAGGTGCAGGGTGCTGTGTAATGTAAAGGGGTCCAGAGGTGCAGGGTGCTGTGTAATGTAAAGGGGCCCAGAGGTGCGGGGTGCTGTGTAATGTAAAAGGGTTCAGAGGTGCGGTGCTACGTAATGTAAAGGGGTCCAGAGGTACTAGGTGCTGTGTAATGTAAAGGGGTCCAGAGGTGCAGGGTGCTGTGTAATGTAAAGGGGTCCAGAGGTACAAGGTGCTGGAACCCCACATCCCATCATTAACCTCCGACGCGGAGCGCCGCCGCCGCGCCCCCCCCCCAACGGGCTGCTCAGTCTAAAATGCTCGGGCCTATTTTTTTGTCCCAGTCCGGGCCTGGTTTGATTCCAATAGAACAGCCAACACTTACTCTGAAAAGTTATTCCTATTCATAGCTCTACTCATCAAAAGCTTTGAAGGCCATAAATAACCCATTTTACTGCACTGTGTTATTTTCCTGATTAATGACAATTTTTACTGGAGAAGAGGAAAATCATCTTGGAACTAATGGTAAAGCCTATTGCAGTTAATGCTAATGTAGTAATAAACAACTCTGAATAAAGTTATTATTTCAACTAATTTAAAAGCGGGAAAAAAGCACTCTGTGCTCACTAACCATTTTAATATGCACCCAGTAGCTGACCTTTCACTTGAGATCTTTAAAATTCCAAATCATCTTTCTATGTTCATAACATTATCTATGCAACCTTTAAAATTGCTAGATTGTAGGAAAGGAAGCATGAAATTCAGAGAAAATAAGTCCAAATCTGTTATGCAGTAATGGTTCAGTGAGAAAAATAGCACACAACTCATTTATGGTTATTTTTAGATGTAGGGTATAATTCAGCTCTGAGGATTACGTGTCAATCTTTTATATCCAAAACAGATCTAGTACAGAAATGCAAAGAAACTCACAATTTTTTCCATATTATCCAAGGTTGGAAGGCAGAAATAATGAGTGACATAAGAGGAAAATATACAAGAGGATTCAGTCAGAGGTGACTGAGAAGAGTGTTAAAAAGTAGTAGGTCAACTTCTAAAAAGCGGCACATAGGCATGCATGTGATACACAAATCCTAACTTTGCTCATATATACCCTGTTTTGGGTGCATGTGTGAACAAAGACTGTGGTTTCCTGAAAGATTTCAGAGGATTCTTGTGAATCTGCTCTTTACAATAGGTTACTTTATAAATAATGTATATATTTTTAAAATTCTGTTTTTGATTTGGATCAGTGAAATGAACACAGAATCACAGAACTGAAGAAAGTTATGGGTTCTTAAATTGGAACTCCATACGAACAATGCATTATTCATTTGAATTAAAAATATGTGAACGGTTTACAATTTGTTTAGCCAGATTTGTGATCCAGGAACTCCTGCCAGACAGCCCTACATTTTTCTGTGGAAAGCAATGCATTGGGGTTGATTTACTAAAGGAAAATCCACTTTGCACTTGAAAGTGCACATGGAAGTGCAGTCGCTGTAGATCGCTGTAAATCTGAGGGGAAGCTCTGAAATTAGGGGAAGCTCTGCTGATTTTATCATCCAATCATGTGCAAGCTAAAATGCTGTTTTTTATTTTCCTTGCATGTCCCCCTCAGATCTACAGTATCTGCACTTCCATGTGCACTTTCAGTGCACTTTCAAGTGCAAAGTCGATTTTCCTTTAGTAAATCAACCCCTGTGTGTTGTAGGACCCACCCAGCGGTGTCGGGAGGGGGGCTGGGGGGGCTGAAGCCCGGAATAGGTCCCCGAAAAGCCCCGGGTCTCAGCCATTCACCATTGTATTGTTAGCCCCGAGTGCTGCCGCCGATCGGGGACCGATCTGATCCCGAGCAGCTCTCCTCTGGCTGCCTGCTGTGATGATGATGGGCGCGCCGTACAATGCACACTACGGCTGAGCTGATCTGCAGGACACATGAAGTCTGTCTCCTGGTCAAGTAGGTCAGTGTATGTATGTCACTAGGTCACAGTATGTCAGATAGGTCAGTGTATGTCAGATAGGTCAGTGTATGTATGTCAGGTAGGTCAGTGTATATCAGGTAGATCAGTGTATGTCTGGCAGGTAGGTCAGTGTATGTCAGGTAGGTCAGTGTATGTCAGTGTATGTATGTCAGGTAGGTCAGTGTATGTATGTCAGCTAGGTCAGTGTATATATGTATGTCAGGTAGGTCAGTGTATGTCAGGTATGTCAGTGTATGTCAGGTAGGTCAGTGTATGTATGTCAGGTAGGTCAGTGTATGTATGTCAGGTAGGTCAGTGAAATGGTCAGTGTGTCAGGTAGGTGAGTTTAGTGGTCAGCATTGATGGGCACTGGTAAGCCAGGCAGCAACCAGCAAGTGAGCTTACCCCCGCCACACAACCCTGGTGCCGTCCTCGGACTTCGGACTGAAGCCCCTGGTCTTTTTGCCACCTAGCAACGCCCCTGGACCCACCCATGAGCAACCCTGTATCCTGGCCTAGGCCAACAAGGCCCAGGCCTAGGGCAGCACTTTGCAGGGGGGCAGCTCGGAAAGAGTCCCCGCCGGCTTGCGCTACACTGTTAGTGTAGCGCCAGTCTTATGGGGTGGACTGGGCTGAGAGGCAAATTAGTCTAGTGCCCCCATAAAGCGGTCGCACTGCTTCTGGTATGCGGGAGGCCAGCATTCCGCAACTGTGTGTGGGGGGGGGGGGGGGTGTGCTGCTTCTAATTTTGACTGTCCTATCATCCTGGAACACAAACCTTCCTCACTGTGCTATATGTTTTCTGCTGCACCATTGGCATGGTTATATCTTCTTAGTCCTCTCCATAAAATTATCCAAAATTTCTGCTTAAAGTAGAACTATAGGCAACACTTTTTTTTCCATTTTGGATAGAGTAAGGGAGGGTTATAGCCCCTGCCAGTTTATATTTTACCATGCCTGTCCCATTGCAGAGATTTTCCTTCACTTCCTGCCCCATAGCCAACCAGGAAGTGAGAGGAAATCTATGCAAATTAAGGGAATCCATTGCCCTCCCCAGGCCCACAGAACTAGTGTCCCCACTCGAAAATTTCAGGGCGGGTCTTAAACAGAAAGGGGTGTGGCCTTGACAGGAAGGGGTGGGTCATATTTAAATTAGGGGGTGCACGAGTTTAGTCAGGCCTAGGGCAGTGCAAAACCTAAATACACTACTGCCCATGAGTGAGACTGGACATTGAAGGAGCAGCAGCACAGTGATGCGGTCAACCTTGTGTTCTTCCTTTTCTGTAAGCATGTTCCAGGTGTTAAACTCCATGCAAAGCAAAAGAGTGAAGGGGCGCTAGTTTAAAAGAATAGGTAGTCAGCCAAATGATCAGACAATAAGGGAGATTTACTAAAACTGGAACACTCAGAATATGATGCAGCTGTGTATGGTAGCCAATCAGCTTCTAACTTCAGCTTGTTCAATTAAGCTTTGACAATAAGACCGGAACGCTGATTGGTTTCTATGCAGAACAGCACCAGATTTACCACTCTCCAGTTTTAGTAAATCTTCTCCAGAGAGTAATTGTAACTTGCAGTTTACCAAGTAGGTGCAAAGTAAGAAGCAATAATGCAAAACAAGTTCAAAATGGCAAAGAGCATGCATACACTGCAGAGTATTACAAAACATCAGAACTGTTTTTGTGGCCTAAGGCTCCATGTACACAGAAGCTGATAAACTGCAGTTAATGGGCGTTTTGGCGTTTTTTTTAAAAGCCCATTAACTGCACTCTATGTTAGCCTATGTGTTCATGTACACATAACGTTTTTTAGCTTTAATGAGCAGTGGAGTTAATGGGCTTTTTTCTGAACGCAGGAAATTTGCGTTCAAAGTGCCGTTTTTCGCCAGAAAAAACGCAAAACGCCGAAAAACGCTCATAAACGCTGGCCGCGAGCGTTTTTTGGTCCATTGAAAATTTTTTTTTTTTTTTTTTTTTTTTTTAAAGCTAAAAAAAGCTACACTGAAAAACGCTAATAAAAGCTAGTAAAAAAAACGCTGATAAAAGCTAGCTTTTTCTGCTGCTTTAAAAACGGCCGTTTTTGAGCTTCTGTGTACATGGAGCCTAATTGGGGTATTATGTGGCAGCATAGCCCAATCTATGTAACAACAGAGAGTCTTGTTGAGAATCGCTACTTCAGTTCAAAACACAAACAGCTACTTGTAATTATTCTCATAAACAGTGCCCCCCACAGAGAAGTCCAGGGTAGCTCTGGTAACCCAGGAGGACAGCTGGAGGTATCCAAGGTAAAAGGAATACCACATGGGAAGTGCAGTACTCTGGTAGCAATTTAGAAGGTGCTCCCCAGATTGGCTGGGTTTTCCAAGAAAATGTGTGCTATTTGGCTCCTGTCCAGCTGACCGGTTCTGATAGTGGAGGGACGCTTATATGTCTGCGAATTACTTGCCCAGCTGTCTCTGCCTCATCAAGAATGGCCTCTCTGAGCTGCTGAAGGAGAAACAAAATTGTAATTTCAAGTACATATACTAGTTCTTAATTCAAGTACTTATACTAGTTCTATACACTAGTAGATAGGCATTGAAATAACAAACTATAGCTTTCGCTTGTGCTTAAAATTTTATTAAAAGATAATAGCAGGATGACAGAAATTACAATAATATTAGGGTAATCCACAAAATAGTGCTTTAGGGCTTACAGGTAAAGATGCAGCAAAAGAGGGAATCCATGGAATTCTTTTTCCAAGTGAACACACAGGGGTTTATTTACTAAAGGCAAACTAAAGGCAAACAGACTGTGCACTTTGCAAGTGCAGTTGCTCCAGAGCTTAGTAAATGAGGTAAAGCTTCACTTTGCAAAAAGTACCCAATCACGTCCAAGGAAAATAAAATAAAAAACGTGGATGTAAACCCATTGTGCTGATCTGTAAGAATATAAATGCCTCCTGCATGTATTTATACCTGTCAAATATCTCCCCTTTAGCTGTTTGGTGCCCTGCAATACTCCGAATTCTGTGGGCAGGTCTGTTGTCCAGGGCTCGCTGGGTGGAGTCGTGATGTCAGTAGACTCCCCGCCCACCTCTACACTCCCCTTGGCCAGGCATTAATATTCCTTACACTGAACTTCTGCTGGTCTTATGGATTATGCCCCATGATCACTAACATCCAGTCAAAATCCAGGAATGTCACCACATAACTTCAGCATGCCCAATCATGCTGAGGTGTGGAGCAGCCAATCCTGGGAGAGCTGAAGAAGAAGGGAGGGGATGTGAAGTACACAGAATGCCTCTCTCACACTCATGCATGTGTAGCGGCCTCCACTCTCTCTCTCTTGCTCCTGTTTCTTTACTCTCTGGCTTTTGTCTATAGGTACCTTGGAGGAGAGAGTGCGGGGTCACCACACCAAGCTTTCACCGCAGATGTTTGTGTGGTGTGAGCAAAGTTTCTTTACCTTCGGGTCGGTGTTCGGTGTTTGGAGCCTCCGCTTCTTCTGTGAAACAGTGTCTGCCAGTAAATGAGCCCCACACCAAAAAAAGTCCAACACTCTTTTATTTTTCCAATGTCAGGATGAAACACAATCAGTTGGACTCCCTCAACGAACAGACAGGGGGTGTGGATACGAGTAGGCCCAGGCACAATGAACTCTCCTATTCCTCTATCAGCGAATAGGCTTGGCGTATGGTCTCCGCCACCAACCGTGAATATTTTGGTCGCTGCCACCGATCGGGTGTGAACCTTCCTCCTGACTGAACTCGGCCCTTGTTCGGAAAGATACCCCTCCGGGCGGTCTCCTGAGGCCCACCCGGCACTGGCAATCTGCTGCATCGGGTGAGTAGCTCCTCTGGTCCCTTACGTCTCTGGATTCGGGCACCCCACTCCCGGGGCCCCCTAGGAAATCCTTCCCTCGCGGGACCCAGCGAAGGAAACTTGGCCCCAGGCCTTCAACCGAGTACCTCACCCCCCGCTGAAGGTGCCTGGGATGGAACACGAGCTCCAGGCGTCCAGGCCTAGGCCGCCTGGACACCAACCACGAACCACAGCCCTCAGGCTGAAGGTGCCTGGGACTCGACCCTGTAACAAAGATGGCCGGCCCCTTTATACCCTCTCCCAGCAAGCACGGTGGGTATCCCTGCCCCACCATACAACCGCTGAGAGAGGCCAAAAAGGGGTACGGCACTCAGCGATGGTTCAACCCCAGCCCACAGGGACAGCGCCACCTGCTGGGCCGCAGGGAACTATACATCACTGGTGTCTCTGCCAGTTTTAAACATGATAGAAAAGTATATGCCCGCTACACTCTCCCCCTGGTTGTTTGACACTGGTCCCCAGTGTCTGGAATAAACTATGCCCTCGACGGCGGACATTGCCCAGTCCAGAAACCAACTGAAAATGAAAAAAAAATGAAAAATGAAAAAAAAAAAAAACTAACTAGAGCAGTTGTGCCTGAGCCTCCCATGAAAAGGGAGGGGAGGGAAACAAATAACATATAACTGTAAAACATCTCAAAAGTCACATCATTGACATTTTCCCCCACCCACATCACTGACCAAGACTCTCAGCGGTCTTGATGGGATGTTCTCCTGCAGAGGGGAAAATACATTTTAAACACACAAATTCCTGACACATATGTTCGTGTGAGGCCTCGTACACACGACCGATTTTCTCGGCAAGAGCCAGCAAGAAACTTGCTGGCAGAGATGTCTTGCCGAGTAAATCGGTCGTGTGTACGCGGCTATCGGGTTTCTCATCGAGAAAACCGACAAGTAACCTCGACGAGAAAATAGAGAACCTGCTCTCTATTTTCTCGTCGAGATTCTCGTCAGCCTGTTTCTCGACGAGAAAAGTGAGTGTGTGTACACTTACCTGTCCGCCGGGAAGCCCGCGCATGTTCGAAATGAATTCGACGCATGCGCGGTAGCTTCCTAGGCATATGTAGGGTATACCAAGATGGCGGCGACGGCATCGAATGTGACGAGCGCATGCTCGTCGTAGTCGATGACGTCACCGCGTACGCTCCATTCAAAGAACCGCGGGTTCTTTGAAACGAGCGTGTGTACACTCGGCCGGGACAAGTTTCTTGTCCAAGAATCTCGTCGAAAAAAACGACATGTTTTTTTCAATGAGAATCTCGGCCGTGTGTACGAGGCCTTAGAATGAAAGAACCTCTCCGTAAAGAAATCCTTTCCTTCAAAAAGTGTGTGTGTGAAAAGTGAATGCCGATGCACGGCACTGCCACCTGGTGACAGCGTCGCGGTAACTGCACTTGTGGAGACCTCTTCTTCTTTGGCCCTCTCTACCCCAGAGTCCAAGATCACTTGTTGGAGAATGAAGAACAACAACAGGAACAGTCCTTCAATTCTTCCGACGAGCACAAACACCCATTAGCTTGGGTACAGTCACTAAGTTCTCCCGGGAAACAAACAACAAACCCGGAGAGTTCAGCAATATTAAATGGCAAACGGAGTCTTTTATCTCCTACAGATAGAAACGAGGGTGCGGCAGGACAAGTGCTTTCAAATGCTGATCCATGGTTTCTAGATGGTATTCAACATCTTCCTTGCGTCGAATCAGCACCTTGTCCGCGTGGATATGCCGCCCCAGCATCCATTCTGCCTTGCAGTCTTTGAAACGCTGAGATGCCTTGGGAGAACACACGAGGTACCTGCGGGCGTGTGGGACCTGAATGTGGGTCCATACAAAGTCATTGTACCAGCGCTCCCGGCAAACTTCCACTTCATACAACAACTCTTTAGACAAGTATGGGTACTCCCATCCGTACTCGGCAGCAACCTTCTGGCAAAATAAGCGTTGTAGTCTCGCCAGTGGAGGCATTGTGGCTTTGTCCCCTTCACCTGGCAAAACTATAGCATCCGGGTGACGAGGTGCTTTGGTCACCTCTGTTCTGGGCATAGGCGCCCACAGCGACAGTCTCTTATCCCCGGCATTAGGTGCAGGTGGCACCGGGGATGTGAAGGTAGGCTGGGAACGGGATCCCTCCTCAGGCACTGGTGCCTCCAAGCCCCGGGTGTACTATCCCCTGTAGACATGGGTAGATCCCTATTTCTGCGGAACGAGGAGAGAGGCACTTTGTCCCAACCCTTTTGAGCAAATAGTTCATCTATGGCGACATCGTCTCCCAGATCGGAGAGCGACTCCAGGTCGGAGGTGTCACACTCCTCCGCGGGTATGTAACCTGTAGTGGAAACTGAACTGCCACCTCCCGTGGACACACAAGGCCATGAATCCCCGACACCTCCGCCCATACACCAAGTCCCTCCGCCCGGCTTACCTCGGCCTTTCCTTGAAACGGGACAATCATTCATCCGATATTCTCATCAAGTGTACAAGACTTTGGCCCAGAGTGTAATTTTCTGTAATAAAGCAGGTTAGTTTATAGAGTTGAGAGAAGAATATGTGAATGTATTAGATATGGTCCGGGACATTTTGTGGGAAGATAACTTTTGGCACATTCCATTCTCTTGTACACGGTCGCAAATGTTTATGTTTGGGTTGCCACCTTTCAATGGATAAACTGCCCTGATTAAAGTGGTTGCCATGCATTAATATAAAAAGCCTTCTGTATGCAGCAGCCCCCCTAGTACTTCCCTGGGCCAGCTCGACCAAGTGATGTTGCAAGAGAGACTCGTCTGTCCGGAACTCTCCCTCCTCATTGGCTGAGACAGCAGCCCCATTGGCTCCTGCTGCTGTCAATCAAAGTCAGTGAGCCAATGAGGAGAGAGAGGGGGCCAGGCCACGGCTCCATGTCTGAATGGACACAGGGAGCTGCTCCTCAGCACGGGTGCCCCCATAGCAAGCTGCTTGCTGTGGGGTCAATCAACAGAAGGGAGGGGCCAGGAGTGCCGAAGAGGGACCCAAAAAGAGGAGGATCTGGCCTGTGCTGTGCAAAACCACTGCACAGAGCAGGTACGTATAACATGTTTGTTATTTTTAACAAAAAAAAAAAACAAGACTTTAGTATTTATATGTGCTGACAAATATAAAAAATGTGTAGCTGATAATGCACTGCTGCACCGTAGTAGTAGGGTATACATACACATATGGTAAAACGTATATATTCAGCAAACTCCTGTAACGAAGTGCGCTCTCATATATGTGCATATAAACATATTATTCCATTGTAAGACCAGTTGTACTGGCTGAAATTCACATAAATTAGGACTCATTTTAAAAGGTGAATTTTACATTGTTCTCTCATACAGCATCACATTTACTGTTCACAAATAGTTTTTTAAGGAATTGTTAAGGTTTTGTTTTTATGCAAACTCAACTAAGAGAACAGATTTTATTACATATTGATTTGGCTGAGAATTGCCATTCATAATTCAGTAAATGTAAGCAATGCAATGGCTCTCTGAAGGCAAACAGCAGAGAAGTAACAAGAACTCCCTATTGTTAGAAACAGTCATCATAACACAAACATGCTGGCAGTTGATCATTATCTTTCCTATGGAATAAAAAAGAACCAACCTTCCTTTGAATTCGTTCTATGCTTGCTTATTAGCAGTGTTGAAAAGTGGAATCTCAGATTTCAGTAATCTTAACCCATAACACCTAATACACTATTAAAGAATATGGTCAGAGATTAGATTAGGACTAGGAGTAAAGTTAAACTCCAATCAAATATAAAAATCACAAATTAATGCAGCTTTGATTTCATTAATACATAATTTTTTTTTTTTTCTTTTCAATGCAAACATTGTAAGTAACAGATATGGACTTGGTATCAGCCTCTTGCAGTCCACTGCGAAAGTCTACGCTGCAGAGCACAGAGAGGGAGAGACAGAAGAAACACAAGGAGCCAGTCAGGCATGCCAGTACAATCAATCATGCTAATAGGAGGAAAAAACTGAGTGACAGAGGACTGAGCTCATCAGTATACTACTTCTCCTTTCCCTGTACAGTCACAGGGTGGAGGTTGGGAGAGGACCTGTAAGCGAAAGTGTGTAAATCTCAGGACTGGATTGGACAGAAATAAAAATGCTTTGGCAAGTAAAATAGCTCTTATAAATGTCACAAGGCATACCGCATATGAGTGTCGGTTTCTAGCTGGAAGATTCTGTTGAGATACATTCTTGTAGCACTCATAGCCTCGTGAGTATTAACGTGTTTAAACGCTTTTGCTGCCATGGATGTAATTGTTACAGCAGAACAGAATTCTTTGCAGGGGTTCCAGCTCAGTAACCCTTAAAGTAGAAGTTCAGCCTAAGGCCCCTTTCACACGTACGGACCGTATGTCCGCTTTTTCATCCATCCGTTTACGGATAAAAAAGGGACATACATTGGTCCCTATGAGATCGCGGGTGTCAGCGGATGAAACATCCACTGACACCCGATCTCATCCGTGTCCGCAATGTTCCGTTTTTCTGGATAGAAAAATTCCTATTTTTCTATCCGTCTGCGGAGCGGATCGAATGAACACGGACAGACGGTCTGTGTTCATCCGATCCCCCCATAGGGGAGAGAGGAGATCTGACAGGGTGGTCCCTGCACAGTGTGCGGGGACCGCCCTGTCATCCGCCGGCTCAGCGGGGATCAACGGAGCGATACCCGCTGAGCAAGCGGAGGTTCACGGGGCGGATCATGACTGATCCGTCCCGTGTGAAAGGGGCCTAATGCCGCGTACACACGATCGTTTTTCATGACGTTAAAAATGCCATTTTTAAAAATGGGCATTAAAACCGATCGTGTGTAGGCTCCAGAGCATTTTTAACGACGTGAAAAACGGGCATTAAAAATTTCGAACATGCTCGGTAGTGTGTATGCTTTTATGAGGGGGAAAAAAACGCGCATGCTCAGAATCAAGTATGAGACGGGAGTGCTCGTTCTGGTAAAACTAGCGTTCGTAATGGAGATAGCACATTCGTCACGCTGTAACAGACTGAAAAGCACGAGACTGAAAAGGGCGAAACGTCGCTCAACAAACTTTACTAACATGAAGGGTGGCGCCATTCGAACGGATCTTACCCTTTATAGTGCCGTCGTACATGTTGTACGTCACTGAGCTTTGCTCGAGCGTTTTTTTTCATGATCGTGTGTACGCAAGACAGGGTTGAGAGGAAAGAAGAAAAAAATGACGAGAAAAACGTCGGTTTTAAAATGACATTAAAAACGGACGTGTGTACGCGGCATAAGACTAAAATCTTGAAATCTACTTGCAGTCACAATATAAGACTAACCTATCTAGCGCTGTAAAGCAAAAATCACTATACATACCTTTTCTGAAGCTGCTCTGGTCCCGTCCCATGCTGAGCTGTCAGCAGTGGCTTCTCTGTTGTAGGTGGGTACAGAAGGAGCAGCCGACAACGGAAGTCCCATAGAAAGTCTATGGGTGACGTCACTTCCCAGGCATTTCCCAGCTCTTGTTGGCTGCCCCCTGCACACAGCTTCCGCCGCTGGAGTCCGGATTGGAGCGGCTTCAGAAAAGTTATCTATAGCGGTTTTTGTTTTACAGGGCTAGATAGGTCTTAGAATGTGGCGCAAGTAGATTTAGAGATTTTCGTTTTTGGCCTGACTTTCTACTTTAAGTCCTCTGCATTTTCTTACATTATAAACTTATGTTCACTTCAGCCACCATAAACTTATAGCACAAGGGTCCCCAATAATCTGCTGATTAAGAAATAGCTGTGAGCAGCTGACAAGCCATCGATTGCAGCCACTCATAAAAAAAAATGTTTTAACAGAATTGGTAATCAGCTGATTGATCAGAGAGTAGCTGTAACTTGCAGTTTACTAAACAGGTGCAGAGTTATAAGCAATAATGCAGAATGGCTTCAGGATGGCAAAGAAATGCATACACTGCAAAATAATGAAAGCTGCACGAACATATGAAAATGCATACACTGCAGAATAATGAAAGCTTCACCAATATGGTCTCTTCACAACAATGTCTTTGTGACTCAATCAGAGTAACATGTGGCTGCATATCATAGTCTCTATAAGATTCTATAATAACAGACAGTCTAGTTGAGAAACACTAATTGAATAAAATAGAACACAGCTGCCTAAAAAATTTTTTAAGTTTAGAGTTGTCTTTGGATTGTACCAAATCAGTATAATCATTAGCCATCTGAAGAGCATTGGAGCAGTGTGGTGACATGTCCCTCCTGTCCTTAGTATAACCTGCTGTCACCTCCATTCCACTCCACCCGCCATGTGCTTTTATAAACCTTTCAGAAGATCCAGGAGGCAGCTCTAGTGACTCCACCACCAGTGTGAGCTTTATTTGCTACAGCCGGAATCAGACTCTGGTGCTGCCAAGAAGAGACGGTTGTGGGCTGGAACATACATTACCTGAGATGACCCTTACCTTAAAGTGTTTGTGAAGGTAAAACATTTTATGCTATAGTTCCCTCTGATATAGAACAGTAAGCTCCCCAGTGGATGTCCTTTATAAAAATATGCAGTGTAATAGCTTACTTCAGAGCGCCGTTTGGTGCTCAGCTGACTGCCCGCCAGTCTTCTCTCCCGATGCGATAGCTGCAAGGGGAGGTGCTGGGAAACCCCTGCTGACGTCAGCCGAGGAGAGGAGAGGAGGAGACCGACGGGAAGTCGCGGGAGTGCCGAACGGCGCTCTGAAGTAAGCTATTATACCGCATATTTTTATAAAGGACATCCACTGGGGAGCTTACTGTTCTATATCAGAGGGAACTATAAAAGTAAATAGCTGTTATTTTTAGTGCAGGAGGGGAGGATCGGGGAGCTGACAGGCAAGGAGGGGAGAGGGGAGGAGGACAGAGGGAGACACAGACACAGGAGAGCTGGGCTGCAGCTGACGGAGGCACGTACTCTGACCACGGTGTCAGGGCTCAGCAGCCCTGATTATCATGGTCAGTTTACAGGAGGGGGTAATATCCTTCTTTTGTGTTGAACTTTTTACATATATGTTTTTTTTTTTGGTTTTTTTTGTACTTTAAAGGAATGCTGATATATGGTACACTATAACTAATTTGGCGCTGCATATTTTTATACATGGTATTCTTAAAAACAACTTCCCTCACAAGGAAGTCCAGATAACAAAAGTGATCTTCTAGAGGAATTCAAGGAACAAAGTGCGTCATCCCACTTGAAATGAAGTACTCCTTATAGCAACTTGGGAGATTCTCTCACAATGATTCTGCTTCACGACGCTTCTCTGGCTGCAGATCACTTGCCTAGCCTTCTATGGGGCATCAGATGTGGCCTCTCTGAGCTGCTAAGGATGGGAAGCTGAAGAATTTATACTCCCTGGGCATGTCCTGAAAGGCAAAGAGTTATGGGAAATCAAGTTAGGCTGGGTTCACACACATGCAAATTGGATGCAGTTTTCCCGTAATTCAATTCACAAGAAAAGCGAGGGTGACTGGATCTCAATGTCCGGGATGGCTACGGTCCAGATTGAAAAAGGGTCCTGTGCGTGTTTGGGTCCAGTTCAGAAAGCAGTAACAGACACGCACCGGAAACCCAGGCACAAACCCGTGGCCACACATATGTGAACCCGGCCTAAAAGTGGTAGTAAAGTCTTTTTTAAAACTTGTACCTACAGGTATGCCTACAATAAGGGAGTTTGGACTTTTAGAGGCACACAAGTAGGTATAGTAAAACACTAAGGGTTTTTATTGTAGAAATATTTTAAAAAAGCAGTTACCGTATTTATCGGCGTATATCGTATATTCCAATATTATAACTGGTCCATGGTTATCTACCCTACAGTTGTATCTGTGATCGTTTCTACTGTACTCATTGAGTCTGTATAAGAACACTGTATTTCATCGCTAATGTTATGATAACCTATGTGGACCAGTTATAACATTGCAATATACGATTTTATATGTAGCGGGGTCTCTTCTAAGGCCCCAGGACTACGTTACCCAGAACCCCATTCGGCCCCAGGGCGGAGGTTCCACCGCAGAGACTCATGGGAGAGGTTACTTAAGTGGGAGGCGAGGCGGAGCTCGCTCTCTTGGGACATGGCGCGTCAAGTGACAAGTCATCCTGTGCGGATCGGCTGTGGAGCAAGGCCTGAAGCCTGAGGCCTTGCTTGAAGTCCGAAGAGCCTTCCACCATACTGCGGAGCCTGGGTGGATCCTGACCCGTCGTGATAGGACGTGAGTTGGATCGAGGACTCGATCGGAGCAGATGCTGTGTGCGACACACAGGAGGTGGAAGTCCCAGGCTGGGATCGCGCCTGGAGTGGTGAGCGGGCACCTGCCCATATCAATAGACTGAGTTGTGTTCAGGCCTGTAGACTGCCTAGGCCTGCTGTTCGCTCACCAGTGTTTTCTTGGGGGGTCCGGTAGCGGGACAGAGTTGAAGTATCTACCCCCCCCCGTTTTGCCCTGTTATTTCAAGTTAACACCCAATGTGGATTACAAATGGTTATCTCTTTAAGTGCACCAACGAAAGCTGGCCGGTGAAGAAACCTTCATTCCTTAGGGGAAAGAGACTCAGTTCCATTCCATGTCAGGCCTGACTTAGGGGGGGGGAGTTTAGAAAGTTTGCGTTACTGCGCCATAGGCGAACGCACGCCATAATAGCTCTGCATGGTGGACACTGCGCGGCGCCATATTGCTGTGCTGCACCTAGTACATTGATTGATGCAGGGCTCTGCAGGCCCATGTATATGTTGCATGTTATACCTTCAATCCTTCATTACCAGTAAAGCTGATATATATATTTTATATTCTTGCCTCAGTGTGTTGTCTGACTGTTTAAAGATTATTAAGTATAATACATCTGAGAGTGATAGGAGTTTAACCCTAGACTGACTGTGCCAGAGTGGGTCGAGTAAGATTGCCGGGGGTTGGCGGTACTGCGTGCAGGGCCCGAAATCAAATCAGCGGCTCTCTTAATTGGGGGTAGCGCTACACGTGGGGGCTCGTGAGTCCGGGATCCTGTTGCAGCAAATAGCAGCCAAAAAGTACCAGCATCGACCCACTAGAAGTAGTGAAGTGGTGCGCAGCAGCCAACACAGATCCAAATGGGGCAGTAATTATAGAACTCCCAGGGATCTGGCAAGAAGATGCAGTGAAACAGTTAGTGATGTCACTGTCCCCACAACAGAAGGCATGGATAGTGGATGTAAGATCAGAACCTCCTTTGACATATGTACTGGTAAAATGGAAGGATGGAGTCCCAGAAGACTTCAAGAAGCCAAGCATAGAAACGGTGGATAAACAAACTTATAAGTTAATACGCGTCCCACCCAACCTAAAAGATGTAAAGAAAGAAGAGAGTCCCAGGTCGCCACAGGGCACCCTCAGCACAGAATTATGCGCGGTTCTAGGGGAAATCATAGCGCAATGCAAGAAAGACCCGGCGGATTATCAAATAGCAGGATACCGGAAACTCAGAATGTTTTCAGGAATGAAACCTGTACCTTCAGGCGAAGAAGGATTTGAGGAGTGGTTAGACGGTGCAACTCAGGCTCTGGAGGAGTGGGAAGTCCCAGACCACAGGAAGAAGCAGAGAATTGCTGAAAGCTTGAAGGGGCCTGCTCTAGAGGCCGTACGCAACCTCAAGATGAGCAAGACAGACTGTACTGCGCAGGACTATCTAGACATT
The DNA here is from genome assembly GCA_029206835.1 of Rana muscosa. NCBI lineage: Eukaryota > Metazoa > Chordata > Amphibia > Anura > Ranidae > Rana > Rana muscosa. Next base: position 1,072,133,450 of record CM055122.1, on the reverse strand, counting down.
CTGCAGAATGTGTTCGGTGGAACAGAGAAGATCACTGAACTCACCTACCAACTGGAGCATTGTTATCAAAAGGCAGGGGAGAAGCTATCAGAGTTCATGATGCGCCTAGATAAAATACTGCACAAGATGATCTTAAAGAAAGGGATTGACCCGAAGAAGGTGGATGAGGCCCGGGTCCAACAGGTGATGAGGGGATCTCAACCACTGGATCCCATCGCACTGGCGTTACGTACAAGACAGGACGGGAAGAGCCTGGAGTACCCTGACTTGATCCGAGTAGTCAGAGAGGAAGAAGCTATGCTGGAGGAGAAAAAGAGGAGCCAACCAGTTGAGACGGTGAACCCTCCTCCGGTGATGGTCAGGACGGCCACGACCTTAGAGAGAGACGCAGAGGTGGATACCTTGAAGTCGCAGATGTCCCAAGTGCTGGGAATGTTAACCTCCTTGATGGAAAAGGAGTCAAGGGTACCAGAGAGGGAAAGTCCGAGGAAGGAATTGTTCCCGAATACCTCAGCACCCACATCCCTGGAAAATTGGGGAAATGTGATCTGCTTCAATTGTGGGGGAGCTGGCCATCTTGCCAAAGTATGTGCCAGTCCCAAGAAGAAGAGACTGAATAACCGCAGGCCGCCGGAAAACTTCAACGGGCCCCGGTGAAGGAGTCAACCGGGTGCCCATCATCATCAACGAACTCCATACTGAATGCAGAAGCTACGGAGTTCATTCCATCTAGTCACTGGTCAGATGCTTGGGAGAGTGTCGGTGAACTATCCCCCGAAGAGGACCCAAGGGAGGCCATGTATCTTCCTGCTCCGGAGTCAGATGCTCTTGAATTAGAAGGAACTCCCGGGTTGGTTACAGAAGAAGAATCTGCTCCCACAGAAAGTCCCAGAGGACAGAGGAAGCGGAGGGCAATAAAACCTCCCAGGAGATTAACCTACCCACAAATGGGGAAGAGTGCGGAAGACACTGTATTCACTGCCAGAAGGAGTATGGAAGACCCTGACCCTCCCACTGTTCATTTGGTGGGAGGCAACCCCAGCTCACTCTCTGGCACAGTTAGACAGGATGCTGTTGTTAATGTGTCCTGTGGGCAGAGGAGTTCACCGCCTTGTTTTTGGTGGGAATTTCCTCTGCCGACATCATATGGAGAATTGATGGATGTTGTTAAATGTGTAGCTTGAAGTTATGTTATCTTTGGGGACCAAAGAGTTCAAGTGGGGGGAGTGTGTAGCGGGGTCTCTTCTAAGACCCCAGGACTACGTTACCCAGAACCCCATTCGGCCCCAGGGCGGAGGTTCCACCGCAGAGACTCATGGGAGAGGTTACTTAAGTGGGAGGCGAGGCGGAGCTCGCTCTCTTGGGACACGGCGCGTCAAGTGATAAGTCATCCTGTGCGGATCGGCTGTGGAGCAAGGCCTGAAGCCTGAGGCCTTGCTTGAAGTCCGAAGAGCCTTCCACCATACTGCGGAGCCTGGGTGGATACTGACCCGTCGTGATAGGACGTGAGTTGGATCGAGGACTCGATCGGAGCAGACGCTGTGTGCGACACACAGGAGGTGGAAGTCCCAGGCTGGGATCGCGCCTGGAGTGGTGAGCGGGCACCTGCCCATATCAATAGACTGAGTTGTGTTCAGGCCTGTAGACTGCCTAGGCCTGCTGTTCGCTCACCAGTGTTTTCTTGGGGGGTCCGGTAGCGGGACAGAGTTGAAGTATCTACCCCCCCCCCCCCGTTTTGCCCTGTTATTTCAAGTTAACACCCAATGTGGATTACAAATTGTTATCTCTTTAAGTGCACCAATGAAAGCTGGCCGGTGAAGAAACCTTCATTCCTTAGGGTAAAGAGACTCAGACCTCGTACACACGGCCGATTTTCTCGGCAAGAACCAGCAAGAAACTTGCTGGCAGAGAGGTCTTGCCGAGTAAATCGGTCGTGTGTACGCGGCTATCGGGTTTCTCGTCGAGAAAACCGACAAGAAACCTCGACGAGAAAATAGAGAACCTGCTCTCTATTTTCTCGTCGAAATTCTCCTCGGCATGTTTCTCGACGAGAAAAGTGAGTGTGTGTACACTTACCTGTCCTCCCGGAAGCCCGCGCATGTTCGAAATGAATTTGACGCATGCGCGGTAGCTTCCTAGGCATACGTAGGGTATACCAAGATGGCGGCGACGGCATCGAATATGACGAGCGCATGCTCGTCGTAGTCGATGACGTCACCGCGTACGCTCCATTCAAAGAACCGCAGGTTCTTTGAAACGAGCGTGTTTACACTCGGCCGGGACAAGTTTCTTGTCCAAGAATCTCGTCGAAAAAAACGACATGTTTTTTTCAACGAGAATCTCGGCCGTGTGTACGAGGGCTCAGTTCCATTCCATGTCAGGCCTGACTTAGGGGGGGGGAGTTTAGAAAGTTTGTGTTACTGCGCCATAGGCGAACGCACGCCATAATAGCTCCGCGTGGTGGACACTGCGCTGCGCCATATTGCTGTGCTGCACCTAGTACATTGATTGATGCAGGGCTCTGCAGGCCCATGTATATGTTGCATGTTATACCTTCAATCCTTCATTACCAGTAAAGCTGATATATATATTTTATATTCTTGCCTCAGTGTTGTCTGACTGTTTAAAGATTATTAAGTATAATACATCTGAGAGTGATAGGAGTTTAACCCTAGACTGACTGTGCCAGAGTGGGTCGAGTAAGATTGCCGGGGGTTGGTGGTACTGCGTGCAGGGCCCGAAATCAAATCAGCGGCTCTCTTAATTGGGGGTAGCGCTACATATATGTATAACTGCTTTTTTTAAATGTTTCTACAATAAAAACCCTAATGCCCTGTACACATGATCGGATTTCCGATGTAATAAAATCCAATGGAATTTTCCATCGGAATTCCGATGAAGCTGACTTTCATCAGTCTTGCCTAAACACCATCAGACAAAATTCCGACCGTGCAAAACGCGGTGACGTAAAACACTCAGACGAGCCGAGAAAAATTAAGTTCAATGCTTCTGAGCATGCGTCGACTTGATTCTGAGCATACGTGGGTTTTTTCTCCATTGGAGTTCCACACAGACGATCGGAATTTCCTATTGTTTTTTTTTCCATCTGAAAAATTTAAAACATGTTCTATTTTTTAACACCGATGAAAAAGAGTCTGATGGGGCCCACACACGATCGTTTTTTCCGATGAAAAAAGTCCATCAGACTTTTTTCATCTGAAAAAACGATCGTGTGTGTAGCGGGGTCCTAAATTTAGGGGAAGTGTTTGAGTGGTAGTTATGCTTAAACACCCCAATTGTCAGGATCCTTTCAACCATTTTTGTCCGTAGGGAGAGTATCGGTGTATAGTTCCCTGTGGCCTGCAGGTGGCGCTGCCATAGTAGGCCAGGGTTGAACCACTGATACAGTGCTGTGCCTTGTGTGTCCCCTCTCAGCAGGTCGTACAGTGGGTGTGGCAGGCCTGCTGTGCATGCTGGGAGGGGATATAAAAGGGGCAAACGCTGCCTGTCCGGGGTTCTGCGTGATCTGTCATGGCCGGGGGTCCTACCCCAGGGAGTGTGTTCCTGTCCGCCCTGGGCACCTTTGGCCTAGGGGCGGAGGTCGGTGAATTGGTCCCAGGCACCTTTGGCCCTAGGACTGCGGCAAAGGCCTTGGGCCCAGCACCTTTGGCTGGGGCCCAGCAAGGATCGAGGAATCCCGGGGTGCTGCCTTGCGAGGGGACCCGTATCTTGGATGGGGGGGGCCAGGGGAGGAACTGTTCTGAGGGGCCGGTGGGAGGTCACGGTGGAGGAAGGAGCCCAGTAACTCTCTGGAGGGATGTCTTCTCCTTACAAAGAGGTCAAGTCTTGAAGCACCAAGTTCACCAGGTCTGTGGCAGAGACCAAGCTCACCAGGTCGGTGGCAGAGACCAAGTTCATCCAGTCTGTGGCAGAGACTGTGCGGTTAAGTTAGAGTACCATTTGGCTGCTAGTAACTACCTAGGGAGACTATCCATTTGGGCTGAGTCTGCTTGAGAAGCCGAGCAGTGAAGTGATTGTGTTTGTGCCTGGACCTCTCCCACACCTTGTGCTGTCCTGTCTTCTTACTCCAACCTTTACCTATCAGAGACTGTTATTTGCAAAGAGAAAATAAACTCTACGTTGGAGTTGCAGTTGGTGTGGACATTTAAGTCACTGGGGGGGAACAAGGACTTATCTCTGTCTATTGTAGAGGTGAGAATCATTCTCTGGAGGATTCTGGTTTCTGGCCGTGTAGACCCGCTAACAACACCGCTCAACCTCTTTATACAGGAGGGTACGGGCTTGTGGTGTGGTGTGCCCTCTCTACCTGCCGGGAGCCGAAGGCAGGTGAAGGGGGTGAGGTCGCTACATGTGTACAGGGCATTAGTGTTTTACTATACCTTCTCGTGTGCCTCTAAAAGTCCAAACTCCCTTAGTTTTAAGCTATAAATATACACATTATCGGGACGTTGGCACACTGTTACCAGTGTATCCACAGTATCACCCTGTGAGGATACACATTAAAACCTAACCCTTCTCATATATGCCTACAATAAGGCTTACCAATAGGTACAGTGAATATCGCCTTAATTTGTACTGTTTAGGAGATATTCACACTGCATAATGTGCATACTAGCACAATATGTCATTGTCTTGCAGGTTTTTCTGTAGTTTTTGTTGTAAAGGCTGCGGTTTACTTTAAGGAGTCTGTGCCTGCATCTGAGCATGATGAGTAAATGGACACTCCCCTATATTATTAATGTGAGACTTTTTTTCTGACTTTTCTTAAGCATACACTTTCATTAAAAAGTGTATACTTTATTGGACATTGTGTGGTTTTGCAGTGCTGTTTTTTTTTTTTTTTCACCCTTACACATAGAATACATTGAAAATAAATGATGAGCAGATATCAGCATAAGGAACTATATAGATAGAGGCACCACCATCCCTGTGTGATAAATAAACAGAGGGGGATAGAATATGGGACTTTAAGGGTGCTTATGACAATAAGAGAAATAGATTGCCAGACATGGATTTTATAAAAATAGAAAAAGTATTTATTGACATATATATATAAAAAACGAATACATATACATGCCTATGACCATCACCGGTATATACCTAATACCAAAATCTAAAATCTAAAACAGTCATGCAGATATGTATAGTTGAAGTCAAGCGTCCATAGATTTCCTATAGTTTCGCCTATTAGGCTTCATCAGGGAATAGACGCTTATACGGTTTTTAACACATTGAAACGAAAAACTAGTAGGTATAAAGAAAAGGAGAAAACATATCAGTAACATATCACAGATAGTGATGAGCCGAACACCCCCGGGTTCGGTTCGCACCAGAACCCGCGAACGGACCGAAAGTTCGAACGAACATTAGAACCCTATTAAATACAATGGATGCGAACGTTCGAATTCTAAAGTGCTAATTATAACAACTATTATGCATGTTATTGTCCTAAAAAGGGTTTGGGAACCCGGGTTCTGCACCAGGGGACATGTATCAATGCAAAAATAAGTTTTAAAAACGGTCGTTTTCCGGGAGCAGTCATTTTAATGATGCATAAAGTGAAAAAAAAAAAGTCAAATATTCCTTTAAATATCGTACCTGGGGGGTGTCTAAAGTATGCCTGTGAAGTGCCACGTGTTTCCCGTGTTTAGAACTGTCCCTGCACAAAATGACACTTCTAAAGGAAAAAAAAGCCATTTAAAACTGCTTGCGGCTTTAATGTAATGTCTGGTCCCGGTAATATGGATGAAAATCTTTAAGAAAAATGGCATAGCTACCCCATGACCCCCCCCCTACCCCAGCCCATTACCAGCCCCTTTGGGTCTTGTATGGATATTAAGGGGAACCCCGCACATAAAATAAAAAAGGCCCTATATACTCTGAACAGCCGTATACAGGCGGTGCATACAAGACAGGGACTGTAGGTTTGTTCTTATGTAGAATCTGTTTGTAATTTTGAACAGGTACATTGTTGAAGTGTAGCTCCAGACCAAAAATCTATTTTTAAACTTTTTGGAAAACATAGGTAAGGGTTATCACCCCTGTAACATTTGTTTTGCTGTCTGTGCCCCTGTTCAGAACATTTCACCTCACTTTCCGTCCTAATGACAACTGTTTTTGAAATGTGGTGTTTTTCTTGAAACAAGGATTGCTGATAAAGCATCAGTACAGAGGAGACACCTTTCTCCCATATTTATTCTTACAGGAGAGAATTTTCCTTCCTAGTGGTAGATTTCCTCTCACTTCCTGTTGTCTTCTTGCGTTTGCAAGTAGGAGTCGTTTGTAAGTTGGATGTTTGAAAGTAGGGACCTGCCGTATATACTCTGCAGAAATAGGCCCCTTAGTTGTTGGTGTTGGCACAACACTCTAAGCACTCACAGTTACTCTTGGTTGGTGCTGGAACGCCCTGCTGTCAACTATTATATCAGGAATTTTAATTACATATAATTGTTGAACAGTGGTAGTAAAAATTGGGCCTTTGATGGTGGTGCTGGTGCCACAACACTGTAAGCCCTGACAGTTACTCTTGGTGGGTGCAGCAATGGGCCCTGCTGTGAATTATTAGATCAAGAATTGTAATTACATGCCCCTGTTGAACAGGGGCTGAAAAATTGGGCCTTAGGCACTGGTGGCACAACACTGCAACCCTTCACAGATACTGTACTTGGAGCACAGCAATGAGCCCTGTTGCAAAGTATTGCTTCAAAAATTGTAATGACACGCCCCTGTTAAACAGGGGCTGAAAAATTGGGCCTTAGGCACTGGTGGCACAACACTGCAACTCCTCACAGATACTGTACTTGGAGCACAGCAATGAGCCCTGTTGCAAAGTATTGCTTCAAAAATTGTAATTACACGCCACTGTTAAACAGGGGCTGAAAAATTGGGCGTTAGGCACTGGTGGCGGCACCCATAAACAAAAATGATCTTCCAAGCTATCATCATCAATCGTACCATTGAGGACTCGGAGGAGGAGGATAGCCAGTCAACATAACAGCACAGGCACTCAGCATCAGCATCAGTCTTGAAGGGATGTGACATTTTAAAATCAATTAGTCTGTTATATCAGCATCAGGTGTGTGGTAGCTGGTGGTGATCCAAGACTGGTTCATCTTGATGAAAGTCAGTCGATCAACCGAGTCGGTGGACAGGCGCACCCTGTGATCCGTGACAAATCCTCCAGCAGCACTGAATGTGCGTTCCGAAAGAACGCTGGATGCAGGACAGGCCAGTAGCTCAATTGCATACTGTGCAAGCTCTGGCCAGTGATCCATCCTCAAGACCCAGTAAGCCAGAGGATTTTCGGTGGGGAAGGTGTCCAAGTCTGACCTTGCCCCTAGATATTCCTGCACCATGTTTATCAGACGCTGGCGATGGTTGCTGGAACCGATCATACTTTGGGGCTGCGGACTAAAGAATTGTCTGAACGCATCGGTCAGACGGCCACCTTCCCCACCGCTCCTTCTTTGACTGGCCGAAGCCTCAGCAACTCGTTGTCCAGGACCAGGAGTTTGCAACCTCCCAGTCTCTGGGAACGCGTTGCACAGACCTTTCTGCAAGGCCTCCCGGAGTTGTCTCATCCTCTGCTCCCTCTGCGACGGTAACATAAGGTCCGCAACCTTACCCTTGTACCGTGGATCAAGGAGAGTGGCCAGCCAGTAATGGTCCCTCTCCTTGATCCGAAGAATACGAGGATCCTTCCGCAGACTTTGCAGGATCAGGGAGGCCATGCAGCGTAGGTTTGCTGAGGCATTCGCTCCGGAGTCCTCTGGGTCACTAAGGACGACATGATCCGCAGCCACCTCCTCCCAGCCACGTACAAGTCCACTGGTTTCTTGGGACTGTAAATCATCCCTAAAAGACTGCTGCTGATGATGCTGAGTGCCAGCCTCCACCTCCATGCTGACACAATCCTCCTCCTCCTCCTCCTCCTCCTCCTCCTCCTCCTCTTCCTGTGCGATGGGTGGGACAGAAGGAACACTGTCTGGGTAAAGGGGGCCTTGAGAGGCAAGGAAGTCCTCCTCTTCCTGCCTCTGTTCTGCCTCAAGTGCCCTGTCCATTATTCCACGCAGCGTGTGCTCCAACAGGTGGACAAGAGGTACAGTGTCACTGATGCATGCACTGTCACTGCTCACCATCCTCGTGGCCTCCTCAAATGGTGCCAGGACAGTGCATGCATCCCTGATCATGCCCCACTGGCGTGGAGAAAAAAAACCAAGCTCCCCTGACCCTGTCCTGGTGCCGTAGTCGCACAGGTACTCATTGATGGCCCTCTGCTGCGTGTGCAGCCGCTGCAGCATGGCCAACGTTGAGTTCCACCTGGTGGGCATGTCACATATAAGGCGGTTCTTGGGCAGGTTCAACTCCTTTTGCAGCTCAGCCAGGCGAGCACTGGCATTATAAGATCTGCGGAAATGCACACAGACTTTCCTGGCCTGCCTCAGGACATCCTGTAAGCCCGGGTACCTGCCCAAGAAGCGCTGCACCACCAGGTTAAGGACGTGAGCCACACAGGGCACATGGGTCAGTTGTCCCTGTCGGAGGGCGGAGAGGAGGTTGGTGCCATTGTCGCAAACCACCATTCCTGGCTTAAGCTGGCGTGGCGTCAACCACCTCTCGGCCTGGCCCTGCAGAGCAGACAGGACCTCTGCCCCAGTGTGGCTTCTGTCCCCCAAACACACCAGCGCAAGCACGGCATGGCATCTTTTTGCCTGCGTACTTGCGTAGCCCCGTGAACGGCTACGGAGCACCGCTGGTTCATAGGACAAACCACAGGAAGAGGCCATGGAGGAAGAAGAAGAGGAGGGGGTGGAGGAGAGAGGTGTGTCACAACCAGTAGTAGCATTTTGGAGGCGTGGCGGTGGGACAACCTCCAACACTACTGCACCTTGTCCTGAATCCTTCCCAGCTGCCAAAAGAGTGACCCAATGGGCCGTGAAAGAAAGGTAACGTCCCTGTCCATGCCTGCTGGACCATGAGTCAGCGGTAATATGCACCTTACCGCTGACCGCCCTGTCCAGCGAGGCCAAGACATTGCCTTCCACATGCCGGTAGAGAGCCGGAATAGCCTTCCGTGAGAAAAAGTGGCGTTTGGGAACCTGCCACTGAGGAACCGCACATTGCACAAACTCACGGAAGGGGGCCGAGTCTACCAACTGAAAAGGCAGCAGTTGAAGCGCTAGCAATTTAGCCAAGCTAGCATTCAACCGCTGGGCATGTGGATGGCTGGGAGTGAACTTCTTTCGACGGTCCAGCAGCTGGGGCAGGGAAATTTGCCTGCTAGAATCGGACGTCGGTGTACTGCTAGCAGAGTGGGCGCAAGTACTTGGCTGTGACACACCTAATTCTACACCTTCATTCCTCTCAGTGCATGTTTCAGAGAGGACTGAAGTTATAGTGGGGTTGGAGATCCCAGCTGATGCGGTGCAAGGAGAGGTCCGCTTTGTTCTTTGGTGTGGGTCTTTGAGGTAGGCTTGCCAACGAGCTGCATGGCAGGTCAACATATGTCTGGTCAGGCATGTGGTACCCAAGCGGCTGATGTTTTGGCCACGCGATATACGCTTGAGACATATGTTGCAAACAGCAGCTGTGCGATCTGATGCACTAGCCTCAAAAAAGGCCCACACCAAAGAACTTTTTGAATGACGGGCAGAGGCAGCGCCCTGCACAGGCGGAGCTCTGCGGTGTGATTCCGTCGGTGTACTGCCCTTACGCTGGCCACCAAAGGGCATCCTGCCTCGTTGGAGATGTGCCTCCTCCTCATCCTCCTCCTCCTCCTCTCTCCTATTAGGCACCCACGTGGAGTCATTGACCTCATCATCCCCTCCCTCCTCATCACTGGAGCCAATCTGGCAGTATGCTGCAGCTGCTGGAACATGACTGCCAGATTGGTGTCCTTCTTGAGCATCCCCTCTGTCTGCTCTCACGCTACTGCCTTCCTCTAGCTGGGTTTCATCATCAGACCCTTCGAAACGCTGGGCATCCTCCTGGAGCATGTACCCAACACTGTGCTGAAACAGTTCGGGGGACTCCTCAGGAGGAGGACATGGTGGGTCTAGGGAAGGAGTGACTGATGATTTGTCTGACATTGATACCAGGGAAGACGACGCTTTGGCAGCTGCTTTTCCAGTACCCTGAGCCTGGGTGAGAGAGGATGAGGAGGAGGAGGAGGGCTTGGTCATCCACTCTACCAAGTCTTCGGCATGATGTGGCTCAACATGTCCAGCTGCCGAAAAGAAGGACAAGCGTGTCCCATGGCCATGTGCTGATGACAATCCACCGCGTCCACGACCAGCACTGTTGCCCCCAGACACAGAGCCTGCTTGCCCTCTTTTATTGCCTCCTGACTGTCTGCCTCTCCTTGTTTGCCTTCCAGACATTCTAATAGATGGCCTGCAGGGAGATGGGAAAAAAGCAATAAGGGCTACCTTCAGGTGTCCTTCTCTGTCCCTTGAAACAAGGACTTTCACAGTGAAAGAAACTGACACTGTCCCTACCTAGAGTTTTCTGTCCCTAGAATAAATGTTTTTTTTAATCACAATATAGCACAAGGACAATTCACTCAATGTCTCTCCAGGTCCCTGGAAACAAGGACTTGCAGAGTGAAAGAAACTGACACTGTCCCTACCTAGAGTTTTCTGTCCCTAGAATAAATGTTTTTTTTAAGCACAATATAGCACAAGGAAAATTAACTCACTGTCCTTACAGGTCCCTGGAAACAAGGACTTGCAGAGTGAAAGAAACTGACACTGTCCCTACCTAGAGTTTTCTGTCCCTAGAATAAATGTTTTTTTTAAGCACAATATAGCACAAGGACAATTAACTCACTGTCCTTACAGGTCCCTGGAAACAAGGACTTGCAGAGTGAAAAAAAAAAAACACTCTCCCTACCTAGAGTTTTCTGTCCCTAGAAAAAATGTTTTTTTTAAGCACAATATAGCACAAGGACAATTAACTCACTGTCCTTACAGGTCCCTGGAAACAAGTACTTGCAGAGTGAAAGAAAAAAAACACTCTCCCTACCTACAGTTTTCTGTCCCTAGAAAAAATGTTTTTTTTAATCACAATATAGCACAAGGAAAATTAACTCACTGTCCTTACAGGTCCCTGGAAACAAGGACTTGCAGAGTGAAAGAAAAAAAACACTCTCCCTACCTACAGTTTTCTGTCCCTAGAAAAAATGTTTTTTTTAATCACAATATAGCACAAGGAAAATTAACTCACTGTCCTTACAGGTCCCTGGAAACAAGGACTTGCAGAGTGAAAGAAACTGACACTGTCCCTACCTAGAGTTTTCTGTCCCTAGAATAAATGTTTTTTTTAAGCACAATATAGCACAAGGACAATTAACTCACTGTCCTTACAGGTCCCTGGAAACAAGGACTTGCAGAGTGAAAGAAACTGACACTGTCCCTACCTAGAGTTTTCTGTCCCTAGAATAAATGTTTTTTTTAAGCACAATATAGCACAAGGAAAATTAACTCACTGTCCTTACAGGTCCCTGGAAACAAGGACTTGCAGAGTGAAAGAAACTGACACTGTCCCTACCTAGAGTTTTCTGTCCCTAGAATAAATGTTTTTTTTAAGCACAATATAGCACAAGGACAATTAACTCACTGTCCTTACAGGTCCCTGGAAACAAGGACTTGCAGAGTGAAAGAAAAAAAACACTCTCCCTACCTACAGTTTTCTGTCCCTAGAAAAAATGTTTTTTTTAATCACAATATAGCACAAGGAAAATTAACTCACTGTCCTTACAGGTCCCTGGAAACAAGGACTTGCAGAGTGAAAGAAAAAAAACACTCTCCCTACCTACAGTTTTCTGTCCCTAGAAAAAATGTTTTTTTTAATCACAATATAGCACAAGGAAAATTAACTCACTGTCCTTACAGGTCCCTGGAAACAAGGACTTGCAGAGTGAAAGAAACTGACACTGTCCCTACCTAGAGTTTTCTGTCCCTAGAATAAATGTTTTTTTTAAGCACAATATAGCACAAGGAAAATTAACTCACTGTCCTTACAGGTCCCTGGAAACAAGGACTTGCAGAGTGAAAGAAACTGACACTGTCCCTACCTAGAGTTTTCTGTCCCTAGAATAAATGTTTTTTTTAATCACAATATAGCACAAGGAAAATTAACTCACTGTCCTTACAGGTCCCTGGAAACAAGGACTTGCAGAGTGAAAGAAACTGACACTGTCCCTACCTAGAGTTTTCTGTCCCTAGAATAAATGTTTTTTTTAATCACAATATAGCACAAGGACAATTAACTCACTGTCCTTACAGGTCCCTGGAAACAAGGACTTGCAGAGTGAAAAAAAAAAAACACTCTCCCTACCTAGAGTTTTCTGTCCCTAGAAAAAATGTTTTTTTTAAGCACAATATAGCACAAGGACAATTAACTCACTGTCCTTACAGGTCCCTGGAAACAAGGACTTGCAGAGTGAAAGAAAAAAAACACTCTCCCTACCTACAGTTTTCTGTCCCTAGAAAAAATGTTTTTTTTAATCACAATATAGCACAAGGAAAATTAACTCACTGTCCTTACAGGTCCCTGGAAACAAGGACTTGCAGAGTGAAAGAAAAAAAACACTCTCCCTACCTACAGTTTTCTGTCCCCTAGAAAAAATGTTTTTTTTAATCACAATATAGCACAAGGAAAATTAACTCACTGTCCTTACAGGTCCCTGGAAACAAGGACTTGCAGAGTGAAAGAAACTGACACTGTCCCTACCTAGAGTTTTCTGTCCCAGAATAAATGTTTTTTTTAAGCACAATATAGCACAAGGAAAATTAACTCACTGTCCTTACAGGTCCCTGGAAACAAGGACTTGCAGAGTGAAAGAAACTGACACTGTCCCTACCTAGAGTTTTCTGTCCCTAGAATAAATGTTTTTTTTAAGCACAATATAGCACAAGGACAATTAACTCACTGTCCTTACAGGTCCCTGGAAACAAGGACTTGCAGAGTGAAAAAAAAAAAACACTCTCCCTACCTAGAGTTTTCTGTCCCTAGAAAAAATGTTTTTTTTAAGCACAATATAGCACAAGGACAATTAACTCACTGTCCTTACAGGTCCCTGGAAACAAGGACTTGCAGAGTGAAAGAAAAAAAACACTCTCCCTACCTACAGTTTTCTGTCCCTAGAAAAAATGTTTTTTTTAATCACAATATAGCACAAGGAAAATTAACTCACTGTCCTTACAGGTCCCTGGAAACAAGGACTTGCAGAGTGAAAGAAAAAAAACACTCTCCCTACCTACAGTTTTCTGTCCCTAGAAAAAATGTTTTTTTTAATCACAATATAGCACAAGGAAAATTAACTCACTGTCCTTACAGGTCCCTGGAAACAAGGACTTGCAGAGTGAAAGAAACTGACACTGTCCCTACCTAGAGTTTTCTGTCCCTAGAATAAATGTTTTTTTTAAGCACAATATAGCACAAGGACAATTAACTCACTGTCCTTACAGGTCCCTGGAAACAAGGACTTGCAGAGTGAAAGAAACTGACACTGTCCCTACCTAGAGTTTTCTGTCCCTAGAATAAATGTTTTTTTTAAGCACAATATAGCACAAGGAAAATTAACTCACTGTCCTTACAGGTCCCTGGAAACAAGGACTTGCAGAGTGAAAGAAACTGACACTGTCCCTACCTAGAGTTTTCTGTCCCTAGAATAAATGTTTTTTTTAAGCACAATATAGCACAAGGACAATTAACTCACTGTCCTTACAGGTCCCTGGAAACAAGGACTTGCAGAGTGAAAGAAAAAAAACACTCTCCCTACCTACAGTTTTCTGTCCCTAGAAAAAATGTTTTTTTTAAGCACAATATAGCACAAGGAAAATTAACTCACTGTCCTTACAGGTCCCTGGAAACAAGGACTTGCAGAGTGAAAGAAAAAAAACACTCTCCCTACCTACAGTTTTCTGTCCCTAGAAAAAATGTTTTTTTTAATCACAATATAGCACAAGGAAAATTAACTCACTGTCCTTACAGGTCCCTGGAAACAAGGACTTGCAGAGTGAAAGAAACTGACACTGTCCCTACCTAGAGTTTTCTGTCCCTAGAATAAATGTTTTTTTTAATCACAATATAGCACAAGGAAAATTAACTCACTGTCCTTACAGGTCCCTGGAAACAAGGACTTGCAGAGTGAAAGAAACTGACACTGTCCCTACCTAGAGTTTTCTGTCCCTAGAATAAATGTTTTTTTTAAGCACAATATAGCACAAGGACAATTAACTCACTGTCCTTACAGGTCCCTGGAAACAAGGACTTGCAGAGTGAAAGAAAAAAAAACACTCTCCCTACCTACAGTTTTCTGTCCCTAGAATAAATGTTTTTTTTAATCACAATATAGCACAAGGACAATTAACTCACTGTCCTTACAGGTCCCTGGAAACAAGGACTTGCAGAGTGAAAGAAACTGACACTGTCCCTACCTAGAGTTTTCTGTCCCTAGAATAAATGTTTTTTTTAAGCACAATATAGCACAAGGACAATTAACTCACTGTCCTTACAGGTCCCTGGAAACAAGGACTTGCAGAGTGAAAGAAACTGACACTGTCCCTACCTAGAGTTTTCTGTCCCTAGAATAAATGTTTTTTTTAAGCACACTATAGCAGAAGCACAAAACACACTGACACTCTCCCTACCTATCCTTCTCTTTCCCTAAACTAAAGGAATCCAGGTTAAGCAAGAAAGAAATAACAGTCACTGTCCCTGCCTATGCTACTCTATCCCTGCTCCGGAACACACTACACTAGGCCGCCGTGCTGGCGGCCTTTTATAGTGTGGGGCGTGTACTAAACACCCTCAGCAATAATTGGCCACAGGCATCCTGCCTGTGGCCAATCATTGCTCTCCTCGCTGCCGGCGCTGTGATTGGCCAAGCATGCGGGGTCACAGTGCATGCTTGGCCAATCACAGCGCCTGGATGACACTGCGATGGCGTAGTGCATTGTGGGCCGTTCGCGTCACTCGAATTTGGCGCGAACGGCCCAAATCGTTCGATCTTCGTCGAACGATCGAACAGCCAATGTTCGAGTCGAACGTATGTTCGACTCGAACACGAAGCTCATCCCTAATCACAGACATAAAGATCACTTTAAATGCGTTTGAAACGATGCATGGGCACATCCCCAAATGACATGAGAAACATACAATGAAGATGTCCCTACTAATCAATAAATCCCCCATTCTGTACCTCCAACACAACCTGGTCAAAAGATGGTCATGACCATCATCATGGATTGCCCCGGAAATGGCCGCCGAACGCTGTCTCTAAGGGTCACAGTCCCGTAGGGGAGGGTGGGTTTTAAAGTTGCAGAACAAGGTTTTTATTCGTTAGTGCAAATACCTATAGGTAAAAGAGAAAAGAAAGGACACAATCACATTTGAAAAACCAGCAACAGAGGGTGAGGGGGATTGCACTCCCACAAATAAATGAGAAACCCACTCACCAACCCGCTGTTTATTAATTGGTTTAGTTGAATTATAAGGTTCAAAATGCGGCGGCGAGGTATATGTATATATTCCTTCTATAGGGGCAAGTTTCCAACAGGGACCCATCTGCAAAATCAGAGGCAGCCAGACTTATTATTAATCAATGTATATAATGCATACACATTAATTAAAGAACTATAAAATAAATTGGATGCTCACCAACAAGATAAAGAACTAAATCTTGAAGTGTATGCTTCTCCTGATTGAACATGGAGGTATACTCTGCTTGTATATTGATATCAACAGGGTCTACCTTAGAGATGTCATATTCATGAATTGTCCCGCAGGAAGACACAAGCCACAGGGAGCTATATGAGTAGAATGAAAGCATCAATTATTATGCTCCATCCGTAGATAACCGCCAAAAAATTAAAGTATAAAAAGATTTACCTGCCTTATACAAACGCCGCCGGTTGAAACCTCCACCAATGTTCCGGACAATTCAATGTGAATGTCCGGATTATATATCCTCCCCGACCCGCCAGAATCCGGCGTGTGACGTCACATCACATGGTGTGCGACGTCAGGCCGCCAATGGTGAGTACACGGACGTCAATGAGGAAGATGTGAGTACGCCGGCTGACGTCCGCTAACAGGAAGTGATGACACTTCCTATGAAGAATCAAGCACAGAAACATCCTGTGCTGACACTGCCAAACTCGATGTGAATCAAGGGGCGTGTAGATTCAAAGATGTTTGCAGAGCAGCCTATGCCATGTACCACAGAGCCTCCGGTATGGGCGGACATCGGGCCGGAACCACGCCAGTCTAAAGTGCACCCTTGAGTGTCCGTACGGGGTGAAAACCAGACACAGCGTAGACAGCCAAATCAGGGGCAAAACCATGAGTGAAAGGAACGGAACATAAGGGGGAAGGGGGAGACGATAACATAAGATGGAATTTTGGGGGGGCGTGGCTTGGCACGCAACGAACATGGTCGCACGGTAGGAGAGCTCCGGCACACACGCAGCCTGCATCTGCTAATCCGCCCGACCCAACGACCTCAGATGCCGGGCAAGCGGCTATACAACACCCCGAACTCACGCTCGAGGCGAGGGTCCACCTCGAGGAACATCCCGGATCTGTTTAAAGCTCAAACAGGGACCCGCAGCCACAACGTGGGGAAACCTAAAATGGCGCCGGACCAACTCGAGGAGGAGTACAGCGAGGACTCCCAGTCTGCTCCTGAGGACATAGGTAGGGGCTCAGCACTCCCCGATCAGCCCGTCACGCTCGCAGCAATGTCCGTGATCGCGGCTGACATTAAGTCCACGTTCTCCGCCGCCATTACGGACTTGAAATCGAACCTGTTGTCCCTGAATGAGAAAATGGCGGCGGCAGAGTCTGCAGGGAAGCACAGGGACAAGGCGATTCGCCGGCTAGAGAAGATTAATATATCCCACAATCACCACTTTATTGAAATAAACAGACATTTGGAAGACTTGGATAATAGGGGGAGGAGAAATAATGTCCGTGTGAGAGGGATCCCAGAGTCGGTGGAACCCCCCCAAATCATCCCTGCTCTACAGAGAGTATTCAATAGCGTGCTTGAACGGCAGGAAGAAACAGAGATTGAATTCATAAGAGCTCACAGAGCACTTAGACCTAAGGGCCCGGACTCTGCGCCTCGCCGTGACATTGTTTGCTGCCTTCAGAGTTTCACTCTGAAGGAGGAGATTATGCGCAAGGCCAGGAGAACTGAACAGATTGTGTTTAATGGGGCCCACATCTTATTGTTTCAGGATCTCTCGCAGATCACCCTGCGAAACAGAAGAGCTTTGCGCCCTCTGCTGGAGAAATTACGGGAGTACGATTTGAAATACACCTGGAAGTTCCCATTCGCCTTAACAGTCTATTTCAATGGAATCCAGCACGTTTTGCGCGAACCAGATGAGTTACCTGACTTCTGTGCAGCTTTGGGATTGGATCCAATCTCCTTGCCCGATTGGTATGCAGAATTCCAGGATCCACCCCGTGACAGATCACCCTCAAGATCTCCTCACTCTACTCCAGACAAGAGGCTCTTTAAGAAGCAGAAGCCGTATCGCCCCGGGGGCTCCTTGGCTGGAACACCTAGATCGTCGAGGGATGTTCGCAGAGAACAAGTGGAAGCATAAACCAGGACCTTCGAGTCCCTCTCTGCTCCGTTTGATGTTCATTTTTCCCAGTTCACTCATTTCTGAGACAGATTCCAGTTATGCTCTCGCCCGGGCTTGAATGTTGGATTGACTAGATTCAGCTAACTTGGGAGCGGACAACTTCATGTGCCTTGTAGTGGTGCCCGGGGGTCTCGTACCCCCCTCCCCCCTCCTCCCTCCCCATCACCCCCCTCCTCCTTCCCCCCCTCCCCCTCCTTCCCCCCCTCCCTCCCTCCCCCCTACCATCCCCCTCCTCTCCCCTCCCTCCCTCTCCCCTCCTACCCTCCCTCCCTCTCCCCTCCTACCCATCCTCCCTCTCCTCCTCTTCCCCCCTCACCCTCTCCCGCCCCTCCTTGCCCCCCCACCTCCCCCCTCCCTTCATTCCCCCCCTCATTCCTACCCCCCCCTTTCCGCCTCCCCCACCCCCCTTCCGGGATATTGTCTTTGGTGCTGTCCCCTCATCCTTCCCCAGGTTGCCGACTATAATGTGGGCTCTTAATTGCCGGTCCTCACACCCAGGTGCACCTGTCGTTGAACTCTTTTTTGATATTAAGCTTCAGTGAGACCACCTGGGGTTACTGGGGGGACTGGATTCGGGTGGGGGCCTACTTCTTTTTATGTTTAGATAGGGAGGGGGCGACCCCTGGCTACCACTGATCAACTCTCCTGAGATGTTTAATGCCCATTGATTAAGTTGTGCACTCTCTTTCTGGGTTGGGTGGATATGTTGTGTTCTGAGCTCAGGTTCGAGCCAGCATATTTCAGTTTGTTGTTTTCCATGCAGGCTGTGTGTGTGTGTCATGTTGCACTGCATTTATTTGTTTTTCTATACCTTGCTGTGTGTTACGTTTACATTTTTTCTTTTTCTGGATTGGGGTGGTCGACGGTTGTTGTCCAGTCCGGTCCAGGCCCTCATGGTTGGGCGCCTCCCGCTCTCCCCACCAAGTGTGTCCGGGACTGCCAGTTCAGACCTGGACACACTAATTTACTCCTTATTCAGGACGGTGTGTTCTGCCTGATCAGGGAATTCTCTGATTCTCTCTGTCATCTCCCATTTCTCTTATCTCCCTCTTTCCTCTCTTTCTTATACTTTTTTAGGTTTAGAATATATTTGGCCTTTGGTTTACTCTGGGGTACTGCTGTTGACTATACTGTGACAGTTTTGTCTTTTAGGCGTACTCCGGCTCGTCTCGCTCTGATCCTTCAACATGGCCTACTCCGACCTCGGCCGAGGTCCGCTCGTGATTTCACACAATGTTAAAGGTATGAATATTCCCGAGAGACGCTCCACGTTATTACGGGAGCTCACGAAATGTAGACCACACTTTGTGTTTTTACAGGAAACCCACTTTAGAACGCATCATGTCCCCAGTCTGACAAACGCCTTTTTTACAGAAGCATATCATGCTACCAATGACAACTCCAAGGCAAAAGGTCTCCCGGTAGCGGGACAGAGTTGAAGTATCTACCCCCCCCCCGTTTTGCCCTGTTATTTCAAGTTAACACCCAATGTGGATTACAAATTGTTATCTCTTTAAGTGCACCAACGAAAGCTGGCCGGTGAAGAAACCTTCATTCCTTAGGGTAAAGAGACTCAGACCTCGTACACACGGCCGATTTTCTCGGCAAGAACCAGCAAGAAACTTGCTGGCAGAGAGGTCTTGCCGAGTAAATCGGTCGTGTGTACGCGGCTATCGGGTTTCTCGTCGAGAAAACCGACAAGAAACCTCGACGAGAAAATAGAGAACCTGCTCTCTATTTTCTCGTCGAAATTCTCCTCGGCATGTTTCTCGACGAGAAAAGTGAGTGTGTGTACACTTACCTGTCCTCCCGGAAGCCCGCGCATGTTCGAAATGAATTTGACGCATGCGCGGTAGCTTCCTAGGCATACGTAGGGTATACCAAGATGGCGGCGACGGCATCGAATATGACGAGCGCATGCTCGTCGTAGTCGATGACGTCACCGCGTACGCTCCATTCAAAGAACCGCGGGTTCTTTGAAACGAGCGTGTTTACACTCGGCTGGGACAAGTTTCTTGTCCAAGAATCTCGTCGAAAAAAACGACATGTTTTTTTCAACGAGAATCTCGGCCGTGTGTACGAGGGCTCAGTTCCATTCCATGTCAGGCCTGACTTAGGGGGGGGAGTTTAGAAAGTTTGTGTTACTGCGCCATAGGCGAACGCACGCCATAATAGCTCCGCGTGGTGGACACTGCGCTGCGCCATATTGCTGTGCTGCACCTAGTACATTGATTGATGCAGGGCTCTGCAGGCCCATGTATATGTTGCATGTTATACCTTCAATCCTTCATTACCAGTAAAGCTGATATATATATTTTATATTCTTGCCTCAGTGTTGTCTGACTGTTTAAAGATTATTAAGTATAATACATCTGAGAGTGATAGGAGTTTAACCCTAGACTGACTGTGCCAGAGTGGGTCGAGTAAGATTGCCGGGGGTTGGCGGTACTGCGTGCAGGGCCCGAAATCAAATCAGCGGCTCTCTTAATTGGGGGTAGCGCTACATATATGTATAACTACTTTTTTTAAATGTTTCTACAATAAAAACCCTAATGCCCTGTACACATGATCGGATTTCCGATGTAATAAAATCCAATGGAATTTTCCATCGGAATTCCGATGAAGCTGACTTTCATCAGTCTTGCCTAAACACCATCAGACAAAATTCCGACCGTGCAAAACGCGGTGACGTAAAACACTCAGACGAGCCGAGAAAAATTAAGTTCAATGCTTCTGAGCATGCGTCGACTTGATTCTGAGCATACGTGGGTTTTTTCTCCATTGGAGTTCCACACAGACGATCGGAATTTCCTATTGTTTTTTTTTCCATCTGAAAAATTTAAAACATGTTCTATTTTTTAACACCGATGAAAAAGAGTCTGATGGGGCCCACACACGATCGTTTTTTCCGATGAAAAAAGTCCATCAGACTTTTTTCATCTGAAAAAACGATCGTGTGTGTAGCGGGGTCCTAAATTTAGGGGAAGTGTTTGAGTGGTAGTTATGCTTAAACACCCCAATTGTCAGGATCCTTTCAACCATTTTTGTCCGTAGGGAGAGTATCGGTGTATAGTTCCCTGTGGCCTGCAGGTGGCGCTGCCATAGTAGGCCAGGGTTGAACCACTGATACAGTGCTGTGCCTTGTGTGTCCCCTCTCAGCAGGTCGTACAGTGGGTGTGGCAGGCCTGCTGTGCATGCTGGGAGGGGATATAAAAGGGGCAAACGCTGCCTGTCCGGGGTTCTGCGTGATCTGTCATGGCCGGGGGTCCTACCCCAGGGAGTGTGTTCCTGTCCGCCCTGGGCACCTTTGGCCTAGGAGCGGAGGTCGGTGAATTGGTCCCAGGCACCTTTGGCCCTAGGACTGCGGCAAAGGCCTTGGGCCCAGCACCTTTGGCTGGGGCCCAGCAAGGATCGAGGAATCCCGGGGTGCTGCCTTGCGAGGGGACCCGTATCTTGGATGGGGGGGCCAGGGGAGGAACTGTTCTGAGGGGCCGGTGGGAGGTCACGGTGGAGGAAGGAGCCCAGTAACTCTCTGGAGGGATGTCTTCTCCTTACAAAGAGGTCAAGTCTTGAAGCACCAAGTTCACCAGGTCTGTGGCAGAGACCAAGCTCACCAGGTCGGTGGCAGAGACCAAGTTCATCCAGTCTGTGGCAGAGACTGTGCGGTTAAGTTAGAGTACCATTTGGCTGCTAGTAACTACCTAGGGAGACTATCCATTTGGGCTGAGTCTGCTTGAGAAGCCGAGCAGTGAAGTGATTGTGTTTGTGCCTGGACCTCTCCCACACCTTGTGCTGTCCTGTCTTCTTACTCCAACCTTTACCTATCAGAGACTGTTATTTGCAAAGAGAAAATAAACTCTACGTTGGAGTTGCAGTTGGTGTGGACATTTAAGTCACTGGGGGGGAACAAGGACTTATCTCTGTCTATTGTAGAGGTGAGAATCATTCTCTGGAGGATTCTGGTTTCTGGCCGTGTAGACCCGCTAACAACACCGCTCAACCTCTTTATACAGGAGGGTACGGGCTTGTGGTGTGGTGTGCCCTCTCTACCTGCCGGGAGCCGAAGGCAGGTAAGGGGGTGAGGTCGCTACATGTGTACAGGGCATTAGTGTTTTACTATACCTTCTCGTGTGCCTCTAAAAGTCCAAACTCCCTTAGTTTTAAGCTATAAATATACACATTATCGGGACGTTGGCACACTGTTACCAGTGTATCCACAGTATCACCCTGTGAGGATACACATTAAAACCTAACCCTTCTCATATATGCCTACAATAAGGCTTACCAATAGGTACAGTGAATATCGCCTTAATTTGTACTGTTTAGGAGATATTCACACTGCATAATGTGCATACTAGCACAATATGTCATTGTCTTGCAGGTTTTTCTGTAGTTTTTGTTGTAAAGGCTGCGGTTTACTTTAAGGAGTCTGTGCCTGCATCTGAGCATGATGAGTAAATGGACACTCCCCTATATTATTAATGTGAGACTTTTTTTCTGACTTTTCTTAAGCATACACTTTCATTAAAAAGTGTATACTTTATTGGACATTGTGTGGTTTTGCAGTGCTGTTTTTTTTTTTTTTCACCCTTACACATAGAATACATTGAAAATAAATGATGAGCAGATATCAGCATAAGGAACTATATAGATAGAGGCACCACCATCCCTGTGTGATAAATAAACAGAGGGGGATAGAATATGGGACTTTAAGGGTGCTTATGACAATAAGAGAAATAGATTGCCAGACATGGATTTTATAAAAATAGAAAAAGTATTTATTGACATATATATATAAAAAACGAATACATATACATGCCTATGACCATCACCGGTATATACCTAATACCAAAATCTAAAATCTAAAACAGTCATGCAGATATGTATAGTTGAAGTCAAGCGTCCATAGATTTCCTATAGTTTCGCCTATTAGGCTTCATCAGGGAATAGACGCTTATACGGTTTTTAACACATTGAAACGAAAAACTAGTAGGTATAAAGAAAAGGAGAAAACATATCAGTAACATATCACAGACATAAAGATCACTTTAAATGCGTTTGAAACGATGCATGGGCACATCCCCAAATGACATGAGAAACATACAATGAAGATGTCCCTACTAATCAATAAATCCCCCATTCTGTACCTCCAACACAACCTGGTCAAAAGATGGTCATGACCATCATCATGGATTGCCCCGGAAATGGCCGCCGAACGCTGTCTCTAAGGGTCACAGTCCCGTAGGGGAGGGTGGGTTTTAAAGTTGCAGAACAAGGTTTTTATTCGTTAGTGCAAATACCTATAGGTAAAAGAGAAAAGAAAGGACACAATCACATTTGAAAAACCAGCAACAGAGGGTGAGGGGGATTGCACTCCCACAAATAAATGAGAAACCCACTCACCAACCCGCTGTTTATTAATTGGTTTAGTTGAATTATAAGGTTCAAAATGCGGCGGCGAGGTATATGTATATATTCCTTCTATAGGGGCAAGTTTCCAACAGGGACCCATCTGCAAAATCAGAGGCAGCCAGACTTATTATTAATCAATGTATATAATGCATACACATTAATTAAAGAACTATAAAATAAATTGGATGCTCACCAACAAGATAAAGAACTAAATCTTGAAGTGTATGCTTCTCCTGATTGAACATGGAGGTATACTCTGCTTGTATATTGATATCAACAGGGTCTACCTTAGAGATGTCATATTCATGAATTGTCCCGCAGGAAGACACAAGCCACAGGGAGCTATATGAGTAGAATGAAAGCATCAATTATTATGCTCCATCCGTAGATAACCGCCAAAAAATTAAAGTATAAAAAGATTTACCTGCCTTATACAAACGCCGCCGGTTGAAACCTCCACCAATGTTCCGGACAATTCAATGTGAATGTCCGGATTATATATCCTCCCCGACCCGCCAGAATCCGGCGTGTGGCGTCACATCACATGGTGTGCGACGTCAGGCCGCCAATGGTGAGTACACGGACGTCAATGAGGAAGATGTGAGTACGCCGGCTGACGTCCGCTAACAGGAAGTGATGACACTTCCTATGAAGAATCAAGCACAGAAACATCCTGTGCTGACACTGCCAAACTCGATGTGAATCAAGGGGCGTGTAGATTCAAAGATGTTTGCAGAGCAGCCTATGCCATGTACCACAGAGCCTCCGGTATGGGCGGACATCGGGCCGGAACCACGCCAGTCTAATGTGCACCCTTGAGTGTCCGTACGGGGTGAAAACCAGACACAGCGTAGACAGCCAAATCAGGGGCAAAACCATGAGTGAAAGGAACGGAACATAAGGGGGAAGGGGGAGACGATAACATAAGATGGAATTTTGGGGGGGCGTGGCTTGGCACGCAACGAACATGGTCGCACGGTAGGAGAGCTCCGGCACACACGCAGCCTGCATCTGCTAATCCGCCCGACCCAACGACCTCAGATGCCGGGCAAGCGGCTATACAACACCCCGAACTCACGCTCGAGGCGAGGGTCCACCTCGAGGAACATCCCGGATCTGTTTAAAGCTCAAACAGGGACCCGCAGCCACAACGTGGGGAAACCTAAAATGGCGCCGGACCAACTCGAGGAGGAGTACAGCGAGGACTCCCAGTCTGCTCCTGAGGACATAGGTAGGGGCTCAGCACTCCCCGATCAGCCCGTCACGCTCGCAGCAATGTCCGTGATCGCGGCTGACATTAAGTCCACGTTCTCCGCCGCCATTACGGACTTGAAATCGAACCTGTTGTCCCTGAATGAGAAAATGGCGGCGGCAGAGTCTGCAGGGAAGCACAGGGACAAGGCGATTCGCCGGCTAGAGAAGATTAATATATCCCACAATCACCACTTTATTGAAATAAACAGACATTTGGAAGACTTGGATAATAGGGGGAGGAGAAATAATGTCCGTGTGAGAGGGATCCCAGAGTCGGTGGAACCCCCCCAAATCATCCCTGCTCTACAGAGAGTATTCAATAGCGTGCTTGAACGGCAGGAAGAAACAGAGATTGAATTCATAAGAGCTCACAGAGCACTTAGACCTAAGGGCCCGGACTCTGCGCCTCGCCGTGACATTGTTTGCTGCCTTCAGAGTTTCACTCTGAAGGAGGAGATTATGCGCAAGGCCAGGAGAACTGAACAGATTGTGTTTAATGGGGCCCACATCTTATTGTTTCAGGATCTCTCGCAGATCACCCTGCGAAACAGAAGAGCTTTGCGCCCTCTGCTGGAGAAATTACGGGAGTGCGATTTGAAATACACCTGGAAGTTCCCATTCGCCTTAACAGTCTATTTCAATGGAATCCAGCACGTTTTGCGCGAACCAGATGAGTTACCTGACTTCTGTGCAGCTTTGGGATTGGATCCAATCTCCTTGCCCGATTGGTATGCAGAATTCCAGGATCCACCCCATGACAGATCACCCTCAAGATCTCCTCACTCTACTCCAGACAAGAGGCTCTTTAAGAAGCAGAAGCCGTATCGCCCCGGGGGCTCCTTGGCTGGAACACCTAGATCGTCGAGGGATGTTCGCAGAGAACAAGTGGAAGCATAAACCAGGACCTTCGAGTCCCTCTCTGCTCCGTTTGATGTTCATTTTTCCCAGTTCACTCATTTCTGAGACAGATTCCAGTTATGCTCTCGCCCGGGCTTGAATGTTGGATTGACTAGATTCAGCTAACTTGGGAGCGGACAACTTCATGTGCCTTGTAGTGGTGCCCGGGGGTCTCGTACCCCCCTCCCCCCTCCTCCCTCCCCCATCACCCCCTCCTCCTTCCCCCCCTCCCCCTCCTTCCCCCCCTCCCTCCCTCCCCCTACCATCCCCCTCCTCTCCCCTCCCTCCCTCTCCCCTCCTACCCTCCCTCCCTCTCCCCTCCTACCCATCCTCCCTCTCCTCCTCTTCCCCCCTCACCCTCTCCCGCCCCTCCTTGCCCCCCCCACCTCCCCCCTCCCTTCATTCCCCCCCTCATTCCTACCCCCCCCTTTCCGCCTCCCCCACCCCCCTTCCGGGATATTGTCTTTGGTGCTGTCCCCTCATCTTTCCCCAGGTTGCCGACTATAATGTGGGCTCTTAATTGCCGGTCCTCACACCCAGGTGCACCTGTCGTTGAACTCTTTTTTGATATTAAGCTTCAGTGAGACCACCTGGGGTTACTGGGGGGACTGGATTCGGGTGGGGGCCTACTTCTTTTTATGTTTAGATAGGGAGGGGGCGACCCCTGGCTACCACTGATCAACTCTCCTGAGATGTTTAATGCCCATTGATTAAGTTGTGCACTCTCTTTCTGGGTTGGGTGGATATGTTGTGTTCTGAGCTCAGGTTCGAGCCAGCATATTTCAGTTTGTTGTTTTCCATGCAGGCTGTGTGTGTGTGTCATGTTGCACTGCATTTATTTGTTTTTCTATACCTTGCTGTGTGTTACGTTTACATTTTTTCTTTTTCTGGATTGGGGTGGTCGACGGTTGTTGTCCAGTCCGGTCCAGGCCCTCATGGTTGGGCGCCTCCCGCTCTCCCCACCAAGTGTGTCCGGGACTGCCAGTTCAGACCTGGACACACTAATTTACTCCTTATTCAGGACGGTGTGTTCTGCCTGATCAGGGAATTCTCTGATTCTCTCTGTCATCTCCCATTTCTCTTATCTCCCTCTTTCCTCTCTTTCTTATACTTTTTTAGGTTTAGAATATATTTGGCCTTTGGTTTACTCTGGGGTACTGCTGTTGACTATACTGTGACAGTTTTGTCTTTTAGGCGTACTCCGGCTCGTCTCGCTCTGATCCTTCAACATGGCCTACTCCGACCTCGGCCGAGGTCCGCTCGTGATTTCACACAATGTTAAAGGTATGAATATTCCCGAGAGACGCTCCACGTTATTACGGGAGCTCACGAAATGTAGACCACACTTTGTGTTTTTACAGGAAACCCACTTTAGAACGCATCATGTCCCCAGTCTGACAAACGCCTTTTTTACAGAAGCATATCATGCTACCAATGACGACTCCAAGGCAAAAGGTCTCCCGGTAGCGGGACAGAGTTGAAGTATCTACCCCCCCCCCCCGTTTTGCCCTGTTATTTCAAGTTAACACCCAATGTGGATTACAAATTGTTATCTCTTTAAGTGCACCAACGAAAGCTGGCCGGTGAAGAAACCTTCATTCCTTAGGGTAAAGAGACTCAGACCTCGTACACACGGCCGATTTTCTCGGCAAGAACCAGCAAGAAACTTGCTGGCAGAGAGGTCTTGCCGAGTAAATCGGTCGTGTGTACGCGGCTATCGGGTTTCTCGTCGAGAAAACCGACAAGAAACCTCAACGAGAAAATAGAGAACCTGCTCTCTATTTTCTCGTCGAAATTCTCCTCGGCATGTTTCTCGACGAGAAAAGTGAGTGTGTGTACACTTACCTGTCCTCCCGGAAGCCCGCGCATGTTCGAAATGAATTTGACGCATGCGCGGTAGCTTCCTAGGCATACGTAGGGTATACCAAGATGGCGGCGACGGCATCGAATATGACGAGCGCATGCTCGTCGTAGTCGATGACGTCACCGCGTACGCTCCATTCAAAGAACCGCGGGTTCTTTGAAACGAGCGTGTTTACACTCGGCCGGGACAAGTTTCTTGTCCAAGAATCTCGTCGAAAAAAACGACATGTTTTTTTCAACGAGAATCTCGGCCGTGTGTACGAGGGCTCAGTTCCATTCCATGTCAGGCCTGACTTAGGGGGGGGAGTTTAGAAAGTTTGTGTTACTGCGCCATAGGCGAACGCACGCCATAATAGCTCCGCGTGGTGGACACTGCGCTGCGCCATATTGCTGTGCTGCACCTAGTACATTGATTGATGCAGGGCTCTGCAGGACCATGTATATGTTGCATGTTATACCTTCAATCCTTCATTACCAGTAAAGCTGATATATATATTTTATATTCTTGCCTCAGTGTTGTCTGACTGTTTAAAGATTATTAAGTATAATACATCTGAGAGTGATAGGAGTTTAACCCTAGACTGACTGTGCCAGAGTGGGTCGAGTAAGATTGCCGGGGGTTGGCGGTACTGCGTGCAGGGCCCGAAATCAAATCAGCGGCTCTCTTAATTGGGGGTAGCGCTACATATATGTATAACTGCTTTTTTTAAATGTTTCTACAATAAAAACCCTAATGCCCTGTACACATGATCGGATTTCCGATGTAATAAAATCCAATGGAATTTTCCATCGGAATTCCGATGAAGCTGACTTTCATCAGTCTTGCCTAAACACCATCAGACAAAATTCCGACCGTGCAAAACGCGGTGACGTAAAACACTCAGACGAGCCGAGAAAAATTAAGTTCAATGCTTCTGAGCATGCGTCGACTTGATTCTGAGCATACGTGGGTTTTTTCTCCATTGGAGTTCCACACAGACGATCGGAATTTCCTATTGTTTTTTTTTCCATCTGAAAAATTTAAAACATGTTCTATTTTTTAACACCGATGAAAAAGAGTCTGATGGGGCCCACACACGATCGTTTTTTCCGATGAAAAAAGTCCATCAGACTTTTTTCATCTGAAAAAACGATCGTGTGTGTAGCGGGGTCCTAAATTTAGGGGAAGTGTTTGAGTGGTAGTTATGCTTAAACACCCCAATTGTCAGGATCCTTTCAACCATTTTTGTCCGTAGGGAGAGTATCGGTGTATAGTTCCCTGTGGCCTGCAGGTGGCGCTGCCATAGTAGGCCAGGGTTGAACCACTGATACAGTGCTGTGCCTTGTGTGTCCCCTCTCAGCAGGTCGTACAGTGGGTGTGGCAGCCCTGCTGTGCATGCTGGGAGGGGATATAAAAGGGGCAAACGCTGCCTGTCCGGGGTTCTGCGTGATCTGTCATGGCCGGGGGTCCTACCCCAGGGAGTGTGTTCCTGTCCGCCCTGGGCATCTTTGGCCTAGGGGCGGAGGTCGGTGAATTGGTCCCAGGCACCTTTGGCCCTAGGACTGCGGCAAAGGCCTTGGGCCCAGCACCTTTGGCTGGGGCCCAGCAAGGATCGAGGAATCCCGGGGTGCTGCCTTGCGAGGGGACCCGTATCTTGGATGGGGGGGCCAGGGGAGGAACTGTTCTGAGGGGCCGGTGGGAGGTCACGGTGGAGGAAGGAGCCCAGTAACTCTCTGGAGGGATGTCTTCTCCTTACAAAGAGGTCAAGTCTTGAAGCACCAAGTTCACCAGGTCTGTGGCAGAGACCAAGCTCACCAGGTCGGTGGCAGAGACCAAGTTCATCCAGTCTGTGGCAGAGACTGTGCGGTTAAGTTAGAGTACCATTTGGCTGCTAGTAACTACCTAGGGAGACTATCCATTTGGGCTGAGTCTGCTTGAGAAGCCGAGCAGTGAAGTGATTGTGTTTGTGCCTGGACCTCTCCCACACCTTGTGCTGTCCTGTCTTCTTACTCCAACCTTTACCTATCAGAGACTGTTATTTGCAAAGAGAAAATAAACTCTACGTTGGAGTTGCAGTTGGTGTGGACATTTAAGTCACTGGGGGGGAACAAGGACTTATCTCTGTCTATTGTAGAGGTGAGAATCATTCTCTGGAGGATTCTGGTTTCTGGCCGTGTAGACCCGCTAACAACACCGCTCAACCTCTTTATACAGGAGGGTACGGGCTTGTGGTGTGGTGTGCCCTCTCTACCTGCCGGGAGCCGAAGGCAGGTGAAGGGGGTGAGGTCGCTACATGTGTACAGGGCATTAGTGTTTTACTATACCTTCTCGTGTGCCTCTAAAAGTCCAAACTCCCTTAGTTTTAAGCTATAAATATACACATTATCGGGACGTTGGCACACTGTTACCAGTGTATCCACAGTATCACCCTGTGAGGATACACATTAAAACCTAACCCTTCTCATATATGCCTACAATAAGGCTTACCAATAGGTACAGTGAATATCGCCTTAATTTGTACTGTTTAGGAGATATTCACACTGCATAATGTGCATACTAGCACAATATGTCATTGTCTTGCAGGTTTTTCTGTAGTTTTTGTTGTAAAGGCTGCGGTTTACTTTAAGGAGTCTGTGCCTGCATCTGAGCATGATGAGTAAATGGACACTCCCCTATATTATTAATGTGAGACTTTTTTTCTGACTTTTCTTAAGCATACACTTTCATTAAAAAGTGTATACTTTATTGGACATTGTGTGGTTTTGCAGTGCTGTTTTTTTTTTTTTTTCACCCTTACACATAGAATACATTGAAAATAAATGATGAGCAGATATCAGCATAAGGAACTATATAGATAGAGGCACCACCATCCCTGTGTGATAAATAAACAGAGGGGGATAGAATATGGGACTTTAAGGGTGCTTATGACAATAAGAGAAATAGATTGCCAGACATGGATTTTATAAAAATAGAAAAAGTATTTATTGACATATATATATAAAAAACGAATACATATACATGCCTATGACCATCACCGGTATATACCTAATACCAAAATCTAAAATCTAAAACAGTCATGCAGATATGTATAGTTGAAGTCAAGCGTCCATAGATTTCCTATAGTTTCGCCTATTAGGCTTCATCAGGGAATAGACGCTTATACGGTTTTTAACACATTGAAACGAAAAACTAGTAGGTATAAAGAAAAGGAGAAAACATATCAGTAACATATCACAGACATAAAGATCACTTTAAATGCGTTTGAAACGATGCATGGGCACATCCCCAAATGACATGAGAAACATACAATGAAGATGTCCCTACTAATCAATAAATCCCCCATTCTGTACCTCCAACACAACCTGGTCAAAAGATGGTCATGACCATCATCATGGATTGCCCCGGAAATGGCCGCCGAACGCTGTCTCTAAGGGTCACAGTCCCGTAGGGGAGGGTGGGTTTTAAAGTTGCAGAACAAGGTTTTTATTCGTTAGTGCAAATACCTATAGGTAAAAGAGAAAAGAAAGGACACAATCACATTTGAAAAACCAGCAACAGAGGGTGAGGGGGATTGCACTCCCACAAATAAATGAGAAACCCACTCACCAACCCGCTGTTTATTAATTGGTTTAGTTGAATTATAAGGTTCAAAATGCGGCGGCGAGGTATATGTATATATTCCTTCTATAGGGGCAAGTTTCCAACAGGGACCCATCTGCAAAATCAGAGGCAGCCAGACTTATTATTAATCAATGTATATAATGCATACACATTAATTAAAGAACTATAAAATAAATTGGATGCTCACCAACAAGATAAAGAACTAAATCTTGAAGTGTATGCTTCTCCTGATTGAACATGGAGGTATACTCTGCTTGTATATTGATATCAACAGGGTCTACCTTAGAGATGTCATATTCATGAATTGTCCCGCAGGAAGACACAAGCCACAGGGAGCTATATGAGTAGAATGAAAGCATCAATTATTATGCTCCATCCGTAGATAACCGCCAAAAAATTAAAGTATAAAAAGATTTACCTGCCTTATACAAACGCCGCCGGTTGAAACCTCCACCAATGTTCCGGACAATTCAATGTGAATGTCCGGATTATATATCCTCCCCGACCCGCCAGAATCCGGCGTGTGACGTCACATCACATGGTGTGCGACGTCAGGCCGCCAATGGTGAGTACACGGACGTCAATGAGGAAGATGTGAGTACGACGGCTGACGTCCGCTAACAGGAAGTGATGACACTTCCTATGAAGAATCAAGCACAGAAACATCCTGTGCTGACACTGCCAAACTCGATGTGAATCAAGGGGCGTGTAGATTCAAAGATGTTTGCAGAGCAGCCTATGCCATGTACCACAGAGCCTCCGGTATGGGCGGACATCGGGCCGGAACCACGCCAGTCTAATGTGCACCCTTGAGTGTCCGTACGGGGTGAAAACCAGACACAGCGTAGACAGCCAAATCAGGGGCAAAACCATGAGTGAAAGGAACGGAACATAAGGGGGAAGGGGGAGACGATAACATAAGATGGAATTTTGGGGGGGCGTGGCTTGGCACGCAACGAACATGGTCGCACGGTAGGAGAGCTCCGGCACACACGCAGCCTGCATCTGCTAATCCGCCCGACCCAACGACCTCAGATGCCGGGCAAGCGGCTATACAACACCCCGAACTCACGCTCGAGGCGAGGGTCCACCTCGAGGAACATCCCGGATCTGTTTAAAGCTCAAACAGGGACCCGCAGCCACAACGTGGGGAAACCTAAAATGGCGCCGGACCAACTCGAGGAGGAGTACAGCGAGGACTCCCAGTCTGCTCCTGAGGACATAGGTAGGGGCTCAGCACTCCCCGATCAGCCCGTCACGCTCGCAGCAATGTCCGTGATCGCGGCTGACATTAAGTCCACGTTCTCCGCCGCCATTACGGACTTGAAATCGAACCTGTTGTCCCTGAATGAGAAAATGGCGGCGGCAGAGTCTGCAGGGAAGCACAGGGACAAGGCGATTCGCCGGCTAGAGAAGATTAATATATCCCACAATCACCACTTTATTGAAATAAACAGACATTTGGAAGACTTGGATAATAGGGGGAGGAGAAATAATGTCCGTGTGAGAGGGATCCCAGAGTCGGTGGAACCCCCCCAAATCATCCCTGCTCTACAGAGAGTATTCAATAGCGTGCTTGAACGGCAGGAAGAAACAGAGATTGAATTCATAAGAGCTCACAGAGCACTTAGACCTAAGGGCCCGGACTCTGCGCCTCGCCGTGACATTGTTTGCTGCCTTCAGAGTTTCACTCTGAAGGAGGAGATTATGCGCAAGGCCAGGAGAACTGAACAGATTGTGTTTAATGGGGCCCACATCTTATTGTTTCAGGATCTCTCGCAGATCACCCTGCGAAACAGAAGAGCTTTGCGCCCTCTGCTGGAGAAATTACGGGAGTGCGATTTGAAATACACCTGGAAGTTCCCATTCGCCTTAACAGTCTATTTCAATGGAATCCAGCACGTTTTGCGCGAACCAGATGAGTTACCTGACTTCTGTGCAGCTTTGGGATTGGATCCAATCTCCTTGCCCGATTGGTATGCAGAATTCCAGGATCCACCCCGTGACAGATCACCCTCAAGATCTCCTCACTCTACTCCAGACAAGAGGCTCTTTAAGAAGCAGAAGCCGTATCGCCCCGGGGGCTCCTTGGCTGGAACACCTAGATCGTCGAGGGATGTTTGCAGAGAACAAGTGGAAGCATAAACCAGGACCTTCGAGTCCCTCTCTGCTCCGTTTGATGTTCATTTTTCCCAGTTCACTCATTTCTGAGACAGATTCCAGTTATGCTCTCGCCCGGGCTTGAATGTTGGATTGACTAGATTCAGCTAACTTGGGAGCGGACAACTTCATGTGCCTTGTAGTGGTGCCCGGGGGTCTCGTACCCCCCTCCCCCCCTCCTCCCTCCCCCATCACCCCCCTCCTCCTTCCCCCCCTCCCCCTCCTTCCCCCCCCTCCCTCCCTCCCCCCTACCATCCCCCTCCTCTCCCCTCCCTCCCTCTCCCCTCCTACCCTCCCTCCCTCTCCCCTCCTACCCATCCTCCCTCTCCTCCTCTTCCCCCCTCACCCTCTCCCGCCCCTCCTTGCCCCCCCCACCTCCCCCCTCCCTTCATTCCCCCCTCATTCCTACCCCCCCTTTCCGCCTCCCCCACCCCCCTTCCGGGATATTGTCTTTGGTGCTGTCCCCTCATCCTTCCCCAGGTTGCCGACTATAATGTGGGCTCTTAATTGCCGGTCCTCACACCCAGGTGCACCTGTCGTTGAACTCTTTTTTGATATTAAGCTTCAGTGAGACCACCTGGGGTTACTGGGGGGACTGGATTCGGGTGGGGGCCTACTTCTTTTTATGTTTAGATAGGGAGGGGGGCGACCCCTGGCTACCACTGATCAACTCTCCTGAGATGTTTAATGCCCATTGATTAAGTTGTGCACTCTCTTTCTGGGTTGGGTGGATATGTTGTGTTCTGAGCTCAGGTTCGAGCCAGCATATTTCAGTTTGTTGTTTTCCATGCAGGCTGTGTGTGTGTGTCATGTTGCACTGCATTTATTTGTTTTTCTATACCTTGCTGTGTGTTACGTTTGCATTTTTTCTTTTTCTGGATTGGGGTGGTCGACGGTTGTTGTCCAGTCCGGTCCAGGCCCTCATGGTTGGGCGCCTCCCGCTCTCCCCACCAAGTGTGTCCGGGACTGCCAGTTCAGACCTGGACACACTAATTTACTCCTTATTCAGGACGGTGTGTTCTGCCTGATCAGGGAATTCTCTGATTCTCTCTGTCATCTCCCATTTCTCTTATCTCCCTCTTTCCTCTCTTTCTTATACTTTTTTAGGTTTAGAATATATTTGGCCTTTGGTTTACTCTGGGGTACTGCTGTTGACTATACTGTGACAGTTTTGTCTTTTAGGCGTACTCCGGCTCGTCTCGCTCTGATCCTTCAACATGGCCTACTCCGACCTCGGCCGAGGTCCGCTCGTGATTTCACACAATGTTAAAGGTATGAATATTCCCGAGAGACGCTCCACGTTATTACGGGAGCTCACGAAATGTAGACCACACTTTGTGTTTTTACAGGAAACCCACTTTAGAACGCATCATGTCCCCAGTCTGACAAACACCTTTTTTACAGAAGCATATCATGCTACCAATGACGACTCCAAGGCAAAAGGTGTTACCACCCTGGTTAGCAAAAACGCCCCTTTTGCCTTGCAGGAGAAGCTAATAGATCCCAAGGGTAGATTTGTTTTTCTGAAGGGCCTATACAACAACACGCCTCTGACACTGGCCAATGTTTATTTCCCGAATAGGTCCCATGTGACCTTCTGCCAACATATAGTGCGAGAGCTCCTGGGATTTACATCGGGTTGCTTGATCCTGGGGGGCGACTTCAATGTCCCTCTCAATCCGTCCGTTGACACCTCTAATGGGAAAACCTGCATTACTTACAGGATCCTTAAAAGGATCAAGACCTTACTCCAAAGCTTACAACTTATTGACACGTGGCGGTTTGATCATCCTGAAGATAAAGACTTCACGTTCTTCTCACCTCCACACAATAGACACTCCCGCATTGACTACCTCTTCATATCCCAACGGGATTTAACCCGAGTCTCAGAGACACATATAGGCTTCACGTCTTTCTCAGACCATGCGCCAATCTCATTGACCTTGAATGTACTTACCCCCCCCTCACACTCCCAGTCGTGGCGTCTGAATGCGTCCTTACTAACAGACCCTGCCTTACTAATGACCTTGACCTCCTCAATCAAGGACTTCTTCCTGCGGAACTCCACCCCAGGTATGGATCCACTAGTGGTCTGGGAGGCTCACAAATGTACCCTGAGAGGGGAACTTATCAGAATGGGAGCAATCCGGAAAAGGGAAAGGGAGGGACAAATAGTCACCATAACGAGTAAAATCAAACAATTAGAAAACCTCCATAAACAGTCTCTTAGCACGAACACGGCGACTGAGCTTCTAGATCTCAGGAAAGACCTCCAACAGCTCTTTGATACTAGATCAAGGCGTCTTTTATTTTTCAAAAAGAAAATCTATTATGAGTCTGGGAACAAACCTGGTAAGCTCCTCGCGAGGGCACTGAGAGAACAGAATGCTAGAAACCTAATTTCGGGCATCAGGAGACATGATGGTAAGCTGGATGTGGCCACGGAAGCGATAGCACAACATTTTCATGATTTTTACACAAAGTTGTATAACCTACCACCTCAACACAAAGGAGGGACTCCAGGGAGTGATAGGGCTCAGATGGTGGAGGAATATTTAACTAAAAGTGGAATGCCTGCTCTTTCTGACTCGGACATTGCACTTTTGAAGGAGCCACTCTCGTCCTCAGAGGTTGAACTCGCCATTAAGCAGCTGAAACCGGGTAAAAGTCCTGGCCCTGATGGCTACACCTCTATCTATTATAAGACTTTCTCTCAGCTTATAGTAGCACCACTTACAGCTGCGTTGAACTCATTGTCTGCTCCCAGACGGGTCACCCCAGACTTTCTTTCGGCTTATATCACAGTGATCCACAAACCGGGCAAAGACCCAGCGGAGTGCTCCAGCTACCGCCCGATTTCACTACTAAACCTAGACGTCAAATTGTACGCAAAGATTCTGGCCTCCAGATTAAGTCCCATGTTGTCGAATCTTATCGACCCGGATCAGGTGGGTTTCATGCCTGGCCGAGAGGCTAAAGACAACGTGATCAAGGCAATGCTATTGTCTAATGTGGCTTATGCTGGGAAGATAGAGGGCCTTCTCCTGTCCACGGATGCGGAGAAGGCCTTCGACCGCGTGGCCTGGGACTTTATGCTAGCCACTTGCACGAAGATAGGACTGGGGCCACATATGCTAGCCAGGATCTCTGCTCTATACCAATCCCCAACGGCTCGATTAAAAATCAATGGTACCTTTTCAGATAATGTTCTGATAACTAATGGCACAAGACAGGGATGTCCCCTGTCCCCTCTACTGTTCATTTTATCCCTTGAGCCCTTTCTTAGAATGGTTAGAGCTAATACAGACATCCAGGGCTTCAGAGTGTCGACCAAAGAGTACAAAGTGGCCGCCTACGTGGATGATTTGCTTTTCTTTTTATCTAACCCTATAATCTCCTTGCCAAATCTGATGCAGGAGTTTGCCAATTATAGCTACGTTTCAAATCTTAAGATAAATTACTCTAAGTCGGAAGCCCTGAATGTCTCACTTCCTGAGCGATTGCTGAATCGGGTGGTGGCTGCCTCCCCCTTCAGATGGGAACCGAAGGCCCTGAAATATTTGGGAATTTGGCTCACGCCTAGATTAGGAGACATGTTTGGTTGTAATTTCCCGGAGTTCCTTAAGAAAGTTAGAGAAGACTTACTTAGATGGCAGTCGGGTTACTTCTCTTGGTTTGGTCGTGCGGCCATAATCAAGATGACTATCCTCCCCAGACTGCTCTACCTCTTGCATGCCATCCCACTTCAGATACCTGCTTCCTTTTTCACTACACTCAGGAGCGTTCTCCTAAGATTTCTATGGAACTCGCAAAAGCCCAGGATTAGGTTCGCATACCTGATGAAGCCTAAAGTTCAGGGTGGAATGGGAATACCAGACTTTAGGTCCTACTACCAAGCCACTCACTTGACTAGAGTCGTCGATTGGCATTGTCATGGGGCAGCTAAAGATTGGGTCTCTCTAGAGGAAGCATTATCCCCCGTTCCCCTTAAATTTGCCCCATGGATCCCTTGGAATAGCTTACCGAGCAGTGTCAAACATCACCCCCTTACTGGTAGCACGCTAAGACTCTTCTACAATCTGACCAAACACCTTTCCTTTTCCTCACAACCTAGTCCCCTGACGCCACTGAAAGATAACCCCGACTTCGTCCCAGGTCTAAACAACCCACATTACCAATCCAAGACTCGCCCTCAACCTCTGTTGGTAGGCGACTGCATTACGGGGGGAGCTGTGAAAGACTGGACGGTACTTAAAACTGATGCACAACTCCCACACATGACCCTTTGGGAGTATCTCCAACTACGTAGCTACCTGGGGAATAAGTCTGTCAGGAGCAAATTACATAGACCTCTAGAGGCCTTTGAGTCGATTTGTCAGCTGGGTGACACAAGTGTGAGAACTACGTCATTGAATTACTCGTGGCTACAAAATTTAAAATACAAGTCCGTTGATAAACTCAGAGCGAGATGGGCGGAGGAGCTTCAGATGGAGATTTCCCCCAAACAATGGAGGTATGCATGTATTTTGACTCATAAGTGCTCTATAAGTACTAAGACGCAGGAAACGGCATTTAAACTGTTGACACACTGGTACAATACCCCAGCCAAGATACATAGATGGAACCCACAGATACCAGCCACCTGCTGGAGATGCCATCAAGAAGTGGGTACGTTGCTCCACATTTGGTGGCAATGCCCACGAATTTCTCCATTCTGGGAGAGGGTCAAACTTCTGGTCTCGCAGATCACCGAAACCAAGATCGTGTTGAATGCGGCCTCCTGCCTCCTCCACATCACGAATGTCTCTTTGGGGAGGTACAAAAACTCCTTAACGAGACATCTGCTAAATGCGGCTAAGTCCTTGATCCCGCTCTACTGGAGATCACAGAGGGTTCCTTCCACTGCTGAGTGGCTGAAAAGGGTTTCTGAGGTTTGCGAGATGGAGGAGACCTTGACTCAAGCCACCGACGTGGTGGATACATTTTGCACTATCTGGCAACCATGGTTGATATTCAGGTACTCTACTGTTTACTCAGATATTATGTCTGCCTCACCTCCCGGGGATCCCTGCGAGGGGGCGGAGTAGGAGATACATGGATGTCTCCCGCCCCTACATTCCCCCTCTGGTTTGCGGCAGTATCTTTAAGGCCAAGGGTTTTCTTTTCTCTTTACCTTTTCTCGGGCCAGGGCTCTGGCCATTTCCCCCCCCCCCTCCCCCCTTCCCACCTTTTAGCTCTTTACTCTCTGTTCTGTATTTGTTTTCCATTTTAGTTTTTTCTTTTCCTCTCTTCTTATATGCTGTGAACGCGGTTGCTCCTCATAATTGATATTCGAAGACCACATCCTAGATTTATCATAAGTCCTATTGTTAACTCATTTCGACAGTCATCCTTGTGGATCCAGCTGAACTTGTGACCATGTCTCTCTTTTTGTCTTGTTTTTCTCTCCAATATATCCGATGCTCACGTCCCCTGGTCACCTTGAGTTAGAATATTGTGGTCTCAGTTACTCTGTTGCATTCTGACTTGCCTAATTTGTGGATAAGTGTACCTAATGTGCAGCTGCATCTGCGAATGTTCTGTTCTGTTTTTTTATTTTATTTTCTTTTTGCTTACCCATCTCTATCTTGTCTTCAATAAACTTATAATGAGAAAAAAGATGGAATTTTGTTTATCATACCCATGCATTCTCCAAGCACATTCAAAGAAAGAACATAAATATACAATAAGTATAAATGTGAGTCACATAGGCAATTACATACATGTTGCCTAATGTGATAAAAAACACAAAAACAACAGTATAGCTTATACATGATACTGCAAACATCAATTAATATACATTATAATCTTAATCCCTCCAAAATATTGAGGGAAAGAACATTGGCATAAAGTTTGTGACGCAACCCCCAGGAAATGCGAATCCCTCCCCCCCACCCCCCAAGAGAACGTTCTCCATGGATCAAAATCCCCTCTGAAGGCTAAATCCCACATGAGATGTAATTATACACAGAATGAGGGGTGACCAGGACACAATCAGGCACCTGGTCCCTATGATGTAATTATAGATTGGGGGGGGGGGGGGGGAACCAGCAATGGAATAGTTCTACAACTAGATAAAATCATTGTAGAAACGGTTTGAAGCTAATGCCTTCATTCAGGCCAGGGAATCGAGTGGCTTGTAAGAGATAGATCCACCTGCTCTCCAACTGGAGGAGTTTTGTGTCAATCTCCCCCCTCTTTCATGCTGGGGTATATGTTCCAAAACAAAAAATGTTATGAACTTAAGATCAAAATTATGATAGAGGCCTACATGGCGGCTGATTGGAGTTTCCATTCTATGTTTGGCAATTAAAGAGACATGGTCCCTTATGCGACAAAAGAATGGTCGTTTTGTTTTGCCCACATAGAATGTGCCGCACAAACATTTCATGAGGTAAACAGCCCCAATGGATTGACAGTTGCACCTGTGTTTGGGTGTCCAGATGTTGTCATTGGGAAGGGTTACATTTTTACCTGTCAAAATATACATACAAAAATTACATTCCCCACAGGGATATGTACCCGGGGATGATTTTTTGAAAGTTGTTGTTTGGACAAAATGACTGGACACCAAGATATCTTTCAATGATTGTGATCTCTTATACGTAATCTCCAGGAAAGGTTTAATGAATCGCGATATTCTCTGGTCTGCTTCAAGTAAATACCAGAATTTCTTATAGACATTGCGGATCTTAGAATGCTGTCGATTGAACTTTGTAATAATTCTGGTTGATGTGCACGACCTAGTTTCTCTAGATTTGTAAATGAGTGATTGTCTATTGAGGCATTTGACCCTGTTAAATGCCTTTCTAAGACAAGTTTTACTATATCCTCTAGCCCGAAGACGTATATTAAGGGAATAGGATTCACGTTGAAAGTCTGCATCCAAAGTGCAGTTTCTCTTGATTCTCAAGAATTGACTGTATGGAATGCTTTTCTTTAATGGTTCAGGATGGGAGCTGTTAGCATGCAATAAACTATTGCCCGCTGATGGTTTCCTGTAAAGAGTAGAGCATAATTCTCTCTTGTCATTTATAAAGATCTCTACATCCAAGAATCATTCCAAAACCCACATAAGTAAGATCATGTCATGGCATCGTTATATTGACGACGTTTTCATGGTGTGGGCGGGACTTGAGAGTGAATTGACTGACTTCCTGGAAGGTTTACAATTGAACATGTATAATTTGAAATTTACGTATACATTTAATCGACTCAAAATTACATTATTGGTCTTTACAGGAAACCATCAGCGGGCAATAGTTTATTGCATGCTAACAGCTCCCATCCTGAACCATTAAAGAAAAGCATTCCATACAGTCAATTCTTGAGAATCAAGAGAAACTGCACTTTGGATGCAGACTTTCAACGTGAATCCGATTCCCTTAATATACGTCTTCGGGCTAGAGGATATAGTAAAACTTGTCTTAGAAAGGCATTTAACAGGGTCAAATGCCTCAATAGACAATCACTCATTTAAAAATCTAGAGAAACTAGGTCATGCACATCAACCAGAATTATTACCAAGTTCAATCGACAGCATTCTAAGATCCGCAATGTCTATAAGAAATTCTGGTATTTACTTGAAGCAGACCAGAGAATATCGCGATTCATTAAACCTTTCCCGGAGATTACGTATAAGAGATCACAATCATTGAAAGATATCTTGGTGTCCAGTCATTTTTTCCAAACAACAACTTTCAAAAAATCATCCCCGGGTACATATCCCTGTGGGAAATGTAATTTTTGTATGTATATTTTGACAGGTAAAAATGTAACCCTTCCCAATGACAACATCTGGACACCAAAACACAGGTGCAACTGTCAATCTATTGGGGCTGTTTACCTCATGAAATGTTTGTGCGGCGCATTCTATGTGGGCAAAACAAAACGACCATTCTTTTGTCGCATAAGGGACCATGTCTCTTTAATTGCCAAACATAGAATGGAAACTCCAATCAGCCGCTATGTAGGCCTCT
Organism: Rana muscosa; assembly: GCA_029206835.1. Classification (NCBI taxonomy): domain Eukaryota; kingdom Metazoa; phylum Chordata; class Amphibia; order Anura; family Ranidae; genus Rana; species Rana muscosa. The sequence continues at coordinate 1,072,092,561 of CM055122.1, read as the reverse complement.
ATCATAATTTTGATCTTAAGTTCATAAATTTTTTTGTTTTGGAACATATACCTGAGCATGAAAGAGGGGGGGAGATTGACACAAAACTCCTCCAGTTGGAGAGCAGGTGGATCTATCTCTTACAAGCCACTCGATTCCCTGGCCTGAATGAAGGCATTAGCTTCAAACCGTTTCTACAATGATTTTATCTAGTTGTAGAACTATTCCATTGCTGGTTCCCCCCCCCCCAATCTATAATTACATCATAGGGACCAGGTGCCTGATTGTGTCCTGGTCACCCCTCATTCTGTGTATAATTACATCTCATGTGGGATTTAGCCTTCAGAGGGGATTTTGATCCATGGAGAACGTTCTCTTGGGGGGTGGGGGGGAGGGATTCGCATTTCCTGGGGGTTGCGTCACAAACTTTATGCCAATGTTCTTTCCCTCAATATTTTGGAGGGATTAAGATTATAATGTATATTAATTGATGTTTGCAGTATCATGTATAAGCTATACTGTTGTTTTTGTGTTTTTTATCACATTAGGCAACATGTATGTAATTGCCTATGTGACTCACATTTATACTTATTGTATATTTATGTTCTTTCTTTGAATGTGCTTGGAGAATGCATGGGTATGATAAACAAAATTCCATCTTATGTTATCGTCTCCCCCTTCCCCCTTATGTTCCGTTCCTTTCACTCATGGTTTTGCCCCTGATTTGGCTGTCTACGCTGTGTCTGGTTTTCACCCCGTACGGACACTCAAGGGTGCACATTAGACTGGTGTGGTTCCGGCCCGATGTCCGCCCATACCGGAGGCTCTGTGGTACATGGCATAGACTGCTCTGCAAACATCTTTGAATCTACACGCCCCTTGATTCACATCGAGTTTGGCAGTGTCAGCACAGGATGTTTCTGTGCTTGATTCTTCATAGGAAGTGTCATCACTTCCTGTTAGCGGACGTCAGCCGGCGTACTCACATCTTCCTCATTGACGTCCGTGTACTCACCATTGGCGGCCTGACGTCGCACACCATGTGATGTGACGTCACACGCCGGATTCTGGCGGGTCGGGGGAAAATATATAATCCGGACATTCACATTGAATTGTCCGGAACATTGGTGGAGGTTTCAACCGGCGGCGTTTGTATAAGGCAGGTAAATCTTTTTATACTTTACTTTTTGGCGGTTATCTACGGATGGAGCATAATAATTGATGCTTTCATTCTACTCATATAGCTCCCTGTGGCTTGTGTCTTCCTGCGGGACAATTCATGAATATGACATCTCTAAGGTAGACCCTGTTGATATCAATATACAAGCAGAGTATACCTCCATGTTCAATCAGGAGAAGCATACACTTCAAGATTTAGTTCTTTATCTTGTTGGTGAGCATCCAATTTATTTTATAGTTCTTTAATTAATGTGTATGCATTATATACATTGATTAATAATAAGTCTGGCTGCCTCTGTTTTTGCAGATGGGTCCCTGTTGGAAACTTGCCCCTATAGAAGGAATATATACATATACCTCGCCGCCGCATTTTGAACCTTATAATTCAACTAAACCGATTAATAAACAGCGGGTTGGTGAGTGGGTTTCTCATTTATTTATGGGAGTGCAATCCCCCTCACCCTCTGTTGCTGGTTTTTCAAATGTGATTGTGTCCTTTCTTTTCTCTTTTACCTATAGGTATTTGCACTAACGAATAAAAACCTTGTTCTGCAACTTTAAAACCCACCCTCCCCTACGGGACTGTGACCCTTAGAGACAGCGTTCGGCGGCCATTTCCGGGGCAATCCATGATGATGGTCATGACCATCTTTTGACCAGGTTGTGTTGGAGGTACAGAATGGGGGATTTATTGATTAGTAGGGACATCTTCATTGTATGTTTCTCATGTCATTTGGGGATGTGCCCATGCATCGTTTCAAACGCATTTAAAGTGATCTTTATGTCTGTGATATGTTACTAATATGTTTTCTACTTTTCTTTATACCTACTAGTTTTTCGTTTCAATGTGTTAAAAACCGTATAAGCGTCTATTCCCTGATGAAGCCTAATAGGCGAAACTGTAGGAAATCTATGGACGCTTGACTTCAACTATACATATCTGCATGACTGTTTTAGATTTTGGTATTAGGTATATACCGGTGATGGTCATAGGCATGTATATGTATTAGTTTTTTATATATATATGTCAATAAATACTTTTTCTATTTTTATAAAATCCATGTCTGGCAATCTATTTCTCTTATTGTCATAAGCACCCTTAAAGTCCCATATTCTATCCCCCTCTGTTTACATAGAATACATAGATTACATAGAATGTTCCTATATTGGTTTTCTATGTAAAAGATTATGATTACATAATATTAATGGAGACAATTAGTTGTAAAAGTAAAAGTTATAGTCACATTACCAGTTGAATAGTATTTTGCAGGTCATGCCAGTTTATCAGAATAACTTATATGTTTCTATGTGGAATACTTTTATTTCACTGTGTGCAGTGTGGATAAATGTGCTCCTCACTTTCAATTTTCTGTATATTATTTAGGAAATCCTCAGAGAATGAAGAGATGGAGTTTTATTATGGCTCCATGGCATTAAGGAGTTCACAGCTATTTAAATGTTAGATTCTGCATGAAATAAACATTGTGATATCAGCAACATTTTCTGACTTACTTACAAAATTTAATAAGCTTAGTTTTTATTTTTAGAGCAAAAGCCTGAAATAGCATATTGCTGAACACACTTAATATTTTAGTTTTGCTATTTGTATAGCAACTCTTGCTATATTTTATTTCATTGAACTTGTTTAAATTGAGATCACATCTGGTACTTGGAGAAGAGGAGCCATAAATATGCCTTTAATGAGACTGTATCCAGTGTTCGTGCCACTATCAAGTAAAAATCTTTATGAATACAAATATCTTTAAAGCAACCTGCATTCTGTACAGATTTTAAAATAACTTTCTGTCTTTGTGTCTTTGTAGCAAATCCCTCCAAGGGCCCCACAATCCACTGCAAATAGTGACTTTCTTAAAGTGATTGTAAAGTCTCCTTTAAAAAAAATAAAAATAACAAACATGTCATACTTACCTGCTCTGTGCAGTTGGTTTTGCACAGAGCAGCCCCGATCCTCCTCTTCTCTGGTCCCTTTTTGCTGCTCCTGGCCCCTCCCTCCTGTGGAGTACCCCAACAGCAAGCAGCTTGCTATGGGAGCATCCGAGCTGAGTCAGTCACATCTCCCTGTGTCCATTCAAACACGTAGCCCCAACCTCACCCCTTCCCTCTTCTGATTGGCTAACTGACTTTGATTGACAGCCGTGGGTGCCAATCAGGAGGAGAGCGAATAAGCCCTTACTGTTCAAAACCCCCTATAAGGCTGCTTTCACACTGAAGCGTTGTGGTTTACCTGCACCGGGGGTGCAGTGCAGTGCACCTGCGGCTTTCCTGTGGGTTACCTGCATTGAGCCATAGACTTCTATTACATCTTGCGGATGTGGTGCAGTTTCTGAAAGCGCACCACAACTCCTGCATTCAGGTGTTTTGCTGTGCTTTCAGTAAGCACACCAAACCCGCAGGGTATAATAGCCAAAGGTGCATTGTGCTGCAGTGTGAAATCAGTCCTAATATGCCCATTGCAAAAGTGCAGTGTATGTGATGTTTTTTTTTATTTATATATTCTTTATTATTTTCCTCTTCCAGTTACTACTGGCATCTCTCTCCGGGCTGCTAGAAAGGTCCCAGGTGAAGTGCACTTGGTATCACTCTCCCTGGGACAAGAGCCGATTCTACAAAGGAGTATCAGCTTATGGGTCTCCACAGCTGCCTGCTTCTTCAGTTGTCAGCTCCGGCTCCATGCACTCTGATGCTCTAGGATGGCGGGCCTGCAACCCATTGATCGAGATCTGGTCTTGCCGACTCTCAGTCCCAGAGCATGGCATGCATTTTCTTGGTTTGAGGTCACCGGCCACATCAGAAGACTCTAAGGGCCACATGCGGCCCTCGGGGCACTGGTTTAGCACCCCTGGTGTAGTGCTTAGCATGCCTGGACTGTGACATGCACATGTATTATGATTGCACCATACCCAAAAGTAGCTAGTTTTTCTTTGAGCTCCAGCAATAGAATGGGGCAGTGGAGAATAAAAAAGCTACTTCAGTACCATAGCTTCTTCTGGTGAGATTTGAAAGGCAAAGCTTGTTGGGAACACATTATTGTCATGAAGGTACAGTTTATGTTGCAAAAATACACATTTCAGCTTCAATTTATTATTACTCTTTTTAAGTATAGTTATTGTACCAAATTTCCCATTTAGTTGACTCATATGGTATTCCTGACAGTAGCTTTCATTCATGCTAAGATGATTCCAGGAAATAAGATGTCTGCATGTTTTATAGTAGAAAATTCCTGTTTCATCTGCATTAGCTTAATGGATAGGCAATGCATTAATGTGATCATATGTCAACAGCAGCTTATAATGCACAACATATGACTGATTGTGCAAAATTCTATCTGCTTCTGTCAATTAAAATTTATTTTACCATCGCCAGTTATATCTCCTAAACTGTCTGAGAAAATTGTGATGTAAAGCTTAGTTTTAGCACTTAGGAGCAATAAAACCATGACATGCTGATTTTAACATATCTGTAATTTATTTATACTCATTAAGAAATAGGACACTAAAATTGTTGTCTAAATATATAAAACAATTAGGGGTTGATTTACAAAAATTTGAGAGTGAAAAATCTGGTGCAGCTCTGCATAGAAACCAATAAGCTTTAAGGTTTTTTAATTGAACAAGCTGAAGTTAGAAGCCCATTGGTTACCATGCACAGCTGCACCAGATTTTTAACTTTCCAGTTTTAGTAAATTAACCCCTTAGTATACATGTGCAATGAGTCCATAAAAAACATTGTCTAAATTAGTGAAATACAAGTGAATACAAGCTTTCAATAATTTTGAGATTAGTTCAAGACCAGAATAAATATTTAAAGAAGAATTCCACAAAGCTTTTAACAAGAATGTTTGAAGAGGAAAGGATAAGGTGTATGTTAAACTTATCTCTAACTTGTAATGGAAGGCACAGAGATAAGTATAAGGCAGGGCGGCCTGTCCATTGTGGGCGCAGGGGCGCCGCCCCCCCTATTAATGCGGCCGGTTCCTTTCAGGACGGGGGTGTGTTTTTTGAAGCACTGATTAGAGCCAGAGGCTCGAATAGGCTTCAAAATAGGGTGGGCTCGGGCGCAGAGCATTGCGTCCAGAGCCCATCCAGGTGTGTTACAACAGCGAATGAATATTCGCTGTTGCAACACTGATCCTCCTCTCCAGACAATCAGGAAGTGGGTTTTATACCCATCACCCGATTGTCTGAAAGGACAGGCGCTCCCTTTGGACACGTAGGAGCAGGGGAGGAGATGCACGGCGGAAGCAAGGAGAAGGAGAGTCGTTGGCCGATACCTGGATGCCAGACGATGCCCGATCCCTGCCACTGCCTGGTGCCCCAATCCCCGCCGCTCCTTGGATGCACGATCCCCGCTGCTGCTTGGTGCCCCAATCCCCACCGCTTCTCTGATGCATGCCGCCTAGATGGGGTAGATGCCTGTAGACCGACCGGCAGACAGCAGGGGGGTTTGAGGTGCCGTGGGGGGGAGTGGTTGTTTGCCGCCTCCCCCAAACAAAGAAACACCAGCCGTCACTGGTATAAGGCCCCTTTTACACTTGTGTGCATTTGTTAAGCTTTTGCAGGACAACAAAAGCAAATTAAAACTATTCACCATTAATTCCTATGTAACTGTTCACACTGCAGGTGCACTGTGATTTGAAAAGTCCTGCAGCTGCATCTTTAGTGCAGTTTTTCAAAAGCGCACCAAAAAGGCACCTTCCGTTGTAAGCCAATGAGAACATATCAAAAGCGCATCAGTATGAAAAGACCCTTAAACTGCACAAAAGCGCATCAAAAGCGCATCAGTGTGAAAGGGCCCCAAATGCTTTTCTAATTAAGATTGTGAACCTAGAATTTGAGAAAATCCCAAAATGTGAAACTGCAACCAATCTACCCCAACCACTATAAAAAAAAATCATCCTCTTTACTTAAAACAGTGTTGATTTTTCTAAAGAGTTTTCTTACTCCAGAATGAAATAAACCTTTAAAAACATTGGATAAAGTTTATCCAAAGCCATATTTTAAGTTTTGGATAAAGTAGGAAAGGGTTAGAGCCTCTGACAGGTTTTTATTGCTGTCTGTGTCTCTGTGGAGGGGGATTTACTTTCTTTATTTGTCTTTGTATCCATTGTCAGTGGGCCTGGAAGTGAGAGAATATCTAAAATTTAAAGAGGAACTTGTTATGATGATGACACATGTCTAAAAGGGGATTTCCTTTCCAGGACAAAACAAAAAGTGAAGAGAAATGTCCAGATGGGGACATAGATGACATAAAAACCTGATAGGAGAATTATATCCAAAAATAATGTTTGGGGTTAAAATACAGGTTAAAACTGAATCCAAAAAATAAAATAGCTTGCATACAAAATAAATTAAATCAAATAAACATACAACAAAAGTAGAAAAGTATAGTCCAATATCACTAATATACTGTGATATTAAAATCTCAAAAAGCTGTTAGCCAAACAATTTACTACAGACAAACCCCAAACCAAATGAGAAGAGTATTCATTTTATTCTTAGATATTCAGTCTAACTGGGCCTTAGCAAAGCCTATAAAAGGAATAGTGGTATCAATTAACGGAAAAAAAAAACATTTTCTATTGCAGCATTATTTATCTTATATATTGAAGCATTGCAATATTATTCATTTTACATATTGGAGCATTACTGGTTTCAAGAACATTTTATAATCATTTTGTTGTGAGTCCCTTATGACAATCCCAAATTATCAATAAAGGGGTATAAATTACAGTCTGTAGCCATGCAGAGTGGTATTATTTGTCCTACCAATTAATCTCTTAAAAAAACTGATATGATGCCACCCTAATATCAGAGGCTTTAGCGACGGTGAAGAAGAACATGAATGTGCAATGTTTGCAGGCCATAGGCGTATTTCAACCCCACTAATGATTCTCTCAAACCTTTATAAAAAAAATTAAAAGCTGTTTAGAAATCTCTGGGCTATCAATTTATATAGTCAAATATTTGGATCTAAAATGTAAATATCACATAACTTAAACATGGTTTGAAAACAACTAACTTCAGTTTTCTGTGGTGCACCATAATTGGGCATTAACATAACCTACTGTTACCAAGCTCTATAAAAATAAAACTATCCTTTAAATAATGAATAGAGGATCTAACCAGATGACCAGAACCACCACCATATTGGTTCAGGAGATTCTATTTTATCACAATAAACTTTAGAACCTTGCCCATGCCAATTACCTTAAACCATACCCATACTTCACCTAAACACCTAAACCTACCTATGCTAAACATACCTAAACCTACACATACCAGACACCTAAAGGATCTCCAAAAATGAAAATGTTGGTCTTTGTTTGGAGAGACAAAGATAATTCATACTCTCTTTATAGCAGAAAAATAAGAAGATTGCATTGCCTATCCCGCAGGTTTTTTTCAATTCTGGATAATCGGCACAACTGACATATAACTTTAGCACTGCCTTCCTAGACTTTGAGCCGAGACCTAAATCAATGGCTTTCAATGTTGGATCAATGAGGGCTTCATTTAGATTGGTGAATTTTTTCACCCAAGGTAATTCATCATTTGGTACTTCTTCCAAATCACTACCAAATAAGAGTCAGGGAGTAGAGAAACACTCCAGATTTGCCCAACTCTAATCTTACTAGCGCCCTTTAACACTCAAGACTCAAGAGGATATTTCATCAGCGTCTGCCTCTGAAAACCTTTATATAATCAATCTCAAAGCTCCAGAAGAATTTAGAAATAGTACATAATGTTGTCTTTTGAAATATCTATCTATCGCAAATGTTTAACTCTTACATCAATACTTCCTTAGCTGAATCAAATTATAATATTATATCATGATGATATAGAGTATATTCCTAAAATGCTTCTGTGGCAATGGACAAAATGGTGAACCTGTCGCAACCTGATTTTGGTTATGGACAAAAGATAAAGATTTACAATTTAATATACTGCATAAATTATTAAAATAATTTATTAAAAGACCCACTAAAGCCACTACAAAATATACAAAGAGCACTCCAAAGGCTATATACTGTATATTTAGATGATGGTTGTTCGGGGATCCAGATTAAACCCTGGACCTTTGCCTGTATTGTCCCCTGTTGGGCAGAAGTCGAACATCTTATACAGAAGTGGCATTTCTACTGCTTCTATATATGACATCTTCCCACTGTTACTGGTTCCTAAGGAAGCCATGGGTGCTTGCAATTGTTGGGTCCCTAGAAACCACTGATGTCACCAAGAATCCCTTCCACATAAGCAAATGGGTGGGGATAGCCGTGACAACACTGATTAAATATGGTCACTGGCCATATTTGGGCAATGATAATCACCAAATGTGGCAATGGCCCTATTTGTCCAATGATGTCACCACCATCTCTGCCCCTTCCCTTGTCATCTGGCTAGTGTTATGGTTGGGAATGGTTGGAACTGTGGCAAATGTATTCCCAGAAGACAGCCTCTATTAAGTCGAGATCTTTATGGGACTACAAGTCCCAGTAGCACAATGTGCTGCAGAATGGAGGAAAGGAAGAAGAAGCCTGAGCTCTTGACATTCTCACGTGGGGAGTGAGAGATGATTGTTAGAGGGTTCAGCTGAGTTGGTGAATGATACTGTTGCCAGAGCTTGTCAAGGTGTCAGAGTGAGAATACATTCGCACAGGCTGCAATTGTCAGAGAGATTCAGTGCTTGGGATGAAAGGTATGTTGCTGCAAGAGATCATTAATACAGAGTCCAGAGATGTCGCCAATGCTACAGGGTCAACAGAGAGCAGGTAGAGGCTTTTTAATAGACTAAATAGTGGTGAGAGGCCATTGGACATGACCTCCCTAACCTCCCTTAAAGAGATCTAGTTTGAGGACTAATGCCCTTTATCATTGAATAACAATAGATCTGAGTGTTCCAACACAGGACTCTGGGCCCCCAATGTTTAATACTACACTGGCCAGTAGGTGAGCTTTTGGAGAGACCCATTGACCTTTTAGTTTTTAGTACTGCATTTAGTTAGGACCCCCCTAGATTTAGGTACAGAAAAACACTTGATCCGCCTCAACAGTGCCGACTCATTAGTGCCCATAAATGCAGACTATCAGTGCCCATCAGTACAGCCTCATCAGCGCACATCAGCGAAGGAGAAAAATTACCTGTTTGCAAAATTTTATGTAGCGGGGTATTCCCCTTTAAGACAGAGAGAGAGGAAGTTTCAGGTGAGAGGTGAGTCGGGAGGAAGTAAAGAGACATTACTGGAAGTGAAAGCAGAGGAGAGAGAGAGATTACATCACCCATAACCCCATTCTTGTCATGTTCCACCGCAGAGACTGATGGGAGGGGTTATAAAAGGAGGAGGAGAGGCCGGGCTCGGCCTCTTTGGGACACGAGACTTGACAGACGGATCCTGCTGCGTGGATGTGTCGGAGCGCAGGGCCTGAAGCCTGGGGCCTTGCTCCGACCAAAGAGCCTTCCACCCCCCTCTGCGAGCCTGGGTGGCATCTGACTTTGTGAGCTACAGCCTTGTCGGATCGGGGGGGCCCGATCGTTGGAGAGATCAAGTGTGTGGGACACGGCCGGTGGAAGTTTCCCGGACTGGATCTGTAGTCCGGCGGGTGAGAGGGCATAAGCCCAGCTAAGATACTGTTACTGTATATAGGCCTATAGACTGCCGTGGCCTACAAGTTATTTTTATACCCCTATTGAAGAGCCTTGTCAGAACTGAGCCTGCGGCTTTATTTAACCAAGTTCTATACCCCTTGGATTACAAAGTTATACTCTGTTTAAAGTGCACCACCATTACAGACCTGCCGGTGAAGAAAGAAGGACTAAGTTAAATATTAGAACCAGGCCTGGTGGGGATTCTAGCGTGTTTGATTACTGCGCCATAGGGCACTTAGTTAATGATTGACCGCATGGCGCACCTGTAGCGTGTGTTACTACATAGTGTGTTAGAGTGGCAGGACGCTGCCCTTAGAAGTGATTATTTTGAACTGTGATTACTGTTACCCCCTTTATCCCTATTGAGAATATAAGTAAAACACTTTACCTATTACAATTTATTACTGTGTCCTTGCTTAGTTATTATATTGCATAGGATATATCATTGATTATTAGTACTAGCTGTGCCAGAAGGGGGTAGAGCCTATTGCCGGGGGTTGGCGGAGCTGTACTCAGGGCCCAAATCTAATTCTGCGGCCTCCTTAGTTGGAGGTATCGCTACACGTGGGGGCTCGTCCGGGATCCTGATACAGCAGGTGAACGCCAGAAGTGCCGGCATGGACCCCATCAAAGTAGTCCAATGGTGCGAAGCAGAAGGGACACGCTCAGAAGCGAGCGTGGCCATTGAACTTCCAGGGAGTGACTGGAGAGAGAAACAAATTAAAGAGGTGGTACAAATATTGTCCCCAGATAGAAAGGCTTACGTGGTCGCAATGAGACCAGACTCAAGGACCAACTGCACCTATGCACTGATAGAGTGGGGACAGGATGTCCCTGAAAACTTCCACGGTGCCAGTATAAAATTGTCCGAAAAGACTGAGTTCCACCTGACACATCCTAGTCAGAAGCAGTTAGAACCCTTGGACAGGAAAGCAGGGGCTGCTGTTAAATCGCAGGCAGAGCAACAGCTGATTGATCTGAAACGACAGTACCGTGACATACAAGAGAGGTTTCAGGAGACTTCCAGTATGATAGCTGAACGCATTAATGAGTTATGTGTCGCTTCTGAGGATCAGAAAGATGGTCAGATAACGCCCAAACCTGGGAAGGTACTGAAGAAACAAGCTCAGGGTCGCCTGCAGGAAGTAACCATCCGGAAGGATTTCCGCATTGACGGCCAGATAGGAGAAAGAGGGCAGAAGGACAAACTGTCTTACACCAGCCTCCTACACCAAATAGAGCTGGGGCTACAGAAAGGGTATCAGGACTCTGACATTAGAGAAGCTGTAATCCATGCCATCAGCCCAGGTTCAAGTATTAGGGGCATGTTGGAGAGGAAGAGTGGGTTGACCCTGAACCAGCTAAAGAGGATACTGAAAAGCTACTATGAGGAGGAAGATGCCGCTGAGTTATTTCATCGACTGATAAATATAACCCAGGATAGTACAGAGACTCCTCAGAACTTCCTATTCCGGGCCATTGAGCTCAAGGACCGCCTGTTGTCCACATCCAAGGAAGAAGGAACTGGGGAGCATTTTGGAGCCGGGCTAGTCCAAAAGAAATTCCAGAGATCTGTGACTACGGGATTGAGGAGTGACTACATCAAGCTACAACTGAAGCAGCATTTGGAAGACCCCTCAACTCCGGATGAGGTCCTCATTGAGAAAGTGAATGAAGCAGATAAGATGGAGATTGAGAGGGACCAAAAGCAGAGGAAACTTCAACCTCCTAGCACCACAAGTGCCAAAGTACAGCAGATAGATGTCCCCTCAGACACTCGGGAACTCAGTGTGCTGGTGGCAAGCACAACCGACAGAGATTCGGAGTTTGGGGTTCTGAAGACTCAGATGTCCAAAATAATGGAGATGGTGACCGGGTCACTGGATGTCAAGTCTGAGATAGACACACTGAAGGTGCAAGTGTCCCAGCTGGTGGAGATGATGAACAAATTGATGGCGGAAAGTACTGGATTGTCCGCCCAAAAGCCCACGAAGCAAGGCATCTGTCAAAACTGTGGAGGTGTAGGCCACTACCAGCGAGAATGTCCAAGTCCACGAATGGAGACAGAAGGCTGGCGGAGGCCTCAGAGAAGTGACCCAAGAATGGAGAGAAGATTCAGGCCTTCAAAAGTAACTTTCTCTGAACCTGCGAGGGAACGGTGGAGGACACCTGCAGTTTATGCCGTCTCAGTAAACAATGCTTATCAGCCTTCCAAACAACGCCAGAAACGGCATTCCCAGCGCCGGAAGCTGAAGAGAGCACAAATTCAAGTATGCCAGCCTGCTGTTACAGGTGTTTCCAAAAGGACTGCTACCCAATTGGTAGGTCCTCTGCCTATAGTTCCTGTTCTGATCGAAGGGATCTACACCAGAGCCATCCTTGATACAGGTGCTCAGGTTACCCTAATGACCAGAGACTTTTACAAGAAGTACCTATCATACCTGCCCCTGGAAGGGAAGGGAGACACCAAGATTCAGGGTATCCAAGCAGAAGAGTACTCTTGTGATGGATGTGTGTGGATCAAGTTGTCGTGTGATCCATTGAGGGCTGGGGAGCCCCAGGTCTTTGAGACACTGGCCATTGTCTGTCCCTGGCTGTCAGGGGCCTCCAGAAGCTCTCTCATCGTTGGAACCAATACTGATCTGGTGAAACGGCTTTTAGCCCCTGCTGTCCCCAGATGTGATCCCTTACCCTCACTGCCAGAAGAAGGATCCATAGCAGTAGTGGAAGAAACCAATCTGCAGGAGGCAGAAATACTCAAAGAGGCTAGTGAGCCTACCATGTCTGAGCCAGTGGAACAAAGGGCTTGAAGATTCATAAGGCCTCCCAAAAAGTTGACCTACCCACAAATGGGGAAAAGCTCAGAAGATTCTGTAGTTACTGCTAGAAGGAATGCTGAGAATCCGAATCCTTCCACTGTCCATTTAGTGGAGGGCAACCCCAGCTCACTCTCTGGCACAGTTAGACAGGTCGCCCCCACTGAAGCGACCTGTAGACAGGCCAGCTCCCCATCCTATGATGATTGGTGGGAGGCTCCTCTGTCAATCCTATGCAACCGCATTGAATCTAAAATGTTTTGTAGTGGGGGGAGTGTGTAGCGGGGTATTCCCCTTTAAGACAGAGAGAGAGGAAGTTTCAGGTGAGAGGTGAGTCGGGAGGAAGTAAAGAGACATTACTGGAAGTGAAAGCAGAGGAGAGAGAGAGATTACATCACCCATAACCCCATTCTTGTCATGTTCCACCGCAGAGACTGATGGGAGGGGTTATAAAAGGAGGAGGAGAGGCCGGGCTCGGCCTCTTTGGGACACGAGACTTGACAGACGGATCCTGCTGCGCGGATGTGTCGGAGCGCAGGGCCTGAAGCCTGGGGCCTTGCTCCGACCAAAGAGCCTTCCACCCCCCTCTGCGAGCCTGGGTGGCATCTGACTTTGTGAGCTACAGCCTTGTCGGATCGGGGGGGCCCGATCGTTGGAGAGATCAAGTGTGTGGGACACGGCCGGTGGAAGTTTCCCGGACTGGATCTGTAGTCCGGCGGGTGAGAGGGCATAAGCCCAGCTAAGATACTGTTACTGTATATAGGCCTATAGACTGCCGTGGCCTACAAGTTATTTTTATACCCCTATTGAAGAGCCTTGTCAGAACTGAGCCTGCGGCTTTATTTAACCAAGTTCTATACCCCTTGGATTACAAAGTTATACTCTGTTTAAAGTGCACCACCATTACAGACCTGCCGGTGAAGAAAGAAGGACTAAGTTAAATATTAGAACCAGGCCTGGTGGGGATTCTAGCGTGTTTGATTACTGCGCCATAGGGCACTTAGTTAATGATTGACCGCATGGCGCACCTGTAGCGTGTGTTACTACATAGTGTGTTAGAGTGGCAGGACGCTGCCCTTAGAAGTGATTATTTTGAACTGTGATTACTGTTACCCTCTTTATCCCTATTGAGAATATAAGTAAAACACTTTACCTATTACAATTTATTACTGTGTCCTTGCTTAGTTATTATATTGCATAGGATATATCATTGATTATTAGTACTAGCTGTGCCAGAAGGGGGTAGAGCCTATTGCCGGGGGTTGGCGGAGCTGTACTCAGGGCCCAAATCTAATTCTGCGGCCTCCTTAGTTGGAGGTATCGCTACATTTATAACAAACTATGAAAAAGTTTGGTGTTTTTTCAAAATGTTCTGTCTTTATTAGTTTATTTAGCAAAAAATAAAAAACCCAGTGGAGAATAAATCCCACCAAAAGAAAGCTCTATTTGTGTGAAAAAAACCTGATAAAAATTTCATTTGGATACGGTGTTGCATGACCATGCAATTGTCATTCAAAATGTGACAGTGTTGGAAGCTGAAAATTGGCCTTGGCAGGGAGGGGGTAAAAGTGCCCAGTAGGCAAGTGGTTAAAATGAAAAAATGGCATAAGTTTCACCTCAAATTCCAGCTGGATCCTTATCCAGGCATGTAGCCTGGGTGCCCAAGAAAGAGGGAGCGCTAAGCATGCAACCTCCTTCCTGTACCAGACCAGGTCACATGTCTTTCAACAGAGGGGAGGTACCTTAAGCCATTATTGAAACAAGGACATGGGTCGCTGGGCACTGCCATGGGGGACATGTACCAATGCAAAAACAAAATTACAGCAGGGAAAGGTTATTTTTAATTTGACTTAAAGGGTAATATTGAAAATACACAACTCCTTTTAATAACATGATTGAGGTATGCTTTAAAGCTGCACATAGTGCTATGGAACAGTAGGATGTAGTCTTTTAAAAGTATCAGTAAATGACAGGGAAACATTGTTGGGTGGTGGGTTGTGTGACAGCAGGAAGGTAAAGTCACCTGGTTGCATCCAGGGGGGTAGATATATTTCGCCCAGATTCAGGCTTTACGCCGACTTATACAACTAGGTGGAGAGTTGTATAAGCCCAGCTGAGGCTAGTGGGCTCATGGATGACTCATACCTCTAGGGAGAGTGTGGGGCGTCGTGCAGACAGGGAGTTGATGAGACCAGCTGAAGCTTGTCAGCTCATTTAGGCCTCTATAAGAACTCCCAGCTTCATTAGATGTTAGCTCATGCCTGGACCCAGACCTGTGTGGACTGTCTAGGGAGAGTGAACCCCTGTGCGGTGAGACAAAGCCTGTGTGGCTATTTGCTTGGACATTTAAAACCAGGGACTTAGGGACTAGGACAGCACTAGGCTGATCCCAGTTGTTAGTTAGGAAACCTGTATGTTTAGTCAGAGGTCAAGTTGACCAGGATTTATTTTGTTTATGTTTCTTTTGCTTTGCTGTGTTTTGTCACTGTAAATAGAAAATAAACCGCACCTTTTTGACTTTGAAAACCACAACCTCCGTTTGCTGGGCCTGTTTTTGTGTGGGGAGCCCATCTCGGGGGTCACACACACCCGCTGCCGAGCTAACCCCCTCACAGTTGGTGGAGAATGCGGGCAGTTTTTTTTTTAAGCCAGCATGGAGGAGATACTGAAGCAGCTGGCTCTAGCAAATGCCAATCAACAGCAGACAAATGCAGGTTTGCAAAAGAGCCTTGCAGCTCATCAACAGAGCCTTGCAGCTCAACAACAGAACTTCGCAGCCCAGCAGCAAGCTCATCAACAGAGCCTTGCAGCCCAGCAGCAGACAAACGCAACTTTGCAACAGAGTCTGGAGGCTCAGCAACAAGCCCAGCAGCAATCTGAGGCCCGCTTCATAGACCTGTTGCAGAAGCAAGAGCAGAGACTACAACAACAGATGGAAGCAGTAATGCAGCAACGTCCGCAGACCAGTGAGGAAAGCCGTCCCACTAATACCGCGTCCTTTGGGGTGAGTCGTTTATTGACAAAAATGACTGGAGAGGATGATCCAGAGGTATTTTTGACCACATTTGAAAGGACCGCTGAAAGAGAAAAGTGGCCTGAGGAGCAGTGGGCTGGACTGGTGGCTCCTCTGTTAACTGGTGAATCGCAGAAAGCTTACTATGACCTAGAGCCTAACCAAGCAAAAGACTATGTGATGCTAAAAGCTGAAATATTGGCAAGGCTGGGTGTCACCCAGGCTGTCCGGGCTCAGCGTGTGCATAACTGGACTTTCCAGCTTGGAAAACCCCCCAGGTCTCAAATGTATGATCTCATTCACCTGAGCAGAAAGTGGCTACAGCCAGAGACTTTGTCCGCACCAAAGATTGTGGAACGTGTTGTAATGGATCGGTTTTTGAGAGCTCTTCCTACTGCCATCCAAAAGTGGGTAAGCCATGGAGACCCAGAGACGGCCGATGGTCTTGTGGATCGTGTGGAGAAATACTTGGCTACAGAGAACCTGACGGCCTCTTCCAGAGACACTCGGACTTTCCACCCTAAGACCAGACCATCCCCAGGGGCGGATAAGAGGATTCCAAGGGGTGAGGGTGGAGAGAGTGAGAGGGTGGGAGCTCTACCCCAAGTTTGGCGAGAACAGCCTGGGAAATCAGCGGCTCAAGAGGCCGCAAGAAGGATCGTTTGCTACCGCTGCCGGCAAGCGGGACATATTGCAGCCAATTGCCCGGTTGTGGAGGAACCCATGCAGTGTGACTTTCTGACGGGCAGACGTCAGTCGCTGTGTGCGACAGTCGCATGCACTGCCATTCGAGGAACTGAGAAACATTTATGTAAAATGTGTGTTAATGGTAGAAATGTTGTGGTATTGCTGGATTCAGGTAGCCTTGTGACCCTGATAAAGGCTGAGTTAGTTAAAACAGAGGTCTCTGGGAATAGCAAGGTAGCTGTTATTTGTGTGCATGGGGACACCCGAGAGTATCCAGTGACTACAGTGTGTTTCGAGACCCCCAAAGGTACCCTCTCTCATCCAGTGGGCTTAGTATCTCAGTTACCGCATGACGCCATTGTGGGAAGGGATTTTCCGAAGTTCTGGGAACTGTGGGATGATCCTGAGCCCCCCACTGGTGCCCCTATGTACCAGGAATGTGATAGCCAGAACTCCCCTGAGAGTGGTGAGGACTCTCCGGAATTTCCCTTATCAGTATTGGCAGGGGAGACTCAAGAAACTGGAGAGGAGCCCACCTCCTCAGACGAAAACCTACCGTCTGTGGAGTTTTCTGATCTTGAGGTTCACAGGGAAAACTTTGCCACAGAACAGTTGAAAGACCCCGCCCTAATAAAGGCACGAGAAAACGTAGTGAAAATAGATGGCGAGTTAGTGAACCCAGATAATACCTGCACTTACCCATACTTCAGCGTAGAGAAGGACCTACTGTATCGGGTGGCAAAAAGGGCAGAAGAAACCGTTGAGCAGCTTGTGGTGCCCAAACCTTACAGGAAGTTGGTGTTGGAGTTGGCCCATGGGCACATTCTTGGAGGTCATCTGGGGACAGAGAAAACCCGAGAGAGGGTATTACAGAGATTCTATTGGCCGGGGGTGATGAAGGACATAGAAAATTATTGTTCCTCCTGCCCTGTGTGTCAGAGGTCGGCCCCGATGCCACATTTCCGTAGCCCGCTGGTCCCTCTACCCATCATTGAGGTCCCGTTTGAGAGGATCGCCATGGATTTGGTAGGTCCTATAATCAAGTCCGCTAGGGGGCACCAGTACATATTAGTTATAATGGACTATGCCACCCGTTATCCAGAAGCGATCCCTCTCCGAAATACCTCGGCCAAAACCATAGCCAAAGAGCTATCTCTTGTGTTTAGCCGGGTGGGTATTTGTAAAGAACTGCTTACGGACCAAGGTACACCCTTTATGTCCCGGGTTATGAAGGAGCTGTGTAAATTGTTCAAAGTGACGCAATTACGTACATCTGTGTATCACCCCCAAACCGATGGGCTGGTTGAAAGATTCAACAAAACCCTAAAACAAATGTTGAAGAAAGTAGTGGATAGAGATGGAAAGGATTGGGACTGTCTACTTCCTTATCTGATGTTTGCTATTAGGGAGGTGCCCCAATCCTCTACGGGATTCTCCCCCTTTGAGTTACTGTATGGGAGACACCCAAGAGGGCTGTTGGATATTGCCAAGGAAACTTGGGAAAGTGAGAGTTCTCCCCACAGGAGTGTGATTGAGCATGTCGCCCTGATGCAAGACCGAATTGCACAGGTAATGCCCATCGTGAAGGAACATTTGGCCCAAGCGCAGTTAGCACAGCAGAGAGTGTACAACCGTGGAGCCAAGACCCGTACCTTTTCCCCGGGGGATAGGATACTGGTACTTGTCCCTACGGTTGAAAGTAAATTCCTTGCCAAATGGCAAGGCCCCTACGAGATAATGGAAAAAGTGAGCGAAGTGAATTACAAGGTCAGACAACCAGGAAGGCGAAAGCCCGAACAGATCTATCACGTTAATCTGTTGAAAGCCTGGAGGGATAGAGAGTCCCTAGTCGCAGACACTTGGTCACCAGCTCAAACTGGTTGCGTGATTCCTGAGGTTGGAATAGCAGCCACCTTGTCACAACCCCAACAACAGGAGGTTAAGGAGTTTGTGCTTCGCAACAAGGAGGTATTCTCTGAGCTGCCGGGACAAACATCTGGGGTAGAGCATGACATCATTACCCCGCCCGGTGAAAGGGTGAAGTTAAAACCCTATCGGATCCCAGAGGCCCGACGGGAGGCAATATGGGAGGAAGTACAGAAAATGCTGAACTTAGGGGTGATAGAGGAGTCCCAAAGTGATTGGTCTAGTCCCATTGTGTTGGTGCCTAAACCGGATGGGAGCTGGCGATTTTGTAACGATTTTCGTCAGTTGAACAAAGTTACAAAATTTGACACCTACCCCATGCCACGTATAGATGAGTTGATCGACCGGCTGGGAACAGCCCGATACATGACGACTCTTGACCTCACAAAAGGGTATTGGCAAATCCCCCTGGCCAAGTCGGCCAAAGAGAAAACCGCATTTGTAACCCCAGACGGGGCGTTCCAATATAAAAGAATGCCGTTCGGGTTACAGAATGTGCCGGCCACATTCCAGCGGAAAATGGACCAGATGCTGAGGCCCCATCGGAAGTATGCTGCGGCTTACCTGGATGACGTAATTGTCCATAGCACAGATTGGGCCTCACATCTGCCAAAAGTGCAAGCAGTCCTGGACTCTGTTCGGGAAGCGGGGTTTACGGCTAACCCCAAGAAGTGTACCATTGGGCAGGAGGAGGCCAAATATCTTGGGTACACCATTGGGAGGGGAGTAATAAAACCCCAACTCAACAAAGTCGAGGCCATCCAGAATTGGCCACGTCCCAACAGCAAGAAGCAGGTACGAGCCTTTCTGGGAATCGCTGGGTATTATCGGCGATTCATTCCCCACTTTGCTTCTAAGGCTGTGCCCCTAACCAACCTGACGAAGGGGAAAGGGTCGGTCATGATTAAATGGACCCCCGAGGCTGAGGCAGCATTCCAATTCTTGAAACAAGCCTTATGTAGCCAGCCAGTGTTGTACTCACCCGACTTCTCTAAAGACTTTGTCGTACAAAGTGATGCGTCAGATGTGGGGTTAGGAGCAGTATTGTCCCAGGTCTGGAACGGGGAAGAGCACCCAGTCATTTACCTCAGCAGGAAGTTGAAGTCCCATGAGGTAAATTACGCCACCGTTGAAAAGGAGTGTTTAGCGGTGAAGTGGGCTCTAGATTCCCTTCGGTACTACCTGCTAGGTAGGCACTTTGACATGGTTACGGATCACGCTCCGTTAAAGTGGATGGCTCAAAACAAGGAAACAAATAGAAGAGTGAATAGGTGGTTCCTGGCCCTCCAGGAATTCAACTTCACAGTAAAGCATCGCCCTGGCGTTCAAATGGGGAATGTGGATGCTTTGTCTCGAGTACATGAATGCCTGATTGCTGGTGTTCCAACCCCGAGGTTAAAACAAGAGGGGGGGTATGTGACAGCAGGAAGGTAAAGTCACCTGGTTGCATCCAGGGGGGTAGATATATTTCGCCCAGATTCAGGCTTTACGCCGACTTATACAACTAGGTGGAGAGTTGTATAAGCCCAGCTGAGGCTAGTGGGCTCATGGATGACTCATACCTCTAGGGAGAGTGTGGGGCGTCGTGCAGACAGGGAGTTGATGAGACCAGCTGAAGCTTGTCAGCTCATTTAGGCCTCTATAAGAACTCCCAGCTTCATTAGATGTTAGCTCATGCCTGGACCCAGACCTGTGTGGACTGTCTAGGGAGAGTGAACCCCTGTGCGGTGAGACAAAGCCTGTGTGGCTATTTGCTTGGACATTTAAAACCAGGGACTTAGGGACTAGGACAGCACTAGGCTGATCCCAGTTGTTAGTTAGGAAACCTGTATGTTTAGTCAGAGGTCAAGTTGACCAGGATTTATTTTGTTTATGTTTCTTTTGCTTTGCTGTGTTTTGTCACTGTAAATAGAAAATAAACCGCACCTTTTTGACTTTGAAAACCACAACCTCCGTTTGCTGGGCCTGTTTTTGTGTGGGGAGCCCATCTCGGGGGTCACACACACCCGCTGCCGAGCTAACCCCCTCACAGTTGTCATAACTGATGATGGCTTGCCTTTACATCTTTAGACACCATGATTGATGATGGATTTACATTAGGGGACATTTGTCTTTTTTTTTCTTTTTTTTTATGTTTTTGTTTTTTTAATGATTAAATCATACTGTTCTGTAACACTGCACAAAGCTTTAAGGCAGGGGTAGGCAACCTCGGCCCTTCAGCTGTGGTGAAACTACAAGTCCCATGAGACATTGCAAGACCCTAATAATCAGAGGCATGACTCTTAGAGGCAGAGGCTTGATGGGATTTGTAGTTTCACCACAGCTGGAGGGCTGAGGTTGCCTACCCCTGCTTTAAGGCATTCCCACATTTAAAGGGTTGTTTTTTTTTTGTCATTCTGAAGTTTTATTAAAGGATAAGTTCACCTTACACCCATATTCCGGGTGTAACATGTAACATGTTACAGATGCACCAGCCCCCACTCCCCCTGAACCCCCAGTCTGACAGCTCTTTTCCCTCCTGCTAGCTGTCACAATCTGTAAAAGACGTGGCCGCGTGGGGCTCTGCCCACCAGCTGCGTCATCCATTCCCAGTGTTCTGTGAATTAGAAAACTACAAGATCTGACAGCCTTTGCGACTGTTGGCTTGTAGTTCTCAATTAACTACCAAAGAGCTGTTAAGCGTTGTGGTAGTTCATTGATGCTTCCTGCTAGTGTGTAACTGTTTGGCCATATGATGTACGGCCAAACAGCTTACACACAGAATCTGCAAGAGCCTTGCATAGAACCCATGATCTGCTGATTGTGAGTGTAATGCTTTCAAGACTCCCAACAAAAAATAAAATAAATGCACATTTTTTTACCTGCGAAAAAGATGCGCATTTATTATTTTTTCTGTAAAGGTGAACTTATCCTTTAAGCCCTTTAGCAATATACAAATACCATGACAGCAAGGCAACAATTTACATAAAGTGACAGAAAACTTCTAAATAAGGATCATGAAGGCAAAGTAACAATACTCTATGTTAATT
Organism: Rana muscosa; assembly: GCA_029206835.1. Lineage (NCBI taxonomy): Eukaryota > Metazoa > Chordata > Amphibia > Anura > Ranidae > Rana > Rana muscosa. The sequence goes on along the minus strand of CM055122.1, from coordinate 1,072,071,268 downwards.
CCCAAAGGCACTGCCTCCTGCCTCTCCGTCTATTTCCCAACATAATACCTCAGAATTAAATATATTAACTAAAAGACAAAAAGGGAACGGCAGACTGGATTTGTGGCTTTTTTTGTTGCTCTTTAAGAAGCCTGAAAAGTTCCTCCTTCTGATGTATTGTATTTTTTAATTTGTTAGTTAAATGGCAATTATCATTTTAATTTGTGTAGCACCCTGGTATTAGGCAGGGTTGCTAACAAATTTAGTCTGCTAGGTGGTAACCAGCCTGGCGGATTGTTAGGGAGATTCACTGACTTTTCCCTGCATGCTTGGAAAGTATATTAAAGGGGAAGGACTCAGGTGATCAGTGTTCTTTTAGGCCCCAGGCTGAGGCCTGGGGCTGTATGTGAAGCAGCTGCTGAAGATTAGGCCTGAGGCCTAGCCACGTGTGTAGAGGCTCAGCCCAAGGGGAGCCCCGCCGTTGCAGAGGGTTCTGCCGGCCGGAGAACCAAGTAGTTTCCACAGGTGAAGAAGAAGCAGTTGCCACATGGGACAACCACTCCTGGTACCAGAAGCAAGTGAGAACCAGGGGACAGAGATAAAGGGGACACAGTTGCCAGTAAGAGGCTACTACTCTTGTTATCCTGTTAGGCCAATTTGTGAAGTCTGAAGAAGTACCAGAGCAGCCTTTTTCACTAGCCGGGGACGGTGAAGAAGTTTGGAAAGCTTCAGCAGAGTCAAGCTAGGGACCCAGCGGGAACAGTGTGGGTGACGCTGGCAGAGGATTCAGCAGATTAGCTGAAGAGTCAAGCTAGGGATCCAGCGCAACAGTGTGGGTGACGCTTGCAGAGGATTCAGCAGGTTAGCTGAAGAGCCAAGTCAGGGACCCAGCAGGACAGTGTGGGTGACACTTGAAAGCCACAGCGAGTTAGTTGTGGAGGCGCTCAAGGGATCCAGCGGGCAGCTGGGATCTAAAGGTCTGGTGAGAAGACTGGGAGCTCAGTGAGAAAATCTACAGTAAGAGTCTGTAAGATGTGAGTGAAGATCTGCAACCGGGGACACTGAGTTAAGTGTGTGGATCTACATTGAAGTTAGAGAGTTTAGTTGCCATATAAGACAGCAGTTTTACAAATACAGTGCTGCAACCAGCTTAAAGACCCTCAACCTGTATAGCTGTCTGCCTATTTTGTCTCGGAGTCTGCCAATTGCTATTGCATCTGCCCAAGGGTGTCCTGGCCCTAACCCTATCTCCAGTTCTGTTTAAGAGATAATACATTTCTTGCATCCAAAAAGTGACTGGTGTCCATGTTTCTAACTTGCACTACACCCACCATGCCTAGTAACCCATACTGTAAAGAGGGATGTCAGCTCTCCACAACTCTGAAGGTCACCACTAGGCCTGCAGAGGTCGGGGCCATGGCTACATTTGTAAATATTATCTGACTCTGGGAATAATCACCGGTGTGATTTGTCATGTGATTATCACATGACAAGTCGCACCCCACATTGTTGGCAATGGAATCGTTCAAATTGCCGCTACTGAAGTGGCAGCACCTTTAAAAAAGGTTCCTGCACTACTTTTTGCATATTTCAGTGCGACTTGCATAGACTTCTGTTGTATGAAGAGGAAGAGATCACTTTGACGCAGTTGGCCAGCTTAAGCATGTATTGCTATATGTGTGAACTGAAAATCCACGTTTTCATTGCATAGTTTGCTGGAAAGGGTGTATAGCAGTGTGCAGAGGGTCCATCCAGAGTTTGTAGTGTTAATATGTGGTCACAACCCTTTAGCACCTGATAGTTTCAATACATGCACAAGCTATTGGGATTTGGGTGTTCTATATCTTTTCTTTGTTGTAACGCAGGTCAGTGACCAGACCTGGTTCTAGTAGCTTTCCCCCACCTTGTGTCTTTGTGCCCGATGTTGGCATGGTGTCCACCATAGTATTTGCAGTGGCAGAGCAGTGTAAAACTGGCCACAAGAGTGATTACTTTGATGTAGTTGGCCAGCTTAAGCATGTATTGCAATGTGTGAACTAAAAAATCCCTGTTTTTCATTGCGGTTTGCTGGAAAGGGTGTATAGCAGTGTGCAGAGGGTCCATACAGAATTTGTTCTGTTGTATGAAGTCACAAGCCACAATGAATTGGCAATGTAAATCACACTGATGTGCAGCTTTGAAATCACGCTGAAGTAGCGTGATTTCAAAGCTGCACCGGTGTAAATGGAGGCTTGGTTTATACACTGGAACACTATAAAGGAACACCTTTGAAAACACATCAAATCTCAATGAAAAAATATCATGCTGGATATCTATACTGGTATGGACTGGGTAATGTGTTAGAAATGAAAGGATGCCACATCGTTTGATGGAAATTAAAATTATCGACCTATAGTGGTCTGAATTCAAAGACACCCTGAAAATCAAAGTAAAAAAATTATGCAGCAAGCTAGTCAATTTTGCTGAAATTTCATTGCAGCAACTCAAAATGGTACTCAGTAGTTTGTATTGCCCCCACATGTTTGTATGCATGCCTGACAACGTTAGGACATGCTCTTAATGAGACGACGATGGTGTCCTGGGTATTTCCTCCCAGATCTGGACCAGGGCATCACTGAGCTCCCAAACAGACTGAGGTGCAACCTGGCGACGTCGGATGGACTGAAACATATCAGTCCCAGTGGTGTTCTATTGGATTTATGTCAGGTGAACATGGAGGCCTTTCAATGGTATCAATTCTTTCATCCTCCAGGAACTGGCTGCATACTCTCGCCATATGAGGCCGGGCATTGTCGTGCACCAGGAAAAACCCAGGACCCACTGCTCCAGAGTAGGGTCTGACAATGGGTCCATGCATTTTGTCCTGATATTTAATGGCAGTCAGGTGCTATTGTCTAGCCTGTAGAGGTCTGTCCGTCCCTCCATGGACATGCTTCCCGAGACCATGACTGCCCACCACCAAACCGTTCATGCTGAACGATGTTACAGGCAGCATAACATTCTCCACAGCTTCTCCAGACCCTTTCACGTCTGTCACAAGTGCTCAGGGTGAACCTACTTTCATCTGTGAAAAGCACAGGGTGCCAGTGGCGGACCTGCCAATTCTGGGTGTTTGATGGCAAATGCCAATCAAGCTCCATGGTGCCGGACAGTGAGCACACGACCCACTAGAGGACGTTGGGCCCTCAGGCCACCTTCTTGAAGTCTGTTTATGATTGGTCAGAGACATTCACACCAGTGGCCTGCTGGAGGTAACTTTGTAGGGCTCTGGCAGTACTCATCCTGTTCCTCCTTGCACAAAGTTGGAGATACTGGTCCTGCTTATGTTGTTAAGGACTTTCTACAGCCATGTACAGCTCTCCTAGAGTAACTGTCTGTATCCTGGAATTTTCTCAATGCTCTTGAAACTGTGCTGGAGACACAGCCATCCTTCTGGCAATGGCACGTATTGATGTGCCATCCTGGAGGAGTTGGACTGCCTGTGCGACCTCTATAGGTTCCAGGTATCGCCTCATGCTACCAGTAGTGACACTGATCCTAGCCAAATGCAAAGCTAGTAAAAAACAGACAGAAAAGATGAGTAAGGAAAAGAAACGTCAGTGGCCTCCACCTGTAAAACCATTCCTGTTTTGGAGGTTGTCTCATTGTTGCCCATCTAGTACCTGTTGTTATTTCATTAACACAAATCAACTGAAACTGATTAACAACCCCTCTGCTACTTAACTGACCAGATCAGTATCCTAGGAGTTTAATTGACTTGATGCTATACTCTAAAAAAAGTGTTCTTTTAATTTTTTGAGCAGTGTATTTATTTATTTATTTACACTATTTACATACATCACTAGAGAGGTCCAGTGAATTTCTATCAACCTTTAATTAAGAATTAAGAGGCCACAGATGATACAGCATTGGAAAATAGGCTAGCAGTAGGGCAATTTTAAATAGCAATTTTAGCCCCCAAAGTTACTAGAGACAAAGAGCACAGGTAGGGGTTTTATTCCTAAAATGAAAGGATGACAGAGGATAGAGCAGTGGAAAGTAGCCCAGTAGCAGGACAATTTGTACAGTCACCACCTTCTCCCTCAGACACAGTGGAGCACATGAATGGGTACAGGACCAATGAAATTCGCCCTGTACCATGTGATCGCTGTCCTATCACGGTGATCATCATAGATGTAAAAAACAAATGCTTACTACAATCCTGATCCAATTAGTGTGTCAAAAAAAAAAAAAACCAGTCACAATGTCCATAAATTTATTTCCCTAGAATGCCTAGGCTGTGAAATAGTCTTACATATATATAGCGATACCCTCAGTTAAGAGAGCTGCCTGTTTGTTTTGGGCCTTGTAGTGCACCGCTGTCAACCCCTGGCAATCGGCTCTAACCTCTCGTGGCACAGTTAGGAAAGGGGGTGGTATAACAGTACTCTATCTCTACTGTTATATGGCACAACCCCTTTATAACACAGCACAGTAATTGACACTGACAACCACTATACTTAACTATAACTTCTTTACTATTGGTAAAAGTAAAAAGGGTAAGCAGTATACAGTGTCTCATGCAGATCCCTGCAATATAAGTATACACATCAAAAGGGATAACATTCAGCAATGAAATGACGGTTTAATAACCCCTGCTGTAGATATCCTTCCTCGTGAGCAAAAAATGGCGCCCAGCAGTGTCCTATACTACCCAGTCAGGCCTGACTATTATTTGGGGTATAGTTTATTGAAGAATCTTTGCTAGCAAACACGGTGGTGCACATAAAGAACAAACTGTAATCCAAAGGGGTAGCGATGATTGCTAACTTGGTAAAGCTGGAGAGACTAGTAAACTCAGTTCAGCGGATAGCCTCCCCAGAATATAACTGTAATCACTGATGGGCCTAAGCAAAGTTAATAGGCAAACAAAGTTAATTTGAACGGTTCTGAGCTGGCGCTCTCTCACCCGACTGGACCAATTCCTGTCCGGTACCTCCGCTACTGTGAGTCGCTTCACAGTGCCCACGATACCCGGGTCGTCGGTCCTCCTGATGATAGCACCTCAGGTGGATCGGATGCTCCGCAGGCTCCTCAGTGGAGCGGAAGGCTCTCTGGATCTAAAGCAAGGCCCAGGCTTCAGGCCTTGCTCGCGCAGCAGGTAAGTGCAGGGATCCTCTTGCTGGGAGGGTGGCGTCCAAAGAGAAAGAGAGAGGCTCCTCCTCTCCCTTTTAAAGTCCACCCCAGCAGTCCTTGCACGGGGAAATGCACCCAGGGTGCTGCAAAGAGTGCTGGGAACTGTAGTTTGTGTGTGAAAACGATACCCCGCTACACACTCCCCCCACTTAGAATCTTTGGTCCCCGAAGACAGTATCAACAGTAAGAAAATACAAACTCATTGAGGGCTGCTAGAGAAGCTGGCAGAGGAAACTCCCACCAAAATGGGGAAGGGAGCATGCCCTGCCCACTGGTCACATCAATGGGGTTGACCTGCCTAACTGTGCCAGAAAGTGAGCTGGGGTTGCCCTCCACCAAATGCGCAGTGGAGGGACCAGGTGTTGGTATTGTCCTTCGAGCAGTGGTTACTGTATCCTCAAAACTTTCCCCCATCTGTTTATAGGTTAACTTCCGAGGAGGACGAATGGTTCTCTTGGCTCTCTGTTCTCTTGGAGTGACTGTCTCATCTGCCACAGGCTCTTCTTCTGAAGTAGGTACACTGGGTTCCAATTCTTCCGGCACATCCAGATCAGGTACAGGAAGGTGCTGAGAGTAATCTTGATGATCAGCAGAAGGTGACATCTTCCCACTCCTCAGACAAAGGGCTGGATGGAACAAACTCAGTGGCTTCCACATTTAATGTACTATCCACAGTACCTTCAGAGGGTGGAAGGTCTATAGACATAGGTTCAGGGGCCTGAGAGGGCCACAACCATCCAAGCTCTTCTTCTTCGCTCTGATCAGAGACATCCATTTCCCCAGACTGAGATGCCTGAGACCGAGTGTTGGGCCTAGGTGTATCCAAGCTTGAGGATGGTCCAGGGGAATCTTCTACAGGAGGTATCCGAACCGCTTCTGAAAGTGGAAGTAAGTGGTTTCTGTGCCATGTCTTCAGCGGCCCTATCTTCCCTTCTGGCTTTAGCTGATATACCGGCAGGTCTGGTAACTTCTTACAGATTACATATGGTTCAGGTCTCCATCTGTCTGCTAGTTTATGCTTCCCTGGAATGCCTAGCTTTCGCAACAGCACTCTGTCGCCTGGCTGCATGTCCTGGATTTGAACTTTGAGGTCAAAGTTCCACTTGTTCCGGGCTCTTCTTTGCTCTAATGCCACTTGGGCCTGTTCAAAACCTAGCTTCAAACTCTTCCTCAGTCTATCCACACATCCCTTATGTGAGGTGGCTAAAGTGTGTACCATTGATTTGTCGAAGGCCAGATCCACAGGCAGTCTTGCTTCCCTGCCAAACATTAGTCTGTATGGAGAGTATCCAGTGGCATCACTAGTTGTACTGTTGTAAGCATGCACTATTGCTGCTATGTGCTTGCTCCAATGCTGCTTCTGCTCGCTGCTCAGCGTCCCCAACATATTTAACAGAGTCCTGTTGAATCTCTCCGGCTGTGCATCGCCCTGAGGATGATAAGGGGTGGTACGCCTTTTCTTGATACCCAAAGAGTCCAGCAATTTCTTGATTAACCGACTCTCAAAGTCTCTCCCTTGGTCTGAGTGGAGGCGCTGTGGCAGCCCGTAATGCACAAAGTATTTCTCCACTAAGATTTTGGCTACAGTGGAGGCCTTCTGGTCTTTAGCTGGAAAGGCCTGAGCATAACGGGTGAAATGGTCGGTTATCACCAGAACATTTCCTTGTCCACTTAAGTCAGGTTCTAGACAGAGAAAGTCAATGCACACCAAGTCCAAGGGTCCCTGACACTGCAGATGGCCCATTGGGGCAGCTTGACGTGGCAATGTCTTCCTTTGGATACAGCGAGCACAGGAGTGACAGTACTCTTCCACTTCAGCCCGCATGCAAGGCCAATAGAACCTATTCCTCACAAGCTGAAATGTTTGTTCGGCCCCCAAGTGGCCATGATTGTCATGTAAGGCAGCCAGAACAGTTCTTCTGTATTTCTCCGGCAGAAACAGCTGCCACTTCTCTTCCAGGTCATCACAGGGGCCCCTTCGGTAGACCACCCCTTGATGCACCTGTAACTTGTCCCATTCTTTGTGGACCAATCGGGCCACCTTTGAGGGGTCCTTAAGAAGTCTGCCTGGATCCTGGTCTTCCAATGCCTTCAATGCTAATCTTCCCCAGGGATCTTCCAACTGGTCTCTCCTTAGGTCCTTTTTGGACAGCTTTGGCAGGTCATCCTCTCCAACCTGGGTCACATTGCAGTAACACTTGGGCACCCCCACCACCGAAACACAGATCTCTTCAGCCCTTGACCCACCACTAGCTTGAAGTTGGGCTCCTTTACATAAGGCCCGTACCCCATCCGGAGTTACCTGGGTCCAATCTTCTGGATGGTGGGTGGGTGCATGAGCTCTTCTGGACAATGCATCTGCATCACGGTTTCCGGTTCTGGGCCTATACTTCAGGCTAAAGTTGAATCCGGCCAGGGCTGCTAACCAACGGTGACCAGTGGCATCCAGCTTGGCCATGGTGAAGAGATAGGTGAGTGGATTATTGTCAGTCTTTACTGTGAAGTCAGCTCCATACAAGTAATCTCTGAGTTTATCCACAACTGCCCACTTTAGGGCCAGAAACTCCAACTTGTGGGTGGGGTAGTTCTTTTCTGCTGGTGCCAGACTTCGACTAATGTAGGCAACTGGGCGCAACTGTCCTTCATATTCTTGATATAGCACCCCTCCTAGACCATCATGGCTGGCATCTACATGCAGTTCATATGGCTTTTTGGGATCAGCATAGGCCAGGACTGGTGCAGTGGTAAGACTCTTCTTTAACATTTGGAAGACTTCTTCGCACTCCGCTGTCCACTGGTCTTCCACAGACTCTCCAGGCTTCCTGGGGCCAGTATCATCTTCCTCCCCTTCCATCTTCAGTAGCTCATTCAGGGGTTTGGCAATTTTTGCAAACCCTTCCACAAATCTACGGTAGTAGGAGCAGAAGCCTAGGAAGGATCTGAGCTCAGTCACTGTAGTTGGTCTGGGCCAGGAGGTGACTGCATCCAGTTTATCAGGATCTGTAGACACTCCTTCTGCAGATACTATGTGTCCCAGATAGTGGACTGAGGACTGGTAGAACTGGCATTTTTCCCTGGAGAGTTTTAGTCCCTCTTCACTAAGTCTCTTCAGGACTTTCTCCAATTCTTCTTCATGCTCCTCCAGAGTCTTCCCAAAGACAATGATGTCGTCTAGGTACACCAGGACTTCGATCAGATTCATGTCCCCAACAGTCTTCTCCATCAACCTCTGGAAAGTAGCGGGGGCTCCCGACAGGCCTTGAGGCATCCTATTAAATTCATAGAATCCCACTGGGGTGATAAAGGCCGTCTTCTCTCTATCTTCAGAGTGCATTGGGATTTGATAATACCCACTCTTCAGGTCCATGACACTGAACCACTTGGCCCCAGACAGACTCTGCAAAGCATCTTCTATCCTGGGGGGTAGTGTACTGGTCGGGAATGATCCTCCTGTTAAGAGTCCTGTAGTCTATGCAGAGTCTACGCGACCCATTTTTCTTCCTTACCACCACGATGGAGGAGGCATATGGACTTCTGGACTCTCGGATGACCCCTGTCCTCTTGAGCTCTGTCAACTGCTCACGCAAATCTTCCAAGTCAGCCGGGGGAACTCGTCGGACCCTCTCCCGAAAGGGTTTGTCTTCTTGAAGACGAATTTTATGGGTGGCACTCCTCGCACACCCCACATCAAACTCATCTTCCGAGAATATTTTTCTCCATCTGGTCAGCTGAGCCTTGGCTCTCTCTTTCCACTTCATTGGCAAGGTGGTATCTTCCAGACTGAGCTCCTCCAGGGGGGCTTCTTCTCCCTCCGTCCTCTTCAGTTCGGACAGGGTCACTGGGGTGGCAGGATTCACTTTGCCCAGTAGTACCCGAGCTGGGATCTTCACAGGAGAATTTGTGACATTTCTGATGCTCACTGGAATCTGGCCTTTCGCTTTCTTCAATGCCCTCAACGGGACCACTTCAGGGATCACTTCCAATTCTGGGTGCCTGTTGAAGGGGTCTGGCTCCACGACCACAAATGGACCCAGCTGTTCCCAGGAGAGTTTCACCATAGCCTGTAGACAGATCAGCTCACCAGGCTGCAGTATCTTCTCTCTTCTAGACAGTCTCCAGACTCTTCCCACCCCCTCTTCCAGGGCCTTTTGCTCCAGGATCAACTTCTGGTAGACCTGTTGCAGCATGGGGTGAATCTTCTGTTTGGGAGAACTCCGCTCTTGCACTAACGGGGTCAGCAGTCTCCTGACCAAGTCAGTGTGGGTCCCTATCAACACCCTACCGCCAGGGTGTCAAAAACTTCGGCCTTCCCGGTCACAGAGGGGTCAAAGGCCAGTCTGATTGAGACATATCCGTCGTAGGGAAAGCTACGAGTGCCAATCCCCCCTATCTTCAGGTCTTCCAGCTTCTGCAAAGGCACATGACTTAATTGCTTCTGATAAAAGTCTCTGTATAAGAGAGTCACTTGGGCTCCTGTATCCTGTATCTAGAAGTGCCTTAGCGTAGACTCCCTCCACTTGGACGGAGACTAGAGGGGAGGGTCCAATTCATTTATCTGGGAATTTCTTAGGAGGTATTTTCTCCTTTGGACTCCTTGATTTTCCTAGTGGTATATTCTTCTTTTTCTTCCACTTTTCTCTGCATCTCAACCCTTTTTGGACCTGGTATGCATTGATCTCTTTCCGGTTGTCAAATTTCAACTCCCGACAAGCGGTATGAGGAGTTTTAGAAGGGGCATTGTTTCCCTTTTCTTTTTGCTGTGCTCATTTTTGAATCTACTTGGAGCTTTCTGTACCAGGAGCGCCCGGCTGACTCCTTCACCGGGGCCCTCTGAAGTTTTCTGCCGGCTGGTATTGAGTGCCTCGGTTCTTCCTTGGACTGGGGCACATTCTATCAGGGTGGCCAACTCCTCCACAATTGAAGCAGACAATTTCCTTCCATATTTCTTGATCTCCTCTTTCTTTTTGACAGTCCTTGGCCAATAAAGAGGTCAATAAATCCAGTACCTGGGCCATTTGAGACTTCAAGGTTTCTACTTCTGAGTCACGTTCGATAACTACTGTCGTTCTGACTCCCACCGAAACAGGTGGAGTGGTCTTCTCAACCCCCTCCTGATCCTTCAGCAAGGCCTCTTCGTCTCTTATGATCCGCACAAGGTCTGTGTAATTCAGAGCCATAACTCCGGCAGAGGTCTTCAGGTAAAGCCAAACTGGATCCGAACGCAAGGCTCCCCTCAGGATCTGCTTCACCCTGGCAGCGTCTATGACCTGTGGCTGCATTCCCTTTCTCAGTACAATTTGGCACAGCATTCTATTCAGTCTCCGGACATACTCAGACAACTTCTCCCTCGGCTGTTGGAAGGTATGTTCAAATTGATACACCAGCTCAGACACCTTCTCCAGCTGGCCAAATTCCTCCTGCAACACAGACAGATAATCCATCGCAGTACACACAATATTGCTGCACCTGAGATTCTTCACAGCCTCAGCAACAGTACCCTTCAAGCTTTCATTAATGCACTGCTTCTTCTGTGCTTCTGGAACTTCCCAACCTTCTACTGCCTGCATTGCCTGCTCAATCCAGGTGTCGAAGTCTTCCTCCCCGGGTGGCCCAGGTTGTGTTCCTGAAAACACCCGGAGTATCAGGTACCCGGCTTCCACATGCACCGTGCTGTTTTTTTGGCACTTAGCAACAAAGTCCCCCAGGGCAGCTAGCAGTTCCGGCCCTATGGCGGCCAGGGGTGACTTTGGAGCTTTCGTCTCTTGACTGCCTCCCATTTTATGGAAAAGTGACGGAGATAACGATGGGGAGGTCCGTGGAGACTCTTTCTTCACAGCCCCAGTATGCACTAAACGATACGTTTTGTCATCTATGTCCTTTACACTCTGCCCTTTGAACTCTTCTGGGATTCCTCTTGTCCATTCCACTAGTGCATATGCCCCCGAGGTATCTGACTTTACATCCACCGCCCATGCTTTCCATCTTGGGGATATTGACATTATTAGCTGCTTTACCTCTTCTTTTTGCTGGATCCCTCCCGGGAGTTCAATAGCTACCACCCGAACTGGATCCACAGCCTCCTCTGCGCACCATTGTGTCACTGTCTGCGGGTCCATGCTGGTACTTCTGACTGGCTTGATTGCAGCGTGCAATATACAAGGATCCCGGAACCGAGCCCCCACGTATAGCGATACCCTCAGTTAAGAGAGCTGCCTGTTTGTTTTGGGCCTTGTAGTGCACCGCTGTCAACCCCTGGCAATCGACTCTAATCTCTCGTGGCACAGTTAGGAAAGGGGGTGGTATAACAGTACTCTATCTCTACTGTTATATGGCACAACCCCTTTATAACACAGCACAGTAATTGACACTGACAACCAATATACTTAACTATAACTTCTTTACTATTGGTAAAAGTAAAAAGGGTAAGCAGTATACAGTGTCTCATGCAGATCCCTGCAATATAAGTATACACATCAAAAGGGATAACATTCAGCAATGAAATGACGGTTTAATAACCCCCGCTGTAGCTATCCTCCCTCGTGATCAAAAAATGGCGCCCAGCAGTGTCCTATACTACTCAGTCAGGCCTGACTATTATTTGGGGTATAGTTTATTGAAGAATCTTCGCTAGCAAACACGGTGGTGCACATAAAGAACAAACTGTAATCCAAAGGGGTAGCGATGATCACTAACTTGGTAAAGCTGGAGAGACTAGTAAACTTAGTTCAGCGGACAGTCTCCCCAGAATATAACTGTAATCACTGATGGGCCTAAGCAAAGTTAATAGGCAAACAAAGTTAGCTGGCGCTCTCTCACCCGACCGGACCGATTCCTGCCCACGATGCCCGGGTCTTCGGTCCTCCTGATGATAGCACCTCAGGTGGATCGGATGCTCCGCAGGCTCCTCGGTGGAGCGGAAGGCTCTCTGGATCTAAAGCAAGGCCCAGGCTTCAGGCCTTGCTCGCGCAGCAGGTAAGTGCAGGAATCCTCTTGCTGGGAGGGCGGCGTCCAAAGAGAAAGAGAGAGGCTCCTCCTCTCCCTTTTAAAGTCCACCCCAGCAGTCCTTGCGTGGGGAAATGCACCCTGGGTGCCGCAAAGTGTGCTGGGAACTGTAGTTTGTGGGTGAAAACGATACCCCGCTACACATATATTATCCCCATACTCAGGAGGAGTAGCAGAATATATTTTAGCATGTAATTCTAATTATGGCTAGGATGTGTGTTAGAAATATCTTATTAATTGACAACTTTGTGTAAAAAATAGTTTTTATTTTATTTTTTGCATTCTACAAACACCTTTGGCAAAAAAAATGACTTAGCACCAAAGCAATTAATGAAGTTGTGCAATAAAAATTACCAGCAGCAGAGGCGAGTCTAGGCTTTGTGAGGCCTTAGGCAAAACTTAGACAGGAGGCCCCGCTCACGCTCATAATGGGAAAAATAATTCAAGCAAGAAAAATGGCTGCAGAAAATGCACAGGTCTTGCACACAGGTGATCAGCACCACTTCCAGGGCACCCTCCTCACCCATCAGACATATTCAGCCAATGCAAGAGGGGGAGGTGAGAAAGAGAGAGGGGTAATCGAGAGATCTGATGACGCAGACATTAGTATTGATAACAGGCAAATTAGGCGGCCGCGAGGCCCCTGTGAGTGCAAGGCCTTAGGCAACCGCCTAATTTGCCTAATTAGAGAGCCGCCTCTGAACAGCAGCAGTATATAAGTGAGTTTAACAAGAACACTACAACTCAGAAAAAAGTAAACAAACACTGCACTAGTTTAGACAGAATAGTGATCCAAGTTATCAAAAAATTAATAAAAAAAAATAGTAATAAAGTCCCACAATTGTAAAAGAAAAGTGCTCATGCTCAAATTTTAAATGTACAGCTCGGTGCTATGGGCTCTCCCCTCTGTCATTTTTCTCTCTACCGCCGGAGGAGTAGCTGCAGTGTGGCCGGCCACTAAAGATACCATCCAGGGGTTTCTTTCCCACTAAGAACAAGTGACTACACTAGAGTAAGGTGGTCAACATCCAGGGTGAGTTTACATTCATGTCGGGCACCTGGTCTGATCACTAAGCAGTGGAGCACCAATCTGCAGAGGATACAGCAGTGTAAATTTGGGCAATGACAATACAGTTTTTTTATCATGGATAATAGGTCTAACTGGTGTATGCCTAACTTTTATTGTATTTATGGGGATGGAGTGCTGTTGAATGTACTGTAAGTGAAATAATATGAAATGTGTTAGGTACTGTTTTTCCATTTAGAGTCGTTTTTCTTTCAAACAATGCAATAGTGTGCTGTGCATAAAAGGTAGCTCCAAGAACAGATGGTCAGGAACAAGTGAATGCTGTGCTTTGGACTCCCCAAAATTAAACAAGGCTCTATCGGCATAAAATAAAGATCACGAAAACCTCAAAGAAATTAAAACCCTAAAAGACTGCCTCTGAAAAAAAAGCGATTTAACCTAAAAAAGTCCTTAACAACTACCAATAAAAAACCAATAAATGTAACCCTAAAATAATGCCCCCTGAATCAAAAGCCTGCTTCTTCTTTTTTTAGGAAAGTCTTCCTGCAAAATAAAGCAGTATACTTAAAATAAAAGCCCTTATAATAAAAAATATCAATAATTATACCCAAAAAAATAAATACTGAACTCTTGAAACAAATATTTTTTTTAATTTAAAGAAAGCCTTACAGCAAACAAAATGAGGGACAGCATGATAAATAAAAGCCCCAATAATAAGAAAAAAAAAGGCAACAAAGGATTTGAGGGCATGAAGACCTAGCCATCAGTTTCCTGAATGACCCTGAATCTTGACAGCTTTCCCTATCCTTTCCCTGTAAGGACATTATGGCTGCTAAGTGACCCCCTTTTATAGTTGGGGGGCTGGCACATATCATATACCCCATTATTGGTCATCCATTTAAACCAAAGTTTAAAGTCCCTTATGGTATATGTAACGGCACCCCAATATCAAGGAGTAAAACGCCGTTTACGATGTTCCCTCTCCTAGACACACATCCACTCGCTACCAATATCCACAGCCAAACGACCCTTTCCCATAGGACCCGATCCCCTTAGAAGGACGAGACACACTCTGTCTTCTTCTGTAATAGGAAAGACTTTATTATTGAGAAACATTGTAACTTTATACACAATTCAATACACATGATTTAACATGAACAAGGGCCCAGCTCCACCCACACATCCCAAGACTCAACACCTCATCCTGACGTCTGCTAGGCTTCAAAAGATCCCACACAATACACATCTTCTCACAAAGGGTTGGCAGCCAGTCTGTCTGGCACTTTACAATACACACAAGGACAGACTTAATGAACAATAGAATGCAAAACACCTTAATTCCTCACAGCAATGATTACATAACCCCCACACACAGTATACATCCAATCTATATACAATGTATATACAGCCTTGAATATGGCTATCACAGACCATATCGGGGGTTTCTTTTATTCACCCTGTGTCCAAAGTGACCCCACTGTCACAGTATATTATTAAGATTAACAGAATAGCTCAAATTGCCACATTAGCTCACCGGGACAGCGAATTGTAAACAGTTCAGTTTCACCTCAAACCCACATCCAACTCAAAGCTGTATCTCATTCCTAATATTTAATAATAGCTGCTTAGTACATAGCTCAAGCCATAAGTACCATATGAGCACCAAATTAACACTGTAAAAGAGGTGAGCTTCCATGCACAGTCAGGATAAACTAATTTAATTACCACTCAAGATACTGTATAAATAACGTTACCTTGTATCTGTAAAACTTAAATATGGTGTGCTTTAACCTGTTGTTTAATTTTTATTTATTTTTTTCCATGTCTTTAAAGCAGCGTACAGATACAGAAAAACTGTTATGTGAAGACATCTATTAATGAGCTTTCCTATCATTTTAAAAATGTGGTTTCAGAATGGCAGATTCAGAATGGCTAATGTAATGTAAGTATAATCCATTTAGGCGCTAGTTTCACAGCCAAAGTTTATCTGATTACATACTATACATCTGCTTTATGTAAAAGAAAAAAAACACAGTACAATAAATAACAAATACAGCAACACATAAAACCTAACAGATGTTTGATATTAAAAGATGCGATAGGGAATATAGTATATTTGGAATAATTTTAAAGTTCAAGCTGATTGGGAAAAAAAAAGTCTGTTATTATTTTTTTTGTATTAAAGTAAAGTGGTAATACCCACATTCAGCATGCTGCACACTGATAAAAAGCTTAGCAACTGATTTGCTGCTGCTCAATTTAAACATGGATTTGCCTGGATACTAAGTCAATTGAATTTAGAAGTGCACAGCTTGCATGGTAGGAATGAATGACAGGTATGTGTGAAGACAGGCAGGTCATATAGAAGTCTTGAGGAAAAATAATTACAAGTTATCTCAAGAATATTAGTGAGCAGACTGCAAATTACCTTCCTGATGATGATGTTGCATCTCATGAAAAAAATGAAACAAATTTAAATGACTATAATGGCTTGTCCCTGTGTATTTCACAAGCTATTCAACTAGGATATAGATTTTTATTCTGGCTACATAGAAGAATTTCAGGGGTAGAGAATCATATTCATTACCATTTGCTTGCTGAAGATTTCTCCCCACAGACTGGAAGAAAAGGTCATGTGTAATTATGTGCAAATAAAGGTGTATTGGAAGAGAAATAAAACCATCCTCCATAATCCCAAAAAATTGATTGTGTACATATCTCAGAATTCAATATTGTCTCAAAAAGACAGTCTTTTTATTATTATTTCAGAAACAACTTGGACCGCTGCCTTATTGCTATTTAGAATTTTCAGTTTACGTGTTACAAATAAGGATGAGATCAGTGTTCGGTCCAAACATAAGTTCGAACCAAACACTGGCTGTTTAGACTTTCGTTGGCATGGAGGTACGTGACAACTTCTGGCCAAGCCACACCAGTACAGTGTCATCTACTACCGATGTTTGGCCTGATAGCCAGACACACCACAGTACTGTGTCATTTATTACTAGTGTTTGGCCCTATTTCCAGCCACACCAGTACAGTGCCATCCAGTATCAGTGTTACCCAGAACCAGTCACCTGATCGCCAGCCACACCAGTACAGTGTTATCTAGTACCTGTGTTTTCCAGAACTAGTGACCTAATCACCAGACATCAACTCTACCAGTGTTATTTGGTGCCAGTGTCACTCAGAACCAGTCACCTGATCACCAGCCTTACACAGCCCCAGATAGCCCATACTGGTGTCCCAAAGGCACCTTTAAAAGCTTTGTGGCTACCCTCTACTTCAGTAGTGCATGACCCCCCCCCCCCCCCCCATTTACAGTCCAACCATGTATTCAGGTAGAAACTGAAGATTTTTCACCCATTTAATTTTATTAATTTTTTTCACTTAAGAACTCTTCAATTTAACTGTGGAACAATGTGACCTTTATACTCAAAAGAAATAATAATAGCTGGGAGTGGCTAAAATAGATCAAAGTGCACTACATCCCGGGATTTTATATATGTAGCGGGTCTCCTTTAAGGCCCCGGGACTACGTTACCCAGAACCCCGTTCGGCACCCAGAGTGCAGTTAGCCACCGCAGAGACTCATGGGAGGGGTTATTTACGGAGGAGACGAGGCGGAGCTCAGCCTCTTTGGACACCGCGCTGCAAGCAAGAGTTTCTTTCTGTGCGGATCTGCTGCAGTGCAAGGCCTGAAGCCTGGGCCTTGCGCAACTTCCAAAGAGCCTTCCACCCCACTGTGGAGCCTGGGTGGCATCTGACTTGTCGAGTGAGGACATCAGTTGGATCGGGGACCCGATCGTTGCGGACGCTGTGTGCGGAGACACAGCAGGTGGAAGTCCCGGGCTGGGATCGCGCCCGGAGTGGTGAGCGAGCACTTGCTCAATCCAATAGATTTTACTGATTCTAGGCCTATAGACTGCCGTGGCTCACCGATTGTTTGCTTGTTGTTCCATTGGGGGGACCGGTAGCAGGACAGAGTTGAAGTGTCCCCCCCATCATAGTATTCTTAGTGATTGCCAGTTGTGGATTACAAATACCATTCATCAAGTGCACCACCGAGAGTTTGCATGCGAAGAAATCCCTATAGAAAGGACTGAGATTTATTCTGGGTCAGGCCTGACCAGGGTGGGGATATAGGAGATTGTTTAGTGCGCCACAGGGCGTGTATACCATAATAGCTACGCGTGGTGGATTACCGTGCAGCGCCATTATTGTGAGCTACATTGATTGCTGCAGGGCTCTGCAAGTCAGTTGTGTGTGTATTATATTCTGTTTAACCCTTTTCTTTTACAACCTAAGTAAACTGTTATACTTAATCTTTAACATTGGTGTGTTGTCTTACTGTAAGGGGGGTGCCTTTACCATACCCATTGATTGTGATAAAAATATAACCCCTAGACTAGCTGTACCAGATTGCCGGGGGTTGGTGGTGCTGCACACAGGGCCCGAAAACAAATCCAGCGGCTCTCTTAACTGGGGGTAGCGCTACACGTGGGGGCTCTCGAGTCCGGGATCCTGTTGCAGCAAGTAACGCACCAAAAGTACCAGCATGGACCCACTAGAAGTAGGACAGTGGTGTAAAACGGTCGGCACAGATCCAGCCTGGATAGTAGTCATAGAACTCCCAGGGATCTGGCAAGAAGAAGCAGTGAAGCAGCTAGTGATGTCACTGTCACCGTATCAGAAAGCATGGGTGGTGGATGTCAGGACGAATTCCTCACTCACCCACGCATTAGTAGAGTGGAAGGACAGAGTCCCAGAACATTTCAAGAATCCAAGTGTAGAAGCTATAGATGATCAGACTTATAGCCTAATACACGCGCTGCCGCTCAAGCCAGGAGGACGGTTTCAGACACAGAAACTATCTCCATCACCCACCCCAAAAGTAGAAAGACAGGTGAAAAGGGAAAGTCCCGGGTCGCTGTCTGCCACCCTCGGCGCAGAGTTGTGCACGTGTCATGTACCTGGGTGTATTTGAACCGGGATCTTCCTGGTCCCACAGCTGCAGCCTTACCTGTTGTGCTACAGAGCAGATCTAGACTTTTGGAAATGTCCTCTCAGTATTAAGCATTGCCTTGGACTCACTAGCCCCACCTGCTGCCAGCTGTGGACAATTTTCTATCAAAGCAGCCCATAAAAAGGAAGTGATGCTATCTCTCAGCGCCTGTTTGTGTGGAATAGCTCCCTGGGTGTTGTGACTGCTTTTTGATCTTGATTTTCGTGTTGAACTTGTGCCTGAATTCCTGACTACTCTCTAGCCTGCTGATTTTGTACTTCACTGCCAGCTTGTGTATGACCTTTGCCTGCCTGACCACTCTCTGGTTTTCCCACGTGTACCGTTTTGCCTTATCTGTTGCCAACCTAATCTGCCTGACTACGTTTTCGCCTGAATCCTCAGCACACAAGTTCCACTTCGGACACTACCTATCACAGGTACCTTACATTACAAACGGGCCACAATGACAGTGGACCCTGCTGAGATTGTTAAGGCGATTTCACGTCAGGGACAATTGATTGGAGCTCATGAACAGCATCTTTCTTCCCTGGATGCCAAGTTAGATGAACTTTGTACTATGCCTAAATCTTGTTTGCCTGCTTCCTCTGCAACGGTCCAGACTCCGGATCCTACTCCTGCTACGATCCAACCCGACTCTTCTGTACCACCCAAACTTCCCTTGCCTGACAAATTTGGTGGTGATACTGAAGACTGCAGAGGCTTTTTAAATGTTTGCCGTTTGCATTTCCGCAACAACCCTGGGACCTTTAGCACTTCGTCTGCCAAAGTGACTTTTGTAATTTCCTTGTTAAAGGGGAAGGCCCTGGCCTGGGTCTCTCCTTATCTGGAACGCAATGATCCTGTGCTGCAAGACGCTGACAAATTTCTGGCTTCTCTCCAGACTGTATTTGACAAGCCAGATAGAGCTTCTGCAGCTGAGTACTCACTCTTGGACATGCAACAAGGCACCAGGTCTGTGGCACAATATGCTATTGAGTTTCGTACCATTGACCGCTGAGACTACTTGGGACTCAAGGGCATTACGTGCAGCCTTCCGAAAAGGTCTTGCGGATCGCATCAAAGACAAATTATTCTATAAGGATTCCCCAGAAGACCTAGAGAAATTCATAGAGCTCTGTGTTCGTCTGGATGTCCGGTATCATGAAAGGTGCCAAGAGAGACTTAGAACTCGCAAGTTTCCTAGGCCAGTTTACCGTTTGGCCCCTAACTTCCAAGCACCACCTCAGCCAGAACCTGAAATCTCAGTTGAACCCCAGGCACCTGTGGAACCCATGGATGTAAGCCGTCTCCACCTAACTGAGTCTGAGAAACAAGGAGGCGTGCATTGGGCCTATGCCTATACTGTGGACTTAAAGGACATTTATTATCTGTCTGCCCTTCCCGTCCAGTAAAAGGCAGGGTCTAACCAGTGTTGGAGGAGCTGGCTTAGACCTTACAGGTATATCCTCCAAGACCAAGATTACCATTCCTGCAATTATCCATTTACCCTCTAAACTTGTCTCCTGTGAGGCTTTTGTGGATTCTGGAGCTGCTGGCATATTCTTGGACTACACTTTTGCTAAAAAAAATAATATCCCATTTGTTCCAAAATATAGACCCCTGAACATTACCACCGTGAATGGACAACCCTTGGGAGATGGCATTGTAAAATTTGAGACTATGACAATCACCCTTCAGGTAGGCGTACTCCACAAAGAGGAAGTTGTCTTTTCTCTTATTGATTCTCCACTTCTGCCTGTTATCCTTGGTTACCCATGGTTACAACAACATAACCCTTCTTTTGTTTGGGAAAATGGAGAACTAACCTCTTGGGGGTCGTTCTGTCATTCAAACTGTTTGTCTCAACCCAAAAGACTTTCTGCTTGTATGTTGGCTTCCATGGCCGTCCCACCTACCTTGCCTCATGAATACCATGCGTTTGCAGACGTATTTTGAAAGAAAAAGGCAGAGGTTTTACCTCCACATCGTTCTTTTGACTGTGCAATTAAATTGATTCCTGGAGCACCTCTTCTCAAAAGAAGGACCTATCCCCTAACTTTACCTGAACAAAAATCCATGGAGGAATACGTAAAAGACAACTTGGAAAGAGGTTTTATCCGACCCTCTTCTTCTCCAGTAGGGGCAGGTTTTTTCTTTGTTGAAAAAAAAGATGGGGGTCTTCGACCATGCATAGACTATCGAGGGTTAAATCAAATCACCGTAAAAGACTCCTACCCTTTGCCTCTCATTCTTGAACTGTTTGATGTACTTAAGGGGGCTGTTATCTTCTCCAAGCTAGACCTACGAGGGGCTTATAATCTGATTAGAATTAAAGACGGGGACGAGTGGAAGACAGCATTCAACACTCGTAATGGACATTTTGAATATCTGGTTATGCCATTTGCTGTCTTCCAACATTTCATGAATGAAATTTTTCATGATTTCAGCAACAGTTTTGTGATCATGTGACCCTCTACTTGGACGACATTTTAATCATTTCCAAGACTCATCTAGAGCACATCTCGCATGTAAAGCAGGTATTGCAATGACTGAGGGAAAACCATCTTTACGCGAAGATTGAGAAATGCAGTTTCCATCAAAGCCGTATTCCTTTCCTTGGATACATTATAAGTGCTGTCGGTTTCCAAATGGACCCTCAAAAACTTTCCGCTGTCTTGCAATGGCCCCAACCGACCACTTTAAGAGGGCTCCAAAGCTTTCTAGGGTTCGCAAATTACTACAGACGCTTCATCAAAGGTTTTGCCTCCATTGCGGCTCCCCTTACTGTTATGACAAAGAAAGGTACAAATTGCAAGGTATGGTCCTCAGAAGCAGAATCGGCTTTCCAGCAATTAAAAGACATGTTCAGCAAAGCTCCAATTCTTCAGCATCCAAATCCCGATCTCCAGTACATACTGTAGTTGAGGTTGATGCCTCTGAGGTAGGAGCAGGTGCTGTGCTCTCCCAGAGACAGCCTAAGTCCGGTAGAATCCATCCAGTAGCATTTTTTTCTAGAAAGTTTTCTCCAGCGGAGATGAATTACGATGTTTGGAATCAAGAACTACTGGCCATCAAATTGGCATTGTCTGAATGGCGACATCTTCTGGAAGGGGCTCCCAAACCTTTTTCCATCCTCACTGACCATAAAAACCTACTGTATCTTCAGACTGCAAGACGTTTGAACTCACGTCAGGCTCGATGTGCTCTGTTTTTCTCCCGTTTTAGTTTTGTTCTTTCTTATGTTCCTGGGCATAAAAACAAGAAAGCCGATGCTCTTTCCAGACAGTTCGCTACCTCTGAAGAAGACCAAACTACCGAGCAGTATATAATCCCACCTCAAAAAATTGTCGCACAGATCTCTACGGCTCTTTCCCAACAGTTACAAGAAACCCAGAATCGTGTTCCCCAAGGCTTGAAGATACCACCAGGTCGCCTGTTCGTAGCCCCTAGCCTCAGAAAACCTGTACTCCTCTGGGCATATGATGGTGTGTTATCTGGTCATCCTGGTGTCACCATCACTCTTAAGACCTTGCAGCGTCATGTCTGGTGGCCTCATATGAAAAGGGATGTTACTGACTATGTGGCTGCCTGTCCAACTTGTGCTGCTAATAAAGTACCCCGCACATTGCCATCTGTACTGTTACAACCACTTTCGGCACCTCGTCAGCCTTGGACCCATTTGACTATGGACTTCATTACAGACTTACCTAAGTCCGAGGGCATGACTGCTATATGGGTCATAGTGGATCGCTTTTCCAAAATGTCTCATTTTGTGCTGCTCCCGGGATTACCTACAGCGGAAGCACTGTCTACTCTCTTCCTTTCACATATTGTGAGATATCATGGCATACCTACCAATGTCGTCTCAGACCGCGGATCCCAGTTTGTTTCCCGATTCTGGAGAGCGTTCTGCAAGAAACTGGGAGTAAGGCTTTCACTCTCTACCTCACATCACCCTCAAACAGATGGTCAAACCGAACGCATGAACCAGACCCTAGAAACCTATCTTCGACATTATGTCAATGCCTTACACTCCAACTGGTCTGAGTATTTGCCTTTAGCTGAGTTCGCTATTAATTCCCGTTGGCACAGTGCTCTTCATACCACACCATTCTACGCAGCCCTAGGCTATCACCCTCAGACTTTTCCCCTACTTCAGCCTTCTTCTGGTGTACCAGCAGCAGATTAGCGGGTGAAAAATATTCTGCTACATTGGAAAAAGATTTGCTTACTACTACGGAAGTCAGCAGGCAAGTATGCACTTTTTTCCAACAAACGAAGACGCCATATACCTCCATATGAGGTGGGGGACAGAGTTTGGCTATCAACCAAATATGTGAGACTGAAACAACCTTCTACCAAATTGGGCCCTCGATTCATTGGTCCTTACAGAATTATTGCTCGAGTCGGGCCAGTCTCCTATCGGTTGAAATGACCCACCTCTCTCCGGATTCATCCTCTGTTCCACGTTTCCCTCCTCAAAAAAGCAATTTTCAATCGCTACTCCGGAACGCAACAGCTACCTCCTCCTGTTCTTGTTGATGGACAAAATGAATTTGAAATCTCCAAGATTCTTGATTCTAGAAGACAGGGTCGTGGCCTTCGGTATCTGGTTCATTGGAAGGGATATCCTGTCACAGACCGTTCCTGGGTTCCAGCCAAAGATCTGCATGCCCTTTTTCTTATTTGAGACTTCCATGCCTCCTTTCTCACTAAGCCCCGCTAGGCCCGCAGAGGGGTCCACTGGGGAGGGGGCCCTGTCATGTACCTGGGTGTATTTGAACCGGGATCTTCCTGGTCCCACAGCTGCAGCCTTACCTGTTGTGCTACAGAGCAGATCTAGACTTTTGGAAATGTCCTCTCAGTATTAAGCATAGCCTTGGACTCACTAGCCCCACCTGCTGCCAGCTGTGGACAATTTTCTATCAAAGCAGCCCATAAAAAGGAAGTGATGCTATCTCTCAGCGCCCGTTTGTGTGGAATAGCTCCCTGGGTGTTGTGACTGCTTTTTGATCTTGATTTTCGTGTTGAACTTCTGCCTGAATTCCTGACTACTCTCTAGCCTGCTGATTTTGTACTTCACTGCCAGCTTGTGTATGACCTTTGCCTGCCTGACCACTCTCTGGATTTCGATCGTGTACCGTTTTGCCTGATCTGTTGCCAACCTAATCTGCCTGACTACATTTTCGCCTGAATCCTCAGCACACAAGTTCCACTTCGGACACTCCCTATCACAGGTACCTTACAGCGCGGTCCTGGGGGAACTTGTGGCACAGTGTAAGGAAGATCCTACAGATTACCAGATGTCAGGATACAGAAAAATTAGAATATTCTCAGGAAGGAAACCTGTACCTTCAGGTGAAGAGGGGTTTGAGGAGTGGTTAGACGGTGCCACTCAGGCCCTAGATGAATGGGAAGTCCCAGACCACAGAAAGAAGCAGAGAATTGCTGAGAGCTTGAAGGGGCCTGCTCTAGAGGCCATACGCAACCTCAAGATGAGTAAGACAGACTGTAATGCACAGGACTATCTGGACATTCTGCAGAATGTGTTCGGTGGAACAGAGAAAATCACTGAACTCACTTATCAGCTGGAGCACTGCTACCAGAAGACAGGAGAGAAGCTGTCAGAGTTCATAAGGGCGCCTGGATAAGATCCTGCATAAGATGATTCTTAAGAAGGGGATTGACCCACGGAAGGTGGATGAGGCCCGTGTTCAACAGGTGATGAGAGGATCTCAGCCCCTGGACCCCATCACATTGGCGCTACACACAAGACAGGACGGGAAGAGCCTGGAGTACCCTGACTTGATATGAGTGGTCAGAGAGGAAGAAGCTATGCTGGAGGAGAAGAAGAGGAGCCTACCAGTGGAGTCGGTAAATCCTCCTCCAGTGATGGTCAGGACGGCCATGACCCTGGGAAGAGACTCAGAGGTGAATACCTTGAAGTCACAGATGTCCCAAGTATTGGGGATGCTGACCTCCCTGATGGAAAAGAAGTCAAGGGAACCAGAGAGGGAAATTCCGAGGAAGGAGCTTTTTCCCAACACCTCAGCGCCCGCATCCCTGGAAGATTGGGGGGGTGTGATTTGTTTCAATTGTGGAGGAGCTGGCCATTTCGCCAAAGTGTGTGCCAGCCCAAAGAAAAAAAAGATGAATAACTGCAAGCCGCCGGAAAACTTCAGCGGGCCCCGGTGAAGGAGTCAACCGGGTGCCCATCATCTCCAGTGAGCTCCAAACTGAATTCCAAGCCAGTGGCGGCTCAAGAGCAGAAGAGATATGGGTTACCATAGTAGGAGTTCCCAAGCAATACTGTGGAGTAACCCAACTGGGGGAAGATAACTTGCCAAAATTGTCCAAGAAGGAGCTGAGATCCGACCATTTGGAAGACCCCATGGGGAGATTGGTCCTAGAGGCCCTGGAGAATCAGGACCTGAATAGACTCTTACGCCACCCTTCAAAGGAAGCTCGCCTGTTGAGGAAAAAGTGGGACAAGTTACAGGTGCATCAGGGAGTGGTCTACCGAAGGGGCCCCTCTGATGACCTAGAAGACAAATGGCAATTGTTTTTGCCTGAGAAGTACCGAGAGACAGTCCTGGTTGCTCTGCACGACAACCATGGTCACCTAGGGCGGGAAAGACCTTCCAACTCGTTAGGGACCGTTTCTATTGGCCCTGCATGAGGGCTGAAGTTGAAGAGTACTGCCACTCATGTGCTCGATGCATCCAGAGAAAGACTTTACCTCATCAAGCTGCCCCAATGGGCCATCTGCATAGTCAAAGCCCACTTGATCTGGTATGCATTGATTTTCTCTGCCTCGAACCCGACCTGAGTGGACTAGGAAATGTTCTGGTAGTAACCGACCATTTCACCCGGTATGCCCAGGCCTTTCCAACCAAGGACCAGAAGGCTTCCACCGTGGGCAAAGTGCTGATGGAGAAACACTTCGTACATTATGGGCTACCACAACGGCTCCATTCAGATCAGGGAAGGGATTTTGAAAGTCGATTGATCCGGAAACTCCTGGATTCTTTGGGTATCAAGAAGACAAGAACTACCCCCTATCATCCACAAGGTGATGCTCAGCCGGAGAGGTTCAACTGAACCCTGCTCAACATGCTGGGGACCCTAAGTAGTGAAAAGAAGCAGCATTGGAGCAACCACATAGCGGCAGTTGTGCATGCATACAACAGCACCACCAGTGATGCTACAGGGTACTCACCCTATCGACTTATGTTCGGGAGAGAAGCAAGACTACCCGTAGATCTGGCCTTTGGCACTTCCATAGACCATTGTTCTGCTACTTCCCACAAGGGATATGTCGATAGGCTCAGACGTAATTTGAAATTGGCCTATGAACAGGCCCAGGCGGCCTCGGAACAAAGGGGGACCCGCAACAAGAAAAATTTTGACCTGAAAGTTAGGATTCAGGATTTGCAACCAGGAGACAGAGTGTTGTTACAGAACTTGGGGGTCCCTGGAAAACACAAGCTTGCAGATAGATGGAGACCTGAACCTTATGTTGTTTGCAAAAGACTACCGGGCCTGCCCGTTTACAGACTTAAACCAGAAGGGAAGGTGGGACCTTTGAAGACCTGGCATCGGAACCACCTACTCCCACTAGCGGAGGCAGTTCGGATACCCCCTGTGACGGATTCCCCTGAGCCAACTTTCATCCTGGATACTCCCAGACCGAACACTCGGTCCCAGACCCCTCAGATTGGGGATACAGAGACCTCGGAGATGAGTGAAGATGAGGGAGAAGAACTTGACTGGCTTTGGCCTTCACAGGCCCCAGGAACCTCTGCTATTGATCTTCCACCTGAAGAAGACACCATAGATCAGACGCTGAATGCAGAAGCTTCTGAGTTCATTCCGTCCAGTCCTTGGTCAGATTCTTGGGAGAGTCCCTGTGACTTACTCCCAGAAGAAGATCCAAGGGAGTCTCTGTACCTCCCTGCCCCGGAGTCCAGTGCTCCCGAACCAGAAGTAATTCCTGAGTTGGTTCCAGAGGAGGAGCCTGTTCTAACAGAGAGCCCAAGAGGACAAAGGAAGCGAAGAGCCATAAAGCCTCCCAGAAGATTAACTTACCCACAGATGGGGAGAAGTGCGGAAGACACTGTGGTTACTGCCAGAAGGAGTACGGAAGAGCCTGACCCTCCCACTGTTCATTTATTGGGGGCAACCCCAGCTCACTCTCTGGCACAGTTAGGCAGGACACTAGTGATGGTGTGACCTGTGGGCAGGGGAGTTCACCGCCTCGGCTTTGGTGGGAATTTCCTCTGCCAACATCATACGAAACTTTGATTGATGTTGTACGTTCTGTGATTTAAGTTTATATTATCTTTGGGGACCAAAGAGTTTAAGTGGGGGGAGTGTGTAGTGGGGTCTCCTTTAAGGCCCCGGGACTACGTTACCCAGAACCCCGTTCGGCACCCAGAGTGCAGTTAGCCACTGCAGAGACTCATGGGAGGGGTTATTTAAGGAGGAGGCGAGGCGGAGCTTGGCCTCTTTGGACACCGCGCTGCAAGCAAGAGTTTCTTCCTGTGCGGATCTGCTGCAGTGCAAGGCCTGAAGCCTGGGCCTTGCGCAACTTCCAAAGAGCCTTCCACCCCACTGCGGAGCCTGGGTGGCATCTGACTTGTCGAGTGAGGACATCAGTTGGATCGGGGACCCGATCGTTGCGGACGCTGTGTGCGGAGACACAGCAGGTGGAAGTCCCGGGCTGGGATCGCGCCCGGAGTGGTGAGCGAGCACTTGCTCAATCCAATAGACTTTACTGATTCTAGGCCTATAGACTGCCGTGGCTCACCGATTGTTTGCTTGTTGTTCCATTGGGGGGACCGGTAGCAGAACAGAGTTGAAGTGTCCCCCCCCATCATAGTATTTTTAGTGATTGCCAGTTGTGGATTACAAATACCATTCATCAAGTGCACCACCGAGAGTTTGCATGCGAAGAAATCCCTATAGAAAGGACTGAGATTTATTCTGGGTCAGGCCTGACCAGGGTGGGGATATAGGAGATTGTTTAGTGTGCCACAGGGCGTGTATACCATAATAGCTACGCGTGGTGGATTACCGCGCAGCGCCATTATTGTGAGCTACATTGATTGCTGCAGGGCTCTGCAAGTCAGTTGTGTGTGTATTATATTCTGTTTAACCCTTTTCTTTTACAACCTAAGTAAACTGTTATACTTAATCTTTAACATTGGTGTGTTGCCTTACTGTAAGGGGGGTGCCTTTACCATACCCATTGATTGTGATAAAAATATAACCCCTAGACTAGCTGTGCCAGAGTGGGTCGAGCAGATTGCCGGGGGTTGGTGGTGCTGCACACAGGGCCCGAAAACAAATCCAGCGGCTCTCTTAACTGGGGGTAGCGCTACATATAATTTTATGGTTGAATTTTTAATTTATTTAGAAACCGCATTAATATTAACAAAAGCACAATAGGTATAAGGTGAAAAAGGAACTAACAATTCCCTACTTATGAGACAGGGGGACAAACATCACACAGGACAAAGTCACAAAATAAAATACAATGTGTGACAATGAAAACTATACCCTAGACTAGAGTATAAATGACATAGCATAATTTTCATGAGACCTTAACATGAAGTTCCAACTGAGCTATACACCTAGAAAAATCCAGCATAAGGAGGAACGATACATAAATCAGACTGCCTACCCTATACTAATTTTTTGTGACATATGCCTTGCTTGGAACGTAGATATGTGAAATCTTGTGAGCTGCTATGTTAATCTAATTAAAGCTGCCAGCACTAAACACACTTCCTAAACATGTGAATTAACAAACTAGAATCAAAATAAGAGCAGCGCTAAATACAAATTATCCCTAAGGTATATATAGTGCAGTCAATAAAAAACATTATAAATAAAGTAATATATGCAATATGCAAATTTTCACAATGTGTTCTTATATAAATCAAACAATATGATAATTATTAAAGTGCAATGTTAAAACTTAAAGCAAGCCTGTGTGTAATATACTTGTATCAACAGTGCTAAGACGAATATGGCACCTCTCAACTGGCTCTGCAGCCCCAGCCGTCAGTGCTCCTTGCGTCTGTTACACTCAGAATGGTGCTTCCTGGTTCCACGTATGTCAGCCTCTCAGGTCCCTCCTATTAGTTTTGTCACTTCCTGTGACTTCCTCGGGGAGATATGATTGGCTGACGAATGTCCTAGTGTTTATATAGTAGTTTACCTTCGCCATTTTCTTGTAGCCCCTATTGATACTAGCAGCGGTCTTATTTCCATCCCATATCCCTTCAGGGCAGCGGTTCTTTTTTTCACTACTTTAGCGCTATTCTTCATGTAAACTATATTTTAAAAAACTGCATTTATAATAGTTGCTGACTTTCTTATTGTTTATATATCAGTTTATCGCCACCATTTTCTTGTTGCCCATTTTAATACAGAACAGCGGCCATTTTCTTATAGCCTATTTTTTCACCATCTTTTCATAAGGACACTATATGGACAATATCTACACATTGCACTTTAATACTTATCATATTGTTTGATTTATATAAGAACATATAGTGAAAATTTGCATATTGTACTTTATTTATAATATTGTTTATTGAATGCACTATATATTCCTTAGGTGATACTTTGTATTTAGCGCTGCACTTATTTTTGATTCTAATATACCTTGCTTGGACCTTAGATCAGTTTTTATACATTTTTCTTCACAATGTCATACTGTACACTTTCTGTATACAATCGAGTTGATCTACTAAAACTGTAGAGTGCAAAGTCTGGTGCAGCTCTGCAAAGAAAGAAATCAGCTTCTGTATACTTTCTGTATAATGGTTAAAAAATTAACAATAAACATATTTTAAACAATAAATCTATCCTTTTTATTCATTGACACAATATGATCTTAAAACAATCATTTTTTCCATTGAAATACCTGAGGGGCCTGATTACTAGCCAACTGTATCTTGGTAAAACCAAGAGCCTTTATTTTTTCAAAAAGGGAAAACAAACAGCTTACTGTATCTTCAGCATAAACCAACAAATCAGTCCATAACTCTGGTATAAAATAAAGCTTTGGCTCACCTTCAGCATAAACTTGTGCCACCACTGGGTTTAAAGTCCCCCCCGCTACAGTGGTCCATAAAAGAAGCCTAGCAGTGTCTTAGCAGACCAAACATTTCATAGTCCTCTCATGTTGTATCCTGCGTCATGCACCACCTCATCAACATACTGGCTGTTCCTGCCTTTATCAGGTCTCTCTCGAAAGTGGCTTAATCCTAATTATATTAAAATTGCTTAATTTGTCTCCCCCCGGTAATACATACCTGCTCTCCAAGAAAGACCCATCCACAGTGTTCTGTACACTACATAAAAAAATCTTACATCTCAACATACAAGAAACCATATACAGTATCTCACAAAAGTGAGTACACCCCATATTTTATTATATCTTTTAATGTGACAACACTAAAGAAATTACACTTTGCTACAATGTAAAGTAGTGGGTGTACAGCTTGTATAACAGTGTAAATTTGCTGTCCCCTCAAAATACCTCAACACACAGCCATTAATGTCTAAACCGCTGGCAGCAAAAGTGAGTACACCCCTAGATGAAAATAGCCAAATTGGGCCCAAAGTGTCAATATTTTGTGTGGCCACCATTATTTTCCAGCACTGCCTTAGCCCTCTTGGGCATGGAGTCCACCAGAGCTTCACAGGTTGCCACTGGAGTCCTCTTCCACTCCTATATTACAACATCACAGAGCTGGTGTATGTTAGAGACCTTGCGCTCCTCCACCTTCCATTTGAGGATGCCCCACAAATGCTCAATAGGGTTTAGGTCTGGAGACATGCTTGGTCAGTCCATCACCTTTACCCTTTGTTTCTATAGCAAGGTAGTGGGCATCTTGGAGGTGTGTTTGGGGTCGTTATGTCGAAATACTGCCCTGCGGCCCAGTCTCCGAAGGGTGAGAATCATGCTCTGCTTCAGTATGTCACAGTACATGTTGGCATTCATGGTTCCCTCAATGAACTGTAGCTCCCCAGTGCCGTCAGCACTCATGCACCCCCAGACCACGAAACTCCCACCACCATGCTTGACTGTAGGCAAGACACACTTGTCTTTGTACTCCCCACCTGGTTACCACCACACACGCTTGACACCATCTAAACCAAATAAGTTTATCTTGGTCTCATCAGACCACAGGACATGGTTCCAGTAATCCACGTCCTTAGTCTGCTTGTCTTCAGCAAACTGTTTGCAGGCTTTCTTGTGCATTATCTTTAGAAGAGGCTTCCTTTTGGGATGACAGCCATGCAGACCAATTTGAAGGACATGGTTCCAGTAATCCATGTCCTTAGTCTGCTTGACTTCAGCAAACTGCTTGCAGGCTTTCTTGTGCATCATCTTTAGAAGATGATTCCTTCTGGGATGACAGCCATGCAGACCAATTTGATGCAGTGTGCGGTGTATGGTCTGAGCCCTGACAGGTCAAACCCCCACCCCTTCAACCTCTGCAGCAATGCTGGCAGCACTCATATGTCTATTTCCCAAAGACAACCTCTGGATATGACACTAAGCACGTGCACTCAACTTCTTTGGTCGACCATGGCAAGGCCTGTTCTGAGTGGAACCTGTCCTGGTAAACCGCTGCATGGTCTTGGGCACCATGCTGCAGCTCAGTTTCAGGGTAGAAAAAGAGTGAGAGCGATAACACCAAACTTGACACACCTGCTGCCCATTCACACCTGAGACCTTGTAACACTAACGAGTCACATGACACGCAGAGGGAAAATGGCTAATTGGGGCCAATTTGGACATTTTTACTTAGGGGTGTACTCACTTTTGATGTCAGCGGTTTAGACATTAATGACTGTGTGTTGAGTAATTTAGGGGACAGCAAATTTACACTGTTATACAAGCTGTACACTCACTACTTTACATTGTAGCAAAGTGTAATTTCTTTAGTGTTGTCACAAGAAAAGGTATACTGTAATAAAATATTTACAAAAATGTAAGGGGTGATAATACTGTAACTCTATGAAGATGATCATCTGCAGATTAGATGGAGGGGGTGAGGGCACCGTTTTTCAACATGTTTCTCAGGTTTTGTGACCTCTTTCATCAGAAAGAGGTGAAATGTATTTATAAGTGTAAGTGTAGATAAGGTGTACTCATACAGCAGTGTCCCTCTGTCCAGGATCATGCAGGCAAATAAAAACAGAAGGTTTATCTTGTTCCCTCACGCCCCTTATGAACATGGGTTGAAATGGAGGACTTATGATCAGGAGGATCCAGGGAAATAAATGCGAGAAGTCATTCTAACAAGTGTTCGACTTCTAGATGTTCCCGAAACAAAATGTCAAAGGGACCAAAAAAAAGATTCAGGCTGCTTTTGTCTAAAATGTCAGAGAATTTGTCAGGAGTTATCAGGCTGATAACAGAGGAATGGTTCAGGAGAGAGCTATGGGACTTAGCTCATTGAACAGAGATAACAAAATACTGCAGATACTTGTGCCCAGCTCAAATTTCATGAATCGGGTTTACATCCACTTTAAGTGGTCACTGTAACAGAGAAAGTAATGCAACATTGATGACCAGGGAATGCTAGTACTGTGATATAAACTGTGTATATGTTTTTTCATACACTTATTTTCTGAGTAATACCACACTGTAGATTTTATAAATGGTAGGATAATTCCAAAATGTAATGTAATTTATTAAGAAAAAATAATAATTAATGCAGATCTCAGAATTAGACTTAGTCTTTCAAGCTGCATTCCAAAATATAGCTTTGATCAGGTTCAAGTTAAATCCAATGAGGTGCAAGAAATAAGTACCGTATTTAACAGCTTAGTAGAAGATTAAAGTAGAACTCTGCAGTAGCAGGGTTTCCTCCAAGAATGGTGGTGGAAATTCCTCACACAGGTTTAGAATTGTTGGATTCCATTTTAGTAGATTCGGGAAGAGTTAAAATGCCTGTAAAGTTTCTATCTTGATGATGAAGAACACATGAACCAGATAATTTTAATTGACAGTGAAACTGCCACCAAAACTTCAGATTTCAAAGAGTCATCAGTACAAAAATTGGGGTAAATACAGGTTACATAGACAAACTATGACAAACTGACAGCCCTTATTCTTCACCACTCTTTCAAAAAAGTGTTTTTATTGCTGTCTTCATCCTCGTGGGAGAGCTTTCCACCTGTTTTGTGCCCTAGTGACTATAGTTCAAAGCTAAAAAAAAAACTGGCTGCAGTTCTTGTTTAAATGATAATATGCCAGACCAATATATATTAATCTATCGCCATCGATATTAAAAAAAAGTGTGTTTCTCTTTCTAGACTAACTGGAAAATATTAAAAAAAATGTGTGATATAGTAAAACCAGTGTGTAGTTTTTGGTAAATTGGTAAACGCAAGCTTGTCTTTTGACATCTAGCTGTATTGGTTTCCACCCAGAGGATTCCCATTCATTCCCATGACTAAGCCCCATGGGTGGGGGCAAAGCATGTATGGGGCATTGCCTGGATGGGGTCTAGGCAGAGGCTGCTTCCACTCTTTACATCAGGGTTTTGTGTGATGTGCAGCTTCTGAGACTTCTTTTCCTTCTTCATTGACTTCTATAGAGCTGAGACATGCTCCTTCCCTGCTTGCACTCCCAGTGGTTGTCAGTATAAAAGGACCTACTAGATCCTGAAGCGGCACCCTCAGTTTCCTTGTATGGAGTCACCGTTTCCACCCAGAGGAGCCATTGTTTATTTAAGATTTGAGTTTGCTTGAATAAGAGTGACTTTTGTTTTTAAATCATCTCAAGGACCAACATTTACTTTGTTCTAGTAGTCTTAAAACCATCCTTGCACATTACTTTGCATTAAATAGGGCATCTTGCTTTATTAACGCATTTGAAAAACAGCCTTTTTTTTAAATGCAATGGCGTTGGGGTGAGCAATGAATATTAAACTTTGGCTGTAATATTATTCGAGTAGTGCTGTCATGTCCTAATTATTTTAACTGATCAAGTGGTTGCATTTTAGTAAACAGTTGTCAGAAGTGGTAGTGATTTTTCAAATACTTAATTGGCACGAAAAGTACAACTAAAGGCAATTTTTTTGTGTGTTAAATAGAGTGGAGATAGATTAGAATACCTGTCAGTATTTATTGCTGTCTGTGCCCCCGTTAGGAAGATTCACCCTCTATATTTGTCCTGTTTACCATTAACATTAAAAGTGAAAGTAAAAGAAAATCCCAAACTTTGAGTGGTCCCCAGAAAAGTAATAGAGGGGAAATCTTCCAATGGGGACACTTGTTCTGGTGACCTGAGGGTCCCCAAGAAAGTCCCTTAAATTGTAGGGATTTCCTCTTACTTCCTGTTCTGGCCAATTTACAGGAAGTGAAGTGAATTCTCCCCAATGGAACACATAGGATAAAAAATAGACTGACACGATAATGTGTTTACAAACTGTTATGCAATGCAGCTTATACTTAAGGTTTACTTTTTTCTCTCTGAAAAAAACTAGGTGGCATTCGAGTGCTGGCAGCAGGACCCTGGGCTTCTCTTAGGGAAAGTTTGTTGCCAAAGCAGGAACCGCTGTAGTCATGTGCTGCGACTAACCTTACATTGTTCACCCAAAGTGCCTGAGGAAATTGACATGGCCATTCCCTCAGTCTCTTAATTTATCCTGGGAAATGAGCCGTTCCTGCAATACCAAGGTCATGGTGGAAAGAGTGGGTTGAGGGTAACACGAGGTCCAGACTAGGAAGGGGGAGCAGGATGCCTGAAAGAGTCATGCTTGTACTGTACACAGATTCAAGGGCTCTGAGGAGATAGAGATGGCATGGGACAATGGTATTGGTGCCAACTATCACTGCTCTGGTTCCTATGACCTGAGAGTGCTGGACAGTGCATGCATTTGTAAGGTGGGAGCCACTGTGTGCATACTATAGAAGGGCTCAGGAGCTAGCGCTGAGTTCTGCTATATCATTACATAAACACACTCATCTGACACAATCATATTCCATGTTCATAGCATAGAATCTGAAGATTTTGTTGGTTTGTAGATTATAACTTTCTTTACCCTGGTACCGTTGTACATAAGTGGGTATAACATACTGTAGATTTATATTTGTATTGTAGATTTTACCGTTATTATTAGAGTTGAGCGAACACCTGGATTTTCGGGTTCGACGGGTTTCGGCCGAACTTCGCAAAAAAGTTCGAGTTCGGGACCCGAACTTGACCCCGAACCCAAACCCCATTAAAGTCAATGGGGACCCGAACTTTTGAGGACTAAAATGGCTCTAAAAAAGTAATGGAAAGGGCTAGAGGGCTGCAAATGGCAGCACAATGTTGTTAAGAGGGAATAACTTAAAATAACATAAAATATATAAAAATAAAAAATAAAAATCTTGACCTAGGAGGATGAGGTCCATATGGAGTAGGAGGTTGAGGTGGCAGTGGATGTGGCAGTGTAGGTGGAAGCGGCGGTGGAGGAGGACGAGGTAGCCAACACTGTTTTGTTTTTTTTTTGTTTTTAATTAGGGTACACCCCAAAAGAGTGAGAAAGATCAAAAATACAACAATGGCTGGGTAAGGCCGGTATACATGTCTATTCTGCACAAGGATCCATGCCTGGTTCATTTTAATGAACGTGAGCTTGTCCACATTGGCTCTGGACAGGCGGCTGTGCTTGTCTGTGATAACGCCCCCTGCCGTGCTAAATACACGTTCAGATAATACACTGGCTGCAGGGCAGGTCAGCACCTCCAAGGCGTAAAGGGCAAGCTCAGGCCATGCGCCCAATTTGGAAACCGAGAAGTTGAAGGGGGCAGACCCGTCATTCAGTACGTGTAGGCGTGTGGAGCATCACAACCGGGGCCACGTCCCTTATTTGACGTTCTCCTCATATTTCTCAAATTTAGGATCTTGCCCTAAATGGGTGTTTTTTGAATAGCAGAATAGAACAACAGTATCTAAAGTGTGTATCTCACATGTACAGATATGCAGGGAACACTGCAAAATATTTTTTTTAGCCCTAAATGGGTGTTTTTGAATTGCAGAATAGAGCAACAGTATCTAAAGTGTGTATCTCACACGTACAGATATGCAGGAAACGCATAAAAAAAATGTATTTGCCCTAAATAAATTATTTTTGAATAGCAGAATGGAAGAACAGTATCTAAAGTGTGTATTTCACACGTACAGATATGCAGGAAATGCACAAAAAAAAATGATTTGCCCTAAATAATTTTTTTGAAATAGCAGAATAGAAGAACAGTATCTAAAGTGTGTATCTCACATGTACAGATATGCAGGAAACACTGCAAAATATTTTTTTTAGCCCTAAATGGGTGTTTTTTGAATAGCAGAATAGAGCAACAGTATCTAAAGTGTGTGTATAGAAAAATAATACCGCGCTACTAAAAAGATCCAGGTATAAGGGTCATCTGCTACAAAGCACTGAAAGGTAAATTCCGTGTGCCTTAAAGTGAATATGGTATATAGGAGTAGTGCTGAGCTGATGTATATAGTGTGCTGTGTTTCTGTGCCAAACCTCTATCTTTAAATTATTAATATGACACCCATGAGTTATTTCTGAGGTAGCTTACACATAAACATACAGAGAATTGATTGCATTAATAAATTACTAATTTACCAACAATGATGTCCATGGTAAT
Organism: Rana muscosa; assembly: GCA_029206835.1. Taxonomy (NCBI): domain Eukaryota; kingdom Metazoa; phylum Chordata; class Amphibia; order Anura; family Ranidae; genus Rana; species Rana muscosa. Next base: position 1,072,035,401 of record CM055122.1, on the reverse strand, counting down.
GGTAAAGTGAAAAAAGTGCAAATATTCTGTGACACAGTGAATAAATAAATTTAAAAGACAGTTAAAATTAATATAATACAAAGTGCATGTGTCTGTGATGGTACTAAGCAGTACCTAGCTATTATAGTGCAAATGTGCATAAATTATGTTACTAAGCAGTAACAGTAAAGTTCTAGATGGATCCAGTAAAGTGACTGTCCTTTCTTTAAAATGAAAAGAAGAGAAGGATTGGTGATGTCAATCGTGCATCAAAACAAATATGATCCGGGAATGGGAAGAAATCCCTTATTGATGTGCTGTGATTGGTGCTGGGTTGTGGGTGATACAAGTAGCTTCGTGCTTTTCAAACTGTGACTCCTTAAGCATATGGGTGGCCCCTTACCTCACTGCTGTGAGGTTACAGCATTTGTGTATAATAGAGCCTTTTGTCCGACCTCCTCCTATTCAAACGATCCTTTTGCAGCCTTGGCTGGGGTCCTGCCTGGTTCTATGTAGGGTGTTAGGGGGAGGGGGGATCACGATTCCTATAGGGGCTCCATAGGTTGGTGTACATGTAATAATGGGGAAGAGCGAAAGAATCCCAAATAGTGTGATATTGTTTTTAAAAAAAAACATTTTAATTACATAGTTTTAAAAGTACTCACATTAGAATGTTCAGAGCAGGGTACATCAGATACGAGCGCCGAGCTCGTCCGCGTCACCTCCGGTGCTTGCACTTCCCTACGCGTGTCGTCACTGGTCACGTGACTTCATCAGGGGATAAGAAACAAGCTATGGAGATGTCTTTTATATTACTGTTTGATTGCATTGCGGCGGCCATTTTCCCGGAGCAAAGTCACAGGAAGTGTATGGCGGCCATTTTCTTGTGGATTTGTTTACTACTATGGGCGCGGCCATTTTGTTGGTTTGGTATAGAAGATAAGCAAAAAAAACCTCAAAGGGTAGTGGCATCCTTTGTTGTATAGACGGTGGAACGAAACTGATGTCTGGCTAAGATTATAATATTAAAAAATGACAGTAAAAGGGCATTAAAACCCGATTGGTTAAAAATCTAAAGTGCTAATTTTAAAGGCTTATATGCAAGTTATTGTCATAAAAAGTCTTTGGGGAACCGGGTCCTGCCCCAGGGGATATGTATCAATGCGAAAAAAAAGTTTTAAAAAATTGAGTTTTTTCGGGAGCAGTGATTTTAATAATGCTTAAAGTGAAACAATGAAAGTGAAATATTCCCTTACATTTCGTACCTAGGGGGTGTCTATAGTACGCCTGTAAAGTAGCGCTTGTTTCCCGTGCTTAGAACTGCCCCTGCACAAACTGTCATTTCTGAAGGAAAAAAGTCATTTAAAATACTTGCGGCTATAATGAATTGTTGGCTCTCTGCAATACAGAGAAAAGTCATTGAAAGTCATTGATAAAAAATTAAAAAAAATGTGTGGGGTCCTCCCAAATTCAAATACCAGGCCCTTCAGGTCTGGTATGGATATTAAGGGGAACCCTGCGTCAAATAAAAAAAAAATACGTGGGGTTCCCCCCAAATATCCATACCAGACCCTTCAGGTCTGGTATGGATTTTAAGGGGAACTCCACCCCAAATAAAAAAAAATGGTGTGGAGTTCCCCCCCAAAAATCCATACCAGACCCTTTATCCGAGCACGCAACCTGGCAGGCTGCAGGAAAAGAGGGGGGTGAGAGAGCACCCCCCCTCCTGAACCGTGCCAGGCCACATGCCCTCAACATGGGGAGGATGCTTTGGGGGTCTGTGACCCCTCAAAGCACCATGTCCCCATGTTGATGGGGACAAGGGCCTCATCCCCACAACCCTTGTCCGGTGGTTGTGGGGGTCTGCGGGCGGGGGGCTTATCGAAATCTGGAAGACCCCTTTAACAAAGGGAACCCCCAGATCACGCCCCCCCTATGTGAATTGGTAAGGGGTACATTGTACCCCTACCATTTCACAAAGAAAGTGTATTTTTTTTTTTAAAAACACACAGATACTGTTGGGATTATTCCTTTATTAAAAATAAAAAAATAAAAAAAGATTCCAGCGGTGGTAATCCACTCTCGGTTTCCACTCCAAAGCTGTCGGTATCCTGAAATGGATGATCTCCTCTCCATCCAGGTCCAGGCTCCAGCGATGAGATGTCCAGCGCAGCGCATCCTGTCTTCACCGGAGACACCCGGGAATATCGTTGCCGCAGCCTGACAGGTCTTATGTAGCTGAGGACGGGGTCACCCGTCACGTGACCCCGTCCCCCTCTGACGCAAGGGGAAACCCGGGCTTACCCAGTGACGTGCGGGTGACCCTGCCCTCCTCTGATGCAACTGAAACCTGCGTTACATCAGAAGGGGGCGGGGTCACCTGCACATCACTGGGAAAACTCGGGTTTCCCCTTGCGTCAGAGGGGGACGGGGTCATGTGACGGGTGGCCCCGTCCTCAGCTACATACGAGACCTGTCAGGCTGTGGTGACGATATTCGCGGGGTGTCTCCGGTGGAGACAGGATGCGCTGCGCTGGACATCTCATCGCTGGGGCCTGGACCTGGATGGAGAGGAGATCATCCACCGCTGGACCCCAGAGAGGAGAGCATCCATTGCAGGATACCGACAGGGTTGGAGTGGAGAACGAGAGTGGGTTACCACCGCTGGAATCTTTTCATTTTTTTTTTTTTAATAAAGGACTTATCCCAACGGTGTCTGTGTGTTTTTTACACTTTCTTTGTGAAATGGTAGGGGTACAATGTAACTGGAAGCTCATCCCTAAATCTAACATCTATTTAGCTGTTTTTTTAGCTACTAATAAATGTAAGGTGGAGCTGTAATCAATATTACTTATGCCCTTGTAACTTTAGTTCATTACATTTTTGAAATGTTGGTGTTAGGCCTCGTACACACGACCGGTTTTCCCGGCAGGTTGAACCTACAGCTGCAGCAGAAAGTGATTGTTACTGATTCTAAGGCCTCATGCTCACGGATGTTTTTACAGCCACTTTTATGAGCGTTTTTTGCAGCTTAAAAACGTCTCTCCATGTTAGCCTATGGCCTCATGCCCACCATGATGTTTTTGAGCTGTAAATGGCATAGGCGTTTTTAAGCGGCAAAGGGTGTAAAAACGCGATGTAACGAGCCTTAACGCTGTGTTAAGCCTCGTCCGGCGTTTCTTTCTCTATTCCAAATCAATGGTTCCCTATGGGAGCCCATTGATTTGAATAGAGGTCGCACCAGAAGTCGGATCAAGATGAACCGACTTGCGGGGCGACTCATGTGTGGAGAATCTTGAAGGGGAACCCCGCAAAAATGTTAAAATTTGTGTGAGGTTCCCCCTCAGGACGATACCAGACCCTTTGGTTTGGTATGGATCTTGAGGGGGAACCCCCACACCAAAAAAAATGGCACGGGGGTTCCCCCCAGGATCCATACCAGACCCTTATCCGAGCACGCAGCCCGGCCGGTCAGGAAGGGGGGGGCGAGTGAGCGCCCCCCCCTCCTGAACCGTACCAGGCCGCATGCCCTCAACATGGGTTGTGGGTGCTTTGGGGCAGGGGGCGCCCTGCGCCCCCCCCCCCACCTCAAAGATCAAAGCACCCACAATTGCTCCCCAGAGAGACAGGACGGCGGTATGCCAATGTAAACAGGGCAAATCGCAATGGTTCCCCAAAAATTTTCAAAAGTGTCAGTTGGGTGTCCGATTTGACTGCAGTCCCGCTAAAAATCGCTAATTGCTAAATGATCCCATAGTTTGTAGACAAGATAACTTTTGCGCAAACCAATCAATATATGCTTATTGGGATTTTTTTTACCAAAAATATGTAGCAAAATACATATTGTCCTAAATTGATGAAGAAATTTGTTTCTGAATTTGTTTTTGAGTATGTTTCATAGCAGAAAGTAAAAATTATTGTTTTTTTTTCCAAAATCAACAGTCTTTTTTTGTTTATAGCGCAAAAAATAAAAACCGGAGAGGTGATCAAATACCACCAAAAGAAAGCTCTATTTGTGGGGAAAAAAAGGTCATCAATTTTATTTGGGTACAGTGTCGCACGACCGTGCAATTGTCAGTTAAAATAACACAGTGCCGTATCGCATAAAATGACCTGGTCATGAAGGGGGTAAAACCTTACTGGGCTGAAGTGATTAAAGGAGATTTTTGGATTCCTATAGGCCCCCTGTCCTCAGCTCCCCACAACCACTGGGCCAGGGTTGTGGGGAAGAGGCCCTGTCCTCATCAAAATGGGGAGAGTGTGCTTTGCCAGGGGTGTTCCCTCCTGGCAAGGTACCCTCCCCATGATGAAGGCATGTGACCTGGTATGGTTCAAGGTAAGGGGAAAGTACACGCCCATCCCTTTGCTGACCAGCCAAATCTGCATGCTCGAATAGGAGACTGCTATGGAAATTGGGGGGGCACCATGCTGTTTTTTTCATGGGGTTCTATCACGAACATTTACACCAGACCTTCTTTTATCATAGAAGTCTTGTATAGGTAAAAAAAATCATTAGCCACTTTGTACCAAACAGAATGAAGCAGCTGGGAGCTCTCATTTACTGCAATTGTTTCTTTGTAAATGTCAGTTGTGCTATAGTAGGCTGTGTACATCATACAGGTGATAAGTAAAAAAAGAGGGCGTCACTGTGTAGGTGTTATAACAACATGATTCCCCCCCCCCCCTTTAAGAGCTATTGTGTTCTCCTGGCCAGGGGTGGGGGGAGCCGTCCCTGCTGGGAAAACACATGGTGATTATTGCTAGCATGCCCATAGATGGTTTGAATCTCAGCCAGTCCTACTGAACTGGCCGAGATTCAAACTGCCTATGGCCCTCTTAAAAGGCACTGGAAAATAGGAGGATGTGGAGGAGAAGTGGAAATGCATGATTCCATCAGGAGGCTGTGGAACATCTGAGATTGGGAGATTTTGTGCCCCCTAAAGGTAGAGGTGCATTTTGACCTATTGCATATATAGTACACATAAAAGGAAGCGCTATTTCTAGAATGATACTCAGTTAGTGATAAGCAATTCACACCAATTTAAGTGAAATAACTTTAAAAAAACATGTGAAACAAAAAATGAGTAAAAAAAAAAAGAGAAATGTGTCCATAGGAGGAGTCTCCACAGAGAACGATTTAACAATCCCCCTTATACATAAAACAGCATTAATGTATAATAATTAACCAGTGATAAGTGATAAGTAAAGCATTAATGGAGTGAAATAAATAACGCAGACATGAAAATCAAGAAATTATACATTAATAAAAAAAAAATCCATGCAAAACGATTCATCGGTTACCCTTAAAGGATCTCCAATCAGAAAAATCCAACATTAGGTGTGCATAAAATGTTTGTCCTCCACTGTGCAAAAAAGTTCACAACCAAATGATAAAATCAAAGCTGCCTCTTACCAGATCTGTGGGACCACCATATTATAAATGGTCATGTGCGCTTGTTGCATCCAAATTAAAAAGGATTCCACCTCACCAATAGCTCCCGGCATCCAAATTAAACAGCAATCCATCGTGAAGTATGTAAAACCATAGGCACCTTTATTTATTTCACATCTTCAAATTGCAAAGAAAGGGGACCTTTTGTTCCATGAAAAAGTATACAGTACAGCAGGCTGACAGTTCGAGTTTAGTAAAAGGAAAGTGTTGAGACCGACACTAACACATGATGGTACCAAAGACAGGCCATTACCAACAGGTTTCGTCAGAGTGATGCCTTTGGGGAATAGGATGAATTTTATATATATATATATATATATATATATATATATATATACACACACATGGTAGTATCTAATATGAAATTTACTGATTTAATGATTTTCATTCTACTGTTTTTAGTATTGAAGGTTTTTTTAATTTATCTTCAGTGATATTGTGTACACCACATTTTTTGCTATATATTATATTGCAAAAGCTGAGCTACATTTATGTTTTTATAAATACAACATGCAGGTGTGCCTTTTAACAAGCAGGTTAAGGACACCTTTCAGGCATGTTATATGAAGACATTTTGCACTTGTTGTCCTTTAATTATTAGTAAATACCAGGGGTGCAACGGATCAAAAAACTCACGGATCAGGTCGATCCTCGGATCGGGGGTCACGGATCGGATCATTTCCGGATCGACCGAAAAAAATAAAAATAATAATGTTAAATTTTTAATTTCACAGTTATTTTCAACACAAAACGGAGCTTATATGCTTAAATACGGTATTTGTAAATCCAACGGACTCTTTACATGTTAAATTTTCAAAGCAGCAGCAAACCTGCTGACCTTACATGGTTGCTAATGTGACAGAACACCTCTGATTTTCACATTTAACTAAATGTTAAATGTGAAAATCAGAGGTGTTCAGTCACATTAGCAAGCATGTAAGGTTTGCTGCTGCTTTTAAAATGTAAAATGTAAACAGTCCGATGGATTTCCAAATACTGTATTAAAGCTGATAAGCTCCGTTTTGTGTGTAATCTTTGGGTGTAACAAGATGTCCGCTTGTCCCCTTCTCTCATTACTGTGTGGGGTGGAGCAAGATGGCGGCGAAACGTCATTAGAGCGGCCGCCACAGGAGAGCTGGGATCGTGGGGAGTTAGAGCTCCTGGGTGTAGCAAGATGGCCGCCGTTCACCGGGAGTAGGCCGAAGCCGCGGACTTTCCTGAGAGCGGTGGAAGAGCTCCACTCTGCTCGGGTCACAGCCTCACCACTAAGGATAGGTGACAGATCCCAGCAGACAGGATGGAGGTGCTGACACAGGAATCAGCTCGAGGAAGAGGGCGAGGGATGGGTAAGTGGCCAGGGATTCACAGTACCTGAGAGGGGTGGCTGCAGCCGGGTCCGCAGGCCGCAAAATTTCGCCGGATCCCAGGAGGATGATGGAGCTGCCCTCCGGTGATCACTCCCGCTGTAGTACTGCTCAATGTCCTCTGTGAACACAGCGGCCGGTAGACAAGTGTCCTCCGGAGCTAGGCCGAAGCTGCGGCCTTTCCTACGGCCGAGGCTCCGGAGCGCTCCGCGGATCGCGTGGTGATCCGATCCGAACAGGGTGGCCCGTTCGGATCACGGATCACAACCGATCCGTTGCACCCCTAGTAAATACACTGCTCCTTACCAAGCAATTTTTTTTTACGTTTTCTTTTTTTTTATGCTTTGGTACATGTTCTTCAAGGAAGTGCTCATCCCATTTGTTTGACAATCCATTGTCTATTAGCCTAGAAAACTCTCATTACTGGTTGGTATTGTTTGGCTCCCATTGACTTCAGCAGGGTTTGGATTCCACACCCAAACATTTTTAACCACTTCAGCCCCTGAAGGATTTACCCGCTTAATGACCAGAGCATTTTTTGCGATTTGGCACTGTGTCACTGACAATTGCGCGGTCATGTGAAGCTGTGTACTTAAACAAAATTGAAGTCATTTTTTTCCCCACAAATAGAGCTTTCTTTTGGGGGTATTTGATCACTTTTTGCACTATAAACAAAAAAAGAGCGAAATCTTTTGAAAAAAAACAACAATATTTTTTAATTTTTGCTATAATAAATATCCCACATTTATTTTTTTTAAAACAAATTTCTTCATCAGTTTAGGCTGATGTGTATTCTTCTACACATTTTTGGTAAAAAAAAATTGCAATAAGTGTATATTGATTGGTTTGCGCAAAAATTATACCGTCTACAAAATAGGGAATAGATTTATGGCATTTTTATTATTATTATTTTTTTTTTACTAGTAATGGCGGTGATCTGCGATTTTTATCGGGGCTGTGATATTACGGCGGACAGATCGGACACGTTTGACATATTTTTGGGACCATTGACATTTATACAGCGATCAGAGCTAAAAATAGCCACCGATTACTTTATGAATGTCACTGGCAGGGAAGGGGTTATCACTAGGGGGCAATCAAGGGGTTAAATGTGTTCCCCATGAGTGTTTCTAACTGTGGGGGGGGTGGGTTTACTGGGACATGACAGAGATCACTGTTCCCGACCACTGGGAACGGTAGATCCCTGCCATGTCACCTTTCAGAACAAGGAAATGCCTTGTTTGCATTTCCCCGTTCTGCCTGTGTACAAGGCAATCGCGGGCCGCCGGAGGACATCGAGTCCTCCTAACCCGCGGGCACGCTCTTGCAGCCTGCAGCAGGAATGAGCGCATCCCGGCGGCGAGCCTGTGGGAGCCGCCGTACAGCTATGGCGATTCGCGCAGGAGAGAAAGCGGCGGCGGCCAGTCTTAAAGCGGTTAAGTTTGAAAACTAACCCTGTATCTGAAACCTGGGTATTTGGTTTATCACTAGTATATATATAGCGGGGTGTTCAATTTAGGGGAGTGTCTGAGTGGTAGTTAGGCTCAGACACATTATTGTTAGGGTTTATGGACCATTTCTGTGCCATGGGAGCTAGTATTGGTGTATAGTTCCCTGGGGCCTACAGGTGGCGCTGTCGCCATAGGTCCGGGTTGAACCACAGTACAAGGTTGTGCCTTTTCTTGTCTCCTCTCGGCAGCAGTACGGCGGGGCAGGGAACCTGCTGTGCCTGTCGGGAGAGGGTATAAAAAGGGGCGGCCATCTTCCATTGGGGGTTCGTCCTTCGTCCATGCCCAGGCACCTTCAGCCTGGGTGTGTGGGTTCATCATCTCCGGGTGCCCTAGGCCCGGAGGCCTGGTTCATGTTCCATCCCAGACACCTTCAGTCTGGGGTGAGGTAATATTATGGAGGCCCGGAGCCCAGCGCCTTCTGCTGGGTTCCGCCGGGGATCGAGGACTCCCAGGGTGCCGCCTTGCGAGGGGACCCGGATCTAGGATGAGGAGGCCAGGGAGGTTACCTGTACCGAAGACCCAGCGCAGTGTCGTGGTGATGGTGAGGACCTCTGGTAACTCTCCGAAGGAATGTCTTCTCCTTTACACGGGCCAAGTACTCTCCAGAAGGAAGTTCGCTTACAGGTCAGTGGCAGTGGCCTAATAGGGCCGTGCCCTATTCTCCAAGTCAGTGGCAGTGACTCTATTCATCTGGTCAGTGGCAGTGACCTGTTCTCCAAGTCAGTGGCAGTGACTTCTTATCCACCTGGTCTGTGGCAGAGATCGTGCGCCAAAACTGTTTGTGAAACCTAGACAGTCAAAGAACCTGATTCAAGTTTGTGCCTGGACCTCCTCCCACCTAAGCTGTCCTGTGTCTTGTTCCAACCTGTCTGCTGTCAAAGAGGCATAATTGTTATCCGTGTGAAATAAATATAGAAGTTGGACTTTCAGTTGGTGTGGACAGTTACATTACTGGGGGAAACATAAAGACTTGCATCTACCTAATGTAGAGGTGAGAATCATCCTCGGGAGGATTCAACTCCAGCCGCAGGCAGGCCCGAAAATTAACACCGCTCAACCTCCTTACTCAGGAGGGTACGGGCTTGTGGTGCGGTGTGCCTCTCCCCTCCCTGCGAGGAGCCGAAAACACACAAAAAGGTGGGTAGGGGGAGAGGTGAGGGCGCTACATATACAAACATAAAAGAAGAACCTTTGGCATACTGTACATTAATAATATTATACAGGATTTATATAGCATCAACAGTTTGCTCAGCGCTTGACAACATGAGGGCAGACAGCACAGTTACAATACAATTTAATACAGGAGAAATCAGGGGGCCCTATTTGTTAGATCTAACAATCTAAAAGAGAGGGTCAAGTAATACAAAAACGTAATAACTGTGGGGGATGGGCTTATGAAAAAAATAAAAGTACAGTTGTTAGGCGGAGGCAGGATAGCCTTTTCTAAAGAAAAGGGTTTTCAGTGTTTCAGGGTTTGCCTCAAAGTAGACAGAGTAGGACAGATTAGGATAGGGAGTTCCAGAGGATGGGAAAGGCTCGGGATAAGACCTAGAGGTGAGCATGCCGAGGAGATGTCAAGGGAACTAGAGAGCAGGAAGTCTTGGGATGAACAAAGAGAACTATTTGCTTGGTGTTTTGAGACTAGGTTGGTGAGTGATGTAGCTGGGGGCCGGAGTTTAATATATGTAAATATGTTATACACCACCAAGAAGTCTGATGTGTGGTCAGTTTTACACTAAAGTTTACTTTTCAAGTTATTGCGTGAACAAGGATGCTAGCCAACTGTTACAGTTTATAAATATAGATCAACAAAGAAATTTGAATTAGGACTGGAATTGGCCATGCTATAATATGTGGTAGATTGCAAAGGAAAACCCAGGAGAGTGCATGTTATTGTGTAAAATATTGGCTCAGGCAGTTAACAATGCATGCAATTGCAACCAAGAAGCATGAAGACATGTAGTGAATAAAGCAAGATACAGAGACAAGTGTTATTTATGCTCTGTGGGTAGTTTATAATTTGTTTCAATGCCTCCTGGAGTTCAAAAATGTACTGCCACATCACAGGAAATATCTCATATTTATTTATTTCTCAGCATCATAGGTGGACAACAGACTTAAAAAGATGTATACTGATTTAATTGAGCATTGATGTTAATTTAATTGTGGACAGTATCTAATTTGCACAGCAGAGCCCATCTGCCTATTCGCTCATGTTCCCCAACACAATCTACAGAGAAATCAAAACCTCACAGATGAGCCAAACATTGATTTAATTCATGTTTTCTGCTGGAATAAATTCAGAATTGGTTTTGAAAGACTAGAGCACATTGTGTTCACCGTGGTCAACAGAAACATCAGGCCATTAGAAATGAAAAGTATAAACTGATTATTGATAGATTAAAGGAGAGCACATAGAAGGCATTAAGATGAAAAACCTTCTGCCTTTAGAATCACTTTAATGGGTGTTTAATAAAGTCAGAAGAAATTAGAATTGTCTGTGTGTTATCAGCTTAAGCACATCTTGCTTGTCTATTGTCCTGACATAGGTGAGAATCAGATCACATTTTATGGCAAATTACTGCAGAAAAACAGTTAATCCCAATGGGTTCACATACTTTTTCTTGCCACTGTACAGGCGGTTCCCAGGTTACAAACAAATAGGGACTGTAGGTTTGTTCTTAAGTTGAATATGTTTGTAATTTTGAACAGGTACATTTTTTAAGTGTAGCTCCAGCCCGAAAATCTATTTTTAAACTTTTTGGAAAACATAGGGAAGGGTTATCACCCTTGTAACATTTGTTTTGCTGTCTGTGCCCCTGTTCAGAAGATTTCACCTCACTTTCTGTCCCAATGACAATTGGATTTTGAAAATTTTGGGTTATTAGGGAAACACAAGGATTGGTGATAAAGTATCAGTGGAGAGGAGACACCTTTTTCCCATATTAACTCTCAAGCCTCGTACACACGACCGAGTTTCTCGTCCAAAACCGGCAAGAAAAGTGCCGCGAGAGCTTTCTTGTCGAGAAAACCGTTCGTGTGTATGGTTTTACGACGAGAAAACTGCCGTGAATCTCGACGAGAAAATAGAGAACCTGCTCTCTATTTTCTCGTCAGGATTCAAGATTTCCTCGTCGTGTTTCTCGTCGGCCTGTTTTGTGATGAGAAAATGGTTCGTGTGTATGCTTTTACGACTCTTCCAAAAGCGCGCATGCTCAGAATCAAGTATGAGACGGGAGCACATCTTCAGCTAAATCAAGCCTTCGTAATGGAGATAGCACATTCGTGCATTGTTTAAATGCTGTGCAATGAAATCTTCTTTAGAATGTTACATTAATCAAAACGAATGAACTTCTTTTGCTGCTGATATTCACACAGAGTTATGACTATGTTTTTTTAACCTTTTTCATGCTGCTCTTAAGAAGATTTAGGTGTATTATATCGTGCAAGATCTTCTGAATATTTTACTGTTTTAGATTTTTCTAACAGATGTTAATTGTAATTTGGCAATGTTTTGCTAGTGATCTCCCATTGTATATTTGAATTTTTTTATTGTAAATTTTACACCCTATATTTTTTACATTATTTTTTTCTTGTTTTTTGGGGGGTTGTTATCTGTCCCTTTTTTTTGGCTGTCAAATGTATCTGCTTACTCCAAAGCTAAATTAAAAAATTGTAAAAATAAACATAGTCAAGTATGAACTTAAACAAAAATAACATTTATTCATGTTTTGTAAAAAATAAAGAGAAGGCATGGCTGGAGAACCTGCTGCCATTTGTGCATCCCAGGGACCCCAGAGCACACATCAACCCTGTGTGGACACTAAAATTGGGAGCTTGAGAAGGCCAACAGTTCTGAGCACAATCTGATGCTGGCCTCCCAGAGGTCAGGAACAGCAGCAGGTGTGTGGTACTACAACAGGCTGCCTTCTGTCCAACCACAATGAAGCAAGGCCATCACTTCCTCGTCTTCTTGGCAGCCTTCACTGCAGCCTTCCCTGAAGCCTTCCCTGCAGCCTTCCTTCTTCGTGTGGCTGGAGGCTGGGCCACTGGAGGGGTACTCCTGTCAGGAGGAGGAGGAGGTGGAGGAGAAGGGGGTGGCGCAGAAGAAGAAGGTGGAGGTGGAGGAGGAGGTGGAGGAGAAGGGGGTGGGGCAGAAGAAGAAGGTGGAGGTGGAGGAGGAGGTTGAGGAGAAGGGGGTGGGGCAGAAGAAGAAGGTGGAGGTGGAGGAGGAGGTGGAGGAGAAGGGGGTGGGGCAGAAGAAGACGGTGGAGGTGGAGGAGGAGGTTGAGGTTGGGATAGTTGTGCCACCTCACATATGGCCGTATTGGGGGTAATTTTCTCCATCACCCCCTTGTTCAGCAAGGTGATGAGCAGGGGCTCGCATAGGAGGCGTTGCTCCATGCTCATCACCTTGAACTTTGCCTCCACTAGGCCGGCAATGGCCTCTTCAAGGGATGTGGGCTCCTGGAGGGTGGCATGGGCCTCTCGAATAAGGGCCATTGCTGCCTCACTCGTGGTCCTGTCCCTCCTGCTTCTTTTGGGAAGTCGGATGGGAGGCACCTGTGATCTTGTGGTTCTCCTTGGGCCGGCCACCTCCTGTCTGCCACTGGGCCCTGCCACCTCCTGGCTGCCACTGGGCCCTGCCACCTCCTGGCTGCCACTGGGCCCTGCCACCTCCTGGCTCACAGTGGGCTCTGCCACCTCCTGGCTGCCACTGGGCCCTGCCTCCTCCTGCCTGACAGTTTCCTGACCCTCCTCCTGGCTGATTTCATCCTGTGTATGAAAAAGGGACATAGTTTAATATATTGGTTTATTATTTTCATACAACTTTCAGATCCTGATTGTAGCAATTTGAATGTAAATCAATAAAAAAATTCCAAAAATTTACAACTACATCAGATTGACTATTTAGCACCCAATTTAGGCCAGACTAATGTCTAGAGATCTTGATTTTACGTGTGGAACACAAAATAGTTTGTTTGTCATCTTGACATATTTTTCAAACATTAGGTTTATCCCAATACATTTTCTATAAATACTATACCTGGCTCCAGATGGCCAAATCAGGTTCATCCAGGATGGCTGCCTCCTCTTGCTCCAGAGAAGGCTCAGGTTGGCTGCAGGGAAGTCTGGGGGGAAGAGTGGATAGTGATGGCCTTGCCTCAATGTGGTCATCCAGAAAGGACATCCTGCTGTAGTACCACAAATTCGGGACATACACATCATCTGCTGCTGCTCCTGACCTCTGAGAAGCCAGGACCTTAGAGCGTTCAGTCCTGTATGTGCCTTTCAAGCTCCCAATTTTAGTGTCCACCTGTTTTGCTGTGGCTGTGGGCACCTTGGTGTGCACAAATGGGAGCAGGGTCTCCAGCGCTGCTTATCCCACCCCTTTTTTTTTATGTATGGGGTTTTTGGTTTCCCACAGAGCGGGCAACTCCCTTACCCGGTCTATAAATTCCGCAAGGAATTCTTTGTCGCTAATAAAGACATTCATATTGGCTCTGCAAGTAAAATAAAAATTATATAACTAATGTGAGGCACACAGTCTAACCTCCTTAAAATCTTATTCACCATATATATCCTCCAACATTTTCAAGACAGTATAGGGCAACAATTTTTCAAAGTCACAAATTCACATACCTTCGTTCGCACGTCCGTCACTTGAACTCCTCTCTCCGCACACCGAACGTAGTATAGTCACATGTGTGTTTGCTATATACACCACGCATGCGTCAAACTACGCACACGTCGCTCCGCACACGTCGCCTGCCCATGACGTTCTAACTAACATCTTTTCCCCGCCCCTTCTCTTTCAGCGCGCAGACAGATATGGCGGATTTACAGCAGGTGTCTGATAATTCCTCAAATAACGAGGAGGAGACAAGCCCGGAGACTGAGGAAACGTCACGATCAAGGAGGAGATTCAAGGCATCTAATATGTCTTATGCGGAGATGGCGGAAATGGTGGACATATTGCTAAAGTCGGATTATGACGCAAAGCATGGGCCGTATAGCAAACCAAATAGAAGGAAGGCCAAAATCATGGAGAAAGTCGTGAAGAGTCTGAAGAAGAATTTTGGGGTGAAACGCTCAAATGAGCAGCTCAGAAAGAGGTGGTCAGACCTCAAACTGAGGGAGCCGGAGCAGTTAAGGAGCATTAAGAGAATGCTAGCAAAAAGTAAGTACTTTTGAAACTTTTATGCTATTAATGTATTTCTCAACTTACATGTTGCTCCAAGTTTTTTTTTTTTACAAGTGTACTCCCTTCCAAAATGTAATATTTTGAACTTGGTTGGGCACAGTAAGCGTTCGTTACAGACGCATCGTTCGGCCACTATCCTCGTTTTTTGATTATTTTTCAGGCTCAAATCTAATTAGACATCTGCCTGTTTTGATAAAATTGTTGTTCTTACATTGTTGGCTAGATGATGTGTTTGTAAAGAGAATGAAATGCAAACTTTAATCAGTGTAAAGGAGAGGACACTCAGCAGCTGGTTCCACATCTGTACTTTTGAGCACTATAGTGTGGGCCAACAGAATTTTTTTGGGTGTCCCACACAGCCAAAGGTTGAGCACTATAGTGTGGGCCAACAGAATTTTTTTGGGTGTCCCACACAGCCAAAGGTGAATACTAAACATATTTTTTAGACAAAATAATGTCTTCATGTGGAAATTCTGCACAAACAGACACTTGTACCCCACTTCCAAGCAATTTAGCCTGTTTTTATTTTTTAGAGAAAATTTCTGTGTGATAACTAGACCTTTTGTTTGATTCTCATAGGGGAGAGAAGACTGGAAGGAGAACACTCCAGGGAGCACATGAAACCCACAGCTTCGAAACAACCCCAACCTCACCAAGACCCGCAACCTGAGGGTGTTGAGGAAGTTGAAGAGGTGGAGGAAGGAGAAGTGCAGGAAGGAGAAGTGGATGACGTGGTGGAACTGGTCACCACAACAGGTCAGTATCTGTCACCACAGCTTCAGGTAAGAGATGTAGGCCTGCAGAGTTATAATACCTTTTTTTTTATAATTTAGGGGATGTAAATGTTGTGGTGAAAGAAAGTACACGTTTCTCTGCTGACAGTGCCCTACGAATAATACAGCAAGTGATGGAATGTAGCACAGAACTGGACAGAATTAAACAAAGAATTCATGTGATGGATCAAACCTTTAAAGACATCCTAGATGTTTTGGGGAGAATTGAATAAGGCCTCAAAACCCCCATTTTTGTTTTCAGTTTGTTATTCATCCTTTTAATCTATTTTTGACAATCAAACCAGCCAAAAATTGAATATGCACACAGTGTGTCAACATGTGCCATCTGCCATCAGGGGATATCCATGTACGCCTTTTGGGGGTGCAACCCCTTCCTCGTATCTAAAGTAGGTGAACTGAAGAAGGGGTTGCACCCACAAAACACGTCCATTGATAACCCCTGATGGCAGATGGCACATGTTGTCAATAGGGATCAGGAGTCTAAACTCCCTATTGGAAATTACTTCAAAATGTGTGCATATTCAATTTTTGGCTGGGCAAGGGGTGCCAATACCCCATATTAGGACGGGCACATAGAGACATAGTTTGTGTAAGTGAATGTCTCATATTGCTCAGAGGTATCCAATGTTGTACTTTTTGGAATGCAACTAATGTTTTGTATTTTCATAAGAAAACAATTGCCGGTTTGTGGCCAGCCAAAAAACAAAAACAAAAAAAAAAAAATACCATGTGTGTGAATGTGCACAGAGTAAAATGTTTGAACACAAACAACGTGTAGCTTCTTTTTCAAATACGCTCTAACCTTATTTGTGTATTTTTTTGGGTTGCATAGAGAAATGGTTGTTATTTACTAAAGGAAAAAACAATTGCCACTACAAATGCACTAAGACAAACTAGGAGACAGGAAACAAACAAAGTTACCAGATTAAAAAAGAATTTTAATGAGTTGTTTATGCACAATTCTTTAGTCATGGCCTGGCATAGGAATTGCCCCCCTACCCGTGAAATAGTCCATATATTTCTCCCGAACCTCACGGGCATTTTGGGGGGGTAAGCCAGGATGGGCAGATTCGAGGCCCGGCAGGGGATTGGCATGGGAAAGTCCAGCCTCAGGCAATACTGAGGCCATATAAGTACTTGATTTTCGGCAAAGAAAATTATGGAGCACACAGCAGCATAAAATGACATAGTTTATCTTGTACTCCGCCAAGTGGATGGGAGTCATAAAAAGGTGGAACCGGCTGGCCATTATGCCGAAGGCATTTTCAACGACTCTTCGGCCCCTGGCCAGCCGGTAATTGAATACCCTCTTCTCTGGGGTCCGGGTCCTCTGTGGAAATGGCCTCATGTGGTGCGGTCCGAGTCCGAAGGCTTCATCAGCCAAAAAAACAAAGGGGAGTCCTTCAACATTCCCTGCATCCGGTGGCAATGCAAGGTCGTCACTCTGGAGACGGAGGGCAAACTCCGTCTGGATGAAGGATCCCCCATCGGACATCCGGCCATTCTTCCCTACATCAACATAGAGGAATTCATACCGTGCTGACACCACCGCCATCAGCACAATGCTATGAAACCCCTTGTAATTGAAGTAGTAGGACCCAGAACGGGGTGGTGGCACGATGCGGACGTGCTTCCCGTCTATGGCACCACCGCAGTTGGGGAAGTCCCACCGCGTGGCAAACTCCGATGCCACAGTCTGCCATTCCTGTGGCGTGGAAGGAAGCTGGGGAGTCAAACAAGATGAAAAAAAAATTGAAATTTGAAATAGAACATTGCAAGCAGATTATAAGAAAATACATTAGAGGCCAACATCAATAAAAATCTCAGTTTAAGGTGTTTTTAAAAAGTATAATGGAAGGCTCATGTTTCATATTCATCACCCCCTCTGATGGTCCATTCTAACAAAATTTGGGGGGGGGTAGATGTGTTTGGCCACAGGATAGCATTGCAGTGGTGGGGCGTCCAGAGTGGGCGCTGGAGCACTGCCCCCTCTCACCTGTGCCCGTCACTCAGAACAATACATAGGTTCATGCCTTGCATGAACCTATGTATTGTCAATGCCGCCCAATATTCAGGTGGATGGCCCCCTGTTGAGCGACGGCCATATGAATAACTGCAGCATTTAGGGGGTGAAAATTGCATATCAGAAACAGGGGGGCAAATAGGCTTTCAAAATCCAGCCTGAGGGATGTTTTGGCTTGATAAAAGTAAAATAGGGGACGCGGGGGGGGGACATTCCTTGGGTAAACACTGACAGGCTGCTCTGCCAATCATGTTCACCAAGTCTGTTTTACGGTAACATGATTGGCTGATGCAACATCGAGGGCAGGAGAAGACATCAAG
Source organism: Rana muscosa (assembly GCA_029206835.1). NCBI lineage: Eukaryota > Metazoa > Chordata > Amphibia > Anura > Ranidae > Rana > Rana muscosa. The sequence continues at coordinate 1,072,017,753 of CM055122.1, read as the reverse complement.
GACAGAAGGATGGCGCTGACCAGAAGAAGGTAAGTGCAGGGCTGGGGGGGAACTGGCTGCATTGGAGGGGGCAAAATGGCTGCATTGGAGGGGACAAAATGGCTGCATTGGAGGGGACAAAATGGCTGCATTGGAGGGGACAAAATGGCTGCATTGGAAGGGGCAACTGGTGGCGTTTAATAGGCACAGTCGCTAAAAAGGAGGAAGTTTAGTTCCTAAAATTGGGGTTGGACCCCCAAACATTTGGAGCAACAGACGCCCCTGCTGGAAAGGTTAGTGAAGGGAAATATGCATGGAGGAGAAAAAAGGGGCATTTTAAAGCTTCCAGCATGCATGGGGACAAAGGGGACATTCTCAGCATATTACAATCATGGTAATTAGGGAAGGATGAAAGAAATACAATACATTATCATACATGAACTACATAAAATGTGATGTTAATGGAGAAAACTTACCCTAATATAGTCCTCCTGCAGGACTTGTATAATGGCAGAACAGGTGTCTGGGATTATGAGGCCCAGATCCTGGGGGGAGATGCCTGTCGTGAACTTCAAGTCCTGAAGACTTCTCCCTGTCGCCAGGTAGCGTAACGTGGCGATGAGCCTCTGCTCAGCACTGATGGCTTCCCGCATAACGGTGTCCTTCCTGGTAATATAGGGGGATACCAAAGCCAACAGATGCTGAAAAACGGGGTCAGACATCCGCAGAAAATTCCTGTAGTCCTCAGGATTATTCTCGACGATCTCCCGCAGCAGAGGCATATGGCAGAATTGGTCCCGCTGGAGCAACCAATTCTTGGTCCATGAACTCCTCCTCACACCGTTAATGGACTGGTCTTGGTCCAAAACAAGCAGACCAACACCAAGCGCACGCACAGCACTAACTCGGCGACGAGAACGTACAGGCGACATGGCTAGGAAACGGTCGTCTTATCAGAATGTACAGAACAGAACGCACTTTAGAACAGCAAGGCCTATGAATAACGAACTGAAAATCAGAATTGAACGGGCAAGAACGCACTGTAAAACAGATACGACCTGCCTAGATGCCCTGAAAGACAAGATACGAACCCACAAGCACAAACTGAACCGCAGAAAACGAACTGAAAAGCACGAAGACTGAAAAGCGCGAATCGTCTCTTCCCAAACTTTTACTTCACACGCGGTAACACGAGATCAGCAAAAGCAGCCCAAGGGGTGGCGCCAGGGAAATCGATCTTCCCCTTTATAGTGCCGTCGTACGTGCTGGACGTGACCACGGAGAACAACGAGGAAATTGGGAAATGTCAGTGTGTACGCATGGAAAGCTTGACGAGAAAATCGTGACGGTTAACAAGAATCTCGTTGAACAAAAACGACGTGTTTTTTACGACGAGAAAATCGGCCGTGTGTACGAGGCTTTACAGGAGAGAATTTCCCTTCCTTGGGGTAGATTTCCTCTCCCTTCCTGTTGTCTCCCTCTGTTTGTAAGTAGGAGTCGTTTGTAAGTCGGATGTTTGTAGGGGACCACCTGTATTTTGATAAATTTATCTACAAGAATTGTGAACATCCAAAGCGGTCCTTTTATAGTTCCATAGCGCTTTGTGATGCAAAGTGATGCAAAATATCTAAACACACAATTGAAATGCATGCTATACAAGTAATACCTTGGATTGCGAGTAACGTGGTTTACAAATGTTTTCACATTACGAGCTATTATTTTAAAAAAAATCTGACACGGTTTGCGAGAGTTGTTTTGCAAGACGAGCAGGATTCAAGCCTCTGGGGTCTGCAGTACCGCATTGTGGGGGCTCTGGTGACACTCGGAGCCGCTCGGAAACACTCCTTTCCAGAGTGTCTCAGAGCCTCTCTGAGTGTCTCAGAGTGCATCCGAGCGGCTCCAACCGGTCTCCGAGTGTCACCGGCACCCCCTCTTCCCTGGCCACATGTAGTACTGCATACACTAGCAGTGCCACTGGAACAAATTATTTGAGTTTCCATTGACTCATATGGGGAAACTCCCTTTAAAATAGGAGTGCTTTGGATTACAAGCATTCTTCTGGAACGAATTATGCTCATAATCCAAGGCACCACTGAATTTGTAATTGTGCTTGGCTGCACTTGCACTTAGCACTTTTTTTCATACTTAAAAGTCCTAATTTGTGACTCCCGCCCACAATATCCAATATTGCACATTTGCCAATTTTTACTGGATGTCATCTGCTTGCTCATTAGATGATGAAATCACATCATCATACTACTAAGGTCTTCTTTGTGCTGTTCTGTACCTCTAAGCTACCTAAACAAACAATCATTTTAGATTGATAGTAATGTGCAATGCAGTACAAACCATTTGCATAGCTCTCCTTTACTGACCAGGACTGTGGATCGATATAGTAAAAATACCTTACTTAGCCAAAGGGGCTACTTTTATATATCTCCACGTTGTTTAAGTTTTGGATAAAGAAGAGAACGTTTAGAAACTCTGTCAGGTTTTTCATTTTTTCAATGTCCCCACTGAGATTTCCCCTCACTTCCTGTTCTGTCTTATAACCATTACCTGGACAGGAAGAGAGGGAAAATGTCCACAGTCTGGACAAAGACAGCAATAATAACCTTATAGAGATGCTACACCTTTTCCACTCTGCAAAAAAAAAATATTTGCTATTTGTGTCTATGTTGGGTTGAAAAACCCTCCCCACTCAAGGCCTAGAGATCACATCTGAGAGATACATCCTTGAGCACCACTGAAGCCCTGTACACACGACTGGTTTTCCCAGCAGGAAAACTGCCATGAGAGCTTTTGGCCGGGAAAACCGGCCGTGTGTATGCTTCATCGCAGTTTTCCCGACAGGAAAACTGACGTGAATCGCGGCGGGAAAAAAGAGATCTGGTTCTCTTTTTTCCCACCGGGATTCCCGGCGGACTTTTTCCCGTCGTGAAAACCGGTCGTGTGTATGCTTTTCCGAGGGCAAAAAAAAACACGCATGCTCAGAATCAAGTATAAGATGGGAGCGCTCGTTCAGGTAAAACTATTGCTCGTAATGGAGATAGCACATTCGTCAACATTCTGAACAGCAGAAAACAATCTGAAAGCACAAAGACTGAAAAGTGCGAATTGTCTCTCACCAAACTTTTACTAACACGCGATAACACGAGATCAGCAAAAGCAGCCCAAAGGGTGGCGCCGTTGGATTTGAACTTCCCCTTTATAGTGCCGTCGTACTTGTTGTACGTCACCGCGCTTTGGACCGGCAGGATTTTGTCTGACAGTCTGTACGCAAGACAAGCTTGGCAGGAATCCCATCAAGCTTGGCAGGAATCCCGTCTGGAAAACCGACCGTGTGTACAGGGCTTGACTCAAACCGATCTGGTCTGTGCCAACATGGCACGCAGTTGCACTGTTGTGTATGACCCATATCCTACCCCTTTCCCCCTGTCGTGTGCATCCCTTACTGCTCATATACAACTCTGTTGTTTCTCCATTTATGTGCACCGATGCCCTACAATACATGAGGACTCACCACTCTTGTTTGGCTCAATGGCCTTTGCTGGTACATGTTCTCAAAGATAGTGACTAGTCATGCCATTTGTTTGATAATCCATTGCCTATTACCCAAAAAAATAGACATTGCTGGTTTTTAACATTCAGACCCTATTGACTTCAATGGTGTTCAGATTCATCACTTGAACTTAAGGAAAATTTGCTAAACCTGCCTCAATCTGATCCCAGGTATTAATGGTCTGTTCCCTGCTCATAATTCTCCTAATTGGAACTAAAAGATATCTTTATTAAAACATTAGGTAATCTGTAACTCTCAAGCTGCAGATCTAAAACCTTTTCTTCAAGAAAAGGTTTCCTCTGATATTTCAATTGCAACAATGTGGGAAACACACAATGCACACAAAGCAAGGGATGAGCTAAAATCATATATAATCTTGAAATGTTATTAACAGTTATATAATGCTTGTGTGGAGAGACTGTGAATTTATCCCCAGACAAGATACAGGCATATCTACAAAATGCTCCACTGGGTGCAGAATCCTCCTCTATGCCTTCACCATCCTTATAATGCCACCTTGCTACTATCTCTGTCAGCTTTGAGAGAGAGATCAAAACCTTTTCCCTGGTACTCTGGGAAATACTAACAGGTAAAGCATATTCATTCTCTTGACATAACTCATTTGATTCTTGGAAGGCATGAACCCACTTGAATTTCTCCTACATGGTCCTAACCCTGTAAACTATGCCCTGTCTTGCATATTTCATGCTACTGAAACTAGACAATCTGTCAGAAATATGGTGCCAGCAATCAGACTTGTGCATACCCGCATAAACATGCATATGTTTCTGTGCATAGAATCCTACCTAGACAGACAACTTTGCATGCATCACAGCATGTGTTTGAACCTGGAGGCACATACACCACAGACATTGATTCCAAGTGATTCTGAACATGTGCATTACCTTTGTTGCTGACCCAGTTTCCTCCTAACATATTCTTTGATTTCCCTTATCTTGATTGCTGTTCAATTCTGTTACCGACCAAGGTCTAACATCTGACTAAGATTCCGCTTATTGACTTGGTATTTTACTGCCTGCACATTGCCAACTTCTGCTTGCTCCTGACTTCAAGTGATGATAATTTGACGCTTCGCTGTTTACCTGCTACTGACCCCAGCGTATGACCTGACTCCGCTCATATCTGAATTTGGTGTATCCCCTGGGAATTACCAGCTATACTCTTGTACATCTGATACTAGCACCCCCAAGATCCAGTTACCAGTTCCAGAACCCAAGCACCTTTGCCCTTCCAATGTACTTGCAGGAGCTGTCCTAACTTCAGGGGTACATGATTTCCCTTCTCATCTCACATCTGTCTCCTCTGATTCTTTATCTAAGTGCTAGAGATACTATCATATGGAAGGGTCTATTGTACAAATATTATTATATTGCCCCATTATCTGTTCTTACTGGACACAAATCACAAATGCGATACAAAGGATCTCTTGTTTGGCTTTACCGTTGGAACCATGGACATACAGGATTTTTGCACTGCTCTACTATCCCATATCGACTGTGCCAGAAAGATGTGCGTCCACAATTGCTGAACGCTGCTAAAATCCACCTTCTGCTTCATTGGAAACAACCGAGTGTTCGAATATGGTACAACTTAATTGATCAAACAATGCTCTAGGAACAGCTAACTCAACACTAGGAATAAGCTGAACCTACTTGGGCTTGGTTCGAGGCAGGTTCAGCGAATATTACTGAAGCTCGTGTGCGGAATCCAAATCCCATTGAAGTAAATAAGGGCCAAATGTTAAAAAACAATAATCACCACTTTATAGGATAATAAACAAATGGCATGGGAGGCTGGGTACTGCCCTGGGGAACATGTATCAAAGCAGAAAAAAAGTTTTACATTTGTTGGGGAGCAATGATATAATAATGCTTTAAGGACACCATTAAAAATTCAAAATTTGTTTAAAAAGCAAGCCTGGGGAATGCCTTGACCCTGCCTATAAAATGCCATATCTATTTTATGTACACAGCCTACTACAGCAAAACGGACATACACAAAAACAAATGCTGTTTAAATCACTGGCAAATGACAGCCCTTAGACTCCCTTCATCAATACCAGACACTTATTTTAGACCAGGTCTTGTATAGAGGTTAATGGGGGACTACGCATGACCCATATTCAAGCATGCAGGCCAGGAAAAGGGGGAGGATGTGTTACTGTCCCCCTCCAGATCCATACAATGCCTTTATCAGCTGTAAAATTCTTTGGGACAGGGTGCTTTGCTAGGGGACGGCAACAAAGAAGATGACCCCGGGAGATGACGGAACCCGGAGATGATGGAACCGGGAGATGACTGCACCTCAGGCTTATTTAATAAAGAACTTGTTAAAAACTGGCTCTTGTAATTAACAAGGGGGCCCCCAGATTCCGGCCCCACATAGGGAGAGGGGCCCGGATCTGGGGGGCCCCTTGTTAATGGGGGCTTCCAGATTCCGATAAGCCCTAAGTCCGTAGACCCCGACAACCATCAGCCAGGGTTGTAGGGAAGAGGCCCTTGTCCTCATCAACATGGAGGCAAGGTGCTTTGGGGTGGGGGACGCAAAGTTCCCCCCTTCCCCAAAGCACCCACCCCCCCATGTTGCGGGCATACGCCTAGTATGGTTCAGGAGGGGGGGCGCTCGCTCGTCCTCTCCCTTTCCTGACCTACCGCTGTTTTTTTTGCAACTTTTTTTTGCTGGCAATTTTTTTTTTTTTACATTCAGCTTTCAGTGGGGAAGCTCGCTGACAGCTGATGACTCATCAGTTGTTAAGGACGCGGCGGCCAGCTTCCCGACCCCCTGCTAAGCAACTAGCTATATACAGTGTTAAAATAAAAACCGTAAAACACATCAAAAATCGCATCACAAACATAACACTTGCGTTTCTGGTGCTGTTCCATTGAAGTCTATTACCCGCAAATTGTGGGAAAAAAGTCCCTGACCCTTTCCAAAAACGCATTTTATCTTTCTTCAAAGAGCTAAGTCCCATAGATCTCCCCTGAACCGTTCCTCTGTTATCAGCCTGCTAACTCCTGACAGATCAGATAAAAGCAGCCTGACATTTCCGTCAGGGGAGGTTGCTAAAAAAGATTAGCAGGGAGTTGGCCCTGTTACAAAACACCTCTGACACACGGCCGGTTTTTCCGTCGGATAAAAAAACTTCGGTTTTTCCGACAGAATTCCTCTCAAGCCTACCTTGCATACACACACTGTCATGGATATGCATTAATGTCTGTCTGCCATCTTACCTTTCCTCCTCATGTGTTCATCTTAGAGGCCAGAACCCTTTCACCTGGCTTCCTTTATAATCTCCTCCCAGCCTGACTCCACCCCAGGCCCTATCACAGAACACTATATTAACCTGTGCACTGCAAGCCTGCTTTGCTGATCAACGTGTTTGTTAGGCATTGTGTGTTTGGGTTCCTGCCTGCCGTGTGCTACGTCTGTCTCTCTGTTACGTTATTGGCTTGTCCCCGACTATCCCTGTCTGCTCGTGACCCTTGACCTTCGGCTTGTCCTTCGTTATCCTTGTCTGCTTGTGGCCCTTGACCTTCGGCCTGTTATTTATTATTCTTGTATCTTGTGCTGCTGCTTCCCCTCTTTTCCCCTTATCCTACGGGGCGTGAGCTAGGAGACTCTAGGGGCCGCGACCTGGACCCAGCCTGCAGCATAACATTCTCACCACTAGAGGCTCTGGAGAAGACCTGCTGGGTCTTAGACTCCGTGCCCTGGGGAATCTTGGCTCTAGCTTCCTGTAGGATCCCGGTTGTGCTCCTCTGGTCCCGCTTTCCACAACCACCCAGTTTCCTATCCGCAGCAGTCAGCCATAGGGTTCACTATCTTGCGGTGCACTCCTGTTCCCCTACGGTGTGCACCTGTCATCTGGCCACAGGTGACCTGACACACACTCAAACAAAAGCCCGGTGAACTTTTGACTGCCAAGAACGCGGTGGCGTAAAAGACTACGATGAGCCAACAAAATTAAGTTCTATGCTTCCGAGCATGTGTCAAATTGTTTCCGAGCATGCACAGGTTTTTTCCCCCTCGGAAAAGCATACAGACGACCGGTTTTCCCGCCAGAATTTTTTCCTGACGGGAAAAAAGAGATCCTGCTCTCTTTTTTTGTCCACCAGTTTTCTCGTCAGAAAAACTGCAATGGAGCATACATACGGCCAGGATTCCCGGCCAAAAGCTCTCATCGCAGTTTTTCAGATGGGAAAACCGGTCTTATGTACGAGGCATGAGAGTCTCTGCCTATGATGAGAGGGGCTGTGTGCCTTTCCTCCAATCAACAATTTTAGCTATCTGGTCTGTATGCCCAGACATCACACTCTGTGATTAAACAGTAAGAGAAAATTTCCTAACACCATCTGAACTTTCTAAACAGTATAAATAGATGTGAAGACAGCAGATATACATGTAAAACCTACCAACCAAAAGGTTGGGACACTATTTAAATTTAGAGGGATATCTGAGCCAGTAGTTAGGCTCAGACGGTTGAATTACATTGAAATTCACCTCTGTCTTAGTCGTGGTTTGCCTGGTAGTAATTTCCCTTTTTGCCTGTAGGTCGCGTTATCACCTCAGGCACCTGTTGGAACACGGGCAAACCATGGTGCATTGAGTGGCCCTTCTCGGCGGCGGTACAGTGGAAGTGGTTGACCTGCTGTGCCTGCTGGGAGGGGATACTTAAGGGGCAGACGCCATTGATTGGGGTCCGTTCTCGCCCCGCAGCCCTCCGGGCACAAGGCATGTGTGTGTGGTCCTGGTCTCAGGGCCACGTTGGCCCGAGGCTGCATCGCTACTTAGTAGGCCCAGCTAGTGTGGCTGGGGCCTACATTCAGAGAGGGGATCCCAAGCTGTCCATCCAAATGGGGAGGAAGCTATCTTGGTGAAGGAGACCAGGGGAGGACCTGCCCTGGAGGAGACCGGCAAAGTGCTGCTGTCTCGGGTGAGGCCTGGTGTCTTTGTCAAGGAGGAATCCGCTATATTACAAGCCCTGCAGTTTGCCGGATTGGCTTAAAGGCCCTTTAACTGTACGGCTGGAGGTTTGGGACTTTAAAATCCTGTGGCAGAGGATTCCTGGATTATCCATTTACTAAACTTCAAAAGGTCTGTGGCAGAGACTTTGTACACTTCAAAAGGGCTGTGGCAGAGACCTACTTCATCTTGGACAGTCTGTGGCAGAGACTTCCCCGTTGCTGGTTCGTGTGTCATCCCGGCTGCTAGGCCATGTGAGAGGGGACTATGCGGGTGACCAATACCCACTCTAACATTGAGCGGTGAGTGACTTTGGACTCATACCTTTGTCAAATTTAGTGGCGAGTGCCTGAACATTCCCCTACTCTTCTATGCCTTCTACTTCTCAACGTTTACTGCATAAGAAAAATAAAGCCTAACTGTTTGAGGTTTTATATCAGTGTGGACATTGCATTACTACAGACTTTCCCACCCGGACAACGAAGCTGAAGAGGTGACGTGCAAAACCCAAAAATAACCAGCGGCCCTGAAGAGGCTATTGCTACGCCTATGTAGGGAGATTTGGTTCATCTCTGTGTATCATCTGAGGCTGTTCACTTCACTGGGTGTATGGAGGGTTTACATCCACTTTAATGCAACGAATGCATTAAGGTAAAAAATGTTTAGGTTTTACAACCACTTTAAGAAAGATTGTGACTGCTCTTACAGGGTTGGATTGTCTGACCTGTCATTCAATGCATAGGGAGAACTTAGACCCTGTGTCAGGAGTGGTTGGTAGGATAGGAAGGTCCCAAAGTGCTCATGCAGCAGAGGCACCTGGTATTATAGGAAATTTTAATGTAACTACAATAAAAATTGATTTTACCATGGATACAAGTCCTTTTTAATTGTCTGCTCTATATGCAACAACCACCAATATCAGGTGAATCTGCTACATAAGCACTTAGTTGGCATATCTCCTGTCAGTAGCAGAAGCTATCATTTTGAATTTCAGCCAGGGCAGTGATGCTAGAGTTTATGTCAGTGCACATGAACTAGTGTGCAGCTTGGGAGTCATAGAATGGTTGGTTCCATGATAAGTTTCTAGGAAAGAGGTCTTCTCACCAATTATGTGTAGCGGCCTCACCTCTCTCTCTCTCTTTCTTTATCGGTTATATGGCTGTTGTCTAGGGGTACCTGGGAGAGCGAGAGAAACACACCACAGTCCATGTCCTCCGTAACTGGGAGGTGAAGGCCAGAGATTGGGCTTTTGTGTAGGTGTCCTAGAGTCAAGTCCAGTCCTTCGTCCCTGACTCCTTTGCTTAGTAACCCAAGTTCCAGACAGTGAATAGGTACAACTCTGTTTTATTGCTTGGCAAGAAGAATAAAACTATCTTTCTCCTTTGGAAAATGAGGCGGACAGATCGAGGCACAATCCTTTCCCTTCTTGCTGCTGCCCACTGTGCTGTCACCAGTGGTGAATAGTCACTGCCACTGACTAGGTAATATAGAACGTGAATTTACTTTCGCTCACTTTGCCCCTGTCAGAGGAAGAAATCCGTCCAAGGGAGAAATGGAGGCCTCTCTGTCACCAGCAATGCTGCGCCTGGCTCTTCAGAGAAGTTACTGCGCGCCAGTCCTCACGAACTCAGACACGGGCACCCAAGGAGTTAGGGCCCCCTCGGATTTCTCCACCCTCGCAGAACTCAGTCAAAGGTACTGAGCCCCAGGCATCCGCCATAGTACCTCACCCCAGGCTAAAGGTGCCTGAGATGGACTCCATCCTCGCTCCAGCTAGGCCAAGGGCGCCTAGGCCTGGAACACCGGAACGCCAGCACCCAAGCTGAAGGTGCCTGGGTGCGGCCGCGTCCTCCGACTCTCCTCCCAAAACAGGGCGTCTGCCCCTTTTATGACCTCTCCCTTTGCGTCCCAGCGGGTTCCCCGCTCCGCTGTACCAGCTCCAGGGGAGGACAAAAAGGCACGGTTTGCGGTGTGAGTTCAACTCCGGCCCCAGGCAACAGCGCCACCCGGGGGCCCCAAGGAACCTCACACCACCAGAGTCCTCACATAATTCAAATACCCGCTACATATGTATAACAACCTGTTTTGTGTCAAAAGCTGCTGGTTTACCCTGCTAATGCCCTGAGAACTCTGCCCCTGACACACCCATACACTTGCATAAGTGAATAAATGTAAATATGCACCAATGTAACACGTGAGACATGCTAACATCTTGCACGCAGGAAGTACATGGCTTGCAGGCCCTTTATATACCAGCATTGTTAATGTTAATTGCATGCAAACCTGGAGTATACGACTCTTGTATGATTACGTTTCTTTTAAGATTGTACTTTCAGAAAAGCTTGGATTTCATACTATTTGTTTTCAACATTCTGCATTATTTGCTGTGTATGCTGACCATATAACTCATTGCAAACATTGTGAAATATGATGGCACTACATAAATAAAAGATAGTAATACTATAAAAGCTAAAGCTGAACCTGAACGTGGCACCTTGATTTATTCCTCTCACTGACTCAGTCAGTCCATGAATTTGCATGATGCTTTCAGCAAAATAAGCACATCGGAATATTAAATGTTTAAAATGTTTGCCCATTTTCTACATGTAAAGCCTATAAGGTTAAAACAAATAAAACTGGTCAATAAAAATGATATTGCTTGCATACATATAAATAGTAAATAGATTGTATTGTATAGGAAATTATTTTTTCTTCTTTATAGATCCATTAAAAATGGATTGGCTGATTTATTAAGTTTTTTTTTTTTTTTTTTTTTTTTTTTTTTACCCTAGCCTTCATGTACTTCAAATATGCAGTTACGTTCAGGTAAACAAATAAGGGAATGTCCAAATTTCCTCAAATTTAACTGGACATTTTAAAGAAAACAATGGTATTTTCTTCCTTTTTTTAATATCATTGCATACGTGGCCTTTTTAATAATTTTAAACATCCCCCCCAACCTAAGAATGAAAGTTACTTATTAAAATATACAGTTTGCCTACCTTTACAATGAGTATCTGTTAAAAATACAGTTGAAAGGGATTTGTTAAATGTTTTCGGTAAGTGCAGATGTAGCACCCTGGGGTTTAGCCAGGGAGCTCCTCACAAATTTACTTGCCAAGAGTAGTTTACTTGGTCGATTGATAGCGATCTATTGATTTCTCCCTAAGTTTGGCCTTGTTGCACTTTTCTCTTCTACCATTAGGTGGCAGGTACTTGGTGGTACTAGATATGAGAAGGGCAACCCAGGGTCAGGTTATGAGTATATGGGGCATCTCAGCTAATGGGTAGGTGTTTTCTTGAATCCCTTGGCCTGCTGGGAGAACCTATATATTCGGGTGAGGTCTGGGTAGACATGTGTTGTATGCACCGAGCTGCTAGGCCGGAGATTGGGCCTATCCTGGGGCATCTGGCTGCCAGGCTGTGTGAGGGCCTATCCAGAAGTAAGAAGGCAGCGCAGGGTTGGGTTGCGGCTTGTAGTCCAACCAAAAGTGACGGCCAAGCTAGGGACCCAGCAGAGAAGAAAGGGTGACGCTTGAGGGAGATACAGCTTGAGGGAGATACTATGGGTCTAAACAGTCCTCTGATGTCTCATTTTTGAGACAGAGAAAGGGACTGAGGAGATAGATTCCTATTCAGCCACAAAGTTTACTATGCTTCAGTTACAAATGAACAAAGTGAGTACTCGGTACCAATCACTCACTGTATTCATTAAAGAAAGGAGCCGGTAAATATGACATTTACCATCCCCTTCCCCTGCTTTCCATCCTGAAAAGATCCCTCTTCCTGTCTGCCTGCAGCAGCCAGCAGGAGAGGAGGGAAGCCAGCAGTGCTGCGGGGGAGGGGGCAGACAGAAGGGCCTGAACAGCAGGGGGAATCAAATCCTGCACAGGGAGGGTTGATTGATGCAGCGGGGTGGGCAATTACAGGAACTGATCCCCTGTGTATCTCTCCCCGCAGCATTTAAAAGTCGATGGGAAGGAGAAAAGAAGCCGTCTTTCAGCTTCTGCAGGGAGAGACGCAGAGGGGATCTGTTTCTATAATTGTCCCCTCACTTCACCAATTACCGCCTCTCATACCCACATCCGATTCATCTGCTGCCAGGGCCTTGTACAGGAGGACCAGTGTTACCCCCTTATTAGTGGCTGTGACTGGAGCACAGCAGTCACAGCAGGTTAACCGCTCTTCAGTTTCTCCATTTATAAAAAGTCCTGCATTCTTTTAGAAGAAGAGTGCACAAACTCCCTATTTTCTTTGAAAAGAATATACAATGTCTATGAATGGAGGAGTTGCATAGAAAGTGGCTTGTAGTGATTATTGTATTCGAGGGCAGGAGGACTCCTGACACGAGGACCCCAGAAGAGAGAATCGGGGCTGCTTGTGACATCACCATGCATGCTGTAACCAGGAAGCTGTTGGATGACAGAAGATGATAGAAGGCTTAGATAGCTTGAAAGGCAGCGGGGAATAATGTCACATGTTGGGAGGCATAAGGGGGCGTGGCTACATAATTCCAGAGAGCCCAGCCTTTTTGTCAAGCCAACCAGATTAAGGCCATGTTTAAAATTTGTCAAAGAGCAATAACATTGAAGCTGGACCACTTGTCACTTGATGTGGACTGAAAAATATTGGCAGGACAAAACAGAAAAACAATACCAGAGGGTGTACTCTGAGTGTAGTATTTAAAAGCACTTTTTTTGGAAATTGGGAGAAGGCAAAATGGCAGCTCACATTTAACCACTTCAGCCCCTGAAGGATTAACCCCCTTACTGACCAGGCCATTTTTTGCGATACAGCAATGCGTCACTTTAACTGACAATTGCTCGGGCGTGGAACGTTGTACCCAAACAAAATGTATGTCCTTTTTTTCACACAAATAAAACTTTATTTTGGTGATATTTAATCACCTCTGCGGTTTGTATTTTTTGCGCTATAAACAAAAAAAGGCCAATTTTTTTTTTACCTTTTGCTATAATAAATATCCAAAAAATCATTTCCTGACAGACTCCATGGCAGCCTACGTGTGGGTTAATCCCGCCCCTCATACCTCATAGGACCCTTCTCCCATAAATCTTTGCTCTGGGCCAGAGGCCGTGTTCCTTTTTTTGTCCTCCTCCTAGGACCAAGATATAGTCTTACCTTTTCATGAAGTTTTTCTGTAATCCAGGCCTGGCGGTGTGCACGGCGATACGTTGGTGGTTAGCGGTGATCCTCTCTGCAGTCCAGCAATCCTAGCTATTAGCAGGTGGACATGGGCGATATGATGTGATACCATGAAGAGCTTACTAACCTGGCCATTGGCAGGCAAGCGCAATATGGCCAAACGTCCCAGCTATTAGCAGGAGGCTTTGTAAATGCCCGATCGTGCGGTGGGTCGAGCGAACAGCTCCCCAGTCCCAGGTTCTGGTCCGGATCGTGCCGTGGTGGTGGTAATGTACAAAGATATTCCTTTTATATGGCAGCCGTATCTCTGTGTTTTCTGTGTCTCCTTATTTTCTATCAAGCTCCAGTGAGTGGCCACGGTGGCTGGAGCGCAGCTGCGTTCCAGCTCGCCATTTCAGGAAGTCGCTGCGCATCCGCAAGCCGCGAACGAAGATTCCGTGCTTGGTTCGTGCAGGCGCAGTTTCGCCAAAATGGCGGCGGCGGTCACGCATGCGATTGGCCGCCACCGGATGGCAACCGCTATGGGGCGGTGACATCGTTAACGGTGGTAGATTTAAATAGCTGTCAAAGCAGCTATTACTTGGGATGACTTGCAGGCTTATGCGGTATTTACCCAGGCACTGGGCTCTGGTTTACAAGGTAAATTGTTTGCTGCAGGCTCCCTGGGTGCTGGCTATGTTTTGTTATGTGCTCTCTCATGCCTGTTGTCACTCCTGTTTCTCATAAGGCTTTAATGATTCATTTCACTTTCAAACTGCCTTGCCATGGATCTGTCACCGCCCTCTTGTGGCCAACCCTTGCGCTGCAGGTAGGATTTATTTATTTTCTATCTGTGATGCTTGGGTTCACTTATTCAGGAGCTCTTAACCCTTTCTTTTTCACTCAGCTCTTCTAGGTCTGAACACCAAAGCACGGCAAAGACCGTCCTAGGTCTCAACGTTGTCACTCCTCTTCAAGGTCCAGACGTCAGATCTTCCTTTAGATCTAGGTACCACAGATAGGAGTCTAAAACCACCTCTGGGCGTCACTCTCACCGCCACTCCAGCCACTCTGTGAGGAAAGCCTGCTGGGTATGCGGGGCCCAGGTTCCTGAAGGCAAATCGCTCTGCAAGCGATGCTTTTCTAAAGTCGCATAAGAAAGAGAGGGTGGAGACCAACAAGTGGAAGCACTGGTCAGAAAGGTGGTCCATGAGTCCCTGAGTAAAGGGGATTCTGGTCATACCCACAACCCTGCTGGCGACACTATGTCAGTCCCTATTAGGGATGATCTCAAGGCTCCAGGCCCTTCACAGCCGAGCCATTCCTCAATTGAAGCCTCAGACAGTGAGGTGGAGGTAGATGACCCTGGTGCAGGTTTTGAATTTGCCCTAGTACCACAGCTGGTCAAAAGCTGTCAAAGAAGCTTTGAGATGGAAGAGCCAGTGGAGGCACCCTCCAAATAGAGGAAATATTTTAAACACCTCAAAAAAGAACACCCTAATTTCTCCTTTTTGGGTGAACTCAGCGCAATAATTACCGACGAATGGGGTGGTGTTGAAAGGAAGAATTGCCTGTTAAGGTATCAAAAATGTACCCATTTAAAAGCAAGGATGTAAAACACCTGGAGTCGGCTCCTCTCATTGACTCAGCCCTAATGAGGATGGTGAGGCACGTCACACTCCCATTGTAGGATACTGTTTCCTTTAGGGATTGCCTGGAGTGGAAAATTTATACCGACCTCAAGCGGATCTACATTACAGCGGGTATGACCTGCAAACCAGCTCTAGCTCTCGCAGCCCTTTCTAAAGCGATGGAAGTCTGGGCAGATGACGTAGATGCTTCTCTGAGGAGCATCTGAGGAGAACTGGCCAGGAGCTCACCTATTCATGGGCTAAGGTTGACGTTGGCTTTTCTCGTGGGGCTTCCCTAGACATAATTTGCCTGGTGGCTCGGATCATACTGACATCTGTCACGGCTAAGCGTGCCTTGTGGCTGCGCCCATGGGTAGCTGACCCTGCCTCCAAGCAGGCATGGTGCAGGATTCCATTTGGGGGTTCGTCCCTCTTTGGGAACATATCGGACAGTGCCATCACCCGTGCCACAGGGGGCAAGTTGGGGTTCCTTCCCCATGATCGCCGTCTGCTAAACCAGAAGAGAACACAGCCCAGGCAAAGTTCAGATCGAGCAAGGAATGCTCGCTACTATAGGCCTGGCCGTGAGTTCAAGAAGACCTGGAAGAAAAAACAGCCTTCAGGCCAGAAGTTTTTAAAAGGGGCATCTTCCGGTGGACAAGAATCCCCTAAGTCTTTATGATATTGCACCTGCCTAAAACAGAGCGAGTCGGCATCCTTGCCTCTCTCGGAAGAGAAAAAGCGAATTCTCTTATCTCTCTTGTGGCTCAGGGCGCTGCAATTCCAGTTCCAGATGACAAAAGGTTTTAAGGGGTCTACTCGCCCCACTTCATGGTGTTGAAGAAAAACGTCTCAGGGAGGCCAGTTATAGACCTAACCCACTTGAATTCTTTTATCTAGAAGGAGAAGTTCAAGATGGAGACACTACTCATGATCAGTCAAGCAATCCAACCAGGCGATTGGCTTGTCTCTATAGACCTGAAGGACGCCTACTTCCATGTTCCGATAGCGTCAGAATTCCAGAAATACCTTTGCTTTGCTGTCGATCAAATCCATCTGCAGTTTACCTGACTCCCCTTCGGGCTTACAACATCGTCTCATGTGTTTTCAAAACTTGTTGGCTGTCGTGGCTCTGATCAGGACCAGAGATATCCGTCTGTATCACTATCTAGACGACCTGCTGTTGTCTCGGGACAAGGAGCAGTTGCTAATCCACAGATCCCAGGTCATCTCCACTCTACTCGCGTTTGGTTGGCTTCTGAATCTGTAAAAGAGCCATCTGGATCCTACGCAGTCCCTGGTATTCCTCGGGGCACACTTCAACGCTATCAAGAGCACCATCTTGTTACCCCTGGAAAAATCCCAGTGATCCGGGACAGAGTTTGGCTTGCAATGTCGTCCTCATCTCCAAGCCTCTCAATGCCTAAAGTTCATTGGCACCATGGTGGCAACAACACCCATGGTAAAGTGGGCTCAGTGGAAAATGCAGCCCTTCCAGAAGGGTTTCCTCCAGCAGTATAATCCAGGGCTTCGGGATCACTTTATCCAAATAGCCTCATCCATGCGGGAGAGCTTTACTTGGTGGCTACAACAGAGAAACCTCCTCAATTGTCACTCCATCGCACCTGTGTCTTGGGTCACCATCACTACAGATGCCAGCAACAGGGGCTGACAGAAGTAGCCCAAGGCATATGGAATTTTCCCTCTCACAGGATAGTCTCCAATGTTCTGGAACTCCGGGCAGCGTTCTGCGCTCTGCAGGCCTTTCACCACTTAACAGCAGGAGACTCAGTCCTCCTAAGACTGGACAACACAATGGCAGTCGCATACATCAAGAGACAGGGGGGTACTCGCAGTCTCTCCCTGTCAAAGGAAATAGAGCCCATCATGATCTGGGCCCAGAAAAACCTGGCCAACCTGACAGCTGTCTATCTCCATGGAGTCCCGAACGTTCAGGCAGATTTTCTGTTGAGTTTCTCTGGACAACGAGTGGACTTCCCCCCCAAAGTCTTCAGGTGGGTCCTGTCCCTGGGAGTCATTCCGGAAGTAGACTTGTTCGCCTCCCCATGCAACTTCAGACTAGAGAGATACTACACGAGGTCTTGGTATCCCCAGGCTTTTGGGTAGATGCTCTGACAGACCATTGGTGGTTCCACAGGGCCTATGCCTTTCCCCCGGTTCCTGTCATTCTCTGTTTTTTTGTCGAGGCTCAGGATGGAAGAAGCAGAGATAGTGGCAATAGTCCCGTACTGGCCAAACAAGCCATGGTTTCCACTGCTAATGCAACTCAGCTTCCGGGACCCAGTTCCTCTACCCTCCAGACCAGATCTCCTATCACAAGGGGCATTTCTACATCCATGCCCGGCCCATCTACATCTGATGATCTGGTTCTTGAGAGGGGAAGGTTGGAGGCCCTAGGCTGTCCAAGTAGGGCTATCTCCACAATATTAAATGCCAGAAGAACAGGCACCAACAGGGTCTACCAGAGGATTTGGAAAAAGTTTTCAGACTACACCTCTTCCACTGCAGGTTCTTGCAATAACCCAAAGATACATGATATCCTGGGCTTCTTACAATCAGGATTGGATCTCTCATTGTCAGTCAGCTCGCTGCGAGTCCAAATCGCTGTAATCTCTGCCTTTACGGGTGTTTCCTGGGCTAGACACCCTCTTACTCAGTAGTTTTTCAGAGGAGCAATAAGGCTCAGACCTCAGAGCCAAGTTTTTCTAATTGGGATCTTCCCCTTGTCCTGGATTTTTTCTTAGGTAGAGAGTTGGAACATGAAGATCAATCTTCTGTCAAATGACTCTCTCTAATAGTTGTCTTCTTGGTGGCTATAACATCGGCCAAGAGGGTCTCTGAAATCAGCTCTCAGGGATGCAAGGAGCCATTTCTAAACTTTTTAATTCCTATGTTGGGTTCAAACCCCAAAGTGGCATCTGTGTTTCATGACAATCAGGAGATTGCTCTTCCAACGTTCAGATCTACCAAGGATTCCAGTGTTTATCCCTTAGATGTTGGAAAAGCCAGTATCTTGAAGCTACAGCTTCTTTCCGTCAGACCGACCACCTGCTCGTTCTTTTCACAGGAAGTATAAGGGAATGCGTGCCTCTTCCAGATCTATCGGAGCATGGATTGTTCAGGCCATTCAGTGGGCCTATAAAGCCAAGGGCTTGGCGCCTCCAGAAGCGGTGACTGCTCACTCAACTAGAAGTGTCTTCATCATGGGTGGCATCACGTCACGTGCCTCCAGAAGTTATTTGCAAGGTGGCCTTGTGGTCTTCAATTAACACGTTCATGGCACACTACTGCGTAGTGGTTTACGTATCTTGTCTGTTGATGGTGCCAATTAAACCTTTTTTCTTTTGTCCAGCACTCTGCCCACCTGGGTGTGTATGGCTAGTTATTTCCCACACGTAGGCTGCCATGGAGTCTGTCAGGAAAACGGAAAATTTATATCAAATACTTACCGTAATTTTCCTTTCCTGATGGACTCCATGGCTGGAGTAGGCTAAATTATGGAACACGGCCTCTGGCCCAGAGCAAAGATTTATGGGAGAAGGGTCCTATGAGGTATGAGGGGCGGGATTAACCCACACGTAGGCTGCCATGGCGTCCATCAGGAAAGGAAAATTACGGTAAGTATTTGATATAAATTTTCCGTTTTATTGATCAGTTTAGGCCAATATGTATTCTTCTACATATTTTTGGTAAAAAAAAAACGCAATAAGCGTATATTGATTGGTTTGCGCTAAAGTTATAATGTCTACAAAATAGGGCATAGATTTATGGCATTTCTATTATTATTATTTTTTATTTTTTTTCACTAGTAATGGCGGTGATCAGCGATTTTTAGCGGGACTGCGAGATTGTGGCACTTTTGACACTTTTTGGGACCAGTGACATTTATACAGCAATAAGAGCTATAAAAAATGCACTGATTACTGAATAAATTACACTGGCAGGGAAGGAGTTAACACTAGGGGGCGATCAAGGGGTTAAATGTGTTCCCTGGGAGGTGTTCCTAACTGTGGGGGGAGTGGACTGACAGGCAGTACAGAAAGATCGCTGTTCCTAATCACTAGGAACAGACGATCACTCTGTACTCCCCTGACAGAATGGGGATCTATTTGTTTACATTGACAGATCCCTGTTCTGACTCTTTGTGCAGCGATCGTGGGTGGTCAGGGGGACACACATGAATTACATAGGTTCTGAGGCTGATTTAATGTAGATAAGGCACCAAGTGAGTTTAATTACCACCTTAATCAGCCACAGAACCTGTGTAATTAATATGTGTCATGGATTAAAGGGATGATGTGGCAACCCTAGCCACACGCATTGGCTCTGGTGCGACACGTGCGTGCCTCCGGCGCTGTGCGCGCCCACTGTATCTAATGCACAAAGTGACATACACCTTTGGCAATTCACACAATAGAGCTGGCTGCAGTATACAATAAGGCTGTGAATCAAACTAGAAACATGCTACTATTCAAAAAGAAACCCCCTTCCCCTACCCAAACGGTCAAATTAATAACCAAATTTTCCTCTCATTATGAGGATATTCGAACAATGCTCAAGACCCACTGGCATCTTCTTAGGGAAGACCCTACCCTAAGCAAATATGTGGGTCAACACCCACAAGTTGTATTTAGGAGGGCTACATCACTTTGTGACAGACTAGTTCGAAGTCATTACACCAAACCAGCCAATATAGTAGTCCAACCACCCTTAGGGACTACTAGGTGTGGCAAGTGCTCATTCTGTAAATGGGTCCTGCCAGCTACCTATACCATACTCCCCAATGGGGAAATATTCAAACCCAGATTCTCTGCTAACTGTTCTACACGAGGTATAGTCTATTTGATGACATGTAAATGCAGATGCTTTTATGTGGGAAAGACGGCCAGACAATTTAGACAAAGAATAAATGACCATCTATACTATTCAAGTGGTGGCAAGATGCTTACTCCCATTAGTAGGCATCTTGATCTTTACCACAGATTTGACACCTCGTGTGTATCATTCATCGTTCTGGCCGTGGTTCCCCAAAATCCAAGGGGAGGAGAGTGGGATAGATTAATACTCCAGAGGGAGACACTCTGGATTGAACAATTAAACGCTATCCAGCCCCCTGGGTTAAACGAAAATATATCCTATAAACCATTCCTGTAACTAATCATAATATATATATATGATTATATGTCCCACACTGACATATAATATCACATATATATACTTTAATTGACTCACATAATTAAATCACTATTTATTTATTTGCACTGATTTATTTAATGATAATTTGTTTCTGCACGGTGATGATTAATCTTTGACTCACTCACTAATTATATTGACACTATATCATTGCACTTTTTTACAATGCCTATTTCATTCACACTGGTTTACACATCTATTATCTTAAATACCCAATATATCAAGATGCATCACTATTATATTTTGACTTGTTAATATAGGATGATACACATACAACTATTTAAACACTCTGACAGTGGATGACATGTATACAATCTGGAACTCCCACTCCCCGCTCCATTGGATATCACCCAATATGCGGGAATTTATGCCCATGCATATTATTATTTGTACACCTAATTGATCATCTTCACTATGCCTCCGCCTCTACTTCTCTCTTTTTCATTTACTGTTTCTGCCTTTAGAGGATGAGACATCTCACCCTTGTATCAAATTACCCCCCCCCCCCTTTTTTTTTTTTTTTCATGCAGCTATGTAACTTTGTTTCTCTAGTTTGGAACCATTGTATAAACAAACTGATCAACCTATGCAATACGATCTGAGTGCCTGTAATGTAAATGCAGGCCCCATATATTCATGTATTGTTTTTCTGTATATTTTATAGAATTATATATATATGCTCCTGAGGAAGCGTTTACAATAACGCGCAACATGTCGAGCAAGCTCTCCATCTCCTCTGGATCCATCTGCTGGTTATCTGGTTTATAATTATACAACTATAATTTCTCTTTTTTGTTTTTTGTACTCAGTTGAGTCATTATAAGGAGAATACATTATACTGTAAGAAAAAATACTGATAACCCTCTTGGACCAGTCATAATAACTGATCAATTCAATTGACATTTTATGATTGTTTTATATGTCTAATCCTTTGTATATCAATAAACCTTTAGTTTTTTACCCTTACCTATTTTGTATGCCTTCAAAGTCCAATCACTAGCTCTTAGTTTAGAAAATTCACGTATATCGGGACGGTGGCATATTTGTACCAGTGTATCCAAAGTGTCACCCTTTGGGAAGATACACGTAAACAAATTTTAGAATTCCCTGCAGTATAACTACGGCGGCTGGTCGGCAAGTGGTTAAAAGTAGTGCTTATCATATAACCTCAGTCAGGCATGATCTTGCTCAGTCTGTCTTCTACTAGGACACCCAGAGCCTTCTCCATCCTGGAATCCCCCAGATTTCCCCCGCCCCTAGTGAGTAACTTGCATTTATATTTTTAGCCCCCAAGTGCATTACTTTACATGCCTACCGACCTCAGTTTGTAGATTAAGCTTTTGTGGGGCACTATATCAAATGCTTTTGCAAAATCCAGATACACCACATATGCCTACCTTTGTCCATGTGGCAATGGGGTTGATTTACTAAAACTGGAGAGTGCAAAATCTGGTGCAGCTGCATAGCTCCCAACTGTCCCTAATTTGGAGAGACTGTCCCTGATTTGGAGAAATGTCCCTCTGTCCCTCATTCCTCCTCATTTGTCCTTCATTTTGGTCTGATCTATATAGATAGATATAAAATGCACTTTTTATTTCTCAAAGTGTTTTTCGGCACAAAATCTTTCATCTGATTTATAAATGGCTGCATTTGCAAATTCCAAAAGCCAATATAAAGGAATCGTAGTGGTAAAAAAAGCACTTGTGGGTTTAACCAATCTTGTTTTGTTTTTTTGTACAATTCTCCTTTAAGGGGGCATGGCAAGGGGTGTGTCCTATGTCTGCATACTTTTGCTGATAGGTGTCCCTCATTCCCATCTCAAAAAGTTGGGAGGTATGCAGCTGTGCATGGTAGCTAATCAGTTTCTAACTGCAGATTGTTCAATTAAGCTTTGATAAAAAAATATGGAAGATGATTGGTTACTTTGCAGAGCTGCTACAGATTTTGCACTCTCCAGTTTTAGTAAATCTACTCCAATGTGTTCTTAGAGAATGTGTAATGCATTCTACAGCTGTGGTTCTCAATAGTTAATGTGCATATTCCTCAACAAGGAACAAGCCAAATGTACTCACATAAATATGAGAACACAAGATTTGATTCTGCAAAATGTTTGGAAAGCTTTATGTGATGTTTTTGTTTAAAAAGCCAAGGTAGAAAATACCTTCTAATTATGCAATAACCAGCTTTTTCTGCTGGAACAAATTGTTATCCATGCCTGTAGAAATAACAATTCAATAAATGATAGGTTACATTAAGCTAGAGATCAAACAGCTAAGTTTGTTTAAAAAAAATTGAAGAGAATGCAAAAATAAGAAAGTCTAAGAAAGAAAGTCTATCTACATCTTTTGGCTTTTTGCACTATGCAAAACACGGCACTGCATTTTTTAGATATAAAACCTTAAAAGATAACAGATCACAATTTTGTCTGCATTAATATGGTTAATTGATACTCTGAGCAATAATTGAGGCAAATACAGTGATAAAGTCAACAAAAAAAAGTGTTGACCTTTGCCACTTACTTCTTAAGCCCTGGTTCACATTGATGCGATTTGGCAGGCGATTATTGCAATGTTATTGCATGTAAATGCGATGTTTTACTGCCATGCCTTTTTTCACCTACCGCCCCTCCTTATTTATTTATCTATACATTGTTAATTTTATTTTTATTTTTTCCATTTACTGTATCTCTATGTCAGACCTAGAGATAATCCTGGTTCATTCAACTAGTTTTTCTTGTCACATTCATTGTCAATTTTACTGATCCTTCTCAGATATACTTAATGATATAACTCCACACTAATGTCTTTCTTATTTATGTTTTTTTTTTTCTTTTTTTTTTACTTCTGGTTCACCTGATACATAATTGTAAATCCACAAAAACTTGTTCAATAAAAATTATGTCTGGAGCAACTGGATCTGCAGGAATCTAAAACCATAGCTAAGCAGACCAACACTGAATGACACACACCTAGCACTGCATAGACTGGACAGATATGTAATGATTACAAGTAAGGTGGATCAATAGACACACATAGCAAGAACTAGGCAGGCAAAAAGGTTCATAAACAAACAATAAAAGTATATGAATACATGCTTTGCTTTCCAATGCTTGAATTGCATGAATTTTTTATTTTTTACTCTTTATTTTATTACATTTTTTCTTGCACATACATGGTAAAAACAGACACGTTTCCCCCACAAGTGGGAGTATATATTAACATATTACCAGTGACCTTTCCCGCCCGACCCCCCCCCTACCCCCCTGTAACCTTCCCCCCCCCCCCCGTAACCTTTTCCCCCCCATCCCTCTGATTAACCTCATCCCTATGCCCTTGTTCTTCCTCCTCTCTACACGCTCTTAATTTCACTATATTTCTTCGTTAATTTAAACTTTTTCCACTATTCCCATCTCTTAAAAAATCCCTCTCTAGTATCTTCGTAGCTATGTCTTAGGTATTCCATATTCCGTATCTCTTCTATCTTATCGAACCACTCCCTATCTTTGGGCTTTGTACTTCTTTCCAGTTCTTCGGTATCAAGCTTTTTGCAGCATTCATCATGTGTATTATCATTGAGGTTCTATATTCCTTTATCGGGATATCTACTCCATGAAATAGACATGTCCAAGGTTCCTCAGGTAGGTCTATATTGGTAATCTCCTTGATATAACTTAATACTTCCTTCCAGTAGGTTCTTATTTTGGGGTATCCCCACCATATGTGGGCCATGGTTCCCGTTTGTTTACACCCCGCCAGCACTCCGTTGTTTGTCCTTATTGATATTTCCCTAGGATGTCTGGGGTTCTATACCACCTAGTTATACATTTATAATTCATTTCCACCATCCTGTTATTTACTGATGATCCATGTACAAGTTTTAAGATTTTACCCACTTCTTGGTTCCTTCCTCGTTTCCCCAATTCCTTCTCCCAGTTTTTTTATGAATGTCGGGGCCTCCAACTCTTCTACTTCCATAAAAATTTTATATATCCGGGATATATTCCCGTAAGTTTTTTTCAGTGGTACATAGATGCTCCATTGATGTTAAATTATCACCTTCTCTTAACAGATGGGGGAGTGCGGCTATGAAGTGCCTGAGATGGAAGTACCTCCATTCATTTATATCCATCAAATCCTTTTTTGTTTTTAATTCTTGTATAGTGCAAATTTTTCCCCCTTGTATTATATCCCGTAGTTGTGCGTTTTCTTTTTTGATCCAATTCCCACCCATTGAATTTTTCCCTGTTGCAAAATAATTATTTTCCTTCAGTGCTATCAGTGGTGAATTATATTCCATTTGTTTTTCTTATACACCTCTTCCCATGTTTTCAATACTATCTGTGTCAGTATGTGTGTGTTTTCTCCCAGTATCCTATGTTGTGGTGGTGTCCATATGTCCCTTCCTAGTTGTGTATTTGCAATTGTGTGTTCTATGTTAACCCATCTTTTCTCATTTCTAAGTTTCACCCATTCCACCACCCGTGTTAACAAAACTGCCTCGTAATATTTTTGGAAGTCAGGCACATTTAATCCCATTTGACTTTTTGCTTTCTTCAGTATTGTCAGTGCTATTCTAGGTTTCCAATTGTGCCATATTAATTTTGTAGTTAGTGTTTTTAATACTCTAAAATATACTGGGGGTATGTATATGGGGAGCATCTGAAACTTGTACATGATCTTTGGAAGTATTATAATTTTTAGGGCATTAATCCTGCCTATCCATGATAAAGGGCGTGCTGCTATTCTTTTTATTTCTATTTTAATTTCCTCCAATAATGGGATATAATTTGCTTGATATATTTTCTTCGGTGAGGCCGTTAATTTAATCCCCAGATATTTTATTTCCGTCTCCCTCCATGGAAATGGGAACTCTTGTTGTAAATATTGTTCCTCTTTTTCTTTCATGTTTATGTTTAATATCTCAGATTTACTCGGGTTAATCTTAAAATTGGAAAGTTCTCCATATTTTAATACTCTCAAAAGGTTAGGCATTGTAATGCGGGGATTGGATATATAAAATAGTACATCATCTGCGAACACAGCTAACTTATGCTCCTCTTCTCCAACTCTAAAGCCTCCTATGTCCGCATCTCCCCGTACCGCTGGAAGAAGTAGTTCCAGCGCTAGCACAAACAGGAGCAGAGACCCCCCTGTCTCCCTGTCTTTGTCTCGTCCCTTTTTTCATCTCAAAGGGGGATGATAGTGTTCCGTTGACTCTTACCATGGCCGTAGGTCCTTTATATAATGTTTGTATCCACTGCATCATTCTAAGACCTATTCCCATACTCTCTAGTGTGTTCATCATGAATCCCCAGTCTACCCTGTCAAATGCATTTTCGGCATCTATCGACAGGAGTAGACCGGGGACCCTTCCTTCTCTAATTTTTTGAAGGAGTAGGAGTGTTCTCACTCCATTATCCCTCCCCTCTCTACTTGGTACAAACCCTACCTGGTCCAGATGGACCAATTCCATCATTAACTCTTTAATTCTTGTTGCTAGGATTTTTGCGAATAGTTTTTTATCCGCTTTCAAAAGTGATATTGGCCTATAATTAGAACACTTGGTGTTATCTTTACCTTCTTTTGCAATAATAGTGATTGATGCCAATAGAGCTTCCTTGCTTATCTCATACCTTATACCCAGTCCATTCATATATTTACAGTTTCGGGGTCAGAATTTCTTTGAACCTTTTTAAGTATAGTGTTGTATACCCTCTTGCTGCCCTGGACTTTTTCCCGGTGCGGATTCTTTTATTGCTCGACTAATTTCCTCTACTGTTATAGGCATTTCAAGGGATATCGCTCTTTCCTCTGTTATCCGAGGGATCCTAGCTTTTTTTAAGTATTCTTTTATCCTTTCTTTTTGCCCCTCTTGCCCTGGACCTCTCTGATTTACTGAGTATAGTTGTTCATAAAACTCATGGAATACCATCGCTATATCCTTTGTAATATGTACCATTTCCCCCTTTTTATTTCGTATTTTTTCTATGAAGTTCATTGAGTTTTTTTTCCTTAACATCCTTGCTAGGCACCTGCTGTTCTTATTTCCCCATTGGTATCTTTCCTTAGCGATTTTATTATAGGTTTTCCTTATTTCATGTTCTAATAATTCCTTCAGTTCATCCCTTTTTATTATTAGCTCTTGTAACAGTTCCTGTTCTTGTCCACCCCCTTTTTTATGCCTCTGTTCTAAAATATATATTTCTTCTATTATTTTTCCCTCTTTTTTATACTTTCTCTCTTTTTCCTGGCTCCCAGTGAGATCAGGATCCCCCTTATGTAGCCTTTATGGGCCTCCCACAGGGTATCATCCGCAATCTCACTGGTTCCGTTTATGCTGAAATTTTGTTCTAATACATTTTTTATTATTTCCTCCCCTTGTTTGTCTAAGACAGTGGTTCTCAACCTGGGGGGTCGAATGACTATTTGCCAGGGGTCACCGAATCCTGGGCTGTTCCTGAATCCCACATCACTCTCCCAGCCTTTTCGCGGCAGCCCAGCAGGGCTGTCCCTAGAGCCCGCAGCCTCCCACTCGGCCTCTTCGTAGCCGCCCATTCGGTTCACAGCATGGCTAAGGGACAGAGACTAGAGGTCAGCTGACTGGTGAGGAATGTGAAGTGGGAGGGGCTGGAGGAGACCTATCTCCTGATTTCGGCATGGGTGTCACTGCTACGAGGCACCACAAAGTCGGAGACACAGTGAAGCCGAAGACACAGTGAGTAACACTACCTGTGATTATAGTTGCCATTAAAAGTCCCCACTACAGTTCTCAGATCAGCAGATCATCAAGAGCACCGAAGTTGGCTGACCATAGCACTGCCACTGATCCCACCGCCCCCCCCCCCCGCCACCAAGGAGTAACAGAAGAAAATAAAAATAGAGAATACATGGAAGGGAGAGGAAAAGAGGGGGAGGAACAAAGAAAAGGGAGAGAAAGCATAAGAGAAAAAACAAAAAACATGGCTAGAGAGAGGGATGGGGAAAGAAAAACAAGAAATTAGGATAGAGAGAAAAAAAAGGGAAAGAAGGAGAACAAAGAGCGTGGTACATCCTAAAATGTACCATAAGAGGTTTAAATACTGTACCAATTGAAGGGACTCAGGGAGCGCTAAATGTCCGCAGGTTAGGGGCGCAAATTGCTTGTCTTGCCTTGGGTGCTGCCCACGGCGCTACAAAAATAATTTTACTATTAGGGGTCCCCAAAACTTGGGAAATTTTATCAAGGGCTGGTCTAATAGCTCTTCATTCAGCCTCCAGGAATATACTTGTTTCTGGGTTTCTGGTATTTTTATTTCCATAGTCATTGGTGCATGGTCAGATAAAGTAGTTATTTCAATATTGGTGGTAATTACCAAGTCTAGCATCCTGTGTTCAATCAACCAATAATCTATCCTAGTGTACATCCCGTGTACAGGGGAGTAGAACGTAAAGTCTTGTATCCTGGGGTATTGTATTCTCCATATATCTACCAACTGGTGGCTGTGTAATTTCTGCTTTATTGCCTTCAACTGGGCGTGTCTTCTGCACACGTGATGTACTATCATGTTTTGGGATCCATTGAAAAATTCAAATCTCCCGCAATGAACACTTTCCCCTTTTTGAAGTCTGACAGTTTTTCCAAGACTTCCCCCAAGTATACTGTTGGATCTCTATTAGGGCAATATAAATTCGCTAATGTGCATTCCATTCCCATCAACTTCCCCCTTAAGAAGAGATATCTTCCCTCTGGATCAGTTAGTCTATCCTCCAGAGCGAACCGAATCCCTCTGCCTATTCCAATTGCTACCCCCTTTGCCTTATTTGTCATTGAGTCCCCATAATACCAGGTTGGAAGCCGATGGGAATACAACCTCACATTTGTCTCATGGGATAGGTGAGTCTCTTGTAAAAAGACTACTCCGACCCCATGATGTTCAATCTCTTTTAAAATTGTATGCCTTTTTGTAGGTGTACTCAGCCCTCTTACGTTATAAGTCAAAAATTTTACAGTGGTCATGGTATACTAGTTTTACGCCCTTTTTTTCTGCGATGGGTGTCTTCATGGAGACATAGTGTATTTCTAAGTGTACACATTTTTTTGTGAGGTTAATATTTTGTCTATTTCCCCTCCCACTTCCCTCCCACCTCTTCCCTCCTCCCCCTCCTCCTCCCCCACCCTCTCGCCCCCTCCTTGCCCCTCCCCCCATCCCCACTCCAACCCTAGATGGGGGATTTCGGCCTCCCCATGGCCCAAAGATCAGTGGCCCTCCTTCTCCATGCGGCCCTACGGTTCACCCCCCAGAGGTTGAGCTCTAATTATGGACCCCAGCCGGGACAGCCACCCCCCTAATTGGGGGATCACCCCTTGCCCCCTCCGCTTCCCCGCCCTCTTGACATGGTACCAATCCCGTTCCTCCCCCCCATTATTCCCCCCATCACCGTTCCAAAACCCCCATTCAGTTTCTTATTCTTCTGTGTTTTCTTCTTACTTACTTCCCCCTTTTGTTTCTTGAATTCAGATGCCATGTCTGTTGTTCCACTGTATTGGCCGTCTTCTCTTGTGGTTCCGACCAGCCAGGAATCTCTATCAGTGGAATATCCAGTCTTTTACAAAACTTTGTTGTGTCTTCAGGAAATCTTTGGGGGGCAGACCGACCCTCCTTCCGTCCAATTAGGCAGGCTGGGAAGCCCCAAGTATATTGAATACTATGCGATTTTAAGTGTTCAAGTAGGGGTTTTAGTGTTCTTCTCCTAGTCAGAGTCTCTGCAGCTAGGTCAGGAAGTATCTGTAGGGTAGTCTCTTCATATTTGGCTGGCTTATTAGATTTTATACCCAACCAAATCTGTTCTTTGTCTTGGAAGTTATGGAATCTCGCAATCACATCTCTCGGTATTTCTCCTGCCATTTCCGCCAGTTTTCTGATCCTGTGGATTCTTTCAAATTTTATTTTAGCTGTCTCTGTTTTACCCAATATATGCCCAAATACTTTATCGATTTTTTCTTGTACATCTTCTCCTTGTTGATCCGGTAGTCCTCGGATCCTCAGATTTTTATTCCAATTACGATTTTCCTGATCTTCTGTTCAGTACCTCATGTACCTTTGCTCTCTCTGTATCTTTTTCATCAGTTTTTTTAACTCAATTACTTCAGCTGCTTGCAGGTCCAATTTTTCTTCTGTTTTCTCTACTCTTCCTAGTATATGATTCATATCCTCGTGTAATATGGCCATTTCACCTTTTAGCAATATTTCTAATCTAGAAATCGATATTTCCAATCTAGAAAACATCTCCGCTATCTCTCCTTTCGTTGGAGGTTGATCTTTTGGTCTAGTCTCGGTTATTGCCTTGGCTTCGTCTTCTACCTCAGCGATTGTGGGAGTTGCGGTCTCAGCGATTTCTGATTGTCTTCTCTGCCCATTTTTCTGCAGGCCCTCAGATACTTTACTTTTGGCCCCTAGCGATTTACCTGGGCTGTCTTTGGCTCCGTCTTGTGTCATGTATTTTTTGATGGAGCCCGGGCTGGCACTTATTTTTGGGGGGTTTGCTGCTGCTCCCCTTACCGGTCTACCTCTTATTCTTGCTTCTCTTACTTCTGCGTAAAAACGCAGGAAACAAAAAAAGAGTAGAGGGGGCCTCGCCGGGTGAAGAGAGAAAAACAAGTTGCAAGTAAAGGCGTAGTTCTTAGTCTTTTACTCCTCCTAGCCCCTTACAGGGGTCTTTGAGTAGCTCCTGCTCCCCCTAGAGGTATTGAGTAGAGTTGCTTCTCCAGAAGGTAGTCTAGTGAGTTTAGTAGCTCTTCATCATCGTGTTCATTTACAAGCAGTTTATAAGCAGTTCTCACAGAAAAAGAAAACCAGGTTGGAAAAAAAAACACAGGAAAAAAGTATGATGCACCAGTACTTCAATGTAAGGGCAGTCAAACTCTACATTTCTATCTTATTCTGGGGGGACACTGCTGGTATTACTGCTGAAGTGCTGGTATAACGTCCAGGCTATTTATATGCAATTACTGTTTTTTGCTCAGTCCTTGTGTACTCTGTTAATTATTGCCCTTCAGGGGTAATCGTATACAGGTACAAAAAAACAGCATGCCAAATAAGGACAGGGGTGTTCACAGTCCAGAAGAGAGAGCCTCTCTCTTCCACCCTTTCTGCCACTCTGTGCTGCTTCTGGTTCCTGGGTCCTCTTTTCCCAGAAACTCTGCTATGCACGTCGGGACCCTTCGGGGTAAGACCGCGCTTTATTAAGATACCTCTCAACTCAACTCATTATAGTCCATTAAAGTCCATCCAGTATAATTTATGTATATAGAAAAAGTAAGTGACTCGCCCCCTTGTCACTTCAGATGCAGATATTATCTATCTGCAGGTCAGCTCCTCAAAAGCAGTTTATGTGCAGTTATATGCTGGGGAGCAGCCCCCCTTCTTGTTGTTATACTCTGTCCGTCCTCTCTCTCTGTGAGGCTGCTTCAAGGTGAGGCTGTGTATATATACCACGTTGTGACCGGCTCTATACACTTTTGTTCACTGCAATTACCAGCCGCGAGAGAGATCTAGGCTACTCTCCTCCTCAGCCTTCTCCACTGATTTCTTTAGAGCCTCCCTCCTCCGCTCCAGCACTGCTCCTCCACTGCATGCCGCACACCCGGTCCCGGCAGTCCTGGCGGTCCTGGAGCTCCCACCGTTCCCTGTATCACTTCCAAGGCTCCTCACTCGTGCGAGAAGGGGAGAGCCCGCCGGCTCACTCTGTAGTCTGTAAAGAGGGGTTACAAGGGTTACACGGGGGGGGGGGATCCGATCACAGCATCACCACATGCCGGGGGAGCTTTGCGGTCTCACAGAGCTTAGCAGCTGCTCCCGACTGACACCCTCATCAGGCCCCTCCCTCATCTGCAACTCTTTATGAATTGCATGAATTTAAAGTGTTAGTTCACCTTTACAGAAAAAAATGTATGCCCTCCCCACACCCATATTTTTATTGTGTCTTAAATGGGCTGCCCTAAGGAATTCACAATAATGAATAAAATACATGCGCGTTAATGCACTGCAAACAAATAACGGTGCCTTATTTTTGGAGAAAGGCTTTAAAAGAATATTAAAAAAGAAAAAAGTGCGCTCCCCCCAAATGGTTCACCTTGTGACATATATATCATATATGCAAAACTTATAAAACAATATTCATTCATCTACTGACATGTAAAGAAATCAAATGATCTATTGTATTAAATAAATCAATGCAAGATGAGTAAAGTGCAAAGTGCCATAAAACTAGTGTATGTCAAACGATAGCGTTACAGTGCCAAGAGTGAATCAGCATGTGACTCTCTAGTCTAAACCTTAAGAATGGTACATATAAAACAAAAATCAAACTGTGGCTGTACCATTCTTAAGGTTTAGAGAGTCATATGCTGATTCGCACTTGGCACTGTAACGATATCATTTGACATAAACTAGTTTTATGGCACTTTGCACTTTACTGATCTTGCATTTATTTATTTAATACAGTAGATCCTTATCATTGCTCTACATTACAGTAGATGAATGAATGTTGTTTCATAAGTTTTGCACATATAAGATGATATATATGTCATAAGGTGGACCATTTGGGGACAGGACACTTTTTTCTTATTTAGTATTGTTTTAGTAGCGTATTTACTACTTTAGGTGCAGCAGTTCATGTACATCAGTGGTCATCAACCCTCAGGGCCCACTAACAGGCCAGATTTTATGTATTACCTTGGGTAGATGCAGACTAGAATACTGCAATCACTGAGAAGCAAATTATATCACCTGTGATGTATTTCAGTTATCATGTGTTGAACGCGATGCAATAATATATATATATACACTCTATTGTAACCTATAATATATAGCTATCGCATCAATGTATTAATGTGTATTTGCAAACCTGGCCTGTTAGTGGGCCCTGAGGACAGGGTTGATGACCATTGATGTACATTAGCCAAGTGCAAACCTACCCCCCTTACCCAGAAATATTTGGAAGAATATTATAGGGCCGTGGTTCCACTATGGTTAAGGACCACTGCTATAGAGATTGCAAGGCTTGTAGATTGCCCAAATCCTACTGGGAGGAGGAGTAGAAAGAACTGAGAAATTAAAAACAAAAGTGAAAGTTTTTTGCTGTAAACTTGGAGGATGAACTACGCCACAGTGCCTGCACTTTAAATAAGCCAGTGATGGCTTGTTTAAAGCTTATGTGCTGCTTTTACGCCTATTCAAATATTTGAATTTCCATAGCCTGACCACAGTTCTACTTTTATCTAGCCTTAAAACTTTAGAACATGGAGACCTTGAACCTAACACGTCTTTGCCCAAATCCTAACCCTAACTATTCACTGTACCCTTTCCCCCGTTCTTGCAGCAATAGTGCCTTTGGATTACTGCCCTGCCAATCCATTCAGAAACTGGGAGTGAAGAGATTAGCCAGTACTTGCAGGTATGGAGGAACATGTGGCTCACCCCATGTGATAGCACTGAGGCTCGCTGTTAAACCCCAGCACTACCTTAGCCTCGCCTTATTCATACTTTCTTCGTAGAGACAAAAAGTGTTGCTAGACTCCATTGTGACAACCACACCAAAACTTTTGTTCAATGTACCAAGGTGCAAGTGCAGTGATAGAAGCTGGTAGCAGTAATCAGATTGAGAGCGAAAATAGACAATAAACATAAAATAGCACAAAAGAGGTGTATTAATTGCTTAGCATAATAAGACTAGGAGACAAGGCAAGAGTCCATAAAAGTCCATGCATGATACACCAGAGGTTAACTCCATATTTTTTTCAAAACACTCTTGGCATCGCAGAAGAAGAGACTGAAAAAATTTCTCAGCCAACAAAACAGAAAAATAATACAAAAGTGCTTATGATATAACCTCAGTCAGGCATGATCTCTCTCTCAGTAGTGGAGGATCCAGACCAGAAAGTAAGGGAAACCGCCACTGGCTGAGTATGCCGAAGATGACAGATGGTTTAGATAGCATGAAAGACAGTGGGGAATAATGTCTCATGTTTGGAGGCATGAGGGGGCGTGGCTACGTGTTTCAAGACAACCCAGCCTCCTTGTCAAGCCAACCAGATTGAGGCCATAGTTTAACCTCATGGTGGTATGATTCTGTCTGGAATTACCGTATTTATCGGCGTATAACACGCACCGGCGTATAACACGCACCCCAAGTTTAGGAGGAAATTTTAGGGAAAAAAACTTTTAGCAGGGAAGTTTAAGGAAAAATAACTTACATTTAAATGCAGCCTTGTCAGTGTCCATTGCAGCCTTGTCAGTGTCCATTGCAGCCTTGTCACAGTGCAGCCTTGTCAGTGTCCATTGCAGCCTTGTCACAGTGCAGCCTTGTCAGTGTCCATTGCAGCCTTGTCACAGTGCAGCCTTGTCAGTGTCCATTGCAGCCTTGCCCCAGAGTCCATTTCAGCCTTGCCCCAGAGTCGCCGTGCAGGCTTGCCCCCAGAGTCGCCGTGCAGCCTTGCCCCCAGAGTCGCCGTGCAGCCTTGCCCCCAGAGTCGCCGTGCAGCCTTGCCCCCAGTGTCGCCGTGCAGCCTTGCCCCCAGTGTCGCCGTGCATCATTTTAAAATTGGCGCCGAGACTGTGCGAACGCCGGGGACGCAGGGGACGCAGGGGACGCAGGGACTGGGCGGAGCCGCCGCCGAGATACACATAGCCGAGTGTACTCGGCTATACTCGGCTTTTCTCGGCTCCGCTCACAGTCACGCCGAGTCCTGCCCTATGATGGACATAACACAGGTCCAATGGCGGGACTGGGCGTGACTGTGAGCGGAGCAGAGAAAAGCCGAGTATAGCCGAGTACATTCGGCTATGTGTATCTCGCTCCGCTCCGCTCACAGTCAGCGGAGACAGCTCAGGGATGACAGTATCGGCGTATAACACGCACCCACGATTTTCCCCTGATTTTCAGGGGAAAAAAGTGCGTGTTATACGCCGATAAATACGGTATGTACCAAAAGCAGTACAATTATTTTGCATGGACATTTGGCGTTATGTATTGTAGGCCTGCAATTCTTAGTAATTACTTACTGACCAAACAAGACTCTAATAGACATCCCAGATGTGATAAATTTGAAACACAAAATCATGAATTATAATCTAATAAGTAATATAATTTTATTCAATAATGTAGAAGAAAATAATGACATTTGTCAAACAAAGAAAATTCAATAAACATCCTGAGTTTGATACATTTTAAAGCATGGAACTAGACAAAGTCCAACGTCACAATCTGGACAATGGTATCCTGTTTCTTTTCGGACTTTCTTTCCATTGCCATCTCTCTTGGAACAGCAGACCACGCACATCCTGGTAGTTGCTTCCTTTTTTGTGGCTGGCGGTATATAGTCCAAAAAGTGACGACCAGGCGTTCTGGGTTGACAACGCCAACAGCACGTTGTCCGGGTCTGTACACAGCTACTGATGGCGTCTGGTGGTTGACAAAAATCTGCCCAGCCACCTTCCAGATAAAGTTGGAATGAACAAGAGGCATGCCACTCTTTGCTTTGTATAGGATATACGCATTCCAAAGACATTGTTCCAGAAGATGCCTGAAAATCTTTTTATAATATTTTTTCTGCTGTTTGCGCATAGCCGGGTAAAATGTCATTGCCTGATCGGCTCTGTCGACACCTCCCATTGTGTTATTATAGTCCATCACAACTTGTGGCTTCAGCAGATCTTTCCCACCTCTTGTGTGGACCATGGCAGTGGCGGTATTGTGCACAGTACTCATGAAACACACGTCCTTCTTGTCTCGCCATCGCATTGCCATCATCTTACCTTTCTGCCAGGCAACCATTTCTCCTGTTTTTTATTTTTTCTTGCCAAACATAGATGGCATGCCACGTCGGTTAGGCCTAACGGTACCATACCCATCAGTTTTATTTTGTAGCAAAACCTCATACAGTTCCCGGAGATGTGTAGAAATTGTCCGTGGTCACACAATATCCCTGGTTCAGCAATGGCTCCAGCAGTGTAAGGACAGATGATGTGGCCATCCCATATCCACTGTACCTGGGGTTGAACTTTGTGCCTTTACTGGTGCAAATGACCGAATTCCAGATGTACCCGGTGGATGACTCGCAGAGCATAAAGAATTTGATGCCAAACCACTCTCTTTTGGATGCAATGTACTGTATCCAGCTTAGGCGTCCCTTGTAGGCCATCAGACTTTCATCCACGCTGACGTTCCTTTCTGGAACGTAGGTCCGCTGGAAATTGGCCATGATCATTTGGCATACCTCCCATATTTTTTAGCTTGGGCGCAGGATGAGTGGCCTCATCAAACTCTTCATTGTTTGCGAAGTGGAAATACTTCATGATGAGGGAAAAACGGTATTCAGACATCACGGTGCTAAAAAACGGAGTGGCCAGTAGCTTATTGGTGGTCCAGTACCATTTCTGGAGCGGTTTCCCCACCACCCCCTGAAGAATGATGAGTCCCAGAAACTGCCAGATGTCCTCTTTCGTCACCGGTTCCCACTTTCTGCTTCGGGAAAATCTGGCACGCAGTGATCATGGTAACGATTTGTCTCTGTGACAGTTTTTTCAATTACCTCTTCAGTGAGGAATAATTGCAGGTATGCCAGAGGGTTGTCACACTCCACATCTACCTTCATCCCAGGTGATCCAGTGAACGGAAATCTTGGGGGCGCTACCTGGTCCGTATCGCAGTCTATAGGGCACCAAGTGCGCACATCGCTGAGGTCGCTAAAGTCAGGTGCAGGATCATTGCCGTTGTCACTTTCCAGATCCGTGTCGGTGTCAGTGTCAGACAACAAATCTCCCCACGACTCACTATCGCTCACTTCTGTGAGCACCACTGTGTCGCTGCCGCTGTCACTCATCTGGTCCAAAAGTGCCCTTTTGGTAAAGTGGCGCTTTTTTGATGCCATATTTTTATGGGCACAGATGACAGGAAAGGGGGCACTGTACAGGGCACTGTATGGTGATCAGAGATGATACAGTGTAATACAGTGTAAATAGATACAATATAACCTATTTTATTTTTGTGTTGTGTTGTGTGAACTTTTGAACTTTTAAATTTGCCGCCCAGTTCCGCTCCCATGCGACGCTGCGGCTCGCAGGGAACGGAACCAGGAAGTCATACTAAAATTCCGACACTCGCCGGTGATCTCGCTGGCGATCACAGCAGAGAATATCATCGCTGGATCGCCAGGAGAAGGTAAGGAAACTCCGCTGCAGGCTCTGCAATGTTACCCCGAGCGTGACTCTGGGTTACCGATCCTAGCAAATAAAAACAACCCCGAGTCACGCTCGGGATTACCGCCAGGGAGGTTAAATTTGTCAAATAGAAAAGATTCCCTTTATAATGGTAATTTTCCATCTATTATACATCACTTGAAATCTCAAGACATGGAAAAACTATCAAATTTCATGGTTAGGATGCATAACATCTATCAAAATGTTTTTTTTTTAACCAAAATTACTTTTTATTTATTTAGATTACTTGCTATCGATATTCCTTCCCATATTCTAAGATCAATTCAAAATGTTGTATTTTCCTTTATATGGCAAAGACATAAACCCCAAAATAAATAGAGAAACTCTTTTCCAAACTAAAATAAACATTCCATGGTAATTTGGGATAAACACAAATTTAAAAATAATTTAATGTCCCCTTCGCTCCCATATTACCAATTGTACATAACCCAATGTTTTTACCAGGATTCCATGAACCCCTCCAATTCAAATGGTGGACTACGATCGAATAACTCCCTCTGGAGTATTAAAGTGGTTGTAAACCCACTCTTGCAACTTGCACCTACAGGTAAGCCTAGATTAAGGCTTACCTGTAGGTGTTTGCAATATCTTCTAACCCTACAAGGTTTAGGAGATATTTGCAAAAAAAGAGTACACCGATATGTACGGCGCATGCGCGCCGTAGACATCTGCGCAGGCGCACTGTAAATGCCGGTTTTATGAATGATAACGCCGGCTTTTACGGCTCCCGCACGCATGCGCGGAGTGACGT
This sequence comes from Rana muscosa, assembly GCA_029206835.1. Lineage (NCBI taxonomy): Eukaryota > Metazoa > Chordata > Amphibia > Anura > Ranidae > Rana > Rana muscosa. The sequence continues at coordinate 1,071,980,233 of CM055122.1, read as the reverse complement.
CATCGCCGCTCCGGCCAATCACATCAGCTTGTATGCTATGCATACTAGCTCATTATGCCTTTCTCTTGCAGGGTCTTATTTTATCCCGTTTTTTTTTGGGGGGAAGGGGGGTTACTTCCTCTTTAAGTCTTTTGTCTATAAAACAAACTCACAAATTACCACACCAAGAACTTCCCAGATACGTTCTAATAAAACAATTTGTATATTAAATTAAAAGATCTTCGCACAATCCAAAAATCCTCACTCTCTTGATAAAACAAAACCTCATTCCTATAAGACAAAATGGGAAATTATCTTGGAAAAACTATAACAGAAGTAGAATGGAAACAAATCTGGTATACTACTTCCCACTGATCTATTAATACTGCCGCAATAGAATCCAATTACAAAATTACTCATGAGCAGGGATGAGCCGAACACCCCCCTGTTCGGTTCGCACCAGAACCTGCGAACAGACAGAATGTTCGCGTGAACTTTAGAACCCTATTAAATACAATGGACTCGAACATTCGAAATCTAAAGTGCTAATTATAAAGGCTTATATGCAAGTTATTGTCCTAAAAAGTGTTTGGGGACCCGGGTCCTGCCCCAGGGGACATGTATCGATGCAAATTTTTTTTTTAAAAACAGCCGTTTTTTCGGGAGCAGTGATTTTAATAATGCTTAAAGTGAAACATTAAAATTGAAATATTCCTTTAAATTTCGTACCTGGGGGGTGTGTATGATATGCATGTAAAGTGGCGCATGTTTCCCGTGCTTAGAACTGTCCCTGCATAAAATGTCATTTTTGAAGGAGAAAAAGTCATTTAAAACTCACTTGCGGCTATTAATGAATTGTCGGCTCCCGGCAATACATACAAAAGTCATTGATAAAAAAAAAAAAAAAAGCGTGGGGGTCCCCCAGAATTCAATTACCAGGCCCTTCAGGTCTGGTATAGATATTAAGGGGAACCCCGCCGCAAATTTAAAAAAAATGCGTGCGGTTCCCCCAAATATCCATACCAGGCCCTTCAGATCTGGCATGGATTTTAAGGGGAACTCCACCCCAAATAAAAAAAAATGGCGTGGAGTCCCCCCAAAAATCCATACCAGACCCTTATCCGAGCACGCAACCTGGCAGGCCGCAGGAAAAGAGGGGGGGACGAAAGAGCGCCCCCCCTCCTGAACCGTACCAGGCCACATGCCCTCAACATGGGGAGGATGTCCCCATGTTGATGGGGACAAGGGCCTCATCCCCACAACCCTTGACCGGGGGTTGTGGGGGTCTGCGGGCAGGGGGCATATCGGAATCTGGAAGACCCCTTTAACAAAGGGGACGCCCAGATCCCAGCCCCCCTATGTGAATTGGTAAGGGGTACATTGTACCCCTACCATTTCACAAAGAAAGTGACAAAAAATGTAAAAAAAAACACACACACCTTGGAAAAGTCCTTTATTAAAAAATAAAAATAAAATAGAAAAAAAAACATTCCAGCGGTGAAATCCAGTGTCCCGCGGCGATTCGATGTCCAGCGCTGTCTGTCATTGGCTGAGCCTGAGCGGACCTGATGGGGAACTTCCTCCGAAGTCTATTACATGTATAGACCCGCCCCTTCTAAAGTTCCCCATCAGGTCCGCTCAGCCAATGATTCGGTGTAAGGCTGAGGACCTGATGCGGAACATGAGAAGGGGCGGGTCTATACAATGTATTACACAGTGAGGGAAGTTCCCCATCAGGTCCGCCCCCTCGGTATGTCAGACCGCGCTACGTCATTGGCCTGAGCGGGGAACTTCCTTCACTGTGTAATTTAAATTTAAAAATCCATACCAGACCGTTATCCGAGCACGCAACCTGGCAGGCCGCAGGAAAAGAGGGGGGGATGAAAGAGCGCCCCCCCTCCTGAACCGTACCAGGCCACATGCCCTCAACATGGGGAGGATGTCCCCATGTTGATGGGGACAAGGGCCTCATCCCCACAACCCTTGCCCGGTGGTTGTGGGGGTCTGCGGGCGGGGGGCTTATCGGAATCTGGAAGACCCCTTTAACAAAGGGGACCCCCAGATCCCGGCCCCCCCTATGTGAATTGGTAAGGGGTACATTGTACCCCTACCATTTCACGAAGAAAGTGTCAAAAAATGTAAAAAAAAAAACACACACACCTTGGAAAAGTCCTTTATTAAAAAAAAACATTCCAGCGGTAAAATCCAGTGTCCCGCGGCGATCCGATGTCCAGCGCTGTCCGTCATTGGCTTAGCCTGAGCGGACCTGATGGGGAACTTCCTCCGCAGTCTATTACATGTATAGACCCGCCCCTTCTAAAGTTCCCCATCAGGTCCGCTCAGCCAATGACTCATGTAAGGCTGAGGACGTAGCGCGTTCTGACATACCGAGGGGGCGGACCTGATGGGGAACTTCCCTCACTGTGTAATACATGTATAGACCCGCCCCTTCTCATGTTCCGCATCAGGTCCTCAGCCTTACACCGAATCATTGGCTGAGCGGACCTGATGGGGAACTTTAGAAGGGGCGGGTCTATACATGTAATAGACTTCGGAGGAAGTTCCCCATCAGGTCCGCTCAGGCTCAGCCAATGACAGACAGCGCTGGACATCAGATCGCCGCGGGACACTGGATTTCACCGCTGGAATGTTTTTTTTTTCTATTTTATTTAAATTTTTTAATAAAGGACTTTTCCAAGGTGTGTGTGTTTTTTTTTGAATTTTTTGTCACTTTCTTCGTGAAATGGTAGGGGTACAATGTACCCCTTACCAATTCACATAGGGGGGGCTGGGATCTGGGCGTCCCCTTTGTTAAAGGGGTCTTCCAGATTCCGATATGCCCCCCGCCCGCAGACCCCCACAACCACCGGTCAAGGGTTGTGGGGATAAGGCCCTTGTCCCCATCAACATGGGGACATCCTCCCCATGTTGAGGGCATGTGGCCTGGTACGGTTCAGGAGGGGGGGTGCTCTCTCGTCCCCCCCCCTTTTCCTGCGGCCTGCCAGGTTGCGTGCTCGGATAAGGGTCTGGTATGGATTTTTGGGGGGACTTCACGCAATTTTTTTTTTAAATTTGGGGTGGAGTTCCCCTTAAAATCCATGCCAGATCTGAAGGGCCTGGTATGGATATTTGGGGGAACCGCACGCATTTTTTTATTTTATTTGCGGCGGGGTTCCCCTTAATATCTATACCAGACCTGAAGTGCCTGGTAATTGAATTCTGGGGGACCCCCACGCTTTTTTTTTATTTTTATCAATGACTTTTGTATGTATTGCCGGGAGCCGACAATTCATTAATAGCCACGAGTGAGTTTTAAATGACTTTTTTTCCTTCAAAAATTACATTTCCTGACATGCTCCATGGCAGCATACGTGTGGGTTGGCCCCGCCTCCATAACTACCCAATAGGACCCCCTCCCTATAAATTTTGGCTCTGGGCTCTCAGCCGTGTTCCTTTTTTGTCCTCCTCCGAAGGACTATTTGTTTAGTTCTCCTACCTGAAGACGATTGTTCCTACGATCAAGATCGGCCGACGATATGGTGTCTCATCCCTCCGATAAGCCTTGACTGTGAAGCAGGGTATGGAGTGTATGGCAGAGTAGCGCTGAAGAGCTGGATTATATCTTCCATTGGAGAGATGAGCGCGCACAGGCCTGATTACCTAGCAGTGTGCAGGTGGCCATTATCTGCTGCAAAGCCCGGTGTGTGGATGGATGCGGTTTCCCTGGCCGAATCGATCGTAGGTGGTTGGTAAGCTGTATCGCCTTCATGGCAGCAGTGTTTGTGTTTGTTGTATTGTATCTGCATTGTTTATTCCTGGTCAGCATATCCCTAGCAAGCGGCTGGTTCCCTGTGCGTTCCAGCCGCCGCTCCCTCTTCCTGGTTCATCCGCGGTCTGCGCATGCGCGGCCTGGAACGAAAGTGTGGCCTGGTTCGCGCATGCGCGCGAGTATCTCGGGCCTGGCGCAGCCGTGATGTCACACAGCGCTAATTTTAAGAGCCTGGGGAAGCCTGCAAACGCCGGGAATGTTCGTGGGCATAGCGGCGACTTCCCTGAGCACTTGCAGAGCCTACCCCAGGTAAGTGTTTGTTCAGAAGGGTCTGAATTTGTTTCACGTGTTCCTTTGCTGGAATCTGATTGTTTGTTGTTACCACCTGCAGTGTCTCCCTGAATAGTCATGGACTCTTCACTGCCTCCCGGTGACCAACCCTCTTGCAGCAGGTAAGATTGGGAAATCTTTCCTTTTATTCTGCCTGCTGAGGGGGGTGGAAGAGAATGGAGTGTAGGGCATTATTGTGACTTGTGCCTTTATCTCTCTCTCTCTCTCTCTCTATACTTTCTTTCCTTTCAGCCCTTCTAGGTCTGAACAACAGAGTAGTTCCCGCAGACGCAGCGGGTCCTCTAAATCACACCACCGGCACTCCTCTTCTGGCTCTAGACACCATGATTCTTCCAGATCCGGACGTCCCAGTAGAGACACTCCTCACCCCCCCTCATCTCACAGCAAGAGGTCAGAGAGACCATGTTGGGGGTGCAGGGCTCCGGTTCCTGCCAGCGAGTCACTTTGTGACCATTGTTTTACAAAAGCAGCCAATGAGAGAGAAGGTGCAGATAAACACCTGGAAGCATTGGTTAAGCGGGTCGTAAACGAGTCGCTACAAGAGAAAGATGCTAGAACGCAGCATGATTCTCCTCCAGACCCACTGATTCCCTCGTTAGAACAGGGACAGGTGCATGAGACTCTGGAAATCTCTCAACCCAGCCATCCCTCAGCTCCTCCCTCAGAAAGTGGTTCGGAAGTGGATGATCCTGGGATGGGATTTGATTATACCTTAGTTCCTGCTTTAGTGAAAGCAGTTAGAGAAGTTCTGAATTTGGAAGATCCAGTTATATCTCCTCCCAAACAAAGGAAACTTTTTAAACAGCTCAGTAAAGAGCGACATTATTTCCCGTTTGTCACGGAAGTGGGTGCCATTATCTCAGAAGAATGGGGTAAAATGAACAAGAAAAGTTCTATGCAGTCAAAAATTGCAAAATTATATCCTTTTAAGGAAGAAGAGGTAAAACACCTTGATTCAGCTCCCATGGTTGATGCAGCTTTAATGCGTTTGGTTAGATATGTAACCCTTCCTCTGGAAGATATGGTCTTATTCAAAGATCCTCTAGAGAGACGGATTGACTCAGACCTGAAGCGAATCTATCTGACAGCAGGTTCAGTCTGTAAACCAATTTTGGCTTTAGCAGCTGTCTCAAAAGCTCTAGAAGCATGGTCAGACAATGTGGATGATTCCCTCAGAAGTATCTATGAAGAAATGGCGAAAAGCTCTCCTATTCAGGAAATCAGGCTAGCATCTGTCTTTTTGGGGGAGGCCTCTATTGATGTTATTCGCCTAGTGGCTCGAGTGATGTTGTCAGCGGTTACCACACGCCGTGCTTTATGGCTCCGTCCCTGGTCGGCGGATCCAGCTTCAAAGCAAGCTTGGTGCCGCATTCCCCTTGAGGGCTCTTCGCTCTTTGGCAATAAACTTGATAATGCCATTTCCCGCGCCACGGGTGGTAAGTCGGGGTTCCTCCCTCAAGACAGGCGTTTGCAAAACCAGAAACGCACCTTTTCGAGGGCACAGAATACAGATCGTGCAAGAGAAGCACGCAGCTACAGACCTGGTCGTGAATTTTCAAGGACCTGGAAATCCAGACCGTCCTCTTTCAGGAAACCAACTAAAAGTACTCCGTCCGGTAGTCGGGAGTCTACGAAGTCTTTTTGAAATTGGGCCCGTTCAAACATGTCAGGTGGGGGCACGTCTCCTCCACTTCCAGCATGTTTGGGCGGCCTCAATTCAAGATTTTTGGACCATCAAGACGGTCTCTTCAGGCCACACGTGGGTCTTCAACAGCACCCCCAGGCTCAGATACATACCCACAAGTCTTCCAAGTGCAGAAGAAAAGAAACAAGTCTTACTAAGTTACGTAAGCTCTTTATTAACTCAAGGCGCAACCATTACTGTCCCAGAGGGCGAACGAGGAGAAGGCATGTACTCCCCGTTGTTCATGGTACAGAAAAAGAACGGTACCTGGAGACCAGTAATAGACCTAATGCATCTCAACCGATTTATTTGGAAGGAAAGATTCAAAATGGAGTCACTATTGACAATCCAGCAGTCAGTCCATCCAGGAGATTGGTTAGTGTCAATAGATCTGAAGGACGCATATTTTCACGTCCCAGTAGCTGCAGACTATCAAAAGTACCTCCGCTTTGCTGTAGGCGATCAACACTTACAGTTCACCTGCCTACCTTTTGGTCTCACGACATCACCTCGGGTGTTCTCCAAGGTTCTGTTAGCCATTGTGGCTCTGCCCCGAGTGAAAGGAGTTTGTCTTCATCACTACCTAGACGACCTCTTACTTCTAGCTCAAGACAGATGTCAACTCTTGGAACACAAGATTCTAGTAATCACCACTCTCCAAGAATTCGGGTGGCTCCTGAATTTGGAGAAAAGTCATTTCATTCCAACACAGTTCCTTGTGTTTCTAGGTGCCCACCATTTCATTGCCCGAGGAATAGATTGCAGCAATCCGGGACAGGATCCGCGCAACACTTGCTTCCTCTCACCTGTCTGCTCTCCAATGCCTGAAGGTAATCGGCACCATGACAGCCACCATCCCTATGGTGAGGTGGGCTCAGTGGCACACTCGCCCATTCCAGAAGGGGTTCCTCCAGCAATGGGACTCCCCCAGCAAGAGTCAACGCATCAGGCTCACTTCATCCATGAGAGAATCTCTTCTTTGGTGGCTTCAGGGGAAGAATCTCCGCAACTGTCACACAATCCGTTCCATCACTTGGATTACTGTAACTTCGGATGCCAGCAATCAGGGGTGGGGCGATCATTGCCTGACGGAAATAGCCCAGGGCAGGTGGAACACACCGTCCCAAAGAATTGTGTCCAACATACTGGAGTTGCGGGCTGCCTTCCAGGCGCTCATGTCCTTCCATCATCTGTTGACAGACACTTCTGTGATGCTCAGGATGGACAACACAACCACAGTTGCTTACATAAGGAAGCAGGGTGGTACCCGCAGCTGGTCCTTACTCCGGGAAGTAGAACCAATCATGACCTGGGCCCAGAAGTACCTATGCAACATCTCTGCAGTGTACATTCCAGGGGTCCAGAACGTTCAAGCGGACTTTCTGTCACAAACTCAAATGAACAACAACGAATGGTCTCTACACATAGAGGTATTCAATTGGCTTCTAACTCTGAGAGTGTCTCCAGAAGTGGATCTGTTTGCGTCCCCATGCAACCACAAGTTGACCAAGTATTACTCGAGGTCTCGGGATCCCCAAGCCTACGGGATAGATGCTCTCACAGATCAGTGGAGATTCAGCCAGGCTTATGCCTTTCCTCCAGTACCTGTGATACTTCAATTCCTTCACAGACTCAGAGTGGAGAGAGTAGAAATCATAGCAGTAATTCCGTTTTAGCCCAACAGGCAATGGTTTTCCCTCTTGACGTCTCTCAGTTATCAGGACTCAATCCCTCTACCCCTCAGACCGGATCTCCTATCTCAGGGCACAATGTTGCACCCATGCCCAGCTCATCTGCACCTCAGGGTATGGTTCTTGAGAGGGGAAGGCTGGAAGCCTTAGGATGTCCAGAAGAAGCCATATCAACTCTCCTTAACGCTAGAAGAAATAGCACCAACAGAGTTTATGAGCGTATCTGGTCAAAATTTACAGATCATATGTCTTCCAGGGCTAATTCCTGTAATTCTCCAGAAGTCCAGGATGTACTCAGTTTCTTACAAACAGGTGTGGACTTGCCTTTATCAGTAAGCTCTCTTTGAGTTCAAATCTCAGCCATTTCAGCATTTACTGGAATCTCTTGGGCCAATCATCCCCTGATTCGCCAGTTCTTTAAGGGTGCAGTCAGACTTAGACCACAAAGAAAACCAAGGTTCCCCAAATGGGACCTGCCTCTTGTACTGGACTATCTTTCCACACTCAGCACAGATCCTGAAAAACCTATTTCGCCAAAAGATCTTACTCTCAAAACCGTCTTCCTAGTAGCGGTCACTTCAGCCAAAAGAGTGTCCGACATCAGAAACTTGGGTTCAAAAGAGCCTTTCCTGACCTTTTTCCCAGATAGAGCAGTATTAATTCCCATGCTGAGTTCAAACCTGAAATTTCCATCTATCTTTCATGAAAATCAGGAAATTGTATTACCCACTTTTGGAACTTCTGAAGGTCAAGATGTTCATCCCTTTGATGTGGGCCACACATTAAGTCAATACCTGGAAATGACAGAGTCTTTCAGACAAACAGATTTTCTTTCTTCATGGAAAGAACAGAGGAAAACGGGCCTCAATCAGATCTATTGCTGCATGGATAGTTCAGACCATCCAAAGAGCTTACAAAGCAAAAGGTTTGGCTCCTCCGGAGGCAGTAACTGCGCACTCAGCTCGGAGCATCTCAACTTCTTGGGCAGCCTCTCGTCATGTCGCACCTGACGTTATATGCAAAGCGGCCTCTTGGTCGTCTATTAATACTTTTGTTTCTCACTAGACATGTGCAATTCATTTCGTTCCGAATTCGTTTTTTAACGAATTTCGACAAATTCGTTAATTCGGAAATATCCGAATTAACGAAAACTCATTTAACGAATTTTAACGAATATTCGTAAATTCAAATTTACGAATGTACGAATATACGAATTTACCAATGCACGAATTTACGAATGTACAACTATCCGGAAATTCGTAAATTAGAATTTACGAATTTCCGAATATTCGTACATTCGTAAATTTGTACATTCGTACAATCGTAAATTAGTAAATTCGGAAATCTGAAATAATAATTAACTAATAACTTAACTATTACTAACTATTCAATTATAGGTATTGTAATTTCCTTTCAAATTTGGCTGTTAGTGAACTTAACGAAGTTACGAATTGTTTTCCGACATAATGAATGCCGTATCTAAACGAATGGAACGTAATGAATTAATAATAATAATAAATAACAATAATAATAATAAAAACGTTTTATTATTATTATTACTAATTTGTTCCGTTCCATTTGTTTAGATGCTGCATTTGTTATTTCAGGTTATGCGTAACTTCAGATAAATTTGTATTCGTTACGTTCGCTAACAGCCAAATTTGAAAGGAAATTACAATACCTATAATTTAATAGTTATTTTTTCAGATTTTCAAATTTTCGGGTTTTCGAAAATATCGAATTTCCAAATTTCCGAAATTACGAATGTATAAATTTCCGAATGTATAAATTTACGAATGTACAAATTTACGAATGTACAAATTTACGAATTTACGAATTGCGATCATAACGAATGACCCGAAAAACGAAAAAAAACAAAAAACGAATGAAACGAAAACGAAAACTAACAAATTTTTTGGCAGTGCACATGTCTATTTCCCACTATTGTGTCGAACCAGCTGCCTTATCACTGAATTTTGGTTTACAAGTTCTGTCGGTTGACAGTGTTAAATAAATTTATTTCTTGCCTCAGCATTTTGCCCGCCCGGGTGTGTTTGGCAAGTTATTTCCCACACGTATGCTGCCATGGAGCATGTCAGGAAAACGGAACACGGCTGAGAGCCCAGAGCCAAAATTTATAGGGAGGGGGTCCTATTGGGTAGTTATGGAGGCGGGACCAACCCACACGTATGCTGCCATGGAGCCTATCAAGAAAGGAAAATTACGGTAAGTATTTGATAATAAATTTTCCGTTTTTATGCAGGGACAGTTCTAAGCACGGGAAACATAAACCACTTTACATGCATATCATACACACCCCCGGGTACGAAATTTAAAGGAATATTTCACTTTTATTGTTTCACTTTAAACATTATTAAAATCACTGCTCCCGAAAAAACGGCAGTTTTTAAAACTTTTTTTTGCATTGATACATGTCCCCTGGGGCAGGACCCGGGTCCCCAAACACTTTTTATGACAATAACTTGCATATAAGCCTTTATAATTTGCACTTTAGATTTCTCCCATAGACTTTTTGAATTTGCCGCGAACACCCCAATTTGTTCGCTGTTTGGCGAACGGGCGAACAGGCAATGTTCGAGTCGAACATGAGTTCGACTCGAACTCGCTCATCCATACTCATGAGATGGTATTTCGTTCCCAAACGTTTAGCCAAGTTTTAACCAACTATCTCAAATAAATTCTTTAGAAGGTTGTTTGGATATTGGAAACTTTTTACATACAGTATATGGTGGAAATGTCCTAAATTAAAACAATTTTGGTCTGATATATATAATGATTTTTACCTTATTTGGGAAAAAACTTTACAAAAACCCTCTAGAAGCCTTATTAAATCTCAAACCAAAAAAACTTTACCAATACCCAATTCCGTCTTTTGACATTTTTGTTCACTGCTGCTAAACAAACATTGGCAAAAGCATGGTGGTCTTCTACTCCAAATTCCACTTCGGCCAGGAACAAAATGAATTGTTTTATGTCCAATAAAAAACTTGCTGCTATTGTTTTTGATGATATAGACAAATTTAAGAAAACATGGTCCCCATGGATTACATCTTATTTACCACAACATTTTGATAGATCCCTTCTACGTTTATGATTTATTCTTAAAAACTCTTGCACATTTGTTATTTACCCTTGTTCAATTATTTATTTATTCCCTTTCTTAACTATAAATTTATTTATATGTATTTTAATATTCACATTTTTTTATGTATACGATTTGTACTGCTCTTCTTTCTTGAAAACAATAAAAATGTTTATTAAATGAAAATTGTCAAATGGCAATTACATTGAAGCTGGACCACTTGTAACTTGATGTGGACTGAAAAATACACGACTATTGGCTTTGGGGACCATATTTGAGAATCCTGTATCCTGATTAAGCCCAAACACATTTTTGATCTAATTAAAGTCTATCAGGGTGGAATTAAATGTCATTCTCGCAAGGACAATTCTGTAGTAACTATATGAATGCAATCTACATAAAAAGCACAGACTTTTTTTGAAAAAGGATTTTGTTGAAATTAATAATAATATTAGCATGTTAACTTGACTGACACAGGAGTGCTCCATTTCTAAAGCAACAGATGTTTGTATTATACATTTATGTATAGTGGGGTTGGCTTTTTTTTTTTTTGCTGGCACATTGTTGTTAGCAGGAGAGGATGTCATTGCATATTTGCAAACACCAAATGTCAACACTGGATACTTTTCAGAGTAAAAACTAATTTCAATAACTCCAACATTCTATAGTTGATAATATATATACTGTGTGTGTATATGTGTATGTGTATATATACATACATATATATATATATATATATATACATATACACATACACACACACTGTATATGTGTATATTTACATACACAGTAAGTAATGGTGAGATAGCAACAATTGTGTGTGTAGTGTTTGTCTGGGTGGAATCGTTCTGCATTTTTGTTAATATTATTATGAATCTTTAGGTTCAGGTAACTGTTAAGCAAATTTTCAGGAAAAGTGATGTGAATTTGTGGATCAATCAATATCTACATAGAAACATAGAAAAGTGACAGCAGGCAGAAAAAAGACCAAGTGGTCCATCAAGTCTGCCCAGTTTTTTTTATTGGAAAAATAAATATATATATATATATATATATATATATATATATATATATATATATATATATATAGATATACAGTGGAAAGAACAAGTATTTGATACACTGCCGATTTTGAAGGTTTTCCTACTTACAAAGCATGTAGAGGTCTGTATCATAGGTACTCATCAACTGTGAGAGACGGAATCTAAAACAAAAATCCAGAAAATCCCATTGTATGATTTTTTAATAATTAATTTGCATTTTATTGCATAACGTAAGTATTTGATCACCTACCAACCAGTAAGAATTCCAGTTCCCACAGACCTGTTATTTTTTTCTTTAAGAATCCCTCCTGTTCTCCACCCATTACCTGTATTAACTGCACATGTTTGAACTTGTTACCTGTATAAAAGACACCTGTCCACGCCCTCAATCAGACTCCAACCTCTCCACAATGGCCAAGACCAGATAGCAGTGTAAGGACATCAGGGATAAAATTGTAGACCTGCACAAGGCTGGGATGGGCTATAGGACAATAGGCAAGCAGCTTGGGGAGAAGGCAACAACTGTTGGCGCAATTATTAGAAAATGGAAGAAGTTCAAGATGACTGTCTGGGGCTCCATGCAAGATCTTACCTCGTGGGGCATCAATGATCATGAGGAAGGTGAGGGATCAGCCCAGAACTACACGGCAGGACTTGGTCAATGACCTGAAGAGAGCTGGGACCACAATCTCAAAGAAAACCATTAATAACACACTATGCTGTCATGGATTAAAATCCTGCAGCACATGCAAGGTCCCCCTGCTCAAGCCAGCGCATGTCCAGGCCCGTCTGAAGTTTGCCAATGACCATCTGGATGATCCAGATGAGGAATGGGAGAAGGTCATGTGGCCTGATGAGACAAAAATAGAGCTTTTTGGTCTAAACTCCACTCACCCTGTTTGGAGGAAGAAGGATAAGTACAACCCCAAGAACACCATCCCAACCGTGAAGCATGGAGGTGGAAACATCATTCTTTGGGGATGATTTTCTGCAAAGGGCACAGGACGACTGCACCATATTAAGGGGAGGATGGGTGGGTCCATGTATCGTGAGATCTTGGCCAACAACCTTCTTCCCTCAGGAAGAGCATTGAAAATGGATCTTGGCTGGGTCTTCTAGCATGACAACGACCCAAAACACACAGTCAGGGCAACTAAGGAGTGGCTCCGTAAGAAGCATCCCAAGGTCCTGGAGTGGCCTAGCCAGTCTCCAGACCTGAACCCAATAGAAAATCTTTGGAGGGAGCTGAAAGTCCGTATTGCCCAGCAACAGCCCCAAAACCTGAAGGATCTGGAGAAGCTCTGTATGGAGGAGTGGGCCAAAATCCCTACTGCAGTGTGTGCAAACCTGGTCAAGAAATACAGGAAATGTACGATCTCTGTAATTGCAAACAGGTTTCTGTACCAAATATTAAGTTCTGCTTTTCTGATGTATCAAATACTTATGTCATACAATAAAATGCAAATTAATTATTAAAAAATCATAAAATTAGATTTTCTGGATTTTTGTTTTAGATTCCGTCTCTCACAGTTGAAGAGTACCTATGATAAAAATTACAGACCTCTACATGCTTTGTAAGTAGGAAAACCTGCAAAATCGGCAGTGTATCAAATACTTGTTCTTTCCACTGTATATCTATATCTCTATCTATCTATCTATCTATCTATCTATCTATCTATCTATCTATCTATCTATCTATCTATCTATCTATCTATCTATCTATCTATCTATCTATCTATTTATGGTTGAAGCCCTATATCCTATACAGATATGAATAGGGATGAGCTTCGTGTTCGAGTCGAACATACATTCGACTCGAACATCGGCTGTTCGATCGTTCGACGAAGATCGAACGATTTGGGCCGTTCGCGCCAAATTCGAGTGACGCGAACGGCCCACAATGCACTACGCCATCGCAGTGTCATCTAGACATGTGCAAAAGGAAACAATTCGTTTTGTTTCGTTTCGTTTTAATTCGTTAATTAATTAATTTCGTTTAGTTAGATTCGTTAAATTTGTTAAATTCGTTTTCGGATTTCGTTTTGTTTTCGACTGAATTCGAAAATCGGTCGCATTTGAAAATATTTCAACCGAATTCGAAAATATTTCTACCGGATTCGAAATTATTTCAACATGATTCGAAATTATTTCAACCGCATTTGAAACTATTTCAACCGGATTCGAAAATATTTTGCGACCCAACTTTGGGTCCACGTATCTCAGGGTCACTTAGTAATAGAAACCCCAAATTTGGAGATGTTATAGTGCTAGTTCTACTGTGTGTGCATACCAAATTTGGGGTTTCTAGCTACAAGTGGCCCCGAGATATGTGGCCCCAAATTCGGGTCGCAAAATGTCATTCTCTGCTGCAGAAAAGTGTTTGACATTTTGCGACCCGATTTTGGGTCCACGTATCTCGGGGTCACTTAGTGATAGAAACCCCAAATTTTGTGTGCAAACACAGGAGATCTAGCACTAAAACATCCCCAAATTTGGGGTTTCTATCGCCAACTAACCCCGAGATATGTGGACCCAAAGTCGGGTCGCAAAATATTTTTGAATCCGGTTGAAATAGTTTCAAATGCGGTTGAAATAGTTTTAAATGCGGTTGAAATAATTTCGAATCATGTTGATACTATTTAAAGCGGATTCGAAAATATTTTGCGACCCGACTTTGAAAAAAAAAATGAAATTGATTCTAACAGTCTGCAGGAGATCTGCAAAAAAAAAAAGAAGTGAAATGGCTGTTAATAGTCTACAGGAGATCTGCTAAAAAAGAAATAGATGCTAATAGTCTGCAGGAGACCTGGTGAGAAAACTAAATAGATACTAATAGTCTGCAGGAGATCTGCAAAAAAAAATAAAATAAATGCTAATAGTCTGCAGGAGATCTTATGTAAAAAATAGTAATCTGCAAAAAAAAATTAAACATGAAATAGATAGTATCTATATTCTATTCTATTGTTTTTCTAGTGTATTCTCTATTTCTATTCTAATCTATTCTATCCAAAGTTAAAATTAATTAATTACATTTTTTTTAATTCCTATTATTCGAAATTCAAATGTATTCTATTCGAAATTCGAATTTCATAAGATGGTTGCATATTCTTTCTATTTTATTCTATTAAATTATTTTTTTTTTCTATTCTGTTCTAATCTTTTCTATTTGAATTATACATTTTGAAAGATGGTTAGTTACTTACTTATATACATCTGTCACATAAAAAAAAAAGATGTGAAATGGCTGTCATGGATGTCGATCGCAAGGCAAGTACATATGCTGTATGTCATTGTCCGAGTGCCACGTGACCGGCCACGTGACCAAGTTGTGGATTGTCCACTTGCCACGTCACCTGCCACAAGTTATGGGGTTCCTAGCACCAAGTGACCCCCAGATAGGGGCGATCTGTCAAGTGCTTTTCTGCAGCAGAGAATTAAATTTTGTGACCCGACTTTGAGGCCACGCATCTCGGGGCCACTTATAGCTAGAAATCCCAAAATATTTGGTATGTAAACACATTACAACTGGCACTACAATAACCCCAAATTTGGGGTTTCTATCACCAAGTAACCCCGTTGTAATGCTAGTTCTACTGTGTTTGCATACCAAATTTGGGGTTTCTAGCTATAAGTGCCCCCGAGATACGTGGCCCCAAAGTCGGGTCACAAAATGTCATTATCTGCTGCAGAAAAGTACTTGAAATATCGCCCATATCTGGGGGTCACTTGGTGCTAGGAGCCCCATAACTTGTGGCAGGTGACGTGGCAAGTAGACAATCCACAACTAGGTCACGTGGCAGGTCACGTGGCACTCGTGGCCGTTCACGTGGCACTCATGGCAGGTCACGTGGCACTCGTGGCCGGTGTCGTGGCACTCGTGGCCGGTGTCGTGGCACTCGTGGCAGGTGTTGTGGTAAGTGGACAATGACATACAGCATATGTACTTGCCTTGCGATCGACATCCGTGACAGCCATTTCACATCTTTTTTTTTATGTGACAGATGTATATAAGTAAGTAAATAACCTTCTTCCAAAATTTATAATTCAAATAGAAAAGATTAGAACAGAATAGAAAAAAAATATAATTTAGAAGAATAAAATAGAAAGAATATACAACCATCTTCTGAAATTCGAATTTCGAATAGAATAAATTTGAATTTCGAATAGTATGAATTCAAATTTTTTAATTAATTAATTAATTAATTTTAACTTTGGATAGAAAAGATTATAATAAAATAGAAAATAGACTAGAAAAACAATAACCCCAAATTTGGGGTTTCTATCACCAAGTAACCCCGAGATACATGGACCCAAATTCGGGTCACAAAATATTTTCGAATCCGGTTGAAATAGTTTTAAATGCAGTTGAAATAATTTCGAATCATGTTGATACTATTTCAACCGGATTCGAAAATATTTTGCGACCCGACTTTGGGTCCATGTATTTTGGGGTTACTTGGTGATAGAAACCCAAAATTTGGAGATGTTGTAGTGCTAGTTCTTCTGTGTTTGCATACCAAATTTGGGGTTTCTATCACTAAGTGACCCCGAGATACGTTGACCCAAAGTCGGGTCGCAAAATGTCAAGCACTTTACTGGAGCAGAGAATGACATTTTGCGACCCGATTTTGGGGCCACATATCTCGGGGCCACTTGTAGCTAGAAACCCCAAATTTGGTATGCAAACACAGTAGAACTAGCACTACAAGATCTCCAAATTTTGGGTTTCTATCACCAAGTAACCCCAAAATACATGGACCCAAAGTCGGGTCGCAAAATATTTTCGAATCCGGTTGAAATAGTATCAACATGATTCGAAATTATTTCAACTGCATTTGAAACTATTTCAACCGGATTCGAAAATATTTTGTGACCCGAATTTGGGTCCATGTATCTCGGGGTTACTTGGTGATAGAAACCCCAAATTTGGGGTTATTGTTTTTCTAGTCTATTTTCTATTTTATTATAATCTTTTCTATCCAAAGTTAAAATTAATTAAATAATTAAAAAATTTGAATTCATACTATTCGAAATTCAAATTTATTCTATTCGAAATTCGAATTTCAGAAGATGGTTGTATATTCTTTCTATTTTATTCTTCTAAATTATATTTTTTTTCTATTCTGTTCTAATCTTTTCTATTTGAATTATAAATTTTGGAAGAAGGTTATTTACTTACTTATATACATCTGTCACATAAAAAAAAAGATGTGAAATGGCTGTCACGGATGTCGATCGCAAGGCAAGTACATATGCTGTATGTCATTGTCCACTTACCACAACACCTGCCATGAGTGCCACGACACCGGCCACGAGTGCCACGACACCGGCCACGAGTGCCACGTGACCTGCCATGAGTGCCACGTGAACGGCCACGAGTGCCACGTGACCTGCCACGTGACCTAGTTGTGGATTGTCTACTTGCCACGTCACCTGCCACAAGTTATGGGGCTCCTGGCACCAAGTGACCCCCAGATATGGGCGATATTTCAAGTACTTTTCTGCAGCAGAGAATGACATTTTGTGACCCGACTTTGGGGCCACGTATCTCGGGGCCACTTATAGCTAGAAACCCCAAATTTGGTATGCAAACACAGTAGAACTAGCATTACAACGGGGTTACTTGGTGATAGAAACCCCAAATTTGGGGTTATTGTAGTGCCAGTTGTAATGTGTTTACATACCAAATATTTTGGGATTTCTAGCTATAAGTGGCCCCGAGATACGTGGCCTCAAAGTCGGGTCACAAAATTTAATTCTCTGCTGCAGAAAAGCACTTGACAGATCGCCCCTATCTGGGGGTCACTTGGTGCTAGGAACCCCATAACTTGTGGCAGGTGACGTGGCAAGTGGACAATCCACAACTTGGTCACGTGGCACTCATGGCAGGTGTTGTGGTAAGTGGACAATGACATACAGCATATGTACTTGCCTTGCGATCGACATCCGTGACAGCCATTTCACATCTTTTTTTTTATGTGACAGATGTATATAAGTAAGTAAATAACCTTCTTCCAAAATTTATAATTCAAATAGAAAAGATTAGAACAGAATAGAAAAAAATATAATTTAGAAGAATAAAATAGAAAGAATATACAACCATCTTCTGAAATTCGAATTTCGAATAGAATAAATTTGAATTTCGAATAGTATGAATTCAAATTTTTTAATTAATTAATTAATTTTAACTTTGGATAGAAAAGATTATAATAAAATAGAAAATAGACTAGAAAAACAATAACCCCAAATTTGGGGTTTCTATCACCAAGTAACCCCGAGATACATGGACCCAAATTCGGGTCACAAAATATTTTCGAATCCGGTTGAAATAGTTTCAAATGCAGTTGAAATAATTTCGAATCATGTTGATACTATTTCAACCGGATTCGAAAATATTTTGCGACCCGACTTTGGGTCCATGTATTTTGGGGTTACTTGGTAATAGAAACCCAAAATTTGGAGATGTTGTAGTGCTAGTTCTACTGTGTTTGAATACCAAATTTGGGGTTTCTAGCTACAAGTGGCCCCGAGATATGTGGCCCCAAAATCGGGTCGCAAAATGTCATTCTCTGCTCCAGTAAAGTGCTTGACATTTTGCGACCCGACTTTGGGTCCACGTATCTCGGGGTCACTTAGTGATAGAAACACCAAATTTGGTATGCAAACACAGAAGAACTAGCCCTACACCATCTCCAAATTTGGGGTTTCTATCACCAAGGAACCCCGAGATACATGGACCCAAAGTCGGGTCGCAAAATATTTTCGAATCCGGTTGAAATAGTTTCAAATGCGGTTGAAATAATTTCGAATCATGTTGAAATAATTTCGAATCCGGTAGAAATATTTTCGAATTCGGTTGAAATATTTTCGAATGCGACTGATTTTCGAATTCGGTCGAAAACAAAACGAAATCCGAAAACGAATTTAACAAATTTAACGAATCTAACTAAACGAAATTAATTAATTAACGAATTAAAACGAAATGAAACGAAACGAATTTTTTCCTTTTGCACATGTCTAGTGTTTAGTACACGCCCCACACTATAAAAGGCCGCCAGCACGGCGGCCTAGTGTAGTGTGTTCCGGAGCAGGGAAAGAGAAGCATAGGCAGGGACAGTGACATTTATTTTTTCTTGCTTAACCTGGATTCCTTTAGTTTAGGGAAAGAGAAGGATAGGTAGGGAGAGTGTCAGTGTGTTTTACTGTGCGAATCCTTGTTTCTAGGGACAGGGAAGGACAGTGAGGGAATTCTCCTTGTGCTATAGTGTGCTTTAAAAAAACATTTTTTCTAGGGACAGAAAACTATAGGTAGGGAGAGTGTCAGTGTGTTTTACTGTGCGAATCCTTTTTTCTAGGGACAGGGAAGGACAGTGAGGGAATTCTCCTTGTGCTATAGTGTGCTTTAAAAAAACATTTTTTCTAGGGACAGAAAACTATAGGTAGGAAGAGTGTCAGTTTCTTTCACTGTGATAATCCTTGTTTCTAGGGACAGGGAAGGAAAGTGAGGGAAATTCTCCTTGTGCTATAGTGTGCTTTAAAAAAACATTTTTTCTAGGGACAGAAAACTATAGGTAGGAAGAGTGTCAGTTTCTTTCACTGTGATAATCCTTGTTTCTAGGGACAGGGAAGGAAAGTGAGGGAAATTCTCCTTGTGCTATAGTGTGCTTTAAAAAAACATTTTTTCTAGGGACAGAAAACTATAGGTAGGAAGAGTGTCAGTTTCTTTCACTGTGATAATCCTTGTTTCTAGGGACAGGGAAGGAAAGTGAGGGAAATTCTCCTTGTGCTATAGTGTGCTTTAAAAAAACATTTTTTCTAGGGACAGAAAACTATAGGTAGGAAGAGTGTCAGTTTCTTTCACTGTGATAATCCTTGTTTCTAGGGACAGGGAAGGACAGTGAGGGAAATTCTCCTTGTGCTATAGTGTGCTAAAGCATTCCTCATCAACCATCTTTGAAATCCTTGTTTTTTTGGACAGTCAGGGAAATTGTCGTTTTGCTTTTCTGTGCAAAAGCAATCATCCTCAACCATATTTAGAAATCCTTAAGTAAAGGGACAGAGAAGGACACCTGAAGGTAGCCCTTATTGCTTTTTTCCCATCTCCCTGCAGGCCATCTATTAGAATGTCTGGAAGGCAAACAAGGAGAGGCAGACAGTCAGGAGGCAATAAAAGAGGGCAAGCAGGCTCTGTGTCTGGGGGCAACAGTGCTGGTCGTGGACGCGGTGCATTGTCATCAGCACATGGCCATGGGACACACTTGTCCTTCTTTTCGGCAGCTGGACATGTTGAGCCACATCATGCCGAAGACTTGGTAGAGTGGATGACCAAGCCCTCCTCCTCCTCATCCTCTCTCACCCAGGCTCAGGGTACTGGAAAAGCAGCTGCCAAAGCGTCCTCTTCCCTGGTATCAATGTCAGACTCATCATCAGTCACTCCTTCCCTAGACCCACCATGTCCTCCTCCTGAGGAGTCCCCCGAACTGTTTCAGCACAGTGTTGGGTACATGCTCCAGGAGGATGCCCAGCGTTTCGAAGGGTCTGATGATGAAACCCAGCTACAGGAAGGCAGTAGCGTGAGAGCAGACAGAGGGGATGCTCAAGAAGGACACCAATCTGGCAGTCATGTTCCAGCAGCTGCAGCATACTGTCAGATTGGCTCCAGTGATGAGGAGGGAGGGGATGATGAGGTCACTGACTCCACGTGGGTGCCTAATAGGAGAGAGGAGGAGGAGGAGGATGAGGAGGAGGCACATCTCCAACGAGGCAGGATGCCCTTTGGTGGCCAGCAAAAGGGCAGTACACCGACGGAATCACACCGCAGAGCTCCGCCTGTGCAGGGCGCTGCCTCTGCCCGTCATTCAAAAAGTTCTTTGGTGTGGGCCTTTTTTGAGGCTAGTGCATCAGATCGCACAGCTGCTGTTTGCAACATATGTCTCAAGCGTATATCGCGTGGCCAAAACATCAGCCGCTTGGGTACCACATGCCTGACCAGACATATGTTGACCTGCCATGCAGCTCATTGGCAAGCCTACCTCAAAGACCCACACCAAAGAACAAAGCGGACCTCTCCTTGCACCGCATCAGCTGGGATCTCCAACCCCACTATAACTTCAGTCCTCTCTGAAACATGCACTGAGAGGAATGAAGGTGTAGAATTAGGTGTGTCACAGCCAAGTACTTGCGGCCACTCTGCTAGCAGTACACCGACGTCCGATTCTAGCAGGCAAATTTCCCTGCCCCAGCTGCTGGACCGTCGAAAGAAGTTCACTCCCAGCCATCCACATGCCCAGCGGTTGAATGCTAGCTTGGCTAAATTGCTAGCGCTTCAACTGCTGCCTTTTCAGTTGGTAGACTCGGCCCCCTTCCGTGAGTTTGTGCAATGTGCGGTTCCTCAGTGGCAGGTTCCCAAACGCCACTTTTTCTCACGGAAGGCTATTCCGGCTCTCTACCGGCATGTGGAAGGCAATGTCTTGGCCTCGCTGGACAGGGCGGTCAGCGGTAAGGTGCATATTACCGCTGACTCATGGTCCAGCAGGCATGGACAGGGACGTTACCTTTCTTTCACGGCCCATTGGGTCACTCTTTTGGCAGCTGGGAAGGATGCAGGACAAGGTGCAGTAGTGTTGGAGGTTGTTCCACCGCCACGCCTCCAAAATGCTACTACTGGTTGTGACACACCTCTCTCCTCCACCCCCTCCTCTTCTTCTTCCTCCATGGCCTCTTCCTGTGGTTTGTCCTCGGAACCAGCGGTGCTCCGTAGGCGTTCAAGGGGCTACGCAAGTACGCAGGCAAAAAGATGCCATGCCGTGCTTGCGCTGGTGTGTTTGGGGGACAGAAGCCACACTGGGGCAGAGGTCCTGTCTGCTCTGCAGGGCCAGGCCGAGAGGTGGTTGACGCCACGCCAGCTTAAGCCAGGAATGGTGGTTTGCGACAATGGCACCAACCTCCTCTCCGCCCTCCGACAGGGACAACTGACCCATGTGCCCTGTGTGGCTCACGTCCTTAACCTGGTGGTGCAGCGGTTCTTGGGCAGGTACCCGGGCTTACAGGATGTCCTGAGGCAGGCCAGGAAAGTCTGTGTGCATTTCCGCAGATCTTATAATGCCAGTGCTCGCCTGGCTGAGCTGCAAAAGGAGTTGAACCTGCCCAAGAACCGCCTTATATGTGACATGCCCACCAGGTGGAACTCAACGTTGGCCATGCTGCAGCGGCTGCACACGCAGCAGAGGGCCATCAATGAGTACCTGTGCGACTACGGCACCAGGACAGGGTCAGGGGAGCTTGGTTTTTTTTCTCCACGCCAGTGGGGCATGATCAGGGATGCATGCACTGTCCTGGCACCATTTGAGGAGGCCACGAGGATGGTGAGCAGTGACAGTGCATGCATCAGTGACACTGTACCTCTTGTCCACCTGTTGGAGCACACGCTGCGTGGAATAATGGACAGGGCACTTGAGGCAGAACAGAGGCAGGAAGAGGAGGACTTCCTTGCCTCTCAAGGCCCCCTTTACCCAGACAGTGTTCCTTCTGTCCCACCCATCGCACAGGAAGAGGAGGAGGAGGAGGAGGAGGATTGTGTCAGCATGGAGGTGGAGGCTGGCACTCAGCATCATCAGCAGCAGTCTTTTAGGGATGATTTACAGTCCCAAGAAACCAGTGGACTTGTACGTGGCTGGGAGGAGGTGGCTGCGGATCATGTCGTCCTTAGTGACCCAGAGGACTCCGGAGCGAATGCCTCAGCAAACCTACGCTGCATGGCCTCCCTGATCCTGCAAAGTCTGCGGAAGGATCCTCGTATTCTTCGGATCAAGGAGAGGGACCATTACTGGCTGGCCACTCTCCTTGATCCACGGTACAAGGGTAAGGTTGCGGACCTTATGTTACCGTCGCAGAGGGAGCAGAGGATGAGACAACTCCGGGAGGCCTTGCAGAAAGGTCTGTGCAACGCGTTCCCAGAGACTGGGAGGTTACAAACTCCTGGTCCTGGACAACGAGTTGCTGAGGCTTCGGGCAGTCAAAGAAGGAGCGGTGGGGAAGGTGGCCGTCTGACCGATGCGTTCAGACAATTCTTTAGTCCGCAGCCCCAAAGTATGATCGGTTCCAGCAACCATCGCCAGCGTCTGATAAACATGGTGCAGGAATATCTAGGGGCAAGGTCAGACTTGGACACCTTCCCCACCGAAAATCCTCTGGCTTACTGGGTCTTGAGGATGGATCACTGGCCAGAGCTTGCACAGTATGCAATTGAGCTACTGGCCTGTCCTGCATCCAGCGTTCTTTCGGAACGCACATTCAGTGCTGCTGGAGGATTTGTCACGGATCACAGGGTGCGCCTGTCCACCGACTCGGTTGATCGACTGACTTTCATCAAGATGAACCAGTCTTGGATCACCACCAGCTACCACACACCTGATGCTGATATAACAGACTAATTGATTTTAACATGTCACATCCCTTCAAGACTGATGCTGATGCTGAGTGCCATTTTTCTTAAAGATTTTCATCCATATTACCGGGACCAGACATTACAGTAAAGCCGCAAGCAGTTTTAAATGGCTTTTTTTTCCTTTAGAAGTGTCATTTTGTGCAGGGACAGTTCTAAACACGGGAAACACGTGGCACTTCACAGGCATACTTTAGACACCCCCCAGGTACGATATTTAAAGGAATATTTGACTTTTTTTTCCACTTTATGCATCATTAAAATGACTGCTCCCGAAAAACGACCGTTTTTAAAACTTCTTTTTGCATTGATACATGTCCCCTGGTGCACAACCCGGGTTCCCAAACCCTTTTTAGGACAATAACATGCATAATAGTTGTTATAATTAGCACTTTAGAATTCGAACGTTCGCATCCATTGTATTTAATAGGGTTCTAATGTTCGTACGAACTTTCGGTCCGTTCGCGGGTTCTGGTGCGAACCGAACCCGGGGGTGTTCGGCTCATCACTAGATATGAATAAGATAGATAGACGTAACATAAGACTTACAACATGAAATGGACCTGAAGTGTGCCCTGATCTGATGGACGGTATGCCAAAATAAGGGGGCATACCCAAGATTAGAATGAATATTTTGTGGAGAGAAATGAATTTTGAGAAATGCCCTAAAAAAGGGAATGGGAGGGTGGGTATCACAGGAAACCAACAAAGACTGCAGGTGAGTGGGCTGGTTAAATAGCCCCCCGGGCTCCTCCCATAAATTAAGGCCAGCATACTGGCCTTCTAACTTATGGTTGAAGCCCTATATCCGATACAGATATGAATAAGATAGATAGACTTAACATAAGACTTACAACATGAAATGGACCTGAAGTGTGCCCTGATCTGATGGACGGTATGCCAAAATAAGGGGGCAAAAACATTCAGGTAGGGATGTAGTTTTATTGGTTTTAGCTTTGTTCATTGAGCAAGTTTGGTGAATGCTTGTGCCATTTCCACCTGAGGATTGGAGGATGTGCTGGACGAAGCAGGCAGACTTCCACCTGTCAAGTCTCTTAATAGTCGTGATCTGGGACCCCACACCGGGATGTGGCCGAGGCCGCTCCAATACGATAAGAGCGACTGGAGCACTGACTGGGGTTGAGGTGTGGTAGCGTGGAAGAGTGAGTGAGTGAGTGTGAAGGTGACAGGACCCAAATTGACCTAACCGCCCCACCGTTGATCCAGAGGAAGGCGAAAACCCCAGCCGAGCCTAGGCCAATTGCTACAGCAGGGGAGAAAATTCCTTCCTGATCCCTCGAGAGGCGACCGGGTGAACCCTGGATCAACTTCCTATGGTTGGTTGTGCCCCGATGAATTCTCATGTGTTTGATGAACTGGCAGGCAGTCAAGGGTTTGATCGGGAAAGGTAGTAGGGGACAAGAGTTTGACTGTTCAGGTAGGAGTGACAGAAGGCGATCGAGTAAGGTTACTGCACACCAGAGATTGTTTGTTTTTAGAGTTAAATGTCTAACCCGGTGCCTGATCGCTGGGTTTTGGATAGTGCCAGGTGGAGGATGAAACGATCTTGGTAGCGAGCCAAGTGAGGTCTACGTAGAACTTGGCCGGCGGGGTAGCTGCGGGTGAACTCGCTAGGCCGCAAGAACCCGTGGTAGGCCGAGTCGAAGGCTGCTTGAATGACCAGGCTGGGGAGAAGGCCAAATGGGGAACTAGCGAGGGTAGTGGACATTAACTGGTGCTGAGGGCATAGTTGTACGGGCCTGCGTAGGAAGGACATGACTTGGACTTGCCTTTACTAATAATATCAGCCGTGGCCTGGTTGTCGGTGGTGAAGGCCACGATTTGTCCTGTCCAGATATGACCCCCAGAGCTGAGCGGCTGCCACGATCTGGTATTGTTCGAACAGGGAGGAAGTCCAGGTAAACCCTGGGATTAGGAGTGTCTCTGGAAGCCATGGTCCTGCAAACCAATAGTGGCCAAAAATTGCAGCGAAGCCTGTGGAGGCTGCGGCATCTGTCACTACCAGCGTGATGGGGGCGATATTGATGGTATACTCTGATACTGTTTCACGTAGTAAGGAACTCCTCCCATAATGACAGGTCCGCTACTGCCGCGGTGTCTAAGTTAAGGATCTGAAGTTAAGGATCTGATCGGGGTCCTGTGTCTGGGAGAGGAAGACCAGGAGGCGCGATACAAAAAGATCGACCCTCGGGAATGATCCTTGCTGCAAATTGAGCATTCCCGGGAGAGACTGAAGCTGCTCCTTAGTACACCCCCGTGTACGGGTGAAGTCTTGGAGAACTGACCTGACGCGGGTCGGCTTTAGGGACGACAAACGTAGTGAAAGCTAGTTTGAGTGTTTAGCACGACAGAGAATAGGTGAGCAGCCAAGTTGCTACTGGAGATGAGTGACCGATTTGAGTCGGAAAGCTTGCAGCGACTGCAATTAAGCCGCTTTATTGGAAAAATGAAAACAAAGTTAGCGGAAATTTTGAGTATGTAGGAACGACCGTGCGCAACATTGTATATGCAGATGGAGTGAGATGTAAAGGTTTATGCTTGATAACGGACGTAAGGCCAGGGATCTGAATTGCAAGTACCACTTTATTGGTATCACTGATGCGAATAGTTCGAATCGGGCTGAGGTGTGAGCACCGGTGGGGTTTGGTTTGTAAAGGATCTTAAACGTTGAGCCGGTGCTGCGACTGGACTCGGATCGGTCGGTGAAGTTTGTATTGCCGAGGATCCGAATCGTTGCGCCGATGATGCGACTAGATTTGGAACGGCTGTAGATGTAAGGTGATGAGGGAGCTCATGTTCCGGATCCGCGTCGTTGCACTGATGATATGACTAAACTCAGATCGGCTGATGGTGTTAGTGGTTGAAGGGGTTTGTGATTGCTGAGGATCCGAATCATAGGGCCGACGTTGCGACTAGATTCAGATCGGCTGTTGGTAAGTGCTTGGTACACATACTTTTTTTTTTTATAGGGAAAATTACGTCCAACCTGGTGCAGGGTGGACCTACTCGACTGACCTGGAGGAGAAATGACAGGTGGTGAGGGGTTTGACTAGCTGATTTGAACACGACAGACTGCATCTGTTGTTTCATACACGCTGTTACACTCGGCACTGGTTTAGTGCCTTTTACATGCAAGTGCATTTCTTTTTATTAAATATCCTTTTATATGCGGAGAACACTATGGTCTGCCTGTCTTTTATATTTATATATATATATATATATATATATATATATATATGTGTATATATATATATATATATATATACACACACCTCATTGGAGTCATTTGTGATCCGGTCCATCTGCTGTTGTCATCCAACTATCCCGGAGCTGCAATACATGCCTGAGACGTATATACCCATATGGGAAGGTATCTGTGACTCTCTATAACCAAAGGGTCCACTTTGGGAGGTGAGCGGCCATTCTTATTACTGGTGGAGGTCTCTCACTGTGTTCACATCATCTGCATGTTTCCGATTCTATAAATCACTCTAGAAGATCACTGGGATTGTCTTTTGATCTATGGACTTGTTCAGTGCTGCACTGCCTTTTTATAAGTGAGCGGATCGGATGGTGGAGCGTGTTGGAGAAATTAGTGACAAAAATGTCCCATGACAGAGGCATGAATCGGTGCGCCGCAGGTGCGACTGACAACGACCGGGCTCTGAAGCATGTACTGAATTGAGGACAACTACAACTGGGGCACGCTTAAGACGAGCCTGCACACGAGAATGCAAGTGGGTTCGAATCAGATGCGTGACAGTGAAACGAGTGACAGAAATTTCCCATGACAGACACGAATCGGTGCTGCGCTGTGCGAGGAACAGCAAGCGAACTCTGGAGCATGTACTGAAATGGGGCCCAACAGCAACTGGGGCACGCTTGAGATGAAGCTGCACCTAAGGATGGGCGTGGATTCGAATCAGATGTGTTACAGTGGAACGAGTGACAAAAATGTCCCATGACAGAGGCATGAATCAGTGCGCCGCAGATGCGACTGACAATGACCGGGCTCTGAAGCATGTAGTGAATTGAGGCTACCTACAACTGGGGCACGCTTAAGATGAGCCTGCACACGAGAATGCAAGTGGGTTTGAATCAGATGCGTGACAGTGAAACGAGTGACAGAAATTTCCCATGACAGACATGAATCGGTGCTGCGCTGTGTGAGGAACAGCAAGCGAACTCTGGAGCATGTACTGAAATGGGGCCAACAGCGACTGGGGCACGCTTGAGACGAAGCTGCACCTAAGGATGGGCGTGGATTCGAATCAGATGTGTTACAGTGGAACGAGTGACAAAAATGTCCCATGACAGAGGCATGAATCGGTGCGCCGCAGGTGCGACTGACAACGACCGGGCTCTGGAGCATGTACTGAAATGAGGCTAACAACAACTGGGGCACGCTTAAGACAAGTCTGCACACGAAAATGCACGTGGATTCAAACCAGATGCGCGATAGTGAAATGAGTGACAGAAACTTCCCATGACAGAGACTTGAATCGGTGCGGCGCTGTGCGTTTAACAGCAAGCGAACTCTGGAGCATGTGCTGAAATGGGGCCAACAACGACTGGGGCACGCTTGAGACGAAGCTGCACCCAAGGATGCACGTGGATTAAAATCAGATGTGTTACAGTGCAATGAGTGACAAAAATGTCCCATGACAGAGGCATGAATCGGTGCGCCGCAGATGCGACTGACAACGACCAGGCTCTGGGGCATGTTCTGAGATGAGGCCAGCAATTGGGGCAAGCCTGGCGAACCTGCACATGAAAATGCGCGTGGATTCAAATCAGATGCGTGGCTGTGACATGAGTGACAGAAATTTTCCATGACAGAGGCATGAATCGTGCTGCGCTGTGCGACTATCAGCAAGCAAACTCTGGAGCATGTACTGAAATGAGGCCAGCAACTGGGACATGTATGGGACAAACCTGCACATAAGAAAGCGCGTGGATTCAACTCAGATGCGTGATGGTGACGTGAATGACAGAATTCTCCCATGATCTAGGCATGAGACGGTGCGCCGCATGTGCGGCTGACAACGAGCGAACTCTGGAGCATGTACTAAAATGAGGCCAGCAACTAGGGCCCGCCGGGACGAATCGGTGCATTGTGGATGCGACTTGGATTCATATCAGAATGATGCAGAGGAAATCACTATCGATGCAAGACAAATCAGTAGCTATGTGCAGGGTTTTATGAGGAGAGAGAAGGGTGTGCGAGATGAGACAAGTGAAATTACTATCAGTGGAATGAGATGACAAACTAGCGGGGACGAACCAGTGAGTCGCTGATGCGACTAGATTCGACCGGAGGGTAATGCAAAGTAAAGTAACTGTAATGATAGACAGTGCATTCTAAGTGACATAAGCCTACTACTTGGCGTGAAACAACAAGAAAGAGGGAAAAAAAAAAAAAAAAGCACAAAACTAAACTGATAAACAGCTCTGCGTTTGTGTTCACGAATTGCACGACAAGACTGTGGTCTTGCACGAGGCTGAAATAAGGCTGCATATGGAGACTTGACTAATGACTCGCAAGTTCCACAGCGGGGTTTTGATGACATGGTTTACCTGGCAAACAGTGCGTGAAGCAAAGAAATTGCACGAATCCTACCTGTGACAGTTTGAAAACTTGATGTACGAAAAGCATGGTGGGTGTCCAAGACATCCAAAAAGTGTGGTGTTACGCCATGCATGACGTACAAAAAATTACTTTGGTTTGGTAAACGAGTGAGAGGAAAAAACGTGTACAAACGATACGCAAGTTCCGCTGCGGGAACTAAAACACACGGCATGAAGGCAAACAACAAATGGCAACGATGGAAAGTATGCAACGTATGTGACCCGAATCAGTTCGTAAATATACGAAAGGAATCCGATACGAATCGATAGTGAGGAGTATAGAATTAATGTAATGCAAATTGGTTGTATAGTGTATGCCGCCCTTTACTCTAAAACTGAACACCAATCAATCACCCCTCCCCCCAGGCTAACCAGTGCAGAGAGGCAGCAGGTGGAACTAATTAGAGTCTCCCTTTTTTTTTTTTCCTCTTTTTTTTTTTTTTCCCCCAACTGGAAGAGACGGCAACCTTATGGACAGTGAATCTTTACGTCCAGTGAAACCTATGGCGAGTGATATCGGACAATGACCGAAAGCGACTCGGAGGTTTGGATTTATAAATGAATCGTATGTATGGGACAGACAATAACTCAGAAGCAGACTTTTAAAGAAAGGAATGCAGGACAGGAAGCATTACTAATTGCAAGATTGTACCTGACGCAAAAGATTCGAAAAGTACCTGCGATAGTGAGCGGGAACCGCCGACGAAGACCACGAACGAAGACGCCGAAATGCCCTGCGATCGAAACGCCAGGACTCACAAACATGAGGTGAGCTGGTAAGAGTCGGCCCAGTGAGATCCATTATCACTCACAGGAAACCAACGAAGACTGCAGGTGAGTGGGCTGGTTAAATAGCCCCCCGGGCTCCTCCCATAAATTCAGGCCAGCATACTGGCCTTCTAACATATAATTTTTTTTGTTTTTGTTTTGTTTTTTGTCCGAATATAGATCTATTTGTCCTGTGTATGTTTGAATCCACTCATTGTTGACTAACCCACTACCTGGAGTCTATTTCAACCAGCAACTTCTCTTTCAGTAAACTAATAATTACCTAGATTAGTTTTGCACTTTCCTCCTGCTAGTTTGAGGTCATGTCCCTGTGTTCTTGATCTTAGCTTCATATCACTCCATGCAACTAGTTATATTATTTGTTACTGGGGACAGGGGCCTCTTCCCCACAACCCTGGGTGATGGTTGTGGGGGTCTGCAGGTGGGGGTATTATCAGAATCTGAAAGCCCCCTTTAACAAGGGGTCCCTCAGATCCCGCTCCTCCTCATGTGAATGAGTATGGGTGCCCCTACCCAATTCCTTTATTAAAAAATAAAAAACAATGTCCCCCGATGTTAATCCATCCTCAATCATGCCACCTGACACACTGCTGGACCTGAGAAAATAAAAAAAACCTCTGGCCTCGTTGAAGGCTCCCTGGCGACTGTCTGCTACTTTGTCTGACATTTCTTAAATTGGTAAGGGGCAGAGTCACTCAATGATGTCAGCGGGCGACCCTCCTGTGACATCACCAACAAAAGCATGCTGGGTCGATTACGTCACAAGAGGACGGGGTTACCCACTGACATCTTCGGTGACTGCGCCCCTTACCTATTTAAGAAATGTCAGATGGAGGCAGTCGGTGGGGAGCCTTTGACAAGGCTGGAGGGTTTTTTTCCGGATATGTGAGGCAGGCGGCGTGATTTATTTTATTTTTCAATAAAGGAATTGTCAAAACTCGTGTAGTGTCTTAATTCACTTTTTACACTTTTTTGGTGAATGGGTAAGGTCCACACTCATTCACATGGGGGGCCGGGATCTAGGGGCCCCCTTGTTAAAAGGGGCTTCCAGATTCCAATAAGTTGGGTTGTGGGGAAGAGGCCCTTGTCCCCATCATGAAAATAAGAGATACAATTAAGAATTATTAAAGTATTTGAGTATCCAAACCAAATATGCTCATAGACAGAACATACTACGTCTGTATTAGAACAAATTGCCTGTAACCAAGGACATGGTCTTCAGCAAAATGGCCGCTAAGTCACATTGTACTGCGTTGCTAGGTTACCCCATGGTATATATTCCAGGAAGAGTAGCAAGATGACGCCACTCCCGATGATGTCTTGATGACGAAACGAGTAGGTCGGAGCCACAGCTTCATTGCTTCACTTCCTGTTTGGTCCATGCAATGCATGGGATACACGGACTTCCCGCACATAGATCTGCCAGAGCATTGGGGGGCGACCTGAGGTTATCTGCTTGTTTGTTAAAGGTATGACTCTGTGGGCCTGTGGGCCTATTTTCATCTCTATTTAATCATACACTTTACCTTAAAGGGGTTGTAAAGGTACATGTTTTTTCACCTTAATGCATCCTATGCATTAAGGTGAAAAAACATTCGACAATACAACCCCCCCCCGAGCCCCCGTTTTACTTACCTGGCCCCTCGAAAGTTCCGCGCTCGCTCCCGTCATCCTCCGAGTTCCTGTGTCTGGCCGTTGATTGGCTACTGTGGATGGATTGAAAGCAGCGCAGCCATTGGCTGGCGCTGCTGTCAATCACATCCAATGACGCGGCGCGCCGGGGGGCGGGGCCGAGTGATACAGTCGGCGGCTATGGACACCGCTGTATCACGGGAGCGCGCCCACAGTAACTCCACACCATGCGAGCTCGCTCGCATTATGGTGTGGAGTCCTTGTGGGGAGGAGCCGAGACAGCCGCCGAGGGACCCCCAGAAGACCAGGATTGGGGCCACTGTGTGCAAAACGAGCTGCACAGTGGAGGTAAGTATAACATGTTTGTTATTTTTATTTTTTTAAACGGGAACCTTTAAGCCCTGTACACACGATCAGATAACCTATGGATATTCGTCTGATGGATTTGACCATCGGAAATCCGATGAAACTGTTTTTCATCAGTCTTGGCCACACACCATCAGTCAAAAAACCGACGGCAAGAAAACGACGGCACGTTCAAAACGTACGATGCGCTATAAAAGGGCCGAACAAATCTAATGGCGCCACCCCTTGGGCTGCTTTTGCTGATTTCGTGTTACCGTGTGTTAGTAAAAGTTTGGTGAGAGCCGATTCGCGCTTTTCAGTCTCCGTGCTTTGCAGATCGTTTCCTGGTGTTCAGTTTGTGCTTGTGGGTTTGTATTTGTGATTCAGTGCGTGCAGTCAGGTCGTTACTGCCTTGCAGTGCCTTCTTGGCCGTTCGTTTACTGTTTTTCAGATCGTTCTTTTCAGGCCTTGCTGTTCCACGTTGCGTTCTGTTTGAGTGCGTTCTGACCAGCCGACCGGTTTAAAACCATGTTTGAAGTGCGTTCTCGTTCTCGAGCTCGTGCTGGCTTTGGGCTTGGTGTTGCAGTTAACACTGTAACCCGAGTTCAGTCTGTGAACAGGGTGAGCAGGAGTTCATGGACTAAGAATTGGTTGCTCCAGCGGGACCAATTCTCTCATATCCCTCTGCTGCGGGAAATCCATGAGAATAATCCTGATGATTTCAGGAATTATTTTAGGATGACGGACCCCGTTTTTCACCGTCTGTTGGATTTGCTGTCCCCCTATATCACGAGGCAGGACACTGTGATGCACCAGGCCATCACTGCCGAGCAGAGGCTTATTGCCACGTTGAGATACCTGGCGACTGGGAGAAGCTTGCAGGACCTCAAGTTCTGAACAGGCATCTCCCCCAGGCTCTCGGGATCATTATCCCTGAGACGTGTTCGGCCATCATTCAGGTCCTGCAGAAGGACTATATGAAGGTAATTTTGCTCCTTTAACCTCACATTATACGTTTTGATTGTTTTTAAAAAAAAATTAGTTCTCAATCAAGCTCAGCAGAGTGGTAGAGCGTTTTTTTGATCCCCCACAATCACCTTAGCCCCCCCCCCTTAGATTATTTTAGAATGTTCACTCAGCGGGGGTGAGGCATCTGCTAAGTGGGCCTTTGTTTATTGGTCGGAAAAACTCCCTTAAATAATAATGTTAGAATGATGTTGGTCACAAATGTTTTTGTGTGTAATCTGCTTGCACTGTAAACCTAAACCGTACTAATGTCTTCTTTTTGTTTGACTCCACAGTTCCCTAGCACACCACAGGAATGGCTGACTGTGGCCTCCCAATTTGCCCAGCGGTGGGATTTCCCCAACTGCGGAGGGGCAATTGATGGGAAGCACGTCCACATAGTGCCGCCACCCCGTTCGGGGTCATACTATTTCAAATATAAAGGTTTTAATAGCATAGTGGTAATGGCGGTGGTGTCGGCACGGTACGAGTTCCTATATGTGGACGTGGGGAAGAACGGCCGGATGTCCGATGGCGGATCATTCGCAGAAACGGAGTTCGCTCACCGTCTGCAGGCTGGGGGTCTTGCACTGCCTCCAGATGCAGAGAACGTTGAAGGGCTCCCGTTCGTTTTCATTGCGGATGAGGCTTTTGGACTAGGACCACACCTGATGCGGCCGTTTCCCCAACGCACCCTCACCCCGGAGAGGAGGGTTTTTAATTACCGGCTGGCCAGAGCCCGGAGAGTTGTGGAGAATGCCTTCGGGATAATGGCCAGCCGGTTCCGCCTGTTCCAGACAGCGATACATTTGGCGGATTATAAACTGAACCACATCGTCTACTGCTGCTGCTTGTTGCACAATTTTCTACGCAAATTTGCGACAAATTATGTCTCATCGTTTGGGCCTGAGGCCGGTCCATCAGAACTGATTAATCTGACCGGCCTCAGCACTGCCCGTACTGGCTTGGCCCCCCAAAGTGCCCGTGAAGTACGCCAGAAATACGTAGAGTACTTCACGGGTAGGGGGGCCATCGCAATGCCAGACCACATCTGACCGAGGATTTTACCTTTTTAAAATAAAGCTAAAAATTTGAATTCCTACAAACTTGTGTTGTCATTCTTGTATTTTGGGTTTCTGTGTCTCCCAGGTTCTAGTAGTGCCAAGTGTATTTGTCCTTAGTAAATAGCCTCAAAACTCAGAGGGAAAAACACTGTTTTGCCATCTTCAGAACTGCTCTTGAGCATAGAAAGAACAAGGCACACCTTTTTTACACTTCCCAAATCTTTTTCTTGATTGCACCACATTTTTTTATTCTTTTCGAAATAGCCTTTTTTTTTGTGGTGCGGCTTTATTTGCAGAAACATGCATGGGTCGAAAGCCATTTTTTTTTGCAAAAAAAGGAAGAAAATAACACAGTGAAAAATACAAACAGGAGATGGGGTGATGTTACCCCTGATCCATCCCAAATGTGAAGAACCACACTTTATTTTTGGGGCTCAAATGGGTATCTTCAACATGATCCCATGGCTAAGGTAAACATGTGCTATCTGCCATCATGGGGGATCAATGGACGTGCTTTGGGGGTGAAAACCCTTCCTCTCACCTACTTGAGGAGGGAGGAAGAGGTTGCACCCCCAAAACAGGGACATAGATATCCTGTGACGGCAGATAGCACATGTTGAGTCAGTGTGTGCATCTTCACATTTGGGCTGGTGGAAATCCCAGAGATAATTTCAGACGCATAACAAAAAACACAAAAAGGGGGGGGGGTTCACACTATTCTCCCCAAAATATCTATCATGTTTTTATATTTTTGCTCAATCACAATCATTCTCTTTCTCATAATGTCCATTTCGCTACTGCATTCCATGATTTCCTGAATGATTATTTTGGCGCTGGCACTCGAGAATGGCGGATTTGGACTTCCTGACACACCCCCACGTTCAGTCCCTAAAAAGAAACCAAAATTTTTAAACTAGGCAGGCCTACATCTGTATTTACCTTGAAGTTGTGGTGACAGACACTGACCTGTTGTGCTGATAAGCTCCACCTCTCCTTCCTCCACCTCCCCTTCCTCCACCTCCGCTTCCTGAACCTGCTGATCTTGGTCTGCTTTGGGATCTTCGGGGAGTTTCTGTGGTGTTGGGTTCCTCGTCTCATGAGCATGGTGTCCTCCCAGTCTCCTCTCCCCTATGGCAATTTAAAAAATAATGTATACTTTAGCACACAGACTTTTTAAAGGCCTGCAAAGGGATTCTCAATGTTTGGAAGTGGGGTACAATTGATATTTGGCCCTGAGTTCCAACATGAACATATGTGATCTTGCAAACTCAACAAAGCAACATGTTATTTTTGAGGACACTCACAAATACACTTGGATAACCACCAAGGTATCCACTGGACCACCTGTGTGTGACACCGTTAAGAAATTTGGTCATGTGGCCCAGAGTATAGTATCTTAATGAAGAACAAAAAAGAGTACACAACTGCTGGAGTGTCATCTCCTTTACCCAGAATACAGATTATCCTTTCATTCACATTCTAGTTTTCCTTACAACACATCATCTAGCCAACAATGTGTAGATAAACATTGTTGAAGTAAAATGAGGCATGCCCACATGTAGTTTACGTGGATATGTGCCAAACATGTTTGGGGGAAGAGCAGCAAGTTTTTGGTCAACACATTTTGCAAATAAGTGGACTCTCCACTTAACATAAAAGATGAGATTTAAAAATTTTAACCCAGTCAAGCCAAGCACATGTTGCAAAACATGGAAGAATACATATTACAATGTGAAAGAACACAGTAAAATAAACTTACTTTTTTCTATGCTTTTTAAAAGCTTCTTATACTGCTCCGGCTCCCTGATCTTGAGGTCTGACCACCTTTTACGGAGTTGTTCCTTGGATCTCCTGACCCCATATTTTTTATAGAGACTCTTCGCCACTTTGTCCATAATTTGTGACTTCCGGAGATTAGGGGTGTCGTATGGGCCATGCTTGCCGTCGTAATCCTTCCTCCGCAGAATGTCCACCATCTCCGCCATCTCGGAAAAATACATATTAGTCGCCTTGTATCTTTTTTTACAGGATCGGGACGTTTCCGCCTCCGGGCTTTCCTCGTCGGTAATTTCTACTAAAGAAGCCACCTGTGTCTGTGACATGTCACCGTCTCACACTGTGCGCCGATCGTTAAGGGGCGGGGAAATGCGGAAAAAGTCCGTCATGGGCGGGCGACGAGGGCGGAGTTACACGCATGCGCAGGGTATAAAAAGGGGAAAGAAGTTATTAGGGATGCACGGAGTAAGGACAACCGGAAGTGAACCAACGAAGTGAACTAAGGTAAGAAGGGAACTCGGGCCTGCAGTGGCATATTAATGGGTCATGATTGTAAAGGGCAATATTGTGATAAGTTGAGGAGAAACAATTCTGATCCTTTTATTTATTTTTTATTTTTTTGTACTTGCTGATCCAAATAGATGCATAAACTAAGAGAGCCGGAGGTGATGCTGATTTTTATCGAAAAGTATAAGGAACAGCGCAACCTGTGGGAGCTCAAACACCCTGCGTATCACAAAAGTGATGTACGACGGGCAACTATTACCAAATTAGCAGAGGATATGAAGCCATGGATCCCAGATGCAGACTACACTATGATCAATAATAAAATCAACAACCTGCGCAATTCTTATAAAAAAAAATACAAGGAAGTGCGCCAGTCCAAGAGATCAGGAGCAGCAGCCGACGATGTAGTAAAGCCCAAGCTGTGGTACTACAGACATCTCCAATTTCTGGATGACCAGATCGAGGCCAGGGAATCTATTTCCAGCCTTCCCTCAACCCTTCCTTCCACCCTTCCCTCCAGCGTTCCTTCCACCCTTCCCTCCACCCCTGCAGAGGCGGAGGAGGAGCCTCCCGAGCTAGAAGAGCCAGATCTTCACATCTTCAGCCCGGTATAGTATTTTTGATCATAATTATTGTCCACTAAGTAATATTGAGTTGAACTGTTTTGATTAGCCATAAAGGATCCAATCCCCCCCCCTCAAAAAAAAACAGTACTGAGTTCAAAATTGTGTGTGATCGATTCCTCAAATAATAGAATTTTTCATTTTATTTTATAAACAGGATGAGGCAAGCCAGGAGGAAGAGGGTCAGGAGTGTGACAGGCAGGAGGAGGCAGGGCCCAGTGGTACTCAGCAGGTCCCCAGGCCTAGTGGCAGCACCGTCTCCCAAGTGGCTCCCCTCCACGTCAGACCGCCAAAACAACGGCGGATGACACAAGTGGAGGACGAGTCACTAAAGATGATTCAGGAGGCTGCTGCCATTATGAGGGCCCCCCTCAACCCTACGGAGGGGTTTAGCACCTATCTGGCGGATAAGCTGCTCAGAATGGAGGCAGGACAACGGGCCCTCTGTGAGCATCTCATCTATATGGCCGTACACATGGGGGCGAGGAGGCTGCTGACTGAGACCACCCATATCTCACATCAGCCCAATCCCTCTCCTCCTTCTCCTCCTCCTCCTGCCACATCACCACCCACAGTGGCCCAGCCTGCAAGGGTGCATGGACGGGGCCGTGGAGAGAACGCTGCAGAGAGGCATGGAAGGAAGGCTACAAGGAAGAGCAGGAGGTGATTCCCTGGCCTCGAGCTGCTCATCCAGAAATTGAAGGTTGATGGAGTACCACAGCTTGGGATGATGTATGTCTTTGGCTGCTGCTCCTGATTTCATGCTGTTGTTGATTTTATTATTGATCATAGTCAGGTCTGCATTTGGGATCTAATGACTTTATATTCTCTGCTAATTTGGGAATAGTTGCCCTTCGGTTTTTGTTTTGTTTATTTCCGAAATAAAGGTAAATTTGATTTCAGCAAACCTACATGCCTGATGTGTTTTTTTGGGGAAGTAGCAATAAGATTGCATAAATACAATGTGTAATTAATAACAAGGGACACCAACCTCCATGATTTGTGAAAAATAAAATATTATGTTGTTCTGAGAAATTGACACACCCAAAAATGCACAACAAAATTAAAGACCAAAAAAAAAGGGGGAATTTGTAAGGTCGGCCTTGAAGAATTTTAATAATTATTCCTCAAATCACAAGATAAAAGAAAGACATACGTTTGTCAGAACTCATGAGAAAGTTCTGCTGCCAAAATGACATTTAAAAGACCGTTCGAAAGCAAAAAAACATGCGCTGCATTAAACGAAGCAATAACTTGCAGAATGACGAATGTGCTCTCTCCATTAGGAACGCTAGTTTTACAAGAACGAGCGCTCCCGTCTCCTAATTCAGTCTGAGCATGCGTGGGTTTTTGAACCGATGGACTTGCCAATAGACGATCGGAAATTCCCATCGGTTTTTTATCCATCGGAAAATTTTAAAACAAGTTCTATTTTTTCCAACCGATGGAAAAAAGACCGATGGGTACCATACACGATCGGTTTGTCTGATGAAAACCATCCATCGGACGGTTTTCATCAGTTAAACCGATCGTGTGTACGGGGCTTTAGTGTTCCTTTAACCCTTGTCTTTTATCTTTAGATAATTAGTTGTTCCTTTGAGCACATTTTTCATAATTTTTATATTTATTCCTACATACTTCCTTTAAATAATAGTGACTTTTTCGCTAAATTATTACATCTTAATATACCAAAATATATACATCCTTGCAATTTTCTAGTGGTTTAATTGCAATTGATTAGTCCCAATATTTTTCAGCACTTGCGTTTAACCTTTTTTGACACTAGAATGTGCTGGTGCACAACCCATTCACATATATATATTTTTTATATATTTTTTTTATATTAACCACTTCCATACCAGGCCATTGTAAAATGACACCGGCAGGAACCCTCTTTTCCCCCGGGTGGGCGTCATATGACGTCCTGGGCTTTGTGGGGGAATATCTGAATGATGCCTGCAGCTAGAGTCATCATTCAGATATCCTTCTCTTCTGCCGGCGATTCTGCGCACGATAAGAACGATCATAACGGAGGTTCCGCCGCTTGATCGTTCTTATAGGCGGCGGGAGGGGACATCCCCCCCTCCCGCCGACATCCGGTGCTTCTCCGCGCTCTCCCGTGCCAGCCGGTGTCTGGTCACATGACGAGCATAGAGATAACTGGTGACCAGATGGTCACCAGTCATCTCTATGACCGTCGGAGGCCCGGGCGCGATGTGATGAGGTCACGCTTGGGTTCCTAAAAGTAAACAAAGCCACGATTGCGGCTGAAAGCATGAGATTGGTGATTTATTTTTCCCGATCTCATGCTTTCCAGCCTGGAGGAGAGATGTGGGGTTTTATTGACCCCACATCTCTCCATAAAGAGGACCTGTCACACACCATTCCTATTACAAGGGATGTTTACATTCCTTGTAATAGGAATAAAAGTGATCAATTTTTTTTTTTTTTAAGTGTAAAAATAAAAAAAAATAAGTAAAAAAAATAAAATAATAAAAAAATTAAAATTAAAACGCCCCTGTCCCCAATAGCTTGCGCTCAGAAGCGAACGCACATGTAAGTCCCGCCCACATACAGTAGGTGCCGCCGATATTGTGTCAATCTCGCCACTTCTAGCGGCGAGATTGACACCCTACGAGCCCCGTCGCGAGAGCCAGCGCCGAGCTGTCTCGTCTTCGGGAAAGGAAAAATTTTGTTTTTCCTTTCGCAATGAGCGACATGCATTGCCGCTAGACGGAGATCCGACGTGGATTCCCGCCAATACCAGGCACTGTGTTTGGTATGAATCCTGAGCGGGAACTCCACGCCAAGTTTTAAATAAAAAAACGGCATGGGTTCCCCCCACCAGGAGCATACCAGGCCCTTCGGCCTGTTTTACGCGCTCTAACGCACGCGGCGATACCTCACATATGTGGTTTGAACGGCGTTTACATACAGTAGGTGCCACCGACATTGTATATTCATCGCGATCCCATCGCGGAGATTCTCGGCGACAGGGTGCCGACATCTCGGCGACAGGGTGGCGACATCTTGCGCTCACTGCAATAGCGAGAAGGAGACGCGGCACTCTATTGAACGGGATCCAACGTGGATTCCCGCCAATACCAGGCACTGTGTTTGGTATGAATCCTGAGCGGGAACTCCGCGCCAATTTTTAAATAAAAAACCGGCATGGGTTCCCCCTCCAGGAGCATACCAGGCCCTTCGGTCTGGTATGGATTTGAAGGGGAATCCCCTAAGCTGAAAAATCAGCGTGGGGGTCCCCCTCAAAATCCAAACCAGACCCTTATCAGAGCACGCAACCTGGCAGGCCGCAGGAAAAGAGGGGGGACGAGAGAGCGCCCCCCTCCCTCCTGAACCGTACCAGGCCGCATGCCCTCAACATGGGAAGTTTGGTGCTCTGGGGCAGGGGGGCGACCTGCGGCCCCCCCACCCCAAAGCACCCTGTCCCCATGTTGATGGGGACAAGGGCCTATTCCCGACAACCCTGGCCGTTGGTTGTCGGGGTCTGCGGGCGGGGGCTGATTGGAATCCGGAAGCCCCCTTTACTAAGCTGACTAATAAATTACTTAAAAAACCTGTGTAGTGTTTTTATTGCCATTTTTTTTTCCACCAGGTGAATGGGTAGGGGTACGATGTACCCCATACTCATTCACATAGGGTGGGGGGCCGGCATCTGGGGGCCCCCTTATTAAAGGGGGCTCCTGGATTCCGATCAGCCCCCGCCCGCAGACCCCGACAACCAATGGCCAGGGTTGTCAGGAAGAGGCCCTTGTCCCCATCAACATGGGGACAGGGTGCTTTGGGGTGGGGGGGCCGCAGGTCGCCCCCCTGCCCCAGAGCACCAAACCCCCCATGTTGAGGGCATGCGGCCTGGTATGGTTCAGGAGGGAGGGGGGCGCGCTCTTGTCCCCCCTCTTTTCCTCTGACCTGCCAGGTTGTGTACTCGGATAAGGGTCTGGTTTGGATTTTGAGGTGGACCCCCACGCTGATTTTTCGGCTTAGGGGATTCCCCTTCAAATCCATACCAGACCGAAGGGCCTGGTATGCTCCTGGAGGGGGAACCCATGCCGATTTTTTATTTAAAAATTGGCGTGGAGTTCCCGCTCAGGATTCATACCAAACACAGTGCCTGGTATTGGCGGGAATCCACGTTGGATCCCGGTCAATAGAGTGTCGCGTCTCCTTCTCGCTATTACAGCGAGCGCGAGATGTCGCCACCCTGTCGCTGAGATGTCGGCACCCTGTCGCCGAGAATCTCCGCGATGGGATCGCAATGAATATACAATGTCGGCGGCACCTACTGTATGTAAACGCCGTTCAAACCACATATGTGAGGTATTGCCGCGTGCGTTAGAGCGCGTAAAACAATTCTAGCTCTAGACCTCCTCTGTAACTCTAACCTGGTAATCTGTAAACATTTTCAAAGCGTCGCCTATGGAGATTTTTAAGTACCGAAGTTTGGCGCCATTCCATGAGTGTGCGCAATTTTAAAGTGTGACATGTTGGGTATCTATTTACTCGGCATAACATAATCTTTCATATTTTACAAAAAAAATGGGCTAACTTTACTTTTTTGATATTTTTTCATTCATAAAACCATTTTTTTTCCAAAAAAAAGGCGTTTGAAAAATGATTGTGCAAATACCGTGCAGGATAAAGAGTTGCAATGACCGTCATTTTATTCCCTAGGGTGTCTGCTAAAAAAAACATATATAATGTTTGGGGGTTCTGAGTAATTTTCTAGCAAAAGAATGATGATTTGTACATGTAGGAGAGAAGTGCCAGAATAGGCCTGGTATGGAAGTGGTATAAAAAGCCCTGTATTGAAAGGGTTAATGACAGTGCAATAGCAATACACTATCAGCTATTCCCCATACTATATATTAATTACTGCACACCTTATACCTAATTAACCTCTCATTAGTTTTCTAATTTCTCTTCTTTTTTCCAATTTAGATATCCATTATTATTATTATTACTTTGTTCCCTCTTAGAGCAATTCATCGAACTGGGCCTCTTTTGGACCCTTTGTTTGTTGGTTTGGATCCATACAAAGCTCTTTCCTTAGGATATCTTGTGAAATCTGTACTGACAGGTGCCCCTTTCTTTTCATGTGTTATACCTATTTGATTTTAAGTGAGTATTTCTATGAATTTTTCCTTAAGCCTTTAAAAAAAGTTTTTCTGTCAAAGCAAATTTATAAATATAAATCAGATGAGCAGCCTTTTATATGGTTGCGTTCTGATGTTGTAATACTGGATATACCTATTTATATACATGTATTTATACAGGTTTTTTATTAGTAACCCACTTTGACTGGA
Source organism: Rana muscosa (assembly GCA_029206835.1). Taxonomy (NCBI): domain Eukaryota; kingdom Metazoa; phylum Chordata; class Amphibia; order Anura; family Ranidae; genus Rana; species Rana muscosa. The sequence continues at coordinate 1,071,938,456 of CM055122.1, read as the reverse complement.
ATTTTGGTATATATTTTTTTCTCTTTGGCTAGGTCTTTTGAGCGGTCACTGTGGGTTTTGGGTTGCTCGGAGTTTGGCCCGCCTGCTGCCATGAGGGTGTCTAGTTCCGCCATCACATTTGTGGGGTTTCCTCTCCACTCCCCTTTCTTTTCATCTAGGGCCCCTGGTGGTAAGTTGCCTCTTTAATATCACCTGTGGACCTGTCTACAGGTGGACCTCCAATTTTATTTAAAAATGTCCATAACTGTTTAGTATTTTTTAAGTGGTAACTCCACTTTCTGCTTTTTTTTTCTTATTAGCTGTCATCTGTTTAGACGTCTGAGACATACTTCCCCTGACGAAGCCCCAACGAGCGAAACATGTTGGGACCATGTATGATCTTCTCAGCCTAATGTTGATGCAACCACCATTCTGGAATCACCCTACCGTGAATTGATTCAGTGATACTGCTCGTATTTTTATCAATTTTGTATAAATTATCAATAAAATTTATTGTATATTTTTTATTCAAGCGGTAATCGAGTCTTCCATTGTGTTTGATATATATTTTTGTTAGCACCATTATAGTCCCGTTTCTTTTCCTTTTGTTTTTCAGAGCTGGTTGATCTGGCAGAGGTCAGAGCATGCCACCTAAAATGAGCAAGTTTGGTGTACCACACTCTCTGGGGCCAATCCAGAACCACAAGGAAGATTGGAATGTCCTTGATTTTGACTCATCAAAGAAAAAGTGCAGCATAGGATACAATCAGGGCATACTGATCATATGGTGCTACCACGGCACCTGCTGCATATGTATTTTGGTCCCATGTCCTGGAGAAAATACTGTCCAGCTTCTTGTTGAACCAAAATTCTAGAAGAACACATTAAAATCTGCCCAGCACAAAAATAGGTTGCCTCTTTATTGAAGACCATTTCCTTTGTTCCAGACATTTGCTGAGAAAAAACTGCCTGCCAGTTCTCCAGGAGCACCTAGTAGGTGTGGGCTTCAGGTTTGGTGCAAACACAACATTTTGGCTGTTTGGCTGGTATCACTTCCTCTATTATATATATGACGGTTCCCTGCTGTCAATGGTTGTTAGGGATGCCAGCGGGTGCCAAAATTACAAACCCTTTGGCAGGTAAGAGAGAAAACATGAGTGCATTTCAATTTTGTATTTATTAATTTGCAACTGCAACTAAACTTTCTGATTCCTCCTTATGGAGGGTATTTTCAATTTAGTAATATAAACATAATTTGGCTTTCCACATGATTGGATGATTTAAGTAAACTCAGCTCTACTTCTTTTAGAAAATCAATCACAATAAGTTTGTAGATCACCACTGAGAATCCAAAGTAAAACAAATATGAATTAGTAAAAAATTGGACTGGAAGTAAGGAAAAATCCTAAATCTTAATGGCTAAGATCACCTTTTTTTCTTCTAAATTCCATCTCCCCTGTGTACCAATATAGCATTCGTGTACTTCTTTTGCAAAAAAAAACAGCTTTCCATTTATTCCACACACCTTTACATCAATCTCTTCATGGATGTTTAAAAACACTTATGTATTACTTCTGCCTTACTTCCTGAACAGACTTTAGGTCATGACACAGGAAGGCGTTGACCAGCTGATCTCATTAGCACACACCCTGCTGGTCAACTCATTCCTGTGGCATGACCTAAAGTCTGTTCAGGAAGTAAGGCAGAAGTAATGGAGCAAGGTTTTTAAACATCCATGATAAGAGTGAAGTAAATGTGTGTAGAATAAATGGAAAGCTGTATTATTTTTGCAAAAAAGCACATTAATGCTATATTGGTACATAGGGGAGCTGGAATTTAGGAAAAAGGGGGGAACAAAGGTGAACTTAGCCCTTAAGTTGCCACCAAAACATGACAAATGGGAAATCTTACCTTGGAGACACGTGGTCATGTCGCTACTTTGAAGAGATGTCCATACAGTTTTTGTAATTTTTACAGAAAGGGAAGGAAAATCTTTCCAATGGGACACAAATGAAGAAAAAAAATCTTTCCTAACCATTTCCTACATGATCTAAAATGAAAGCAAAACGTTTTAGCTTTATATATACAGTACTTTGCAGCTGTGTATATGTGTCTGCATAACTATGAACTTTGAATTTTGAACGTAAAATCTATGCATTCTACTATTTCTTATTGCCTAAAATGTAGATATTAAAGTATATATTCCACAACAAAAATGTACATATTCACAAAAGCATACGTGTTTGTTTTTTGTTTTTTCAGAAAACAAAGCTTTAGTGTAGGCATAAAAGTTGGGCATAGATTTACGCCTGTTTCACCCAGGCTTCATCTTATATAAGCGCAGTGTGAAAAGCAATCTTTGACAAAGCATTTGAAGAGCTTTGAGCAAGCATTTAACGTACCATTCTGCTCCAATTTGAAAATGTTGAAACCAGATGCTAATGAGAGTGTTGATTGCTACTTTAAGCAAGCTGCTAGCAAGCTTTAGCAAGCTTTCAACAAGCTTAAAGAAGTGCCAAAGCCTGCTAGCAGCTTGTTTAAAACGGCAATCAACACTCCAATATGGATCTGTGTTCAACATTTACAAACTGGAGATGAATGGTACTTAAAAAGCTTGCTGTTAACACTGCTCAGTGTTAGCACTGACCTGGTAAGCCATAAGACATTACTGCAAAAGTGTGATTGTTTAGTTCAGCTAAAGCACCAACCTAATCGTGAATTCATTAGAACCTGCCTACGTTTTCCAGAAAACAAAACACAGTGAATGATAAATATACATTGGCTTTCAGAAGTGTTTGTTATTGGTCTATAGTTATTATTATTATTATTATTTAAGGTACTTATATAGCGCTGTCAATTTATGCAGCGCTTTACATATATATTGTACATTCACATCGTTCCCTACCCTCAAGAAGCTTACAATCTAAGGTCCCTAACTCACATTCAAATACTAGGGCCAATTTAGACAGAAGCCAATTAACCTACCAGCATGTCTTTGGAGTATAGTTAACCCCTATATTGTCTTATTATTGTAAGCAATCATGGAATAGATCACAGTGCTTACAAGTATTGACCTGCATGTGGTTATCCTGCCTGCTTTGACTTGTACAGGGCTAAGTATACTCCACAGCAATATAAATGGTTATATTTTTGGGGGAAAACATCCTATTTATGCAAATGAGTACCAAAAGAAGGTTGACCGCACTCCAACGTTCAGAAAATATGTGAGCTTTTATTAATAAAATCAATAAAGAAGGACATCACAGACCCAAGATACAGGATGGCAGCAACAGGGTTAACGCATTTCATGCACAGTGTGCTTAATCATAATGGGGTTAAACTCTCCAGCAGCCTGGGAGGCCCAACACTGGGAGGCCCAGAGACTCATGTGTCCAGTCACTGCTGTCCCATCAGGTCTGGTCCCGCTGAGTACTGGAGAATTAGAAGAGCTACAATTTTATATCCCCTGGAAATTTCCAGGGGATGATGGGAGCCCAAAGAATTATGGGAAATGGAGTTAAAGGAGATCATGCCTGCTTCTGAAGACAAGTAAAGGAGCACTCAGCTACATGCCTAAATAATAGTTTTCTCCTTGCAGCCAGCAGACGGCATGGGTGAGTCTGTGTTTTGAACAGATCTAATCAGAAGAATCTAAAGTGACTATATTTCTTGGTCTTTTTCTAGTATTCAGCCCCCCCCCTTTCCTTCCTTCTTCCCCCTCCCCTTTCCTTCCATGCCCCCCCTTTTCTTTAGGTGGTTCATAGGAAATAACCAGCTAATTCATTATTTTGTGAATTATTTCATAAATAATGAAGAATGTTTTTATTTATGCATTTAGTTTTAAATAATTGTTGCACATTTAAATACCTGCCATATTTTTTATTGTATGCATTTATTATGTGCTAGCTCACATTTCTGACTGTTTAGGAACATATAGGGTTAATAGAATGGATGGAGATGTACAAAACCTTACTTTCTTTTTGGGGATAATTATTATAGCAAAAAGTATAAAATATATATTTATTTTTTTCAAAATTGTCACTCTTTTTGCTTATAGCGCAAAAAATAAAAGAACACAGAGGTGATCAAATACCACCAAAAGAAAGCACTATTTGTGGGGAAAAAAAGGACGTCAGTTTTGTTTGGGTACAGCATCGCGCGATCGTGCAATTGTCAGTTAAAGCGATGCAGTGCCGTATTGCAAAAAATGGCCTGGTCATTAAGGGGGAAAATCTTCCGGGGCTGAAGTGGTTTAAGGCATTATAAGGCGTTGTTTTGTATATCAAGATCATCGCCCCTCTTTGCCCCCGCTCCACCCCTTTTCCCTTTATAAGTCCTCTGTTTCTAGTACTGGTCACGTGACTTGACAAGGCTCTACTGAGCGAAACGCATTGCTATGGTGACAGTTTGACAGGCAGACATAAGGATTCTACTTCCATCGTTCCATCCAGCCCTTGGCTTTGATGCTGCCCATCACGTCATCTCCTATTGCGGGGTTGATGCGGCTCTTCCGGCTTCTGGCCTCCCCTTTGTCCAGCAGGTTCCAGCATGAGGTTGAGACGTACAAGATCTTCTTACCCCCACACCTGACCACCTTTGCTGCCAGGAGCAGCACCGTTAGACCCTCTTTTGCCCTCCAGAGCAGACAATCCGGCTGTGAGCCTCCACCAGCAACACGATCGCCAGTACTTCTCCCTCCAGATGCAAGTAGGCTCTTCCAGCCAGGGTTTTTTGTCTATGAATTGTATTCACAGCGATATACACATCATAGCCCAGAAGGATTGAGTTTGAAGTTCTGACTGTTTTTACTTATGAGGCTGTTTTTTATGACTTTGTTAATAAATGATATTATTATTTATTATGCAAGCTGGTTTTCCCAGACTTTAATTTAAGTTTCTATCTGTGTCAATACAAGCAGCAACAGGTCCTAAACTCTTCCAAGAAAACTTTCTATGTTTAAAACTAAAGAGATGCCAAGGCTTCTCTATTTTTTATTTTAGCACTTAGATTTTTTAGAATGCTATGATAATGCTAGATTCTTCCACTTACTAGTCTTTGAAAAAAAAAAACGTATACTGGAATGTCACATTAAAAATCTACAGTCATTTGCCAGAAACTAATCATAATTATGTCCTTCAGGATCTACCTTGGCCAGCAATGGCACTTTATGGTGAGTGGTAAAAGAAAAAAAGCTGTTTCCTGTTCTATGTTGCCTATTTTTCCCTAATTGCAATAAAAATGACAATAATTTCTTACACCTTAGTAATTAGCCTAGAGCCTGCGGTGCCTTTTAAACGCAAACAGGTTGCAAATTATTTATCTGCTTTGCTCCCTTTCTAAACATTAACAGCCAAAACACAGCATTGTTGCTTTGTTCTGCTTTTGAATGCTGTACCAGGATGTGGTGACTGAGATTCCCAAAAAAATATCTTTTCTCTTTGAAAAGTGAGCATTTTTATCACCCCAAAATGCCAGCCTCCATCAAAAGCCATCATTAAGCTAAGCAAAAGAGAAAGAACATCAACAGTAGTAATCAAATCCCAATTGAAAAAGAAAGGGCTCCAGCTGTTCTGTAAGCAGCAAGAATCCTTCCTATGTAGCAGCATTCTTTTAATGCTGCAAAGCATGATAAACCTTAATGGCTGTTTGAATTTATGCAGTAGGCAGTCTAACTGATTGCCTCACTGCCTTCGGGGATATGGCAATACTTCCATTTTCCTGATTAAGTCATTGAATTAAATATCCTAATTTTTAAGAAATAGTGGTTTCACTTATTTTTCTTTTTAGCTCTAGCACCAGGGCATGGTTTGTGTTAATTTAAGGCTGGATATCCTTTCCTAAAGTCTAATTTGGCATTTGTATTAACCTCAGCTGTCAGGCTTTGGCGGAAATAATAGACTCTGACAGATCTAGTGCAAAGGAGAAAATATGAGAAGAAATAACACTGTATTCTCTCACTGTGATAAAATGCTCATAACAAGCACCTGTGAGCTACACTATTTCCATATAAATGTGAAATTTGACATTCCGCAGGGGTCAATAGCAAAATCAATCAATTTAAATTCTAACTGGGCAGCAGGCTTGATTTCAGAAAAATTCACTGTAGAAAAAAAAACTATTTCCTTTTGGAATCTCTTGTATCTGTAATATGGTTCCTTATTATTTCCTTTTGCCTCTCACTGATCTACTTTGTCAAGTCAAAACTTTCACTTTTACAGCCATTGAACTGGCACAAGTTTACTCATAATTCAGTCAACAAGAAAGAATTGTTGAAATAATATACACTAGTTGCGCTCATCTCCATTCCTCAAAGTCTCTGACCAAGGGATGTATTTCTGCATCTCTTATATTGTACATGAGCTGTGGGGTCAATCCACAAAAGGTTTAAAACATATGGTATGCGATTTACTGTGTGTTACTTTTATAATCTGCGTACAACAACTATCATATATGCCATGGCTATATTTGGTCAATGATGTCACCACTATCCCCACTCCTTACCTTATACAGCTGATGATAGTTCGGGGAGCTGTCATTTGGTCAGTGGTACCAGGTTGTTGTCATCGTGATTGATAATGGATTTACAGTGAGGGACATTTTTATTTTTTTTAATGAAATGCTTGGGAGTCTTTATTTCTAGGTTACATATTTTTTGAGTTAGAAGTAAGAAGTAAGAAGATGTGACTGCTTGGTTCGTTTCCACAGAGTGCGCAGAAGAGACATGGATCCCAGCAAGTATGATAGATCAAGAGTAACATCACTGCCCAACAACATAGAATTAGGGTGGATAGGGGTCAAGCATAACTTCTCAACTTCTGTCTAGTGGTTATAGGTGCACAGGCTGTACTAAGAGGCTATGAAGTGTAGCTAGGTAGCCAGATAGTATTTAGCAAAAGCTAACTAGGGTCCCTGTCCACAGTAGATGACTCCCCCTGAGGGGATCGGCTGATTGCATAGCAGTTGCTATTTGAGGCTCAATGAGGCACAGAGGGAATGGCTGAGATACACTGTCTGTAATCTGTGCACCCGGAGAGGTGGGAGACGATATGGTGGAACAAACTGGGAGAGCAGTGGGATGTGGAGGTCAGAGTGGTGCTCCTGCGTTTTTCCACTGGGAGACTCTACAGTTAAGGAGGAAGAGAAAGCTAGCACCATCTTGGGTGCATGCAGTCCCTCTGCTCCTTCATGGCGGAAATACTCCCTGATAAGTGGTAAAGGTTCTGAGGAGAAGCGGGAGGTGTAGACTGGAGGCTTTGGGTCCTTGGGCTTTTTCTGTTTGCCCATGTCTTTTGGCTAGATGTTCCGCAGTTGGCTTTAGAAAGCAAGCCAGTAGAGGAGACTTAGAGCCACATGTCTGCTCACGAGGTCATCTAAACCACACCGTCTAGGATGCATTTTTACAGGGACTTTATGCATTTATTTAAAAAAATCTTGTGCTAATTATAAGTGTAGACTGCTGCACTTGTATCACTCCTTGGATACAAGGAGATAATGGAAAAAATGTGAAAATGTAAAAGGTTGCGCTGTCTCATAAATAGGGATGAGCTCGGTGTTCGAGTCGAACATAGGTTCGACTCGAACATCGGCTGTTCGCAGCGTTCGGCGAACAACGAACGATTTGGGCCGTTCGCGCCAAATTCGAGTGACGCGAACGGCCCACAATACACTGCGCCATCGCAGTGTAATCCCGGCGCTGTGATTGGCCAAGCATGCACTGTGACCCTGCATGCTTGGCCAATCACAGCGCCGGCAGGGAGGAGAGCAATGATTGGCTACAGGCAGGATGCCTGTGGCCAATTATAGCTGAGGGGGTTTAGTACACACCCCACACTATAAAAGGCCGCAAGCGCGGCGGCCTCGTGTAGTGTGTTCCAGAGCAGGGAAAGTGAAGGATAGGCAGGGACAGTGTCAAATCCATTCTTTGCTAAACCTTGTGTGTAGGGACAGAGAAGGATAGGCAGGGAGAGTGTCAGTGTCATATTCTTTGCTAAACCTTGTGTGTAGGGAGAGAGAAGGATAGGCAGGGAGAGTGTCAGTGTCATATACTTTGATAAACCTTGTGTGCAGGGAGAGAGAAGGATAGGCAGGGGACAGTGTCAGTGTCATATTCTTTGCTAAACCTTGTGTGCAGGGAGAGAGAAGGATAGGCAGGGAGTAGTGATGAGCCGAACACCCCCGGGTTCGGTTCGCACCAGAACCCGCGAACGGACCGAAAGTTCGAACGAACATTAGAACCCTATTAAATACAATGGATGCGAACGTTCGAATTCTAAAGTGCTAATTATAACAACTATTATGCATGTTATTGTCCTAAAAAGGGTTTGGGAACCCGGGTTCTGCACCAGGGGACATGTATCAATGCAAAAAGAAGTTTTAAAAACGGTCGTTTTTCGGGAGCAGTCATTTTAATGATGCATAAAGTGAAAAAAAAAAAGTCAAATATTCCTTTAAATATCGTACCTGGGGGGTGTCTAAAGTATGCCTGTGAAGTGCCACGTGTTTCCCGTGTTTAGAACTGTCCCTGCACAAAATGACACTTCTAAAGGAAAAAAAAGCCATTTAAAACTGCTTGCGGCTTTAATGTAATGTCTGGTCCCGGTAATATGGATGAAATTCTTTAAGAAAAATGGCATAGCTACCCCATGACCCCCCCCTACCCCAGCCCATTACCAGCCCCTTTGGGTCTTGTATGGATATTAAGGGGAACCCCGCACATAAAATAAAAAAGGCCCTATATACTCTGAACAGCCCTATACAGGCGGTGCATACAAGACAGGGACTGTAGGTTTGTTCTTATGTAGAGTCTGTTTGTAATTTTGAACAGGTACATTGTTGAAGTGTAGCTCCAGACCAAAAATCTATTTTTAAACTTTTTGGAAAACATAGGTAAGGGTTATCACCCCTGTAACATTTGTTTTGCTGTCTGTGCCCCTGTTCAGAACATTTCACCTCACTTTCCGTCCCAATGACAACTGTTTTTGAAATGTGGTGTTTTTCTTGAAACAAGGATTGCTGATAAAGCATCAGTACAGAGGAGACACCTTTCTCCCATATTTATTCTTACAGGAGAGAATTTTCCTTCCTAGTGGTAGATTTCCTCTCACTTCCTGTTGTCTTCTTGCGTTTGCAAGTAGGAGTCGTTTGTAAGTTGGATGTTTGAAAGTAGGGACCTGCCGTATATACTCTGCAGAAATAGGCCCCTTAGTTGTTGGTGTTGGCACAACACTGTAAGCACTCACAGTTACTCTTGGTTGGTGCTGGAACGCCCTGCTGTCAACTATTATATCAGGAATTTTAATTACATATAATTGTTGAACAGTGGTAGTAAAAATTGGGCCTTTGATGGTGGTGCTGGTGCCACAACACTGTAAGCCCTGACAGTTACTCTTGGTGGGTGCAGCAATGGGCCCTGCTGTGAATTATTAGATCAAGAATTGTAATTACATGCCCCTGTTGAACAGGGGCTGAAAAATTGGGCCTTAGGCACTGGTGGCACAACACTGCAACCCCTCACAGCAACTGTACTTGGAGCACAGCAATGAGCCCTGTTGCAAAGTATTGCTTCAAAAATTGTAATGACACGCCCCTGTTAAACAGGGGCTGAAAAATTGGGCCTTAGGCACTGGTGGCACAACACTGCAACTCCTCACAGATACTGTACTTGGAGCACACCAATGAGCCCTGTTGCAAAGTATTGCTTCAAAAATTGTAATGACACGCCCCTGTTAAACAGGGGCTGAAAAATTGGGCCTTAGGTACTGGTGGCACAACACTGCAACTCCTCACAGATACTGTACTTGGAGCACAGCAATGAGCCCTGTTGCAAAGTATTGCTTCAAAAATTGTAATTACACGCCCCTGTTAAACAGGGGCTGAAAAATTGGGCGTTAGGCACTGGTGGCACAACACTGCAACTCCTCACAGATACTGTACTTGGAGCACAGCAATGAGCCCTGTTGCAAAGTATTGCTTCAAAAATTTTAATTACACGCCCCTGTTAAACAGGGGCTGAAAAATTGGGCGTTAGGCACTGGTGGCGGCACCCATAAACAAAAATGATCTTACAAGCTATCATCATCAATCGTATCATTGAGGACTCGGAGGAGGAGGATAGCCAGTCAACATAACAGCACAGGCACTCAGCATCAGCATCAGTCTTGAAGGGATGTGACATGTTAAAATCAATTAGTCTGTTATATCAGCATCAGGTGTGTGGTAGCTGGTGGTGATCCAAGACTGGTTCATCTTGATGAAAGTCAGTCGATCAACCGAGTCGGTGGACAGGCGCACCCTGTGATCCGTGACAAATCCTCCAGCAGCACTGAATGTGCGTTCCGAAAGAACGCTGGATGCAGGACAGGCCAGTAGCTCAATTGCATACTGTGCAAGCTCTGGCCAGTGATCCATCCTCAAGACCCAGTAAGCCAGAGGATTTTCGGTGGGGAAGGTGTCCAAGTCTGACCTTGCCCCTAGATATTCCTGCACCATGTTTATCAGACGCTGGCGATGGTTGCTGGAACCGATCATACTTTGGGGCTGCGGACTAAAGAATTGTCTGAACGCATCGGTCAGACGGCCACCTTCCCCACCGCTCCTTCTTTGACTGGCCGAAGCCTCAGCAACTCGTTGTCCAGGACCAGGAGTTTGCAACCTCCCAGTCTCTGGGAACGCGTTGCACAGACCTTTCTGCAAGGCCTCCCGGAGTTGTCTCATCCTCTGCTCCCTCTGCGACGGTAACATAAGGTCCGCAACCTTACCCTTGTACCGTGGATCAAGGAGAGTGGCCAGCCAGTAATGGTCCCTCTCCTTGATCCGAAGAATACGAGGATCCTTCCGCAGACTTTGCAGGATCAGGGAGGCCATGCAGCGTAGGTTTGCTGAGGCATTCGCTCCGGAGTCCTCTGGGTCACTAAGGACGACATGATCCGCAGCCACCTCCTCCCAGCCACGTACAAGTCCACTGGTTTCTTGGGACTGTAAATCATCCCTAAAAGACTGCTGCTGATGATGCTGAGTGCCAGCCTCCACCTCCATGCTGACACAATCCTCCTCCTCCTCCTCCTCCTCCTCCTCCTCCTCCTCTTCCTGTGCGATGGGTGGGACAGAAGGAACACTGTCTGGGTAAAGGGGGCCTTGAGAGGCAAGGAAGTCCTCCTCTTCCTGCCTCTGTTCTGCCTCAAGTGCCCTGTCCATTATTCCACGCAGCGTGTGCTCCAACAGGTGGACAAGAGGTACAGTGTCACTGATGCATGCACTGTCACTGCTCACCATCCTCGTGGCCTCCTCAAATGGTGCCAGGACAGTGCATGCATCCCTGATCATGCCCCACTGGCGTGGAGAAAAAAAACCAAGCTCCCCTGACCCTGTCCTGGTGCCGTAGTCGCACAGGTACTCATTGATGGCCCTCTGCTGCGTGTGCAGCCGCTGCAGCATGGCCAACGTTGAGTTCCACCTGGTGGGCATGTCACATATAAGGCGGTTCTTGGGCAGGTTCAACTCCTTTTGCAGCTCAGCCAGGCGAGCACTGGCATTATAAGATCTGCGGAAATGCACACAGACTTTCCTGGCCTGCCTCAGGACATCCTGTAAGCCCGGGTACCTGCCCAAGAAGCGCTGCACCACCAGGTTAAGGACGTGAGCCACACAGGGCACATGGGTCAGTTGTCCCTGTCGGAGGGCGGAGAGGAGGTTGGTGCCATTGTCGCAAACCACCATTCCTGGCTTAAGCTGGCGTGGCGTCAACCACCTCTCGGCCTGGCCCTGCAGAGCAGACAGGACCTCTGCCCCAGTGTGGCTTCTGTCCCCCAAACACACCAGCGCAAGCACGGCATGGCATCTTTTTGCCTGCGTACTTGCGTAGCCCCGTGAACGGCTACGGAGCACCGCTGGTTCATAGGACAAACCACAGGAAGAGGCCATGGAGGAAGAAGAAGAGGAGGGGGTGGAGGAGAGAGGTGTGTCACAACCAGTAGTAGCATTTTGGAGGCGTGGCGGTGGGACAACCTCCAACACTACTGCACCTTGTCCTGAATCCTTCCCAGCTGCCAAAAGAGTGACCCAATGGGCCGTGAAAGAAAGGTAACGTCCCTGTCCATGCCTGCTGGACCATGAGTCAGCGGTAATATGCACCTTACCGCTGACCGCCCTGTCCAGCGAGGCCAAGACATTGCCTTCCACATGCCGGTAGAGAGCCGGAATAGCCTTCCGTGAGAAAAAGTGGCGTTTGGGAACCTGCCACTGAGGAACTGCACATTGCACAAACTCACGGAAGGGGGCCGAGTCTACCAACTGAAAAGGCAGCAGTTGAAGCGCTAGCAATTTAGCCAAGCTAGCATTCAACCGCTGGGCATGTGGATGGCTGGGAGTGAACTTCTTTCGACGGTCCAGCAGCTGGGGCAGGGAAATTTGCCTGCTAGAATCGGACGTCGGTGTACTGCTAGCAGAGTGGGCGCAAGTACTTGGCTGTGACACACCTAATTCTACACCTTCATTCCTCTCAGTGCATGTTTCAGAGAGGACTGAAGTTATAGTGGGGTTGGAGATCCCAGCTGATGCGGTGCAAGGAGAGGTCCGCTTTGTTCTTTGGTGTGGGTCTTTGAGGTAGGCTTGCCAACGAGCTGCATGGCAGGTCAACATATGTCTGGTCAGGCATGTGGTACCCAAGCGGCTGATGTTTTGGCCACGCGATATACGCTTGAGACATATGTTGCAAACAGCAGCTGTGCGATCTGATGCACTAGCCTCAAAAAAGGCCCACACCAAAGAACTTTTTGAATGACGGGCAGAGGCAGCGCCCTGCACAGGCGGAGCTCTGCGGTGTGATTCCGTCGGTGTACTGCCCTTACGCTGGCCACCAAAGGGCATCCTGCCTCGTTGGAGATGTGCCTCCTCCTCATCCTCCTCCTCCTCCTCTCTCCTATTAGGCACCCACGTGGAGTCAGTGACCTCATCATCCCCTCCCTCCTCATCACTGGAGCCAATCTGGCAGTATGCTGCAGCTGCTGGAACATGACTGCCAGATTGGTGTCCTTCTTGAGCATCCCCTCTGTCTGCTCTCACGCTACTGCCTTCCTCTAGCTGGGTTTCATCATCAGACCCTTCGAAACGCTGGGCATCCTCCTGGAGCATGTACCCAACACTGTGCTGAAACAGTTCGGGGGACTCCTCAGGAGGAGGACATGGTGGGTCTAGGGAAGGAGTGACTGATGATTTGTCTGACATTGATACCAGGGAAGACGACGCTTTGGCAGCTGCTTTTCCAGTACCCTGAGCCTGGGTGAGAGAGGATGAGGAGGAGGAGGAGGGCTTGGTCATCCACTCTACCAAGTCTTCGGCATGATGTGGCTCAACATGTCCAGCTGCCGAAAAGAAGGACAAGCGTGTCCCATGGCCATGTGCTGATGACAATGCACCGCGTCCACGACCAGCACTGTTGCCCCCAGACACAGAGCCTGCTTGCCCTCTTTTATTGCCTCCTGACTGTCTGCCTCTCCTTGTTTGCCTTCCAGACATTCTAATAGATGGCCTGCAGGGAGATGGGAAAAAAGCAATAAGGGCTACCTTCAGGTGTCCTTCTCTGTCCCTTGAAACAAGGACTTGCAGAGTGAAATAAACTGACACTCTCCCTACCTACAGTTTTCTGTCCCTAGAATAAATGTTTTTTTTAATCACAATATAGCACAAGGACAATTCAGTCACTGTCCTTCCAGGTCCCTGGAAACAAGGACTTGCAGAGTGAAATAAACTGACACTCTCCCTACCTACAGTTTTCTGTCCCTAGAATAAATGTTTTTTTTAAGCACAATATAGCACAAGGACAATTCACTCACTGTCCTTACAGGTCCCTGGAAACAAGGACTTGCAGAGTGAAAGAAAAAAAACACTCTCCCTACCTACAGTTTTCTGTCCCTAGAAAAAATGTTTTTTTTAATCACAATATAACACAAGGACAATTCACTCACTGTCCTTCCAGGTCCCTGGAAACAAGGACTTGCAGAGTGAAATAAACTGACACTCTCCCTACCTACAGTTTTCTGTCCCTAGAATAAATGTTTTTTTTAAGCACAATATAGCACAAGGACAATTCACTCACTGTCCTTACAGGTCCCTGGAAACAAGGACTTGCAGAGTGAAAGAAAAAAAACACTCTCCCTACCTACAGTTTTCTGTCCCTAGAAAAAATGTTTTTTTTAATCACAATATAACACAAGGACAATTCACTCACTGTCCTTCCAGGTCCCTGGAAACAAGGACTTGCAGAGTGAAATAAACTGACACTCTCCCTACCTACAGTTTTCTGTCCCTAGAATAAATGTTTTTTTTAAGCACAATATAGCACAAGGACAATTCACTCACTGTCCTTACAGGTCCCTGGAAACAAGGACTTGCAGAGTGAAAGAAAAAAAACACTCTCCCTACCTACAGTTTTCTGTCCCTAGAAAAAATGTTTTTTTAATCACAATATAACACAAGGACAATTCACTCACTGTCCTTCCAGGTCCCTGGAAACAAGGACTTGCAGAGTGAAATAAACTGACACTCTCCCTACCTACAGTTTTCTGTCCCTAGAATAAATGTTTTTTTTAATCACAATATAGCACAAGGACAATTCAGTCACTGTCCTTCCAGGTCCCTGGAAACAAGGACTTCCAGAGTGAAATAAACTGACACTCTCCCTACCTACAGTTTTCTGTCCCTAGAATAAATGTTTTTTTTAAGCACAATATAGCACAAGGACAATTCACTCACTGTCCTTACAGGTCCCTGGAAACAAGGACTTGCAGAGTGAAATAAACTGACACTCTCCCTACCTACAGTTTTCTGTCCCTAGAATAAATGTTTTTTTTAATCACAATATAGCACAAGGACAATTCAGTCACTGTCCTTCCAGGTCCCTGGAAACAAGGACTTGCAGAGTGAAATAAACTGACACTCTCCCTACCTACAGTTTTCTGTCCCTAGAATAAATGTTTTTTTTAATCACAATATAGCACAAGGACAATTCAGTCACTGTCCTTCCAGGTCCCTGGAAACAAGGACTTGCAGAGTGAAATAAACTGACACTCTCCCTACCTACAGTTTTCTGTCCCTAGAATAAATGTTTTTTTTAATCACAATATAGCACAAGGACAATTCAGTCACTGTCCTTCCAGGTCCCTGGAAACAAGGACTTGCAGAGTGAAATAAACTGACACTCTCCCTACCTACAGTTTTCTGTCCCTAGAATAAATGTTTTTTTTAATCACAATATAGCACAAGGACAATTCAGTCACTGTCCTTCCAGGTCCCTGGAAACAAGGACTTGCAGAGTGAAATAAACTGACACTCTCCCTACCTACAGTTTTCTGTCCCTAGAATAAATGTTTTTTTTAATCACAATATAGCACAAGGACAATTCAGTCACTGTCCTTCCAGGTCCCTGGAAACAAGGACTTGCAGAGTGAAATAAACTGACACTCTCCCTACCTACAGTTTTCTGTCCCTAGAATAAATGTTTTTTTTAATCACAATATAGCACAAGGACAATTCAGTCACTGTCCTTCCAGGTCCCTGGAAACAAGGACTTGCAGAGTGAAATAAACTGACACTCTCCCTACCTACAGTTTTCTGTCTCTAGAATAAATGTTTTTTTTAATCACAATATAGCACAAGGACAATTCAGTCACTGTCCTTCCAGGTCCCTGGAAACAAGGACTTGCAGAGTGAAATAAACTGACACTCTCCCTACCTACAGTTTTCTGTCCCTAGAATAAATGTTTTTTTTAATCACAATATAGCACAAGGACAATTCAGTCACTGTCCTTCCAGGTCCCTGGAAACAAGGACTTGCAGAGTGAAATAAACTGACACTCTCCCTACCTACAGTTTTCTGTCCCTAGAATAAATGTTTTTTTTAAGCACAATATAGCACAAGGACAATTCACTCACTGTCCTTACAGGTCCCTGGAAACAAGGACTTGCAGAGTGAAAGAAAAAAAACACTCTCCCTACCTACAGTTTTCTGTCCCTAGAAAAAATGTTTTTTTTAATCACAATATAACACAAGGACAATTCACTCACTGTCCTTCCAGGTCCCTGGAAACAAGGACTTGCAGAGTGAAATAAACTGACACTCTCCCTACCTACAGTTTTCTGTCCCTAGAATAAATGTTTTTTTTAAGCACAATATAGCACAAGGACAATTCACTCACTGTCCTTACAGGTCCCTGGAAACAAGGACTTGCAGAGTGAAAGAAAAAAAACACTCTCCCTACCTACAGTTTTCTGTCCCTAGAAAAAATGTTTTTTTTAATCACAATATAACACAAGGACAATTCACTCACTGTCCTTCCAGGTCCCTGGAAACAAGGACTTGCAGAGTGAAATAAACTGACACTCTCCCTACCTACAGTTTTCTGTCCCTAGAATAAATGTTTTTTTTAATCACAATATAGCACAAGGACAATTCAGTCACTGTCCTTCCAGGTCCCTGGAAACAAGGACTTGCAGAGTGAAATAAACTGACACTCTCCCTACCTACAGTTTTCTGTCCCTAGAATAAATGTTTTTTTTAATCACAATATAGCACAAGGACAATTCAGTCACTGTCCTTCCAGGTCCCTGGAAACAAGGACTTGCAGAGTGAAATAAACTGACACTCTCCCTACCTACAGTTTTCTGTCCCTAGAATAAATGTTTTTTTTAAGCACAATATAGCACAAGGACAATTCACTCACTGTCCTTCCAGGTCCCTGGAAACAAGGACTT
Organism: Rana muscosa; assembly: GCA_029206835.1. Taxonomy (NCBI): domain Eukaryota; kingdom Metazoa; phylum Chordata; class Amphibia; order Anura; family Ranidae; genus Rana; species Rana muscosa. The sequence continues at coordinate 1,071,921,731 of CM055122.1, read as the reverse complement.
GCAGAGTGAAAGAAACTGACACTCTCCCTACCTACAGTTTTCTGTCCCTAGAATAAATGTTTTTTTAAGCACAATATAGCACAAGGACAATTCACTCACTGTCCTTCCAGGTCCCTGGAAACAAGGACTTGCAGAGTGAAAGAAACTGACACTGTCCCTACCTACAGTTTTCTGTCCCTAGAATAAATGTTTTTTTTAAGCACACTATAGCACAAGCACAAAACACACTGACACTCTCCCTACCTATCCTTCTCTTTCCCTAAACTAAAGGAATCCAGGTTAAGCAAGAAAGAAATAACAGTCACTGTCCCTGCCTATGCTGCTCTATCCCTGCTCCGGAACACACTACACTAGGCCGCCGTGCTGGCGGCCTTTTATAGTGTGGGGCGTGTACTAAACACCCTCAGCAATAATTGGCCACAGGCATCCTGCCTGTGGCCAATCATTGCTCTCCTCGCTGCCGGCGCTGTGATTGGCCAAGCATGCGGGGTCACAGTGCATGCTTGGCCAATCACAGCGCCTGGATGACACTGCGATGGCGTAGTGCATTGTGGGCCGTTCGCGTCACTCGAATTTGGCGCGAACGGCCCAAATCGTTCGATCTTCGTCGAACGATCGAACAGCCGATGTTCGAGTCGAACGTATGTTCGACTCGAACACGAAGCTCATCCCTAGCAGGGAGAGTGTCAGTGTCATATACTTTGATAAACCTTGTGTGCAGGGAAAGAGAAGGATAGGCAGGGGACAGTGTCAGTGTCATTGTTGCTAAGCCTCCTGCACATTATACACCTGAAGTTAGCCCGTAATGCTGCTTTATCCTGGTGTGTTACACCAACAGGATTTTGCGGCACTTACAGCGGGCGGAGTGTGCCTCCTGATCATATTACACCTGAACTTAGCCTGTATTGCTGCTTTTTCCTGGTGTGTTACACCAACAGGATTTTGTGGCACTTACAGCGGGCGGAGTGTGCCTCCTGACCATATTACACCTGAACTTAGCCTGTATTGCTGCTTTTTCCTGGTGTGTTACACCAACAGGATTTTGCGGCACTTACAGTGGGCGGAGTGTGCCTCCTGACCATATTACACCTAAACCTAGCCTGTATTGCTGCTTTTTCCTGGTGTGTTACACCAACAGGCATTTGCAGCACCTACAGCAGGCGTAGTGTGATTCCTGCAAAATATACTCCTAAAGCTAGGCCTTATTGCTGGTTTTCCCATTTCCCTGCAGGCCATTAGAATGTCTGGAAGGCAAACAAGGAGAGGCAGACAGTCAGGAGCCAATAAAAAAGGGCAAGCAGGCTCTGTGTCTAGAGACAACAGTGCTGGTCGTGGACGCGGTGCATCGCCATCAGCACGTGGCCATGGGACACGCTTGTCCTTCTTTTCGGCAGCTGGACGTGTTGAGCCGCATCATGCCGAAGACTTGGTAGAGTGGATGACCAAGCCCTCCTCATCCTCCTCATCCTCTCTCACCCAGGCTCAGGGTACTGGCAAAGCAGCTGCCAAAGCGTCCTCTTCCCTGGTATCAATGTCATCATCAGTCACTCCTTCCCTAGACCAACAATGTCCTCCTGAGGAGTCCCCCGAACTGTTTGAGCACAGTGTTGGGTACATGCTCCAGGAGGATGCCCAGCGTTTCGAAGGGTCTGATGATGATACCCAGCTAGAGGAAGGCAGTAGCGTGAGAGCAGAGAGAGGGGATGCTCAAGAAGGACACCAATCTGGCAGTCATGTTCCAGCAGCTGCAGCATACTGCCAGATTGGCTCCAGTGATGAGGAGGGAGGGGATGATTAGGTCACTGACTCCACGTGGGTGCCTAATAGGAGAGAGGAGGAGGAGGAGGATGAGGAGGAGGCACATCTCCAACAAGGCAGGATGCCCTCGGGGGCCAGCGTAAGGGCAGCACACCGACGGAATCACACCGCAGAGCTCCACCTGTGCAGGGCGCTGCCTCTGCCCGTTATTCAAAAAGTTCTTTGGTGTGGGCCTTTTTTGAGTCGAGTGCATCAGATCGCCCAGCTGCTGTTTGCAACATATGTCTCAAGCGTATATCGCGTGGCCAAAACATCACCCGCTTGGGCACCACATGCTTGACCAGACATATGTTGACCTGCCATGCAGCTCGTTGGCAAGCCTACCTTAAAGACCCACACCAAAGAACAAAGCAGACCTCTCCTTGCACCGCATCAGCTGGGATCTCCAACCCCACTATACCTTCAGTCCTCTCTGAAACCTGCTCTGAGAGGAATGAAGGTGTAGAATTAGGTGTGTCACAGTCAAGTACTTGCGGGCACTCTGCTAGCAGTACACCGACGTCCGATTCTAGCAGGCAGATTTCCTTGCCCAGCTGCTGGACCGTCGAAAGAAGTTCACTCCCAGCTATCCACATGCCCAGCGGTTGAATACTAGCCTGGCTAAATTGCTAGCGCTTCAACTGCTGCCTTTTCAGTCGGTAGACTCGGCCCCCTTCCGTGAGTTTGTGCAATGTGCGGTTCCTCAGTGGCAGGTTCCCAAACGCCACTTTTTCTCACGGAAGGCGATTCCAGCTCTCTACCGGCATGTGGAAGGCAATGTCTTGGCCTCGCTGGACAGGGCGGTCAGCGGTAAGGTGCATATTACCGCTGACTCATGGTCCAGCAGGCATGGACAGGGACGTTACCTTTCTTTCACGGCCCATTGGGTCATTCTTTTGGCAGCTGGGAAGGATGCAGGACAAGGTGCAGTAGTGTTGGAGGTTGTTCCACCGCCACGCCTCCAAAATGCTACTACTGGTTGTGACACACCTCTGTCCTCCACCCCTCCTCTTCTTCTTCCTCCGTGGCCTCTTCCTGTGCTTTGTCCTCGGAACCAGCGGTGCTCCGTAGGCGTTCAAGGGGCTACGCAAGTACGCAGGCAAAAAGATGCCATGCCGTGCTTGTGCTGGTGTGTTTGGGGGACAGGAGCGACACTGGGGCAGAGGTTCTGTCTGCTCTGCAGGGGCAGGCCGAGAGGTGGTTGACGCCACACCAGCTTAAGCCAGGAATGGTAGTTTGCGACAATGGCACCTACCTCCTCTCCGCTCTCCGACAGGGACAACTGACCCATGTGCCCTGTGTGGCTCACGTCCTTAACCTGGTGGTGCAGCGGTTCTTGGGCAGGTACCCGGGCTTACAGGATGTCCTGAGGCAGGCCAGGAAAGTCTGTGTGCATTTCCGCAGATCTTATAATGCCAGTGCTCGCCTGGCTGAGCTGCAAAAGGAGTTGAACCTGCCCAAGAACCGCCTTATATGTGACATGCCCACCAGGTGGAACTCAACGTTGGCCATGCTGCAGCGGCTGCACACGCAGCAGAGGGCCATCAATGAGTACCTGTGCGACTACGGCACCAGGACAGGGTCAGGGGTGCTCGGGTTTTTTTCACCACGCCAGTGGGGCATGATCAGGGATGCATGCACTGTCCTGGCACCATTTGAGGAGGCCACGAGGATGGTGAGCAGTGACAGTGCATGCATCAGTGACACTGTACCTCTTGTCCACCTGTTGGAACATACGCTGCATGGAATAATGGACAGGGCACTTGAGGCAGAACAGAGGCAGGAAGAGGAGGACTTCCTTGCCTCTCAAGGCCCCCTTTACCCAGACAGTGTTCCTTCTGTCCCACCCATCGCACAGGAAGAAGAGGAGGAGGAGGAGGAGGAGGAGGATTGTGTCAGCATGGAGGTGGAGCCTGGCACTCAGCATCATCAGCAGCAGTCTTTTAGGGATGATTTACAGTCCCAAGAAACCATTGGACTTGTACGTGGCTGGGAGGAGGTGGCTGCGGATCATGTCGTCCCTAGTGACCCAGAGGACTCCGGACCGAATGCCTCAGCTAACCTACGCTGCATGGCCTCCCTGATCCTGCAAAGTCTGCGGAAGGATCCTCGTATTCTTCGGATCAAGGAGAGGGACCATTACTGGCTGGCCACTCTCCTTGATCCACGGTACAAGGGTAAGGTTGCGGACCTTATCTTACCGTCGCAGAGGATGAGACAACTCCGGGAGGCCTTGCAGAAAGGTCTGTGCAACGCATTCCCAGAGACTGGGAGGTTACAAACTCCTGGTCCTGGACAACGAGTTGCAGAGGCTTCGGTCAGTCAAAGAAGGAGCGGTGGGGAAGGTGGCCGTCTGACCGATGCGTTCAGACAATTCTTTAGTCGGCAGCCCCAAGGTATGATTGGTTCCAGCAACCATCGCCAGCGTCTGATATACATGGTGCAGGAATACCTAGGGGCAAGGTCAGACTTGGACACCTTCCCCACCGAAAATCCTCTGGCTTACTGGGTCTTGAGGATGGATCACTGACCAGAGCTTGCACAGTATGCAATTGAGCTACTGGCCTGTCCTGCATCCAGCGTTCTTTCAGAACGCACATTCAGTGCTGCTGGAGGATTTGTCACGGATCACAGGGTGCGCCTGTCCACCCACTCTGTTGATCGACTGACCTTCATAAAGATGAACCAGTCTTGGATCACCACCAGCTACCAAACACCTGAAGCTGATATAACAGACTAATTTATTTTCAAATGTCACATCCCTTCAAGACTGATGCTGATGCTGAGAGACTGTCCTGTTATGTTGACTGACTATCCTCCTCCTCCTCAATGATCCGATTGAAGATGATAGCTTGGAAGAACATTTTTGTTTCTGGGTGCCGCCACCAGTGGCTAAGGCCCAATTTTTCAGCCCCTGTTTAACAGGGGCGTGTTATTACAATTTTTTATGCAATGCTTTGCAGCAGGGCTCATTCCTGCACTCCAACTAGAGTATCTGGGAGAGGTTGCAGTGTCGTGGCACCAGCACCAGTGGCTAAGGCCCAATTTTTCAGCCCCTGTTTAACAGGGGCGTGTAATTACAATTTTTGATGCAATACTTTGCAACAGGGCTCATTGCTGTGCTCCAAGTACAGTATCTGTGAGGGGATGCAGTGTTGTGGCACCAGTGCCTAAGGCCCAATTTTTATGCCCCTGTTTAACAGGGGCATGTAATTACAATTCTTGATCTAATAATTCACAGCAGGGCCCATTCCTGCGCCCACCAAGACTAACTGTGAGGCCTTACAGTGTTGTGTCAACACCACCACCACCACCACCACCAAAGGTCCAATTTTTCAGCCCCTGTTCAACAGGGGCATGCAATTACAATTCTTGATCTAATAATTCACAGCAGGGCCTATTCATGCGCCCACCAAGAGTAACTGTGAGGGCTCACAGTGTTGTGGCAACACCAACATGTAAGGGGCAAATTTCAGCTGAATATATACGGCAGGCCCCTACTTTCAAACATCCAACTTACAAACGACTCCTCCTTGCAAACGAAAGGATACAACAGGAAGTGAGAGGAAATATACCCCTAGGAAGGCAAATTCTCTCCTGTAAGAGTTAATATGGGGAAAAAAGTGTCTCCTCTCCACTGATGCTTTATCACCAATTCTTGTTTCAATAAAAACCCCAAATTTTCAAAACACATTTGTCATTAGGACGGAAAGTGAGGTGAACTGTTCTGAACAGGTGCACACTGCACAGACAGCAAAACAAATGTTACAGGGGTGATAACCCTTCCCTATGTTTTCCAAAAAGCTTAAAAATAAATTTTTGGGCTGGAGCTACACTTAAACAATGGACCTGTTCAAAATTACAAACAGATTCTACATAAGAACAAACCTACAGTCCCTGACTTGTATGCACCGCCTGTATACGGCTGTTCAGAGTATATAGGGCCTTTTTTATTTTGTGTGTGGGGTTCCCCTTAATATCCATACAAGACCCAAAGGGGCTGGTAATGGGCTGGGGTGGGGGGGGGGGGGTCTGTGATGGGGTAGCTATGCCATTTTTCTTAAAGATTTTCATCCATATTACCGGGACCAGACATTACATTAAAGCCGCAAGCAGTTTTAAATGGCTTTTTTTCCTTTAGAAATGTAATTTTGTGTAGGGACAGTTCTAAACACGGGAAACACGTGGCACTTCACAGGCATACTTTAGACACCCCCCAGGTACGATATTTAAAGGAATATTTGCCTTTTTTTTTCACTTTATGCATCATTAAAATGACTGCTCCCGAAAAACGACCGTTTTTAAAACTTTTTTTGGTGCAGAACCCGGGTTTCCAAACCCTTTTTAGGACAATAACATGCATATTAGTCGTTATAAATAGCACTTTAGATTTCGAACGTTCACATCCATTGTATTTAATAGGGTTCTAAAGTTCGTGCGAACTTTCGGTCCGTTCGCGGGTTCTGGTGCGAACCGAACCCGGGGGTGTTCAGCTCATCACTACTCATAAACAAAGAAAAAACTCTTATCAAAAAATATAGCAAATACAATGTATCAACTAGTAATAACGAGTTCAATAAACAAGTGTCCATGTGTATGCAAAATTATTCCATTAGTATTCCACCAACTGGATGGGCTAACCATCACTCCCAGTGATAATAAAGTATAACAATCCAAATAAAAATGTAATTGGCCTGTTACCAGCTTCCGATGATCTCTAAATTATAAGAGATTATCTAACGCATGAGGTAAGAAAATGCCCAATGCCTGGCCACATCCCCTGTGTCTCTTGGCCTCCAAGATGGCTGGATGGATGGATCCGACAGCTCCAGGCTCAGCGTCCCCCTTAACCATCTCAGCCCCAGAAGGATTTACCCCCTTCCTGACCAGAGCAATCAATAAGGGTATATTGATTGGTTTGCGCAAAAGTTATAGCGTCTACAAAATAGGGGATAGATTTATGGCATTTTTTTTTTACTAGTAATGGCGGCGATCTGCGATTTTTATCAGGACTGCGACATTATGGCGGACACATCAGACAACTTTTGGCGCTATTTTGGGACAATTGTCATTTATACAGCGATCAGTGCTACAAATAGCCACTGATTACTGTATAAATGACACTGGCAGGGAATGGGTTAAACACTAGTTGGCTATCAAGGGGTTAAGTGTGTCCTAGGGAAGTGTTCTAATTGTGGGGGGGATGGTCTCACTACAACATGACAGAGATCACTGCTCTCGATGACAGGGAGCAGTAGATCCCTGTCATGTCACTAGGCAGAACAGGGAAATGCCTTGTTTACATCTCCCCGTTCTGCCTCTCCGTGTCACGATTGCGGGCCGCCGGTGAACATTGCTAGGCGCCAAATTCAAAGGGACGTTCAGGTGTGCCCATTTGCCAGCCCGTGCCCTTCTATCGATGTAAATCGGCATGCGGCAGTCGGGAAGGGGTTGTGTGGTGTTAATTTCCTGGGGGGGACTTCACACATTTTATTTTTATTTTTTGTGAGAAACCCCTTAAATTCCATATTAGACTCCTAGGGCCTGCTGTTTTTGTATTTGTACACATTGGGGTTTATTTACTAAAGGCAAATCCACTTTGCACTACAAGTGCACTTCAAGTACACTTGGAAGTGCAGTCGCTGTAAATCTGAGGGGGACATGCAAGGAAAATAAAAAACAGCATTTTTGCTTGCATATGATTGGATGATAACATCAGCAGAGCTTCCCTTAATTTCAGATATTCCCCTCAGATATAAAGCGACTGCACTTCCAAGTGCACTTGCAGTGCACTTGTAGTGCAAAGTGGATTTCCCTTTAGTAAATCAACCCCATTGTTTTTCATTCTTGCTGTAGGATTAAAATTTAAATTGCTGAAAAATGTAATGTTATTGCCAGCTTCTTTTTTCCTTGTAGATGTCAGTGCTGCTGTAATTGTGTCATTATGTATCAACTCTTTGCCTATTAGCCCAGAAAATGGCCATTTTTTATTTAGATTCAGCTCCCATTGATTTCAGTGAGGTTCAAGTTCGGCATCCAAACCCTTTGAAGTTCACTGAACAACACTGCAATAAATATATATGCACTGCACATATATGCAATGATGCCGGTTCACACATGTGCGGGGCGGCCACAGTGCAGTTTTAAGGCCCCTTTCACACAGGCGGATAGAATTCAGCTTTTAGCTGTGGACAGATCAAGTTTTCTACCGCAGCTAAACTCAGACAATGCTTTCCTATGTCTCCATTCACTGCGTTTAGTAACGGTTTCATTACATGGGGTTTGGTGCGGATAGAAAAAAATAATTTGACTGCGTCCAGGAATGAACTAATGCAGCTATCTGCAGCTATCTGCTATGTCTACTATGTCACCCGCAGATAGCAGCGGCAACAAGGAAAGAAAAACAACAGAAAGCAATGGAACAGTGGAACAGAAATATAAGCAAAAAAACTGTGCTATGATAAAAGGGTAAAGGCAGCAACTCTAATGAGATACACACATTAAAGATTTTGGAAGAGAAGGTGCTGCGCCATTAGGGGGGGGGGGGAATGGGGGGGGCCGTTTTGTTCAATGGTATTATATCAGTCCTCAAAACGACATATTATAGTGATCACTAATACCGGCAGGTCACACGGAATAACCCATACAGCAGCAAACCAGTAAAAAACAATCCACAAATAGAATTGGTCCAAGGTAAAAACAGTCCAAAAGCTTGGAATGATGAAACCACCATGCTTGACAATAGTATTAGAGTGCCCGCAAAACAAATGGCTGCTTACCAGAAAGCAAGCAAAGATGTGAAGTCGGCTGTGACCCAGCCGCGGCCTTTAGCTTGCAGGTAGATAGATACCAGGACACAGATCAGGCATAGGTGTATTCAGCATACATTCACTCCCTGGCTTAACCTCTCCACTCCAGTGTGGAGGATCACATGGGAAGGAGAAGAAAGGACCAATAGGGTGATAACATCTTGAAACAGTTTATTCATAAAAAGTAATGTACTTACAAGATGAAGATTAAAATACGCATAAAAATAGTGCCGGTGATCTGCCAAGCTGGTTCGGCCTATCGGTATGGTTCCGAGCTCGACTGCGCAGGCGCAATCCGAGGCGATGGAAATCGTCGATGTTTAACAGCTGTTCTGCAGCACCTGCGCAGTCGAGCTCGACGCGCTCGCTCCCGTTGCTTAGTTACACACAACGCTTTCTTCTTCACGCCGCTCTATAGTATAGAGCAAGGGGCGGCAAGGGGCGAATGAGATGTGATATTGAGCAGTGTGATTTGTTTGTTTATACACGCCGCTCTATAGCGGCTCGACTATAAACAAACAAATGCCACTGCTCAAGATTATCAGATCTTATTCGCCCCCTGCCGCCCCTTGCTGTACAGCGGCGTGAAGAAGAAAGCTGCGTGTGTAATGAAGGATGGGGGGCGAGCGCGTCCACAGCTGGTGAGCATATGGTTCCTCCTATCGATCTGGTTCCCTCTTGACTGCGCAGGCGCAAGCCGAGCCGACGAAAATCTCCGAGCTTTAACAGCTGTTCGGCAGCGCCTGCGCAGTCGAGCTCGGAACCATATCGATAGGGGAACGAGCTCGACAAGACACCGGCCGGCAGAGTACAGAGGCCCTTCCTCGTGTGCGATGTGGTGTTCCAATGCAGCTAAACGCGGCTAAACGCTCCCGCACTTAAACGCACGTAAACGCAGCTAATCGCAATGTACAACTGCAAGTGAACGCTGTGCCAGGATTCTCTGAATTTCAAAATAACAAAACATGCTTTTAACTGCGGCAGAACAGCCGCCCGTGTGAAAGGGGCCTTAAAAGGGTCCTGTGGGTTTTTGGGTCCAGTTCAGCATCGCACCTGAACCTGTGAACAGAAACGCACTGGACGCTGGACAGCAAACCACAGCCACATATATGTGAACCCAGCCTTCAACTACTATAAATATTGTCAATATATCAATGATATTGTATATGAAACAGTATTATGAGCTATATGACAAATGGAAGGTCAGGCACATATTTTCAACCTGCAAAAACACTAATGAACAAATATTGCATGATGATGTAATCATTTATGTCTCATACTGTGCACATAGCTTACAGTGGTTCTAAAGGCAGAAGCTATTTTTCCTTAATACATTGTATGCTGTGGCTTCTGCCCTTATGAAAAGGGATTGAAAATGGACACAGACTTGCATGTCTGCTGACTCCAAAATACAGAGAGTAAATTCTAAATGGAGAAAACTGCTCTGGCAGTTTTCTCCAGATTTTGCTCTTGCCATATGGTACTCTGTGCCTGGGTCTTGTGGACAGCCAGCAGGGTGTGTGCCCAGGTGCACACAGTCCATATACAAAAGCAGAAGGGAGTGGAAGTTGGAGCAGTGGCTGCTAGTAAGAGAGACTCTGTGTGAAGATAGACGTTGCGTGCGTTAAGAAGCCCAAATCTGTGTGCATTGAAGGGCTTGAAACTGTGTGCATCCAAGGAGCCCAAATCTGTGTGCATTGAAGGGCTTGAAACTGTGTGCATCCAAGGAGCCCAAAGCTGTGTGCATTAAAGGGCTTGAAGCTGTGTGCATCCAAGGAGCCCAAAGCTGTGTGCATTGAAGGACTTGAAGCTGTGTGCGGCCAAGGAGCCCAAAGCTGTGTGCATTGAAGGACTTGAAGCTGTGTGCGGCCAAGGAGCCCAAGACTTTGCATCCAAGCAGCTCATTTGAGGGGCCAGTACCTATAGCAGCAGTGCTGCTGAAGAGTAGCCAGATGGGCTAGCATTTTCATTTGGGACTTTGTATATTTTGCTGGAGAAGACCCCCCGTGTGGGAATCCTGAATGGACTTGTGTTTTGTTTTTCCGTTAAGGTAAAAAACCTTCTACACGCAGCTCCCCCAACCAGCCCCCCCCTTATACTTACCTGTGCCCAATCCAACGCTGTACATGAGAGCAAAGGCTAGCTCGGCTCCCTTCTTCCTCATCGGCTCAGAGTCAATCTATAATAAAGAGAGAAATCCAGAGCAAGCCTGCATGAGTGCCTCCACAGCAAGTGGCGTGCTATGGGGGCACTCAGCGCTGGGGAGGAGCCAGGAGTGCCAGTGGGGGACCCTAGAATAGGGGGACCAGGGCTCTTGTATGCAAAACCATTGCACGGAGCAGGTAAGTGCACCATATTTGTTATTTACAAAAAATGAAATTTAAACCTTTGCAATCACTTGAATGGTAAAGCAAGGTTTATGAACTGTTCCATCCCTTTGATTATTATAAAGTTAAAGTGAGCTGTTCATATTTTGAATATATCCATACCTACAAATTGTCCCTAATTCAGAGAGATTGGCCCTCTTTTGAAAATAAAACCCACTGTCCTTTTTGTCTTCTCTATTGACCTCTCTATTGTTTATTTAGGGACACAATTTGATGAAATTTAAGAAATCTAGTCTCTAACACTCTATAGCAACAGAGAGTCTAGCTGAGAATTAATAAGTCAGTTCAGAGCACAAATGGCTACTTGTCCTTATAAACAGCATCTCTCTCAGTGAAGTTCAAGGTAGCCCTTGCAACATAGGTGACCAGCTGGCGAGATCCAAGGCAAAGCTACACCCCTTTGCAACTGAGTACTTAAGCAGCTCCCCACAGGAGCTAAGTTTTCTGGCAAAGCTGTATACCATTGCTGTTCAAATGCTGATTCTAACAGTAGAGGGCCTCTCATCTGGCTACAGATCACTTGCCCAGCTACTTCTGCCTCATCAGCGGTGGCGTCTCTGAGCTAATGAGGGAAGAAAGCAGAGGAACTTCTTTTCACTGGGCATGCCCAAGAACCCCAAAAAGTTGTGGGAAAGGGTACCTACGCCCACATCTTGGCTCGGAAAGTAAATGGGCACTCTACTACAGCATCAAGATTGGTGTCTTTTATGCAGCTGACTGATTGACATTAAAGGTTCATTTGAAAAAATAACAAACTTCTCATACTTACCTGCTCTGTGCAGTGGTTTTGCACAGAGCAGCCCCGATCCTCACAGAGCAGCCCTGATCCTCCTCTTTTCAGGTCCCCCGCCTGCACTCCTTCTCTTCAGCCAATGCCCTTGCTCTGGGGGCATTGGTACATACTCGCTCCCAAGCCCCACTCTATACATCCATAAGACACACAGAGCCACGGCTGGGCCTGACCCCACTCTCTCATCATTGGCTCACTGGCTGTGACTGATAGTAGCAGGAGCCAATGGCTCCCACTGCTGTCTTAGCCAATGATGAATGAGGGACCCGAGAGAAGCTCAGCTCTCATGCACATCGCTGGATTAAAAGGGAACTCAGGTGAGTATTTTGGGGGTGCTGCACACAGAAGGTTGTTTACCTTCATGTAGTCTAAAAACCTTGAGCCTTTAAAACCACTTTAAGGTAAGTAACTACTGACACAAATATACAGAAGCACTTATCCCAAAGACCACAAATGTAGGAAGACGTTGCTTCTACTGATCATTAGTGTAAGAGAGGAGTTTCTCTCACTGACCACCAATGTAAGTGGGTATTTCTTCTCTTGCTGACCACCACTGTAAGTAGGTATGTCTTTACCCACTCACCACCAATGTAAGTTTGTATTTCTTTTCCCACTGACCAACAACATAGGGGCTTCTTTTAAAATTAACACTAAAGGGCATTCTTCACGAATCACGAACCACTAAAGTAATACAGACATTTATTCTGACAACCAATGTAACAAAATAAATTTACATTGTCCACTAAAGTAATATGGGCATTTACACTTCAAGGGGTTGTAAAGGTTTGTTTTTTATTTTCTAAATAGGTTCCTTTAAGCTAGTGCATTATTGGTTCACTTACCTTTTCCTTAGATTTCCCTTCTAAACTTTTTTTTTTTCTTTGTCTGAATTTCTCACTTCCTGTTCCTCCTCAGTAAGCTGTTCAGTAAGCTGTTCTGGCTGACTCAACACCACTCGGATGATGGTGTGAAGTTTAGTGAGGAGAAACAGGAAGTGAGAAATTCAGACAAAGAAAAAAAAACATTTAGAAGGTAAATCAAAGGAAAAGGTAAGTGAACCAACAATGCACTAGCTTAAAGGAACCTATTTAGAAAATAAAAAACAAACCTTTACAACCCCTTTAAAGCCGTTGTAACAGGGGCAGTTATATTGACCACCAATGTAACAGGACATTCTACAATGCCCCCCAATGAGGATCCTACTCTGACCAGAAAATGCAAAGTGCTACTTTACACTGACCAAAAAATAATGGGGGGGGGGCATAAAAACTGAGTAACAAAGTAATAGGATATTTTCACCGAACAACATATGGAGACTAGTGATGAGCCGAACACCCCCGGGTTCGGTTCGCACCAGAACCCGCGAATGTACCGAAAGTTCGCACGATCGTTAGAACCCTATTAAATACAATGAATGCGAACGTTCGAAATCTAAAGTGCTATTTATAACGACTAATATGCATGTTATTGTCCTAAAAAGGGTTTGGGAACCCGGGTTCTGCACCAGGGGACATGTATCAATCCAAAAAAAAGTTTTAAAAACGGCCGTTTTTCGGGAGCAGTCATTTTAATGATGCATAAAATGAAAAAAAAGGCAAATATTCCTTTAAATATCGTACCTGGGGGGTGTCTAAAGTATGCCTGTGAAGTGCCACGTGTTTCCCGTGTTTAGAACTGTCCCTACACAAAATGACATTTCTAAAGGAAAAAAAGCCATTTAAAACTGCTTGCGGCTTTAATGTAATGTCTGGTCCCGGTAATATGGATGAAAATCTTTAAGAAAAATGGCATAGCTACCCCATCACAGACCCCACCCCCCCCCCCACCCCAGCCCATTACCAGCCCCTTTGGGACTTGTATGGATATTAAGGGGAACCCCGCACACAAAATAAAAAAGGCCCTATATACTCTGAACAGCCGTATACAGGCGGTGCATACAAGACAGGGACTGTAGGTTTGTTCTTATGTAGAATCTGTTTGTAATTTTGAACAGGTACATTGTTTAAGTGTAGCTCCAGCCAAAAAATCTATTTTTAAGTTTTTTGGAAAACATAGGGAAGGGTTATCACCCCTGTAACATTTGTTTTGCTGTCTGTGCAGTGTGCACCTGTTCAGAACAGTTCACCTCACTTTCTGTCCTAATGACAAATGTTTTTTGAAAATTTGGGGTTTTTATTGAAACAAGAATTGGTGATAAAGCATCAGTGGAGAGGAGACACTTTTTTTCCCATATTAACTCTTACAGGAGAGAATTTGCCTTCCTAGGGTAGATTTCCTCTCACTTCCTGTTGTATCCTTCCGTTTGCAAGGAGGAGTCGTTTGTAAGTTGAATGTTTGAAAGTAGGGGCCTGTCGTATATACTCTGCTGAAATTTGCCCCTTACATGTTGGTGTTGCCACAACACTGTGAGCCCTCACAGTTACTCTTGGTGGGCGCATGAATGGGCCCTGCTGTGAATTATTAGATCAAGAATTGTAATTGCATGCCCCTGTTTAACAGGGGCTGAAAAATTGGGCCTTTGGTGGTGGTGGTGGTGGTGTTGACACAACACTGTAAGGCCTCACAGTTACTCTTGGTGGGCGCAGGAATGGGCCCTGCTGTGAATTATTAGATCAAGAATTGTAATTACATGCCCCTGTTAAACAGGGGCAGAAAAATTGGGCCTTAGGCACTGGTGCCACAACACTGCAACCCCTCACAGATACTGTACTTGGAGCACAGCAATCAGCCCTGTTGCAAAGTATTGCATCAAAAATTGTAATTACACGCCCCTGTTAAACAGGGGCTGAAAAATTAGGCCTTAGGCACTGGTGCTGGTGCCACGACACTGCAACCTCTCCCAGATACTCTAGTTGGAGTGCAGGAATGAGCCCTGCTGCAAAGCATTGCATAAAAAATTGTAATGACACGCCCCTGTTAAACAGGGGCTGAAAAATTGGGCCTTAGCCACTGGTGCTGGTGCCACGACACTGCAACCTCTCCCAGATACTCTAGTTGGAGTGCAGGAATGAGCCCTGCTGCAAAGCATTGCATAAAAAATTGTAATTACATGCCCCTGTTAAACAGGGGCTGAATAATTGGGCCTTAGCCACCCAGAAACAAAAATGTTCTTCCAAGCTATCATCATCAATCGGATCATTGAGGAGGAGGAGGATAGTCAGTCAACATAACAGGACAGTCTCTCAGCATCAGCATCAGTCTTGAAGGGATGTGACATTTGAAAATAAATTAGTCTGTTATATCAGCTTCAGGTGTTTGGTAGCTGGTGGTGATCCAAGACTGGTTCATCTTTATGAAGGTCAGTCGATCAACCGAGTCTGTGGACAGGCGCATCCTGTGATCCGTGACAAATCCTCCAGCAGCACTGAATGTGCGTTCTGAAAGAACGCTGGATGCAGGACAGGCCAGTAGCTCAATTGCATACTGTGCAAGCTCTGGCCAGTGATCCATCCTCAAGGCCCAGTAAGCCAGAGGACTTTCGGTAGGGAAGGTGTCCAAGTCTGACCTTGCCCCTAGGTATTCCTGCACCATGTATATCAGACGCTGGCGATGGTTGCTGGAACCGATCATACCTTGGGGCTGCGGACTAAAGAATTGTCTGAACGCATCAGTCAGACGGCCACCTTCCCCACCGCTCCTTCTTTGACTGACCAAAGCCTCAGCAACTCGTTGTCCAGGACCAGGAGTTTGTAACCTCCCAGTCTCTGGGAACGCGTTGCACAGACCTTTCTGAAAGGCCTCCCGAAGTTGTCTCATCCTCTGCTCCCTCTGCGACGGTAAGATAAGGTCCGCAACCTTACCCTTGTACCGTGGATCAAGGAGAGTGGCCAGCCAGTAATGGTCCCTCTCCTTGATCCGAAGAATACGAGGATCCTTCCGCAGACTTTGCAGGATCAGGTAGGTTAGCTGAGGCATTCGGTCCGGAGTCCTCTGGGTCACTAAGGATGACATGATCCGCAGCCACCTCCTCCCAGCCACGTACAAGTCCACGGGTTTCTTGGGACTGTAAATCATCCCTAAAAGACTGCTGCTGATGATGCTGAGTTCCAGGCTCCACCTCCATGCTGACACAATCCTCCTCCTCCTCCTCTTCCTGTGCGATGGGTGGGACAGAAGGAACACTGTCTGGGTAAAGGGGGCCTTGAGAGGCAAGGAAGTCCTCCTCTTCCTGCCTCTGTTCTGCCACAAGTGCCCTGTCCATTATTCCACGCAGCGTATTTTCCAACAGGTGGACAAGAGGTACAGTGTCACTGATGCATGCACTGTCACTGCTCACCATCCTCGTGGCCTCCTCAAATGGTGCCAGGACAGTGCATGCATCCCTGATCATGCCCCACTGGCGTGGTGAAAAAAACCCGAGCTCCCCTGACCCTGTCCTGGTGCCGTAGTCGCACAGGTACTCATTGATGGCCCTCTGCTGCGTGTGCAGCCGCTGCAGCATGGCCAACGTTGAGTTCCACCTGGTGGGCATGTCACATATAAGGCGGTTCTTGGGCAGGTTCAACTCCTTTTGCAGCTTAGCCAGGCGAGCACTGGCATTATAAGATCTGCAGAAATGCACACAGACTTTCCTGGCCTGCCTCAGGACATCCTGTAAGCCCGGGTACCTGCCCAAGAACCGCTGCACCACCAGGTTAAGGACGTGAGCCACACAGGGCACATGGGTCAGTTGTCCCTGGCGGAGGGCGGAGAGGAGGTTGGTGCCATTGTCGCAAACCACCATTCCTGGCTTAAGCTGGCGTGGCGTCAACCACCTCTCGGCCTGCCCCTGCAGAGCAGACAGAACCTCTGCCCCAGTGTGGCTCCTGTCCCCCAAACACACCAGCGCAAGCACGGCATGGCATCTTTTTGCCTGCGTACTTGCGCAGCCCCTTGAACGCCTACGGAGCACCGCTGGTTCCGAGGACAAAGCACAGGAAGAGGCCATGGAGGAGGAAGAAGAGGAGGGGGTGGAGGAGAGAGGTGTGTCACAACCAGTAGTAGTATTTTGGAGGCGTGGCGGCGGAACAACCTCCAACACTACTGCACCTTGTCCTGCATCCTTCCCAGCTGCCAAAAGAGTGACCCAATGGGCCGTGAAAGAAAGGTAACGTCCCTGTCCATGCCTGCTGGACCATGAGTCAGCGGTAATATGCACCTTACCGCTGACCGCCCTGTCCAGCGAGGCCAAGACATTGCCTTCCACATGCCGGTAGAGAGCCGGAATCGCCTTCCGTGAGAAAAAGTGGCGTTTGGGAACCTGCCACTGAGGAACCGCACATTGCACAAACTCACGAATGGGGGCCGAGTCTACCAACTGAAAAGGCAGCAGTTGAAGCGCTAGCAATTTAGCCAAGCTAGCATTCAACCGCTGGGCATGTGGATGGCTGGGAGTGAACTTCTTTAGACGGTCCAGCAGCTGGGGCAGGGAAATTTGCCTGCTAGAATCGGACATCGGTGTACTGCTAGCAGAGTGCCCGCAAGTACTTGGCTGTGACACACCTAATTTTACACTTTCATTCCTCTCAGTGCAGGTTTCAGAGAGGACTGAAGGTATAGTGGGGTTAGAGATCCCAGCTGATGCGGTGCAAGTAGAGGTCCGCTTTGTTCTTTGGTGTGGGTCTTTAAGGTAGGCTTGCCAACGAGCTGCATGGCAGGTCAACATATGTCTGGTCAAGCATGTGGTGCCCAAGCGGGTGATGTTTTGGCCACGCGATATACGCTTGAGACATATGTTGCAAATAGCAGCTGTGCGATCTGATGCACTCGACTCAAAAAAGGCCCACACCAAAGAACTTTTTGAATAACGGGCAGAGGCAGCACCCTGCACAGGCGGAGCTCTGCGGTGTGATTCCGTCGGTGTGCTGCCCTTACGCTGGCCCCCCGAGGGCATCCTGCCTCGTTGGAGATGTGCCTCCTCCTCATCCTCCTCCTCCTCCTCCTCTCTCCTATTAGGCACCCACGTGGAGTCAGTGACCTCATCATCCCCTCCCTCCTCATCACTGGAGCCAATCTGGCAGTATGCTGCAGCTGCTGGAACATGACTGCCAGATTGGTGTCCTTCTTGAGCATCCCCTCCTCTAGCTGGGTATCATCATCAGACCCTTCGAAACGCTGGGCATCCTCCTGGAGCATGTACCCAACACTGTGCTCAAACAGTTCGGGGGACTCCTCAGGAGGACATGGTTGGTCTAGGGAAGGAGTGACTGATGATGACATTGATACCAGGGAAGAGGACACTTTGGCAGCTGCTTTGCCAGTACCCTGAGCCTGGGTGAGAGAGGATGAGGAGGATGAGGAGGGCTTGGTCATCCACTCTACCAAGTCTTCGGCATGATGCGGCTCAACACGTCCAGCTGCCGAAAAGAAGGACAAGCGTGTCCCATGGCCACATGCTGATGGCGATGCTCTGCGTCCACGACCAGCACTGTTGTCTCTAGACACAGAGCCTGCTTGCCCTCTTTTATTGGCTCCTGACTGTCTGCCTCTCCTTGTTTGCCTTCCAGACATTCTAATGGCCTGCAGGGAGATGGGAAAACCAGCAATAAGGCCTAGCTTCAGGAGTATATTTTGCAGGAATCACACTACGCCTGCTGTAAGTGCTGCAAATGCCTGTTGGTGTAACACACCAGGAAAACACAGCAATACGGGCTAACTTCAGGTGTATAATGTGCAGGAGGCACACTCCGCCCGCTATAAGTGCTGCAAATGCCTGTTGGTGTACCACACAAGGAAAACACAGCAATACGGGCTAACTTCAGGTGTATAATGTGCAGGAGGCACACTCCGCCCGCTGTAAGTGCTGCAAATGCCTGTTGGTGTACCACACAAGGAAAACACAGCAATACGGGCTAACTTCAGGTGTATAATGTGCAGGAGGCACACTCCGCCCGCTGTAAGTGCTACAAATGCCTGTTGGTGTAACACATCAGGAAAACACAGCAATACGGGCTAGCTTCAGGTGTATAATGTGCAGGAGGCACACTCCGCCCGCTGTAAGTGCTGCAAATGCCTGTTGGTGTAACACACCAGGAAAACACAGCAATACGGGCTAACTTCAGGTGTATAATGTGCAGGAGGCACACTCCGCCCGCTGTAAGTGCTGCAAATGCCTGTTGGTGTAACACACCAGGAAAACACAGCAATACGGGCTAACTTCAGGTGTATAATGTGCAGGAGGCACACTCCGCCCGCTGTAAGTGCTGCAAATGCCTGTTGGTGTAACACACCAGGAAAACACAGCAATACGGGCTAACTTCAGGTGTATAATGTGCAGGAGGCACACTCCGCCCGCTGTAAGTGCTGCAAATGCCTGTTGGTGTAACACACCAGGAAAACACAGCAATACGGGCTAACTTCAGGTGTATAATGTGCAGGAGGCACACTCCGCCCGCTGTAAGTGCTGCAAATGCCTGTTGGTGTAACACACCAGGAAAACACAGCAATACGGGCTAACTTCAGGTGTATAATGTGCAGGAGGCACACTCCGCCCGCTGTAAGTGCTGCAAATGCCTGTTGGTGTTGTGTAACACACCAGGAAAACACATCAATAAGGGCTAGCTTCAGGTGTATAATGTGCAGGAGGCACACTCCGCCCGCTGTAAGTGCTGCAAATGCCTGTTAGTGTAACACACCAGGAAAACACAGCAATAAGGGCTAGCTTCAGGTGTATACTGTGCAGGAGGCTTAGCAACAATGACACTGACACTGTCCCCTGCCTATCCTTCTCTCTCCCTGCACACAAGGTTTATCAAAGAATATGACACTGACACTCTCCCTGCCTATCCTTCTCTCTCCCTGCGCACAAGGTTTAGTAAAGAATATGACACTGACACTGCCCCCTGCCTATCCTTCTCTCTCCCTGCACACAAGGTTTATCAAAGAATATGACACTGACACTGTCCCCAGCCTATGCTTCTCTCTCCCTGCACACAAGGTTTAGCAAAGAATATGACACTGACACTGTCCCCTGCCTATCCTTCTCTCTCCCTGCACACAAGGTTTAGCAAAGAATATGACACTGACACTCTCCCTGCCTATCCTTCTCTCTCCCTGCACACAAGGTTTAGCAAAGAATATGACACTCAGGCCTCGTACACACGGCCGAGATTCTCGTTGAAAAAAAACATGTCGTTTTTTTCGACGAGATTCTTGGACAAGAAAATTGTCCCGGCCGAGTGTACACACGCTCGATTCAAAGAACCCGCGGTTCTTTAAATGGAGCGTACGCGGTGACGTCATCGACTACGACGAGCATGCGCTCGTCACATTCGATGCCGTCGCCGCCATCTTGGTATACCCTACGTATGCCTAGGAAGCTACCGCTCATGCGTCGAATTCATTTCGAACATGTGCGGGCATCCGGGAGGACAGGTAAGTGTACACACACTCACTTTTCTCGTCGAGAAACATGCCGACGAGAATCTCGACGAGAAAATAGAGAGCAGGTTCTCTATTTTCTCGTCGAGATACTTGTCGCTTTTCTTGACGAGAAACCATACACACGAACGAGTTTCTCTGGAAAAAATCTCTGCCAGCAAGTTTCTTGCTGGTTTTTGCCGAGAAACTCGTTCGTGTGTACGAGGCCTGACACTGTCCCCTGCCTATCCTTCTCTCTCCCTGCACACAAGGTTTAGCAAAGAATATGACACTGACACTCTCCCTGCCTATCCTTCTCTCTCCCTGCACACAAGAATAGCACAAAGAATATCAACACTGTCCCTGCCTATCCTTCTCTTTCCCTGCGCCTGAACACACTACACAAGGCCGCCGCGCTGGTGGCCTTTTGTAGTGTGGGGCGTGTGCTAAACCCCCTGAGCTATAATTGGCCACAGGCAACCTGCCTGTGGCCAATTATGGCTCTCCTAGCTGCCGGCGCTGTGATTGGCCAAGCATGCGGGGTCACAGTGCATGCTTGGCCAATCACAGCGCCGGGATTGCACTGTGATGGCGCAGTGTATTGTGGGCCGTTCGCGTCACTCGAATTTGGCGCGAACGGCCCAAATCGTTCGATGTTCGCCGAACAGTCAAACAGCCGATGTTCAAGACGAACGTATGTTCGACTCGAACACCGAGCTCATCCCTAATGGAGACATTTACACTGATCAGGAATGTAAAAGTCAATTCTACACTAAGCACCAAAAAAAAGGGGGCATTAAGTCTGAGCACCACCATAACAGGGACATTTACACTGACCACCATTGTAATGAGGGATGTTCAAAAATATGTTTGAGAAAGGATGCGTTGAGGCAAGTAGCAATTCCTTCACAGTAGACAAAAAACATGAACTGGACAAACATCTTTACAATGTATACAGTTATCTGGAGGTAACTTTTTTCCTCATCTTTTTTTTTATGCCTTTGGTGGAAAATGCGCGGCTAAAACGTGATCAGGTCAATGTGTCTGTCATAAAAAGCAATTCAAGCTTTACAATAAACTAAAGTTAAATGGACTTTTCAGTATGAATTTTTAATCACAACAACTGTTAGTAAACTGTGGTTCACATATATTTTGCCTATTAACAATATGCTTTCAGTTATATTTTCCTGGAAGTGTCATTTTAAAAATTGGGTCTGCATTATTTCTACATGATCCTGTCTGGATCTATGTATGGCTGTCCTTGAGGATATAGCTTTTAGTATCCCACACAATGAAAGTTTCTAAACAACAGCTTTCACCTTTGTTCATTGTGAAAAGAAATATACTCAACTGTTAGCCTTCAAATCAAGTGTAGAGATGCAGTCGACAAATTATGTGCTTTGTATTGTACTGCAAGTTCGAGGAATTGAATGTGTGGCATTAGCAATAAAATAAATGTAAATATCTATTTTGGCAAATAAGTGTGGATATTTATGCTAAATCTGAGCAACTGTACTTCTCATTTAGTATACTGCTACATTTCTGGTATGTTTGCCAATTAAGGTTCGGTTCACATATATGCGAATCAGGTGGGTTTTGAACCACATCCGTTTTGCATAACATGTGAAACAGATTGGCTTTTAATGGAGCCGGTTCACATATATGTGGGCCGGTTGCAGTGAAAATTTAAAAAGGGTCCTGTGCATTTTTCAGTCTGGTTCAGGTGTGATTTAAGTGTCAAATTTGCACCTGAATTGCACCTGAATGGGAACTGCACCGGACTCTGCACAGAAACCGGGCCCACATACAGTATCTCACAAAAGTGAGTACACCCCTCACATTTTTGTAAATATTTTATTATCTTTTCATGTGACAACACTGAAGAAATTACACTTTGCTACAATGTAAAGTAGTGAGTGTACAGCTTGCATAACAGTGTAAATTTGCTGTCCTCCAAAATACCTCAACACACAGCCATTAATGTCTAAACTGCTGGCAACAAAAGTGAGTACACCCCTAAGTGAAAATTTCCAAATTGGGCCCAGAGACTTAAACCCTTATGTCTCAAAGTGAGTATAACAAGCATGCTTTACTGCAGATACAGACTGATTTTACTGTTGTGGGTTTAGTACGTCTTTACCACTTGCCGACCGCCGCACGAACATTTACATCGACAGAATGGCACAGACAGGCAAATGGGCGTACAGGTACGTCCCTTTAAATTTTCCCGCCATGTGGTCGTGCGCGTGACCCTACTGCGAGCTCCATGACTGTGCCTGCAGGACCCACGGACTCGATGTCAGCGGGTGTCCCGCGATTGTGTCACGGAGCTGAACAATGGGGAGATGTCAGTGTAAACACAACATCTCCCCGTTCTTCCTAGAGACATGTCACTGATCGAATGCTCCCTCTCATCAGGAGCAGCGATCAGTGACGTGTCACTCGTAGCCATGCCCCCTAACAGTTAGAATCACTCCCTACGACACAACTAACCCCTTCCTAGCCCCCTAGTGGTTACCCCTTCACTGCCAGTCTCATTTACACAGTAATCAATGCATTTTTATAGCACTGATCGCTGTATAAATGTGAATGGTCCCAAAATAGCGCCAAAAGTGTCCAATTTGTCCGGCATAATGTCGCAGTCACGATAAAAATCGCTAATTGCCGCCATTACTAGTAAAAAAAAAAATATTAATAAAATGCCATAAAACTATCCCCCATTTTGTAGACGCTATAACTTTTGCGCAAACCAATCAATAAACGCTTATTGCAATTTTTTTTACCAAAAATATGTAGAAGAATACGTATCGGCCTAAACTGAGGAAAAAAATTGTTTTTTTATATATTTTTTGGGGATATTTAAATATAGCAAAAAGTTAAAAATATAGCATTTTTTTCAAAATTGTCGCTCTATTTTTGTTTATAGCGCAAAAAATAAAAACCGCAGAGGTGATCAAATACCACCAAAAGAAAGCTCTATTTGTGGTAAAAAAAAAGGACATCAATTTTGTTTGGGAGCCACGTCGCATGGCCGCGTAATTGTCAGTTAAAGCGACGCAGTGCCGAATCGCAAAAAGTGCTCTGGTCTTTGGCCAGCCAAATCGGAGTTTCACCCAAAAATGTAACTTCCTTTTCGGAACCCTCCCCCCTCCGGTGTCACATTTGGCACCTTTCAGGGGGGAGGGGGAGCAGAGACCTGTGTAATAGAGATATTTTGTTCCCACTCCTGGGCATAGATACCCGAGGCACCCACGGGTATCTACGCCACTTCCAGCGCCTTCTCTGCCCCCCCCCCCCCCCCGGGACACAGGTCCCAGAAGACAGCAGGGACCAGTGGGATAGCGTGAGTCGCGCATGCGCAGTAGGGAACCAGGAAGCTCACTTCCTGATTCCCTTACCGAAGATGGCGGCGGCAGCACCCGAGAGCCGATCGATAGATCGGCTTCGGGTGCCGACATCGCGGGCGCCCTGGACAGGTAAGTGTCATTAAGTGTCAGTAGCTGCAGTATTTGTAGCTGCTGACTTTAAAAAAAACAATTTGGCGGACCTCTGATTTAAGTCTTTGCAGCTTGAATTACGAAGCTCTGTAAAGAACAAGCTTTTTACAACAAGAAGAAGGGAGAAATTGGAAAAGATTTTAAATTATTTGAAAAGAGCTCTAAAGCACCATCTATTGGCTGAATATAAAAGTACATTTATCTATTGGCTGAATATAAAAGTACATTAATCTTTCAGCATTCCACATCTATGACAATTCATACACCCTCAGTAAGTCATAAGCAGGATATGCTACACTACAGGAACTACAACCAAAGGAGTGATGGGGGGCTTAATCAAGCTTTACCTACCTAGCTATAAGACAAGAGGTTTGTAGAGCTAATAAATCAAATAACTTATGGGCGCAGGCATAGGCGTGCGCACAGGGTGTGTCGGGTGTGCCTGGGCACACCCTAATCACCCCATGTGCATTAGCATTATCCAGGGGTGGCACCAGGTGGGTGCTTGGGGTCCCGGTGGCCAGTGTAAATGTCCCCATTATATTAAAGGCTAGGTTCAACTGTAGGAACACTACACCTATACTTAGGATGTAACAAAATATGCTCCCAATCAACTGTGTCCCACCATCAGAGCCTCCTCCCTGTGACAGCAGGTGGCATTCATGTGTGTTTGAGCTTTGGGATGCACACCCTAATACAATAGGCTGCACACACCTATGGGCGCAGGTAATGGAAGGTAGACATCATGGTTCACTTTCACTTATATAACTGATTCATAGAACATTGTTCCTCAATTGTATTCTTCAAAAAGGGTTAAAGAATCAGCAGTTATTATTTGATATTTTACCTGCTTATAGACACATTTCAAGTCAATTTATAGGCATGAAATAGATGTTTGTTTCTTTAGGGAATTTGTACAACTGCTTTACACATTGCATGTGCACAGTGGCACAGGTTTTGATCGTCAAAACTAAATTATTAATACTTCTGACTCATGACTTAGGGGATGTTACTTATATGCTGAGGCTTCCTACTGGGAGAAGACACATTGGGCAGAGCACAAAAAATTGAAACCCTGGATGAGGAACAGCAAGCTTCATTTACAGATGTAGAATCCATTTCTCACCTGTAGATACATCTCCTGTATCAAATAAATATACTGCTTGCCAGTTACAATGTATTTCCAAGCAATTGAGCATGTTCTCACTGCGGAGGCAAGTGCTGTGCTTTTCAGTTCAAGTACCAGGGTACAAAACATAATAATCGAGCTTGCTGAAACAATGGAGAGCATTTTTCTGGCGATCTCAGCATTCTGAAATCTCATATTGCAATCTGAAAAACATGTTACTCTTGAACTTTTGCTTTCATTGTATTTATTGATAGTCAATTTAATGGATCCTTATGAAAATAACCAAATGACAGATATGGTTATTAAGTTTAACTTTTCATGTTGCTAGGGAAATGATCTGCCACAACATTCATAAATACTTTTTTTTAAATCCTTATCATAAAGCAAAAAATGTATCCCAACAGAATTTTTTTTTCTCCTGAAACATCTGCAGGATTTGTAGCATTGTTTTGAGCCTTTTACATATAGTGTCACCCCCCCAATGGAGTCATTTGGAAAATGTGGGTTCTCTGTTTTGAGCCTCGACTCCAAGAAGAACCTCAGAGCCTCTGACACACCTGGTTGAATATAAAGAACTGCAAGCGTATATAAAATCACCAATGTTAAAAATACCTTTTGCCTGGCTGTGGATTGCTACCAAAGAAATAGACACAGACCTGTTTAGTAATAAATGCACTTCATCGATTGATGCAAGTTTAAAATAAATGGCAGTAGAACATAAATAAACACCCAGTGGGTAAATCTGTGAACACGACCAATGTCAAAATAGCTAAGATAATGTAAATAGACGTTAAATGCACCATGAGTGATACTGATACTACTCTAGTTTAGCATGCGCTGGGATATGGTGCAGCGTTTCCTAAGAGGTAGCTTTTGCCCAAAAAAGGGGCAAGGGCCTTGGGGCAGCAACTGTTAGGGGCAGTCTTAAGTCCTGACTATTCAGCCAGCTAAACGTTGGGGCCTAGTAACTGTTGGCGCACTTTAAGGCAGTCAACAAGTAGAAGCAGTTCAATAACTATAAGACAGCTCATTAGGTAGTTATTAATGGCTTGCTCTCTAGTGATGGTAGCAAGTAATGGCCGACAAGCCCTTTCACCACTCTCACCAGACCCAGCGATACTACAGTAGTTTTCCCTTTGGGCAGGTGTCTCTTATCTCTGGGTTGCCTGTGATGGCTCTGGCAGACAATGCAGCAGGGTCTGTATCCTGGCAGTGGCTCTAGCTCTCCTCACTCAAGTTCCTGCTATGTACTGTCTTGCTTCCCCACATGCAGTAGTGTGTTACCTAAGGAAGTATTGAAGTCTCTCTCTCTGGTATAGCACCTCACAGCACTGTCCTCTCCCTCTCACAGGCTGGACTGCACTGGTTGTCCGGTGTAGATTTTCCCTGGGAAACGCTGGTCTCTCTGCCTCTTTGGTAGCAAGCTTTTGTGGGAGCTGCAGTCCAGGCTGCATTGCTCCCAATGAACAGTTATTTTCTCAGGACTACATGTCCCATCATGCCCCTCAAGTCTCGCCTAATTGGCTCCTTGTCCTGCTTAGCCAGAGGGGTACACAGAGCCCACTGCTGTACATCGTGTCTCAGCACAGCCACTCTGGTCCCCTGTTTGTTAGTCTCCCCACTGCTGACAGGGGGAGGCGGGTGAGCAGACAGTGTAGTGCTGAGTCGACAGGCGCCAGACTACATATATTCTATTTAGGAGAAGCAGAACTTTCTTGGAGAAGATACCCAGGTTACTGAGTTGCCCTTGGACTCAAAAAGCCCTAGCATTTTATCTAGCTGATGTTTGGACAGTTCCAAAAAGCTGGCAGCAAAGATACTCTGTAAAGGGAAACCTACATTTTCCTCCTCATCAGGTACCTCACCCTAATGCTGCTCCTACTCTCTTCCTAATATCCTTGACCTACTCCCACACTACAGGCTTGCCAAATGATGCAGAAGCTGCTATTTAAGCAACATGGCAACCCAAATCTTGTGGATTTTGACATCCTATAGAAGATGTTAGCCTCCCCAAGATGGCAGCCTAAAGCTTATAATAGGAGACAAATTAGTCCCCTGCCAACCTGAAGAAGCAACAAAATGCCACCTTCAGTTTGGCGGACAAATTACAGCCAACACCTGTCTACATGTGCCAGACCAGGTTTATTACTGAATGCTGTGTCGTATGGACAAATGCAAAGGTTTAATTTATTGTTCAGTTTCACTTGTGCTAAATAGAAAGAGCGTGCCACATAGATAGATAAGGCCTTGAAATGCTTCACCCAGATGATAAACAATAAACTGACCATTGCACTGCACATTTTAGGGAACATACAATGCAATGCAGTTTGCAAGACTGTTTAAGATGCTAATGCAAAATAAGGAAAGCACATAAAAAATTGTGTTATAGTTATTACCACTGTTACAGGAAATTGCATGTTATGTCTTCAGGCCATGAACACAATCTCAATCTATGTTAGGGATGAAAGCTGTTTTCATGAGTAAATGATAGAAATAAATGTACAGTTTGATTTATGCCAAACATTACCTGCAAATCCACAAGGGAGATTGACAAATAAATGTTATTATAACAATTTGCATCCACAAAAAAAAATGAAATTATGAAATTATAGATCAATGCAACCTTAGGAGAATTGGGAGTATAGGTCTTCCATAAAATGAAGGTGACTATGACCCACATCATACAAAATGGAAGCGGTATATGGAACAAGTACTTCTACATAAAATACCAGGTTTTATTTGAGCACCTTTCTTTAGTTTTGGTATACTCTACTCTATAAGTAGGGTTATTGCTCTTACATAAGCAACCAAAGCATTTTAACTGAGGTCTACCATTAACATATCTGGTAAAGGTAAAAATCCTCCCTTGCAGTGGGGCTGCCGCTGCGACCGCACTGCAGGGGATGCTTGGTAATGCAAAACATACTTTAACCTACCTTTGGTCATGGACCAACAGCAAACTTTTCCTGGAGTTCAGCTTTAGTTCAGACTTTGATGTGTATCATGAATCAGATGTGATCAGAACTGTGTGGACTGCACAAGTGAACCAGACGTATATAGGTGAAGAAGGTAATAATTTATTAATGAAATGTAAATCATATGTAACGCAACCACCTCCAATAACACACAGTGCACAACAAACCAATATTAGACAAGACCCCAAAATAACAATAATCAGACGAATAAATATAGCCAAAAGGGAATACCGGAATCGTAGTCTAGCTAAGCCATTGTAATAATAGGAGATCAGCAAATGGGGGACAAGGAGCAATGGACAGGGAAAGGGTGAAAGGGATCAGACAGAAGGACAGGGATACAGGGATACAGGACTGACGGGATCAGGTACAAATAGGTTAGGGATCAGGATCAGAGTCAGGTTCAGATAACAGGTTCAGGCAACAGGTTCAGGATCAAAGTTCCGATCAGGGCACAAGACGAAGCCAAGGCAAAGTGTGTTGAACTTGCCAGGTTTTTATACCATTACCTGCTATCAGGTTCAGGTGATTCCTAATTGCAGGAGGAGATATCTGCTCCATCCTGCCAGGATCCACCCACTGGTGGACGCCAGTACTGCGGCCCAAAGATCACATAACACCAGCAGGGAAAGGCTCTCCTGACAGTTCCAAACTGCCAGGAGACACCTGCTGGTGGACATCAGTAATGCACGCCAAATATCAGATGGTATTATCAGCGAGTGGAACCTTTCCTGACAGTAACCCCCCTCAAAGGAGCGACCTCCGGACGCTCCAACTAGCCTTTGCTGGGGAAAGTCCATGATATCAAGCCAAGCAGCAGACAAAGTCACATAAAGGAAGGTCCATGGCTTTAAGCCAGGCAAGGTGCAGCTCGAGCTGAGCAGTGGGTACAGACACATCAGGCTGGGCAATACGTACATCAAGCTGGGTAGCAGGCACATAAACCTCAAGTTGAGTAGCTGGGCAGCAGACAGGAACACCTCAGGCTGGGCAGCAGACAGGAACACCTCAGGCTGGGCAGCAGGCAGGAACACCTCAGGCTGGGCAGCAGGCAGGAACACCTCAGGCTGGGCAGCAGGCAGGAACATCTCAGGCTGGGCAGCAGACAGAAGCTCATCAGGCTGGGCAGCAGACAAAAGCTCATCAGGCTTGGCAGCAGACAGAAGCTCATCAGGCTTGGCAGCAGACAGAAGCTCATCAGGCTGGGCAGCAGACAGAAGCTCATCAGGCTGGGCAGCAGACGGAAGCTCATCAGGCCGGGAAATGGGCACCACAACCTCAGGCCGGGAAACGGGTGCCACAACCTCAGGCCGGGAAACAGGCGCCACAACCTCAGGCCGGGAAACGGGCACCACAACCTCAGGCCGGGAAACGGGCACCACAACCTCAGGCCGGGAAACGGGCACCACAACCTCAGGCCGGGAAATGGGCACCACAACCTCAGGCCGGGAAACAGGCACCGTATCTTCAGACTGGGACACCGGGACTTCAGACTGGGACACCGGGACTTCAGACTGGGACACCGGGACTTTAGACTGGGAGGCAGGCTCTGAGACATCAGGCTGGAAGGCAGGCACGAGACATCAGGCTGGAAGTCAGGCACCGAGACATCAGGCTGGAAGGCAGGCACCAGGACATTAGGCTGGAAGGCAGGCACCAGGACTTCAGACTGGAACACTGGCATCAGGACTTCAAGCTGGCATACAGGAACTTCAGGCTGGCATACAGGAAATGGGGCGTCAGACTAGACAGCAGACTGGTCAGCAGGCACTGGTACATCAGACTGGGACACAGGAACTTCAGGTGGAAATACTGTCTGGAAAGCAGGCAGAGGTTTGGCAGAATCAGGTGGGTTATCAGGTTCAGCTGGCATGCAAGCAGACTGGAGCAGGTTGTTTGGTGTTGAGGCAGGTTGGGTAAGTGGCAGGATCGTTTTGGTTGGAAAAAACTTTTGTCTTTTCTTGGGCTTAGCCACTGAAGCTCTGTAGGTAAAGGATGCAGTAGACTGCAAAGGAGGATTGGGATATGGCAGATGAGAAGAGACAGGTGGGTTGAATGCAGGATAGGTACAGGGAGCAGAGACTGGATATTGGTATCTGGTGGGAAGCAGTGTGTACTGAGCTGCGACTGGGGTTACCATGGGTGATGGGAGAAAATACTTTTGAACAGGTAGGTGTCTGATGGTAGAAGTGGTTTGTTGTGGGTTGACTGTGATTGATTGCAACATATCAGACCATGCAGAGAGTATTGGTTGGACAAAGAATGGATCACATGCTGACTGTCTGACAATGGTCTGTACTGAGTGAATACATTCCACAAGCTTTTGCCGGGGACGAACTGAATAGTGCTCAACAAAGCATGAGGGATCATCCTCTAGCAGCCACACCAGAGATTCCACCTGATCAGCACTGAAAGGGGGAGAAAAATCATCACAGGCCCTTGGAACACAGGACATGGCTAGCTCAGCACATATTTGGATCAAAGGCTGCACCTCTCCAAACAAAACACAGCCTTGGTCCACCTGGGAGTGGGCCAAACGGATGATCTCAAGCAGCTGGTCATGGGTCCACTCTTTTAGTGTCTGGCGGAGATACTCGCCACTCTCACACATCAGCAAAGCATAATAGGGAATCACGTTAGGGTTCATTTCAGCAAGCCAACAGAACCAAGATGGTTCCTTTGTGCAGCCACTTCTGATCAGGGATGGCCTTGGATTTCTATCATGAATCAGATGTGATCAGAATCGTGTGGACTGCACAAGTAAACCAGACGTATATAGGTGAAGAAAGTAATAATTTATTAATGAAATGTGAATAATATGTAACGCAACCACCTCCAATAACACACAGTGCACAACAAACCAATATTAGACAAGACCCCAAAATAACAATAATCAGACGAATAAATATAGCCAAAAGGGAATACCGGAATCGTAGTCTAGCTAAGCCATGGTCATAATGGGAAATCAGCAAATGGGGGACAAGAAGCAATGGACAGGGAGAGGGTGAAAGGGATCAGACAGCAGGGCAGGGATCCAGGGATACAGGACTGATGGGAACAGGTACAAATACAGTAGGTACCGCCGATATTGTGTCAATCTCGCTGCTGTTAGCGGCGAGATTGACACCTGCGAGCCCCGTCGCAGGAGTCAGTGCAGAGCTCTGTCGCTCCTCCCGCTCGCTGTCCCCAATTGATTCCTATGGATGCACGGCATCTCGTGGGGGCGGCAAGTGCGAGAAGCACAGCCTCGCAGCAGTGATTTCCAGCGCGATCCCATCGCGCTGGAAACACAATATCGGCGGAAGGTACTGTAGGTTAGAGATCAGGATCAGGATCAGAGTCAGGTTCAGATAACAGGTTCAGGCAACAGGTTCAGGCTCAAAGTTCTGATCAGGGCACAAGACGAAGCCAAGGCAAAGTGTGTTGAACTTGCCAGGTTTTTATACCATTACCTGCTATCAGGTTCAGGTGATTCCTAATTGCAGGAGGAGATATCTGCTCCATCTTGCCAGGATCCACCCACTGGTGGACGCCAGTACTGTGGCCCAAAGATCACATAACACCAGCAGGGAAAGGCTCTCCTGACAGTTCCAAACTGCCAGGAGACACCTGCTGGTGGACATCAGTACTGCACGCCAAATAGCAGATGGTATTACCAGCGAGTGGAACCTTTCCTGACAATGTGCTCTGATACTCCACATGTCATATAGAGATTAAGTATGCAATGCTAACAGGTGTAAACTATTCCCATGAACTAGATGTTGTAGATACAGTAAAAAATAGGTTAGAGCCTCTATTGGATTTAATTGCTGTCTGTGTCCCCATTGAGTAGATTCCCCACACTTCCTGTTACATAAAAGAAGGGAAATCTCTTTACATAAATAAAAACTCAACGTGACGTCACTACGCTACAGCTGATCGGCACAGACCGCAGCTGAGTACTTACATTGTTTTTTGGAGTTTGCCGCTCCTGATTTGAAAACCTGTTTGATGTCATTTTTACCCAGGATAAATAAAGGGTATCCTATTTTATAAGGAATACTGCACCATGAGGTTTTGTTTTCTTTCTTCCTTATTACCTAACATCCTTTGTGCTGCATGAGCTAATCACATCAGCTGATACCTGGAGAGAGAGCCTTTGTTTTCTTGGAATAAACATCCAGGAGGAGGGAGACACCATCCGATTCCAGTGTTTCGTGGCTGAATGTTCGGTGGGACCATCATATGAATCTGAGCCCCTATAGATCTCCGTGACAGAGATCCATTAGATCTGGTAAGCTGCCATTTCTTCTATAATTTATCTGAGCAAGTTGGATGTGCATTTTTCGCCTACAGCTTCTTTGAAGAGTTTATTACACATACATCAGCAGATGAGGTTGCTCATTTTGTTTATGAACTCCATTTGGAACTTTTATTTTTTCCAATTTTTATTTTTATTTTGTTTTTACATTTATTTTTATCTATCCATTTGTGCACAGGTGATACCACTGATATATTTTCGTTTTTCAGCACAGGACTTTGTTTCCGTTTGTTTTTTGTGTGTGTGAACACATATGAATTATTAGCACTATGATTGTTTGCTTTGAAGGGTAGCGCATTTTTATTTTCACTTCTTGCAGGAGTTATAATCCTTTCCCACTATATCCAACACACTGATGCAACCCTTGTGACATTTGTGTCAAAACAGTTGCTTATACATAACCACATTCAGCTGGAATTCTTCAACGTCTACATTGGCACTACTTTCTTTCTTTGTATTTGTGTGTTGGGGTGAGGAGCACTACTGTTTTGGTGGTTTTGTCTTGTAAAATGTTTTTAACCAGTTCACATCCGGGCCATTGTAATTTGATGGCCACAAGGTGGCTCTACAATGCCGGGAGGCCGTCTATTGACGGCCTCGGGCTGCGTGCCGCTTGGGGGCGCACGCACGCTGCCACTCAGGTGCCGATGCGCATGTCTGGCGGCCATGATGTCCGCCAGGCACACGCGATCGGCAGTTACAGAGCCAGGACCGTGGATCTGTGTGTGTAAACACACAGATCTACGTCCTGTCAGGGAGAGGAGACTGATGGTGTGTCCCTTGTACATAGTGATAACCATCGGTCACCTCCCCCAGTGAGTCCCCTCCCCCCAAATTAAGAATCACTCCCAGGGAACACATTTAACCCCTTGATCGCCCCCTAGTGTTAACCCCCTTCCCTGCCAGTCACATTTATACAGTAATCAGTGCATATTTTATAGCACTGTTCGCTGTATAAATGTGAATGGTCCCAAAAATGTGTCAAAAGTGTCCGATGTGTCCTCCGTAATATCGTAGTCCTGACAAAAATCGCAGATAACCGCTATTACTAGTAAAAAAAAATTGTGTTTTTTTCAAAATTGATGGTCTTTTTTTGTTTATAGCACAAAAAATAAAAACCGCAGAGATGATCAAATACCACCAAAAGAAAGCTCTATTTGTGGGAAAAAAAAGGACATCAATTTTGTTTGGGAACCACGTCGCACGACCGCGCAATTGTCATTGAAAGCGTGACAGTGCTGAAAGCTGAAATTTTGCCTGGGCAGGCAGGGAGTGTATGTGCCCATACCTCCCAACTGGCACGCATTCTGCGGGTTTTACCCGCAGAGGCTCCTCCTTCCCGCAGTCCCGCGAGACTGTCATGTTTCCCGCACAGCAGGAAACATGAACAGCTGAAGAGGAGCAGCAGCAGGTAAGAGCGCCCCCCCCCGCGATCGGTGGACTAGTATCGGCCCCCCCCCCCCCGATCGGCGGCCCCGCTCAACAACTCTAGTTGGCAGGGGAGAGGGGACATCGGAATGTCCCGCGATGGGACTTTAAAAAGTTGGGAGGTATGTGTGCCCAGTAAGCAAGTGGTTAATGTATTTTAAAGTGGAACTCCAGGCTTTCCTAGCTATGTTTAAACCTGCTCCCAGTCCCATTCTAGCTCCTATTCTAATTACTCTGTGAAAGTAAAATGTGTATACTCACTTATTCTGAGGATGCTCCAGTTCTGTCACAAGCGGCCTGCTTTAGGGGAGAGGAAAATCACCTGCAATGGTTGAAATGCCTGGGTAGTAATGTCACCCATAGGCTTGCTGTGGAGCATCCGTTGTCAAC
This sequence comes from Rana muscosa, assembly GCA_029206835.1. Taxonomy (NCBI): domain Eukaryota; kingdom Metazoa; phylum Chordata; class Amphibia; order Anura; family Ranidae; genus Rana; species Rana muscosa. The sequence goes on along the minus strand of CM055122.1, from coordinate 1,071,887,892 downwards.
TGTCCCTCCTCTACACTGAGGCCGCCGATGAGAGCCGATTACGTTACTGACCAGGTAAGTATAAAAAACACATGTTCTGTTCACAGGGTAGTTAAAGTAGGAGTTAGAATGGGGGTGGGGGCAGGTTTAGGTATAGTTAGGAAAAGTCTGGATTCCTAGTTTAAGGCCTCATGCTCACGGACATTTTTACAGCCACTTTTATGAGTGTTTTTTGCAGCTTAAAAACGGCTCTCCATGTTAGCCTATGGCCTCATGCCCACCATGATGTTTTTGAGCTGTAAATGGCATAGCCGTTTTTAAGCTGTAAAAAAACCCAGGACCAGTGCATTCTGAAGCTCCAGCGTTAGAGCTGTAAAGACGTCAGATGCCGGCAAAGGGTGTTAAACGCGATTTAACGAGGTTTAACGCTGTGCTAAGCCTCGTCCGGCATTTTTTTCTCTATTCAAAATCAATGGTTCCCTATGGGAGCCCATTGATTTGAATAGAGGTCGCACCAGAAGTCGGATCAAGATGATCCGACTTGCGGGGGGACTCGTGTGCGGAGAATCTTGAAGGGGAACCCCGCGAAAATAATAAAATAAATTGTGTGAGGTTGCCCCCCAGGATGATACCAGACCCTTCGGTCTGGTATGGATCTTGAGGGGAACCCCCACACCCAAAAAAAATGGCGTGGGGGTTCCCCCAGGATCCATACCAGACCCTTATCCGAGCACGCAGCCTGGCAGGTCAGGAAAGGGAGGCTAGCAAGCGCACCCCCCCCTCCTAGACCATACCAAGCCACATGCCCTTAAAATGAGAGGGGTTGGTGCTTTGGGGCAGGGGGGCACTGCGCCCCCCCACCCCAAAGCACCTTGTCCCCATGTTGATGAGGACAAGGGCCTCTTCCCGACAACCCTGGCCGTTGGTTGTCGGGGTCTGTGGGAAAGGGGCTTATCGGAATCTGGGAGCCCCCTTTAATAATAAGGGGGCCCCCAGATCCCGGCCCCCACCATATGTGAATGAGTATGGGGTACATCATACCCCTACCCATTCACCTGGGGGAAAAAAGTGTCAATAAAAAAAACACACTAGACAGGTTTTTAAAGTAATTTATTAGGCAGCTCCGGGGGTCTTCTTCTGACTTCGGGGGTCTCTTCCAACTTCGGGGGTCTCTTCTGACTTCTCCGCTCTCTTCTCCTGTGACTCCGCCCCCTTATGGCGTCACAGTCCCGGGGCATGATGGGACTGTGACGACATCACCCGGTGACCACGCCCCATGCCTATATAAGTCATTGCGAACCACGCACACTGCATTACAGCGGGGGAGAGCGTTGTGTGAACATCGAAGAAGAGAAGAGGGAAGAAGACGGCGGAGAAGACCGGGACAACGCTAGCAAAAGAGCGACAGAAGATAGCGGAAGAGCCCGGCAGAAGAAGGCAGAAGAACCGGAGAGTGGGAGAAGAACCGGAGAGCAGGAGAAGAGAGCGGAGAAGTCGGAAGAGACCCCCCAAGTCGGAAGAGACCCCCGAAGTTGGAAGAAGACCCCCAGAGCTGCCTAATAAATTACTTTAAAAACCTGTCTAGTGTGTTTTTTTATTGACACTTTTTTCCCCCAGGTGAATGGGTAGGGTACGATGTACCCCATACTCATTCACATAGGGTGGGAGGCTGGGATCTGGGGGCCCCCTTATTATTAAAGGGGGCTCCCAGATTCCGATAAGCCCCTCTCCCGCAGACCCCGACAACCAATGGCCAGGGTTGTCGGGAAGAGGCCCTTGTCCTCATCAACATGGGGACAGGGTGCTTTGGGGTGGGGGGGCGCAGTGCCCCCCCTGCCCCAAAGCACCAACCCTTCATGTTGAGGGCATGTGGCTTGGTATGGTCTAGGAGGGGGGGCGCTCGCTCGCCCCCCTTTCCTGACCTGCCGGGCTGCGTGCTCGGATAAGGGTCTGGTATGGATCCTGGGGGAACCCCCACAACATTTTTTTTTTGGTGTGGGGGTTCCCCTCAAGATCCATACTAAACCGAAGGGTCTGGCATTGTCCTGGTGGGGAACCTCACGCAAAAAATGTTTTAAATTTTCGCGGGGTTCATCTTCAAGATTCTCCGCACACGAGTCGCCCCGCAAGTCGGATCATCTTGATCCGACTTCTGGTGCGACCTCTATTCAAATCAATGGGCTCCCATAGGGAACCATTGATTTTGAATAGAGAAAGAAAAACGCGGCTGAAAGCTAGCGCGAGGAAACGTGCATTGAATTCAATGTAAAACGCGGAAAAAATCGTGGTAAAAACGCCGCTTTTTTCCTGACGTCTGTACTAGCTTTACAGCCCGTTTTTTAAAACGTCCGTGGGCATGAGGCCTAAAAGTGCAAATAATTAATAAAAATAGCACACATACTTTATTTCTGGTTTTGACCAGTGATTGTGTAGTTTTAAAACAATTTGCTTTACTTTAGGTTCAAAGTACAAATCTTATTCTGCTATTTGTTCCATTCATCACAACACTGCATTCACACTAGACATGTGAAATTCGTTTCGGTCCGAATACAAATTCGGACTAATTAAATAGTAATGAATAGTAATGGATTTAGTGGAAATCCATTAAAATTTGTTTAGCTTATTCAGAAATAGCTGGTTGTTAAGCAGCGGGCCGGGAGGGCGGCAGCCCACCTTCTTAACTCGTCATCTATCAGTGGGCTTCCCCACCAGCAATAGAAAAATGTTTCAAAGAAAACGGCGTAGGGTCCCCCCAGTCCATATCAGGCCCTTCGGATCTGGTATGGATTTTAAGGGGAACCCCATGCCAAAAAAAAAAAAAAAACAGCGTGGGGTCCCCCCAAGATCCATAGCAGACCCTTATCTGAGCATGCAGCCTGGCAGGTCAGGAAAGGGGAGGGGACAATCAAGCCCCCCTCCCCTCCTGAACCATACCAGGCCACATGCAATCAACATGGGGGGTGGGTGCTTTGGGGCATGGGGGGGCTGTGCCCCTTACCAATTTAAGAACTGTTGCAGAACGAACAGACGGCAGATAGCCTCCAAGAAGGCGGAGCATTTTAATTTTTTTCTATTTGTGCTCCCCTGCCCCACAGCACCCACCCCCCATGTTGAGGGCATGTGGCCTGGTATGGTTCAGGAGGGGGTTCTTGCTCGTCCCACCCCCTTTCCTGACCTGCCAGGCTGCATGCTCGAACAAGGGTCTGGCATAGATTTTTGGGGGGGACCCTACACCATTTTTTTAAACATTATTCTATTGCTGGTATTCTTTATCTTTACATTTATCTGTCAGTGGGGATGCCCGCTGACAGATGATGACTCATGGTTGTTAAGGACGCGAGTGGCCGGCTTCCCTGCTTAACAACCAGCTATTTCTTCACACAGAATTCGGGTCGGTCAATCGTTTTCCGAATTCTAATTGTTCTTAAAAGTTGGAATTCGTTAGAATATTAATAAATGAAACAAATTTTAACGAAAACAAAATAAAATTTTACAAAATCGAAACTAAACAAATTCCGAAACCAAATCAAACAAATCACATAACGAAACGAAATTACTAACATAACGAGTCTATCCGAATCTAAACAATTTTATTCAGACATGTTTTTTTCTTTGCCTCTTTGTACATTTTTTAGCCATATTCAGGCTTGAATGTTTTAACTGAAGCCAATGAAAAAATAAATGCCAGAAGGAGGAGATGGTTGTTTAGTAGTGTTGAGCGTACCGAACTTTAGCTTTTTCCCGAACCCCGGACTTTGCGCAAAAGTCCAGGTTTGGGTTCGGGTTCGGCAATCTAATTACGCATTTAGAAATGCTTCAGGGGCCAGCCAATCACCTTTTGATTAGCTGGTGTGCCCTTAGAGGCCATCATAGCCATGCCTACTAATGGCATGGCTGTGATTGGTTAGTGCAACATGTGACCCAGCTTCTATATAAGCTAGAGGCACACAGCACACACGTCACTCTGCTTCAGAATAGATAGGGAGAGGATCTTGGCTGCTGCTGTTGCTAATAGGGAGAGATTGTAAAATACATTAGGTAGTCCTGATTCTGCAATCTGAGGGAAAAGATAGAGAGATAGTGTAGTGTAGGGCCAGGTTCCTGTTGGTGCTTTCAGGGAGAGAGAGTCCAGATTCAGAGATTAAAATCAGCGATCTGCATAGGTTTACCTGTTTGTGTTGCAGTGCACAGTCTTTTTACACTGCCATGAGCCCAATGTCAGAGAAAATCTAACTTTTATCTGCAAGCTCAGTGCACCAGCACTGCATATATTACGTTGAGAGATACACCGTTTCCATACTGTGGGTGTATTCTGCTCTTTGAAAAAGATCCATTTAGGGGAAAAAAAAAAAGGCACTTTATTGTGCTCTTTTCCAAAAGACCCATAGGGCAAAAAAAAAAAAAAAATTGCATTTTATTTTGCTCGTGCAAAAAAAGACCCGTTTAGGGCAAAAAAAAAAAAAATTTGCACTTTAATGTACGCTTGCAAAAAGAGCCATTCAGGGCCACAAAAAATAGTTTGCAGTGTGTTATACATATGTGGAGGTGTGTGAAATAAACAATTTCTATATAGTTTTCTCCTACTGTGCTATACTAAAAAAACAACATATTTTTTTAATAGCATTTTCTGCAGTTCTGCAGCTGTGCGATTCAGCGGTTACGTACTGTGGGTGTGTTCTGCTCTTCCAAAAAACGCCGTTTAGGGGCACAAAAAATAGTTTGCAGTGTGTTATACATATTTGGAGGTGTGTGAAATAAACAATTTCTATATAGTTTTCTCCTACTGTGCCATACTAAAAAAACAAAATTTTTTTTTAATAGCATTTTCTGCAGTTCTGTAGCTGTGCGATTCAGCGGTTACGTACTGTGGGTGTGTTCTGCTCTTCCAAAAAACGCCGTTATGGGGCACAAAAAATAGTTTGCAGTGTGTTATACATATTTGGAGGTGTGTGAAATAAACAATTTCTATATAGTTTTCTCCTACTGTGCTATACTAAAAAAAAAACATTTTTTTTGAATAGCATTTTCTGCAGTTCTGTAGCTGTGCGATTCAGCGGTTACGTACTGTGGGTGTGTTCTGCTCTTCCAAAAAACGCAGTTTAGGGGCACAAAAAATAGTTTGCAGTGTGTTATACATATTTGGAGGTGTGTGAAATAAACACTTTCTATATAGTTTTCTCCTACTGTGCTATACTAAAAAAACAACATTTTTTTTAATAGCATTTTCTGCAGTTCTGTAGCTGTGCGATTCAGTGGTTACGTACTGTGGGTGTGTTCTGCTCTTCCAAAAAACGCCGTTTAGGGGCACAAAAAAAAGTTTGCAGTGTGTTATACATATTTGGAGGTGTGTGAAATAAACAATTGCTAAATAGTTTTCTTCTACTGTGCTATACTAAAAAAACAACATTTTTTTTGAATAGCATTTTCTGCAGTTCTGTAGCTGTGCGATTCAGCTGTTACGTACTGTGGGTGTGTTCTGCTCTTCCAAAAAACGCCGTTTAGGGGCACAAAAAATAGTTTGCAGTGTGTTATACATATTTGGAGGTGTGTGAAATAAACAATTTCTAAATAGTTTTCTTCTACTGTGCTATACTAAAAAAACAGCATTTTTTTTAAATAGTATTTTCTGCAGTTCTGTAGCTGTGCGATTCAGCGGTTACGTACTGTGGGTGTGTTCTGCTCTTCCAAAAACACCCATTTAGGGCAACATCCTAAATTTGGAAAATATGAGGAGAAGGTCAAAGGGACGTGGTGGCCCCGGTCGTGGTGCTGCTGGTGGAGCTTCTGTTGCAGGGAGAGGACGTGGTGGATCTGTGCCAGATACACGCACAAGTGAAACACCTTCCTCAGGTGCGAGTAGGCGACCGAGCCTGCGGCGGTATTTTGTCGCGCCTAATGAGGCTGTACGAATGTTTAGGCCAGGACAAGTACAGGCGATAGTAGATTGGGTTGCTGACAGTGCCTCGGGTTCCTTCACATTGTCTCCCACCCACTCTTCTGATGAAAGATCAGAGTTGGCACCTGAAACCCATGTCCATCAGTCTTTCACCTCACCCCCTTGCAAATCAGCCAAGCAGTCTGAGCCCCAAATCATGCAGCAGTCTCTTCTGCTTTTCGATGACTCTGTTAGCAGGGTTTCCCAGGGCCATCCACCTAGCCCTGCCCCAGAAGTGGTAGAGATTGAGTGCACCAATGCCCAACCACTTATGTTTCATGATGAGTACATGGGAGGACCATCGCAGTACGTCTCGGATGATGACGAAACACAGGTGCCAACTGCTGCTGCTTTCGCAATTGTGCAGACAGACAAGGAGGGCAGGGGTGAAGACTGGGTGGAAGATGATGTGGAGGACGATGAGGTCCTCGACCCCACATGGAATGAACGTTATGCAGGTGACCAGTGTAGTTTGGAGGAAGAGGCGGTGGTCGCACAGAGCCACCAGCACAGCAGAAGAGGGAGCAGGGTGCAAAAGCGGAGCGTCCGTCCCCTAGACAGTATGTCTGCTACTGCCCAACGCAGCAAGGGACCGAGCACACCAAAGCCAGGTCCAAGCAGTTCCCTAGCGTGGCAGTTCTTCACACAATGTGCTGATGACAAGACACGAGTGGTTTGCAGGCTGTGCAATCAGAAGCTGAAGCGAGGCATAAACATTCTCAACCTGAGCACAACCTGCATGACCAGGCATCTAAGTACAAAGCACGAGCTGCAGTGGAGTAGACACCTCAAAAACCAAGAAAGGTCTCTGGCTCCTCCTGCTTCCTCTTCTGCTGCAGTCTCTGCCTCTTCATCCACCTCTGTAGTGACACTGGCACCTGCCACCCCGCAAACAGAGGATCTGCCAGCAACACTACCACCTGGGTCACCAACCATCTCCACAATGTCCCATGGAAGCGTTCAGCTCTCTATCTCCCAAACATTGGAGCGGAAGAGGAAGTACCCCCCTAGCCACACGCGATCCCTGGCCCTGAATGCCAGCATTTCAAAACTCCTGGCCTTTGAAATGCTGTCATTCCGTATGGTGGAGACGCAGAGTTTTAAAAGCCTGATGGCATTGGCTGTCCCACAGTACGTCGTGCCCAGCCGCCACTATTTTTCCAGACGAGCCATCCCTTCCCTGCACAACCAAGTGGGGGACAAAATCAGGTGTGCACTGCGCAACGCTATCTGTGGCAAGGTCCACCTAACTACGGATGCGTGGACCAGTAAGCACGGTCAGGGACGTTATATCTCCCTAACAGCACACTAAGTAAATGCAGTGGCGGCTGGGCCTGAGGCAGATAGCAGTTTGGCGCATGTCCTTCCACCACCGAGGATTGCAGGGCGCTTCAGTTTGCCTCCTGTTGCTAACTCCTCCTACTCCGCTTCCTCATCCTCTACCGCCTCCTCATCCGGTCAGCGTAACACCTTCACCACCAACTTCAGCACAGCCAGGGGTAAACGACAGCAGGCAGTTTTAAAACTTTCCTGTTTGGGGGAAAAACCCCACACCGTGCAGGAGTTGTGGAGGGACATGGAACAACAGACCAATGAGTGGTTGCTGTCAGTGAGCCTCAAGCCCGGCCTGGTGGTGTGCGATAATGGGCGAAATCTCGTAGCAGCTCTGGGCCTAGCCGGTTTGACGCACATCCCTTGCCTGGTGCATGTGCTGAACTTGGTGGTCCAGAGGTTCCTTAAAAATTACCCCAATATGCCAGAGCTGCTGCAGAAAGTGCGGGCTGTGTGTGCGCACTTTCGGCGTTCTCACCCTGCTGCTGCTCGCCTGTCAGCGCTGCAGCGTAACTTCGGCCTTCCCGCTCACCGCCTCATATGTGACGTGCCCACAAGGTGGAACTCCACCTTGCACATGCTGGCCAGACTGTGCGAGCAGCAGCAGGCGATAGTGGAGTTTCAGCTGCAGCAATCACGCGTGAGTCGCTCTGCGGAACAGCACCACTTCACCGCCAATAACTGGGCTTCCATGCGAGACCTGTGTGCCTTGTTGCGCTGTTTCGAGTACTCCACCAACATGTCCAGTGCCAATGACGCCGTTCTTAGCGTTACTATCCCAGTTCTATGCCTCCTTGACAAAACGCTTTGGGCGATGATGGAAGAGGATGTGGCACAGGAGGATGAGGGAGGAGGAGGAGGAAGCGGGATCATTTCAAAGGCTTTCAGGGCAGTCTTTCACAAGTGGCTACGAGGGTGGGTTCCTGCACCAACAAACGCCAGGTACACAATTGTCCGGCAGAAAGGGCACAGTTCTGGAGGATGACGAGGTGGAGGAGGAGATGGAGGAGGAGGAGGAGGAGGAGGAGGAGCCATTTTCACAGCAGGGTGGCACCCAGACCAGCTTGTGGCCATCACTGGTGCGTGGCTGGGGGGATACAGAGGACACAGACGATACACTTCCCACAGAGGACAGCTTTTCTTTGCCTCTGGGCAGCCTGGCACACATGAGCGATTACATGCTGCAGTGTTTCCGCAATGACCGCCGAGTTGCCCACATTTTAACTGGTGCTGATTACTGGGTGGCCGCCCTGCTGGATCCCCGTTACAAGGACAACGTACCATCCTTAATTCCCTCACTGGAGCGGGATCATAAGATGCGCGAGTACTAGCGCACGCTGGTAGACGCGCTGCTGGTGGCATTCCCACCTGACAGCGGGCGTACGGTGGAAGCACAAGGCGAAGGCAGAGGAGGAGGAAGAGGTCGCCAACACAGCCGGGGCACCGGCAGCACCTCAAAAGGCAGGGTTAGCATGGCTGAAATGTGGAAAAGCTTTGTCAACACGCCACAACAACCAGCACCACCAGCTGAGATGGAACGTCTTAGCAGGAGGCAGCATTTCACCAACATGGTTGAGCAGTATGTGTCCACAGGCCTACACGTACTGGATGACGGGTCTGCCCCCTTTAACTTCTGGGTCTCCAAATTGGGCACATGGCCTGAGCTTGCCCTTTATGCCTTGGAGGTGCTGGCCTGCCCTGCAGCCAGTGTATTATCTGAACGTCTATTTAGCACGGCAGGGGGCGTTATCACAGACAAGCGCAGCCGCCTGTCCAGAGCCAATGTGGACAAGCTCACGTTCATTAAAATGAACCAGGCATGGATCCCACAGGACTTGTCCGTACCTTGTGCAGAATAGACATGTATACCAGTGTTGTGACAAAAACTGTCCGGCCATCGGATTGTGTCCGGCCCATACTGCGAAGGCGCAGCGCTTGCGCAGTACAGAGGACAAGGAGATTCACAAAATCTCCGAAGATGAACGGCGCCTGCGCTGTGAGTGCAGGTTCAAGCCCCACCATCCAAGTGGACATACGGTAGCACATAGTAACAGGGCCCCTCACGGGCTCGCTTCGATCGCCACGCTTCGGGCACGGCCTCACTTGGCTCGGCTTGAACCACGGATGGTGTGGCCTTCACCTGAACTCACCACGCAGGCGCCGTTCGTCTTGGGAGATTTTCGAAATCCCCTTGTCCTACATACTGAGCAAGCGCAGTACAGGGTGGACACTATTTGACGGGGGACAGAATTCGACACATCACCGGCCTTACCCAGCCATTGTTGTATTTTTGAACCAGTGTTGGCTACCTCGTCCTCCTCCACTGCCGCTTCCACCTACACAGCCACATCCACCGCCACCTCAACCTCCTACTCCATATGGACCTCGTCCTCCTAGGTCAAGATTATAATTTTTATTTTATTTTTTTGTAGCGCACAGATCCTTTCCCCCTTACCTGCCTTTATGTTGTTGGCTCCTCGCAGGAGGGAGAAAGGCACACCGCACTACCAGCCCATACCCTCCTATATAAAGAGGTTGAGCGGTGTACTTGACGGGCCGTGTCCACAGCCGGAGTCAAAACTCCTCCAGAGGATGATTCTCACCTCTACTGTAGGTAGAGGCAAGTCCTTTAATCCCCAGTAAAGTCAATGTCCACACCAGCTGAAACTACAACTCTTATTCTCTCATGGCAAAATAAACTCTACTCAGATAGAAAAGGTTAGAGCAAAGAAACAGGACAGCTTAAGGTGTGGAGGAGGTCCAGGCACAAACGTAGCACATTCACTTCACTGCTTAGGTTTCTCAAACAGTTTTAGGTGCACGGTCTCTGCCACAGACCTTGAGGTTGGTCTCTGCCACAGACCGGGTGTACAAGGCCCCTGCCACGGACCTGGAGAACTTTGGTCTCTGCCACAGACCAGGGTGTATAAGGCCCCTGCCACGGGCTGGGTGAATAAGGCCTCTGATACAGTCAAGATGACCTTGAGCTTCTCCTTCTACGAACCTAGCCCATATCAAGGGGAAGACATCTCCCCAGGGAGTCAACAGACCCTTCCTTCACCGTGACTCCTGCATCGGTCCATCAGAATGATCCTCCCTTCCCTGGAACATGGTCCCCTACACAAGGCGGCACCCTAAGACTCCTCGACCCTTAGCGGACTCCAGATGAAGGCTCTGGACTCCAGGCTTTACTCCCGCACCTAGGCCTCCATACCCAGGGCAGCAGGAACTCCAGGATAGTACCTCACCCCGGGCTAAAGTTACCCGAGATGGAACAGGAACACATGCACCCAGGCCGAAGGCACCTGGGCGTGGACCCCTCTGGACCTCAGCCCCCAGGCCAAAGGTCTGCCCCTTTTATATGCTCTCCCGGAATGCACAGCAGATTCCCCGCCCCGCTGTACTACTGCCAAGAGGGGACACAAAAGGCACAGCACTGTATCGGCGGTTCAACCCTAGCCTACCATGGCAGCGCCACCTGTAGGCCGCAGGGAACTGCACACTAATAATGTCCCCCGAGGACAAAATGGTCCATGAATCCTACAGAATTAGGGTGTTTGAGCCTATTTACCACTCAAACACTTCCCTTAAATTTAGCACCCCGCTACATTTTTATTTCAAAGTATTTTATTTTCCCACTAGCTTATCCATTAAATTGAATAATTTATTCCAGAAAGGGCGTATTCTGGGGCATTCCCACCATATGTGTGGCATCGTGCCGTTGAGTTTCTGAGGTTCTTAATGACTTCCCGTACCTCTTCTGCTGAAAAGGGGGCCTCCAGAATATTTTTTTATTTTTTTTATGTTATTTTAAGTTATTTCCCTATCCACATTTGTTTGCAGAGCACTTGCCATGCTCTTAACAACATTTTGCTGCCATTTGCAGCCCTCTAGCCCTTTCCATTACTTTTTTAGAGCCTTTTTAGTCCTTAGAAGTCCGGGTCCCCATTGACTTCAATGGGGTTCGGGTTCGGGTCCGGGTTCGGGTTAAAGTTCGGTCCCGAACCTGAACTTTTTTCCGAAGTTCGGCCGAACCCGTCGAACCCGAACATCCAGGTGTCCGCTCAACTCTATTGTTTAGCCTTTTTCAGGGGTTCCCATTGAATTCTATGGGGACAAAAATGCACTATTTTGCTTAAAGCGTATCTCCGCTTTTGTTGAGAAAAAAACATTCCCCTCTGGGTGACCTATGTAAATTTCAAGGATTATAACAACCTTTGTTGCAAATTCCTACCTTTTGTTATTCTGAAGTAATCCATGTGTGTTTGTCTGTGCCTCTGAACAGAGTGGGTCTAATGGGAGTGGTTTCATAATTAACTGTCATGTGTGCAGCTGCAGGGCACTAATGAGGAAATCTGATGGGCCTGCATCCCTTTGGACGTGCTCCAATTGAAAGTATCTCTCCAAAAATAAAAATTTGCAGGGGATGCCTGAAATCTGACTTGTATCTTAGGCAGACATGTGGGAAAATTGGTGAGCCAATCACACAAGCAGGAAATTATGTTTCTGGGGAGTGGTCAGTACACACTCTGTGTATAGAACAACTCCATGTAGACATATTGCAATGCATTCTCAGAAAATTACAGTGGCTGCAGGTTAAAAGGGAAAGGTAATTTTTAAAAACATTCAATTACAATATGATTAGTAAGAAAAGAAAAAACTGCGCTAGACAAATGAGCAAAAATGGAGGCAGCAGCTTAAAGTGGGACACACACAAATAATAAGCAAACAAAAAAGTAAACTGCGCCAATATTATAAAAAAAGTCCACATTAATCCTTAGGATGGTATAAATATTAATGTATGACCAAATGTACATCAGTATTAAGTGGCTATTAGAATAACAGCTCAAAGACGTCTATAGGCTGTAAGGTGATCCATAAATAAACTCTGTGTAGTGACACCCCAGTGATTACTCCAAATAAAGTGCCCACCACCATAATCAAATGGCCGCTTACCAGAGGGCAAGCACAAAAGCGCATTCGGCTATAACCCAGCCGCGGCCTTTGGCTTGCATGCAGAGTGGTTTTGACCAGGAAGCAGACTAACACCCGGGATGTTCCTCAGCATGTCATAAGGTCCTTCGCCATAACACCGGGTCCGTGGTAACGTTTAGGTACCGTAGAAAGAGAGGAGAAGGACCATAGTGTAATACCGTCACAGGTAGTTTATTAAAAGTAAAAGTAATGTACTTACAAGAAAGCAGAAATAAACAGCATAAAAAATTGCCGGCCGGCAGAGTACAGGAGTCCTTCCTCCTCAAAACGACGTGGTGACCTCCCAGACACGTTTCGTCATAAGCTGACGTTCTCAATGGGGATAGGGCAGCGTACTGACTCACCACTATTTATAAAACCAGACCTCGTTGTGAGATGCAAGGATCAGGCTAGAAAACGCCATATTGGCTATGGGCACGAATGCCAGTACCAACTAAAAAAACTTAATATAGCAAATAAAACCACAATTGAATTAATTAAATATATAAAAAATGTTGCATTAAATGCAACAGAGCAGCCCACGACCAGTCGTATCATTACTATCAATAATTGCCTAAATAAATGGATGTCATTCGGCTGGAATCAGACTGATACGCCGCCAAAGATAACCATTATGACACCTAGTGGATCCCAAACCAAATTGCAGATCTTTAAATTAATACAAATAATAATAAGTTAGTGAATACTTAGTGTATGTATGCCTTATTAAGGTAAACACTAATGATGTGCATATTATATAGAGCACAACCAAAATTAAATATTGTGCATAATAAATTAAATTAATAATCTATACAGTGAGTGAATATTGCGTGTTGGTGATAAATCCCTATAAAAATTACATAATGAAAATTGAATTAAGTAGTACCATCAGGAATAATATTCTAGGTTTAGAAATAATTTTATAAAGTTAGAAAAAAATATTTTTTACAAAGTATAAAAATTATATATATAAACCCATCCTTGCATCACACGCAAAGTTTACACCGTGGCCACATCATGAGTTATTAATGAAAGCGTTCACATCCGTATCTATATTTAACCCATGGGGGCATAGGTTTTTAATCTGTGGATCCAAGCCATCTCAAGTTTGGAGATCTCCCTCACCAGCCGAATTCCCCTCCAGTGTGGCTTAAATTTGTCAATACCCAGGAAAAGTTTTTTTGACGTGTCCCTATTATGCTCCAAAAGATAATGCTTGGATACCGACCTATTCTTTAACCCCATCTTAATATTGGTGATGTGCTCCTTGAGGCGGACTTGTAAGGGGCGTTTGGTCCACCCCACATATTACAGGACACACGGGAACTGCAACACATAGACCACCCCAACCGTAGCACACGTGATACAAGGCTTGATAGTAGGCTTGTGCAATTCGTTTCGTAACGAATCGAAATTCGTCCGAATTTAGCAACTTTCGGACATTCGGAAGCATTCGAATTTCCGAACAGAGCAATTACGAATAAAACCGAATCCGAAATAAATTATACCGCAAAATAGCGAATGCCCGAAGGTCTTCGGCATAATTCGTTATGAAAAAAGTTACGAATGTACGAATCCATTCGAAGCACAATAACACTCACTCTGCTCTCTGCTTCTCCCTCACCGTGCTGAACTCCCTCTCAAAATGGTGTACAGGGGGCGGAGGCTATAGCCGCATGAAAAAACGAAAGTAAAATACGAGATTTCGAATCCATTCGAAGCACAATAACACTCACTCTGCTCTGCTCTCTGCTTCTCCCTCACCGTGCTGAACCCTCTCAAAATGGTGTACAGGGGCGGAGCCTATAGCCGCATGTAAAAAACGAAAGTAAAATACGAGATTTCGAATCGTTACAAATAACCGCTATGTATTTAGAAAAGTACAAATCCATTCGAAGCACATTAGGCATAATAGGCAGCGTCGTTGTGAGAGAGACACGGAAAATTACGAATCAACGAACCCAAAAAAAGTTACGAAAGTAGGAGTTGTGTCCAGAATCAACGAAAAACAACGTACTCTACCGAAAGTACGAATTATAAAGCAACAAAAAATTCAACGAAAAATGTCGCTTGCAAAAATACGAATGAGTCCGAACACGAAAAATCCCGTCTAGCAAAATTACGAATGATTACGAATCAACAGGACCAGAAAGAAACGAACCGAAACGGAACGAATTTTTCCGTTGTGCACAAGCCTACTTGATAGTAAATTGTTTTTGCGTAGCAGTAGATGTAAAGATGGTGGTCCGTCTGTAGGAGCAAGAATTCAGGGAACAAACCCTACACCGGCTACATTGGTAGTAACCAGTTTGCTGTTCAAAAAAACCCTTACTAATAACTGGTGGATTAAGAACATTGGGGGCCACCTGATTTCGCAAAGATGGTACCCCTTTGAAGATCACTCTAGGTTTCTTTGGTAAGTCATTTTTTAAGAATGGTGTCATTGCTAACAATGTGCCAGTGTTTGTTGATCAGTTGTTTAATACTCTTATGCTGCAAAGAATAAGAAGTTATAAAGGCAACACCCAGAGGAAATTGATCTGCTCTTCCAAAAAACGCCGTTTAGGGGCACAAAAAATAGTTTGCAGTGTGTTATACATATTTGGAGGTGTGTGAAATAAACAATTTCTATATAGTTTTCTCCTACTGTGCTATACTAAAAAAAAAACATTTTTTTTAATAGCATTTTCTGCAGTTCTGTAGCTGTGCGATTCAGTGGCTACGTACTGTGGGTGTGTTCTGCTCTTCCAAAAAACGCCGTTTAGGGGCACAAAAAAAAGTTTGCAGTGTGTTATACATATTTGGAGGTGTGTGAAATAAACAATTTCTAAATAGTTTTCTTCTACTGTGCTATACTAAAAAAACAACATTTTTTTTGAATAGCATTTTCTGCAGTTCTGTAGCTGTGCGATTCAGCTGTTACGTACTGTGGGTGTGTTCTGCTCTTCCAAAAAACGCCGTTTAGGGGCACAAAAAATAGTTTGCAGTGTGTTATACATATTTGGAGGTGTGTGAAATAAACAATTTCTAAATAGTTTTCTTCTACTGTGCTATACTAAAAAAAACAGCATTTTTTTAATAGTATTTTCTGCAGTTCTGTAGCTGTGCGATTCAGCGGTTACGTACTGTGGGTGTGTTCTGCTCTTCCAAAAACACCCATTTAGGGCAACATCCTAAATTTGGAAAATATGAGGAGAAGGTCAAAGGGACGTGGTGGCCCCGGTCGTGGTGCTGCTGGTGGAGCTTCTGTTGCAGGGAGAGGACGTGGTGGATCTGTGCCAGATACACGCACAAGTGAAACACCTTCCTCAGGTGCGAGTAGGCGACCGAGCCTGCGGCGGTATTTTGTCGCGCCTAATGAGGCTGTACGAATGTTTAGGCCAGGACAAGTACAGGCGATAGTAGATTGGGTTGCTGACAGTGCCTCGGGTTCCTTCACATTGTCTCCCACCCACTCTTCTGATGAAAGATCAGAGTTGGCACCTGAAACCCATGTCCATCAGTCTTTCACCTCACCCCCTTGCAAATCAGCCAAGCAGTCTGAGCCCCAAATCATGCAGCAGTCTCTTCTGCTTTTCGATGACTCTGTTAGCAGGGTTTCCCAGGGCCATCCACCTAGCCCTGCCCCAGAAGTGGTAGAGATTGAGTGCACCGATGCCCAACCACTTATGTTTCATGATGAGTACATGGGAGGACCATCGCAGTACGTCTCGGATGATGACGAAACACAGGTGCCAACTGCTGCTGCTTTCGCAATTGTGCAGACAGACAAGGAGGGCAGGGGTGAAGACTGGGTGGAAGATGATGTGGAGGACGATGAGGTCCTCGACCCCACATGGAATGAACGTTATGCAGGTGACCAGTGTAGTTTGGAGGAAGAGGCGGTGGTCGCACAGAGCCACCAGCACAGCAGAAGAGGGAGCAGGGTGCAAAAGCGGAGCGTCCGTCCCCTAGACAGTATGTCTGCTACTGCCCAACGCAGCAAGGGACCGAGCACACCAAAGCCAGGTCCAAGCAGTTCCCTAGCGTGGCAGTTCTTCACACAATGTGCTGATGACAAGACACGAGTGGTTTGCAGGCTGTGCAATCAGAAGCTGAAGCGAGGCATAAACATTCTCAACCTGAGCACAACCTGCATGACCAGGCATCTAAGTGCAAAGCACGAGCTGCAGTGGAGTAGACACCTCAAAAACCAAGAAAGGTCTCTGGCTCCTCCTGCTTCCTCTTCTGCTGCAGTCTCGGCCTCTTCATCCACCTCTGTAGTGACAGTGGCACCTGCCACCCCGCAAACAGAGGATCTGCCAGCAACACTACCACCTGGGTCACCAACCATCTCAACAATGTCCCATGGAAGCGTTCAGCTCTCTATCTCCCAAACATTGGAGCGGAAGAGGAAGTACCCCCCTAGCCACACGCGATCCCTGGCCCTGAATGCCAGCATTTCAAAACTCCTGGCCTTTGAAATGCTGTCATTCCGTATGGTGGAGACGCAGAGTTTTAAAAGCCTGATGGCATTGGCTGTCCCACAGTACGTCGTGCCCAGCCGCCACTATTTTTCCAGGCGAGCCATCCCTTCCCTGCACAACCAAGTGGGGGACAAAATCAGGTGTGCACTGCGCAACGCTATCTGTGGCAAGGTCCACCTAACTACGGATGCGTGGACCAGTAAGCACGGTCAGGGACGTTATATCTCCCTAACAGCACACTGGGTAAATGCAGTGGCGGCTGGGCCTGAGGCAGATAGCAGTTTGGCGCATGTCCTTCCACCACCGAGGATTGCAGGGCGCTTCAGTTTGCCTCCTGTTGCTAACTCCTCCTACTCCGCTTCCTCATCCTCTACCGCCTCCTCATCCGGTCAGCGTAACACCTTCACCACCAACTTCAGCACAGCCAGGGGTAAACGACAGCAGGCAGTTTTAAAACTTTCCTGTTTGGGGGAAAAACCCCACACCGTGCAGGAGTTGTGGAGGGACATGGAACAACAGACCAATGAGTGGTTGCTGTCAGTGAGCCTCAAGCCCGGCCTGGTGGTGTGCGATAATGGGCGAAATCTCGTAGCAGCTCTGGGCCTAGCCGGTTTGACGCACATCCCTTGCCTGGTGCATGTGCTGAACTTGGTGGTCCAGAGGTTCCTTAAAAATTACCCCAATATGCCAGAGCTGCTGCAGAAAGTGCGGGCTGTGTGTGCGCACTTTCGGCGTTCTCACCCTGCTGCTGCTCGCCTGTCAGCGCTGCAGCGTAACTTCGGCCTTCCCGCTCACCGCCTCATATGTGACGTGCCCACAAGGTGGAACTCCACCTTGCACATGCTGGCCAGACTGTGCGAGCAGCAGCAGGCGATAGTGGAGTTTCAGCTGCAGCAATCACGCGTGAGTCGCTCTGCGGAACAGCACCACTTCACCGCCAATAACTGGGCTTCCATGCGAGACCTGTGTGCCTTGTTGCGCTGTTTCGAGTACTCCACCAACATGTCCAGTGCCAATGACGCCGTTCTTAGCGTTACTATCCCAGTTCTATGCCTCCTTGACAAAACGCTTTGGGCGATGATGTGGCACAGGAGGATGAGGGAGGAGGAGGAGGAAGCGGGATCATTTCAAAGGCTTTCAGGGCAGTCTTTCACAAGTGGCTACGAGGGTGGGTTCCTGCACCAACAAACGCCAGGTACACAATTGTCCGGCAGAAAGGGCACAGTTCTGGAGGATGACGAGGTGGAGGAGGAGATGGAGGAGGAGGAGGAGGAGGAGGAGGAGCCATTTTCACAGCAGGGTGGCACCCAGACCAGCTTGTGGCCATCACTGGTGCGTGGCTGGGGGGATACAGAGGACACAGACGATACACTTCCCAAAGAGGACAGCTTTTCTTTGCCTCTGGGCAGCCTGGCACACATGAGCGATTACATGCTGCAGTGTTTCCGCAATGACCGCCGAGTTGCCCACATTTTAACTGGTGCTGATTACTGGGTGGCCACCCTGCTGGATCCCCGTTACAAGGACAACGTACCATCCTTAATTCCCTCACTGGAGCGGGATCGTAAGATGCGCGAGTACTAGCGCACGCTGGTAGACGCGCTGCTGGTGGCATTCCCACCTGACAGCGGGCGTACGGTGGAAGCACAAGGCGAAGGCAGAGGAGGAGGAAGAGGTCGCCAACGCAGCCGGGGCACCGGCAGCACCTCAAAAGGCAGGGTTAGCATGGCTGAAATGTGGAAAAGCTTTGTCAGCACGCCACAACAACCAGCACCACCAGCTGAGATGGAACGTCTTAGCAGGAGGCAGCATTTCACCAACATGGTTGAGCAGTATGTGTCCACAGGCCTACACGTACTGGATGACGGGTCTGCCCCCTTTAACTTCTGGGTCTCCAAATTGGGCACATGGCCTGAGCTTGCCCTTTATGCCTTGGAGGTGCTGGCCTGCCCTGCAGCCAGTGTATTATCTGAACGTGTATTTAGCACGGCAGGGGGCGTTATCACAGACAAGCGCAGCCGCCTGTCCAGAGCCAATGTGGACAAGCTCACGTTCATTAAAATGAACCAGGCATGGATCCCACAGGACTTGTCCGTACCTTGTGCAGAATAGACATGTATACCAGTGTTGTGACAAAAACTGTCCGGCCATCGGATTGTGTCCGGCCCATACTGCGAAGGCGCAGCGCTTGCGCAGTACAGAGGACAAGGAGATTCACAAAATCTCCGAAGATGAACGGCGCCTGCGCTGTGAGTGCAGGTTCAAGCCCCACCATCCAAGTGGACATACGGTAGCACATAGTAACAGGGCCCCTCACGGGCTCGCTTCGATCGCCACGCTTCGGGCATGGCCTCACTTGGCTCGGCTTGAACCACGGATGGTGTGGCCTTCACCTGAACTCACCACGCAGGCGCCGTTCGTCTTGGGAGATTTTCGAAATCCCCTTGTCCTACATACTGAGCAAGCGCAGTACAGGGTGGACACTATTTGACGGGGGACAGAATTCGACACATCACCGGCCTTACCCAGCCATTGTTGTATTTTTGAACCAGTGTTGGCTACCTCGTCCTCCTCCACCGCCGCTTCCACCTACACAGCCACATCCACCGCCACCTCAACCTCCTACTCCATATGGACCTCGTCCTCCTAGGTCAAGATTATAATTTTTATTTTATTTTTTGTAGCGCACAGATCCTTTCCCCCTTACCTGCCTTTATGTTGTTGGCTCCTCGCAGGAGGGAGAAAGGCACACCGCACTACCAGCCCATACCCTCCTATATAAAGAGGTTGAGCGGTGTACTTGACGGGCCGTGTCCACAGCCGGAGTCAAAACTCCTCCAGAGGATGATTCTCACCTCTACTGTAGGTAGAGGCAAGTCCTTTAATCCCCAGTAAAGTCAATGTCCACACCAGCTGAAATTACAACTCTTATTCTCTCATGGCAAAATAAACTCTACTCAGATAGAAAAGGTTAGAGCAAAGAAACAGGACAGCTTAAGGTGTGGAGGAGGTCCAGGCACAAACGTAGCACATTCACTTCACTGCTTAGGTTTCTCAAACAGTTTTAGGTGCACGGTCTCTGCCACAGACCTTGAGGTTGGTCTCTGCCACAGACCGGGTGTACAAGGCCCCTGCCACGGACCTGGAGAACTTTGGTCTCTGCCACAGACCAGGGTGTATAAGGCCCCTGCCACGGGCCGGGTGAATAAGGCCTCTGATACAGTCAAGATGACCTTGAGCTTCTCCTTCTACGAACCTAGCCCATATCAAGGGGAAGACATCTCTCCAGGGAGTCAACAGACCCTTCCTTCACCGTGACTCCCGCATCGGTCCATCAGAATGATCCTCCCTTCCCTGGAACATGGTCCCCTACACAAGGCGGCACCCTAAGACTCCTCGACCCTTAGCGGACTCCAGACGAAGGCTCTGGACTCCAGGCTTTACTCCCGCACCTAGGCCTCCATACCCAGGGCAGCAGGAACTCCAGGATAGTACCTCACCCCGGGCTAAAGTTACCCAAGATGGAACAGGAACACATGCACCCAGGCCGAAGGCACCTGGGCGTGGACCCCTCTGGACCTCAGCCCCCAGGCCAAAGGTCTGCCCCTTTTATATGCTCTCCCGGCATGCACAGCAGATTCCCCGCCCCGCTGTACTACTGCCAAGAGGGGACACAAAAGGCACGGCACTGTATCGGCGGTTCAACCCTAGCCTACCATGGCAGCGCCACCTGTAGGCCGCAGGGAACTGCACACCAATAATGTCCCCCGAGGACAAAATGGTCCATGAATCCTACAGAATTAGGGTGTTTGAGCCTATTTACCACTCAAACACTTCCCTTAAATTTAGCACCCCGCTACATTTTTATTTCAAAGTATTTTATTTTCCCACTAGCTTATCCATTAAATTGAATAATTTATTCCAGAAAGGGCGTATTCTGGGGCATTCCCACCATATGTGTGGCATCGTGCCGTTGAGTTTCTGAGGTTCTTAATGACTTCCCGTACCTCTTCTGCTGAAAAGGGGGCCTCCAGAATACTTTTTTTTTTTTATGTTATTTTAAGTTATTTCCCTATCCACATTTGTTTGCAGAGCACTTGCCATGCTCTTAACAACATTTTGCTGCAATTTGCAGCCCTCTAGCCCTTTCCATTACTTTTTTAGAGCCTTTTTAGTCCTTAGAAGTCCGGGTCCCCATTGATTTCAATGGGGTTCGGGTTCGGGTCCGGGTTCGGGTTAAAGTTCGGTCCCGAACCTGAACTTTTTTCCGAAGTTCGGCCGAACCCGTCGAACCCGAACATCCAGGTGTCCGCTCAACTCTATTGTTTAGCCTTTTTCAGGGGTTCCCATTGAATTCTATGGGGACAAAAATGCACTATTTTGCTTAAAGCGTATCTCCGCTTTTGTTGAGAAAAAAACATTCCCCTCTGGGTGACCTATGTAAATTTCAAGGATTATAACAACCTTTGTTGCAAATTCCTACCTTTTGGTATTCTGAAGTAATCCATGTGTGTTTGTCTGTGCCTCTGAACAGAGTGGGTCTAATGGGAGTGGTTTCATAATTAACTGTCATGTGTGCAGCTGCAGGGCACTAATGAGGAAATCTGCTGGGCCTGCATCCCTTTGGACGTGCTCCAATTGAAAGTATCTCTCCAAAAATAAAAATTTGCAGGGGATGCCTGAAATCTGACTTGTATCTTAGGCAGACATGTGGGAAAATTGGTGAGCCAATCACACAAGCAGGAAATTATGTTTCTGGGGAGTGGTCAGTACACACTCTGTGTATAGAACAACTCCATGTAGACATATTGCAATGCATTCTCAGAAAATTACAGTGGCTGCAGGTTAAAAGGGAAAGGTAATTTTTAAAAACATTCAATTACAATATGATTAGCAAGAAAAGAAAAAACTGCGCTAGACAAATGAGCAAAAATGGAGGCAGCAGCTTAAAGTGGGACACACACAAATAATAAGCAAACAAAAAAGTAAACTGCGCCAATATTATAAAAAAGTCCACATTAATCCTTAGGATGGTATAAATATTAATGTATGACCAAATGTACATCAGTATTAAGTGGCTATTAGAATAACAGCTCAAAGACGTCTATAGGCTGTAAGGTGATCCATAAATAAACTCTGTGTAGTGACACCCCAGTGATTACTCCAAATAAAGTGCCCACCACCATAATCAAATGGCCGCTTACCAGAGGGCAAGCACAAAAGCGCATTCGGCTATAACCCAGCCGTGGCCTTTGGCTTGCATGCAGAGTGGTTTTGACCAGGAAGCAGACTAACACCCGGGATGTTCCTCAGCATGTCATAAGGTCCTTCGCCATAACACCGGGTCCGTGGTAACGTTTAGGTACCGTAGAAAGAGAGGAGAAGGACCATAGTGTAATACCGTCACAGGTAGTTTATTAAAAGTAAAAGTAATGTACTTACAAGAAAGCAGAAATAAACAGCATAAAAAAATTGCCGGCCGGCAGAGTACAGGAGTCCTTCCTCCTCAAAACGACGTGGTGACCTCCCAGACACGTTTCGTCATAAGCTGACGTTCTCAATGGGGATAGGGCAGCGTACTGACTCACCACTATTTATAAAACCAGACCTCGTTGTGAGATGCAAGGATCAGGCTAGAAAACGCCATATTGGCTATGGGCACGAATGCCAGTACCAACTAAAAAAACTTAATATAGCAAATAAAACCACAATTGAATTAATTAAATATATAAAAAATGTTGCATTAAATGCAACAGAGCAGCCCACGACCAGTCGTATCATTACTATCAATAATTGCCTAAATAAATGGATGTCATTCGGCTGGAATCAGACTGATACGCCGCCAAAGATAACCATTATGACACCTAGTGGATCCCAAACCAAATTGCAGATCTTTAAATTAATACAAATAATAATAAGTTAGTGAATACTTAGTGTATGTATGCCTTATTAAGGTAAACACTAATGATGTGCATATTATATAGAGCACAACCAAAATTAAATATTGTGCATAATAAATTAAATTAATAATCTATACAGTGAGTGAATATTGCGTGTTGGTGATAAATCCCTATAAAAATTACATAATGAAAATTGAATTAAGTAGTACCATCAGGAATAATATTCTAGGTTTAGAAATAATTTTATAAAGTTAGAAAAAAATATTTTTTACAAAGTATAAAAATTATATATATAAACCCATCCTTGCATCACACGCAAAGTTTACACCGTGGCCACATCATGAGTTATTAATGAAAGCGTTCACATCCGTATCTATATTTAACCCATGGGGGCATAGGTTTTTAATCTGTGGATCCAAGCTAGGGATGAGCTTCGTGTTCGAGTCGAACATACGTTCGACTCGAACATCGGCTGTTCGATCGTTCGACGAAGATCGAACGATTTGGGCCGTTCGCGCCAAATTCGAGTGACGCGAACGGCCCACAATGCACTACGCCATCGCAGTGTCATCCAGGCGCTGTGATTGGCCAAGCATGCACTGTGACCCCGCATGCTTGGCCAATCACAGCGCCGGCAGCGAGGAGAGCAATGATTGGCCACAGGCAGGATGCCTGTGGCCAATTATTGCTGAGGGGGTTTAGTACATGCCCCACACTATAAAAGGCCGCCAGCACGGCGGCCTAGTGTAGTGTGTTCCGGAGCAGGGATAGAGCAGCATAGGCAGGGACAGTGACATTTATTTCTTTCTTGCTTAACCTGGATTCCTTTAGTTTAGGGAAAGAGAAGGATAGGTAGGGAGAGTGTCAGTGTGTTTTGTGCTTGTGCTATATTGTGCTTAAAAAAAACATTTTTTCTAGGGACAGAAAACTGTAGGTAGGGAGAGTGTGTCAGTTTCTTTCACTGTCAAAGTCCTTGTTTCCAGGGACCTGGAAGGACAGTGAGTGAATTCTCCTTGTGCTATATTGTGCTTAAAAAAAACATTTTTTCTAGGGACAGAAAACTGTAGGTAGGGAGAGTGTGTCAGTTTCTTTCACTGTCAAAGTCCTTGTTTCCAGGGACCTGGAAGGACAGTGAGGTAATTCTCCTTGTGCTAAATTGTGCTTAAAAAAAAACATTTTTTCTAGGGACAGAAAACTGTAGGTAGGGAGAGTGTGTCAGTTTCTTTCACTGTCAAAGTCCTTGTTTCCAGGGACCTGGAAGGACAGTGAGGTAATTCTCCTTGTGCTAAATTGTGCTTAAAAAAAACATTTTTTGTAGGGACAGAAAACTGTAGGTAGGGAGAGTGTGTCAGTTTCTTTCACTGTCAAAGTCCTTGTTTCCAGGGACCTGGAAGGACAGTGAGGTAATTCTCCTTGTGCTAAATTGTGCTTAAAAAAAACATTTTTTCTAGGGACAGAAAACTGTAGGTAGGGAGAGTGTGTCAGTTTCTTTCACTGTCAAAGTCCTTGTTTCCAGGGACCTGGAAGGACAGTGAGGTAATTCTCCTTGTGCTAAATTGTGCTTAAAAAAAACATTTTTTCTAGGGACAGAAAACTGTAGGTAGGGAGAGTGTGTCAGTTTCTTTCACTGTCAAAGTCCTTGTTTCCAGGGACCTGGAAGGACAGTGAGGTAATTCTCCTTGTGCTAAATTGTGCTTAAAAAAAACATTTTTTCTAGGGACAGAAAACTGTAGGTAGGGAGAGTGTGTCAGTTTCTTTCACTGTCAAAGTCCTTGTTTCCAGGGACCTGGAAGGACAGTGAGGTAATTCTCCTTGTGCTAAATTGTGCTTAAAAAAAACATTTTTTCTAGGGACAGAAAACTGTAGGTAGGGAGAGTGTGTCAGTTTCTTTCACTGCCAAAGTCCTTGTTTCCAGGGACCTGGAAGGACAGTGAGGTAATTCTCCTTGTGCTAAATTGTGCTTAAAAAAAACATTTTTTCTAGGGACAGAAAACTGTAGGTAGGGAGAGTGTGTCAGTTTCTTTCACTGTCAAAGTCCTTGTTTCCAGGGACCTGGAAGGACAGTGAGGTAATTCTCCTTGTGCTAAATTGTGCTTAAAAAAAACATTTTTTCTAGGGACAGAAAACTGTAGGTAGGGAGAGTGTGTCAGTTTCTTTCACTGTCAAAGTCCTTGTTTCCAGGGACCTGGAAGGACAGTGAGGTAATTCTCCTTGTGCTAAATTGTGCTTAAAAAAAACATTTTTTCTAGGGACAGAAAACTGTAGGTAGGGAGAGTGTGTCAGTTTCTTTCACTGTCAAAGTCCTTGTTTCCAGGGACCTGGAAGGACAGTGAGGTAATTCTCCTTGTGCTAAATTGTGCTTAAAAAAAACATTTTTTCTAGGGACAGAAAACTGTAGGTAGGGAGAGTGTGTCAGTTTCTTTCACTGTCAAAGTCCTTGTTTCCAGGGACCTGGAAGGACAGTGAGGTAATTCTCCTTGTGCTAAATTGTGCTTAAAAAAAACATTTTTTCTAGGGACAGAAAACTGTAGGTAGGGAGAGTGTGTCAGTTTCTTTCACTGTCAAAGTCCTTGTTTCCAGGGACCTGGAAGGACAGTGAGGTAATTCTCCTTGTGCTAAATTGTGCTTAAAAAAAACATTTTTTCTAGGGACAGAAAACTGTAGGTAGGGAGAGTGTGTCAGTTTCTTTCACTGTCAAAGTCCTTGTTTCCAGGGACCTGGAAGGACAGTGAGGTAATTCTCCTTGTGCTAAATTGTGCTTAAAAAAAACATTTTTTCTAGGGACAGAAAACTGTAGGTAGGGAGAGTGTGTCAGTTTCTTTCACTGTCAAAGTCCTTGTTTCCAGGGACCTGGAAGGACAGTGAGGTAATTCTCCTTGTGCTAAATTGTGCTTAAAAAAAACATTTTTTCTAGGGACAGAAAACTGTAGGTAGGGAGAGTGTGTCAGTTTCTTTCACTGTCAAAGTCCTTGTTTCCAGGGACCTGGAAGGACAGTGAGGTAATTCTCCTTGTGCTAAATTGTGCTTAAAAAAAACATTTTTTCTAGGGACAGAAAACTGTAGGTAGGGAGAGTGTGTCAGTTTCTTTCACTGTCAAAGTCCTTGTTTCCAGGGACCTGGAAGGACAGTGAGGTAATTCTCCTTGTGCTAAATTGTGCTTAAAAAAAACATTTTTTCTAGGGACAGAAAACTGTAGGTAGGGAGAGTGTGTCAGTTTCTTTCACTGTCAAAGTCCTTGTTTCCAGGGACCTGGAAGGACAGTGAGGTAATTCTCCTTGTGCTAAATTGTGCTTAAAAAAAACATTTTTTCTAGGGACAGAAAACTGTAGGTAGGGAGAGTGTGTCAGTTTCTTTCACTGTCAAAGTCCTTGTTTCCAGGGACCTGGAAGGACAGTGAGGTAATTCTCCTTGTGCTAAATTGTGCTTAAAAAAAACATTTTTTCTAGGGACAGAAAACTGTAGGTAGGGAGAGTGTGTCAGTTTCTTTCACTGTCAAAGTCCTTGTTTCCAGGGACCTGGAAGGACAGTGAGGTAATTCTCCTTGTGCTAAATTGTGCTTAAAAAAAACATTTTTTCTAGGGACAGAAAACTGTAGGTAGGGAGAGTGTGTCAGTTTCTTTCACTGTCAAAGTCCTTGTTTCCAGGGACCTGGAAGGACAGTGAGGTAATTCTCCTTGTGCTAAATTGTGCTTAAAAAAAACATTTTTTCTAGGGACAGAAAACTGTAGGTAGGGAGAGTGTGTCAGTTTCTTTCACTGTCAAAGTCCTTGTTTCCAGGGACCTGGAAGGACAGTGAGGTAATTCTCCTTGTGCTAAATTGTGCTTAAAAAAAACATTTTTTCTAGGGACAGAAAACTGTAGGTAGGGAGAGTGTGTCAGTTTCTTTCACTGTCAAAGTCCTTGTTTCCAGGGACCTGGAAGGACAGTGAGGTAATTCTCCTTGTGCTAAATTGTGCTTAAAAAAAACATTTTTTCTAGGGACAGAAAACTGTAGGTAGGGAGAGTGTGTCAGTTTCTTTCACTGTCAAAGTCCTTGTTTCCAGGGACCTGGAAGGACAGTGAGGTAATTCTCCTTGTGCTAAATTGTGCTTAAAAAAAACATTTTTTCTAGGGACAGAAAACTGTAGGTAGGGAGAGTGTGTCAGTTTCTTTCACTGTCAAAGTCCTTGTTTCCAGGGACCTGGAAGGACAGTGAGGTAATTCTCCTTGTGCTAAATTGTGCTTAAAAAAAACATTTTTTCTAGGGACAGAAAACTGTAGGTAGGGAGAGTGTGTCAGTTTCTTTCACTGTCAAAGTCCTTGTTTCCAGGGACCTGGAAGGACAGTGAGGTAATTCTCCTTGTGCTAAATTGTGCTTAAAAAAAACATTTTTTCTAGGGACAGAAAACTGTAGGTAGGGAGAGTGTGTCAGTTTCTTTCACTGTCAAAGTCCTTGTTTCCAGGGACCTGGAAGGACAGTGAGTGAATTCTCCTTGTGCTATATTGTGCTTAAAAAAAACATTTTTTCTAGGGACAGAAAACTGTAGGTAGGGAGAGTGTGTCAGTTTCTTTCACTGTCAAAGTCCTTGTTTCCAGGGACCTGGAAGGACAGTGAGGTAATTCTCCTTGTGCTAAATTGTGCTTAAAAAAAACATTTTTTCTAGGGACAGAAAACTGTAGGTAGGGAGAGTGTGTCAGTTTCTTTCACTGTCAAAGTCCTTGTTTCCAGGGACCTGGAAGGACAGTGAGGTAATTCTCCTTGTGCTAAATTGTGCTTAAAAAAAACATTTTTTCTAGGGACAGAAAACTGTAGGTAGGGAGAGTGTGTCAGTTTCTTTCACTGTCAAAGTCCTTGTTTCCAGGGACCTGGAAGGACAGTGAGTGAATTCTCCTTGTGCTAAATTGTGCTTAAAAAAAACATTTTTTCTAGGGACAGAAAACTGTAGGTAGGGAGAGTGTGTCAGTTTCTTTCACTGTCAAAGTCCTTGTTTCCAGGGACCTGGAAGGACAGTGAGTGAATTCTCCTGGTGCTAAATTGTGCTTTAAAAAAATTTTTTTTCTAGGGACAGAAAACTGTAGGTAGGGAGAGTGTGTCAGTTTCTTTCACTGTCAAAGTCCTTGTTTCAAGGGACAGAGAAGGACACCTGAAGGTAGCCCTTATTGCTTTTTTCCCATCTCCCTGCAGGCCATCTATTAGAATGTCTGGAAGGCAAACAAGGAGAGGCAGACAGTCAGGAGGCAATAAAAGAGGGCAAGCAGGCTCTGTGTCTGGGGGCAACAGTGCTGGTCGTGGACGCGGTGCATTGTCATCAGCACATGGCCATGGGACACGCTTGTCCTTCTTTTCGGCAGCTGGACATGTTGAGCCACATCATGCCGAAGACTTGGTAGAGTGGATGACCAAGCCCTCCTCCTCCTCCTCATCCTCTCTCACCCAGGCTCAGGGTACTGGAAAAGCAGCTGCCAAAGCGTCCTCTTCCCTGGTATCAATGTCAGACTCATCATCAGTCACTCCTTCCCTAGACCCACCATGTCCTCCTCCTGAGGAGTCCCCCGAACTGTTTCAGCACAGTGTTGGGTACATGCTCCAGGAGGATGCCCAGCGTTTCGAAGGGTCTGATGATGAAACCCAGCTAGAGGAAGGCAGTAGCGTGAGAGCAGACAGAGGGGATGCTCAAGAAGGACACCAATCTGGCAGTCATGTTCCAGCAGCTGCAGCATACTGCCAGATTGCCTCCAGTGATGAGGAGGGAGGTGATGATGAGGTCACTGACTCCACGTGGGTGCCTAATAGGAGAGAGGAGGAGGAGGAGGATGAGGAGGAGGCACATCTCCAACGAGGCAGGATGCCCTTTGGTGGCCAGCGTAAGGGCAGTACACCGACGGAATCACACCGCAGAGCTCCGCCTGTGCAGGGCGCTGCCTCTGCCCGTCATTCAAAAAGTTCTTTGGTGTGGGCCTTTTTTGAGGCTAGTGCATCAGATCGCACAGCTGCTGTTTGCAACATATGTCTCAAGCGTATATCGCGTGGCCAAAACATCAGCCGCTTGGGTACCACATGCCTGACCAGACATATGTTGACCTGCCATGCAGCTCGTTGGCAAGCCTACCTCAAAGACCCACACCAAAGAACAAAGCGGACCTCTCCTTGCACCACATCAGCTGGGATCTCCAACCCCACTATAACTTCAGTCCTCTCTGAAACATGCACTGAGAGGAATGAAGGTGTAGAATTAGGTGTGTCACAGCCAAGTACTTGCGGCCACTCTGCTAGCAGTACACCGACGTCCGATTCTAGCAGGCAAATTTCCCTGCCCCAGCTGCTGGACCGTCGAAAGAAGTTCACTCCCAGCCATCCACATGCCCAGCGGTTGAATGCTAGCTTGGCTAAATTGCTAGCGCTTCAACTGCTGCCTTTTCAGTTGGTAGACTCGGCCCCCTTCCGTGAGTTTGTGCAATGTGCGGTTCCTCAGTGGCAGGTTCCCAAACGCCACTTTTTCTCACGGAAGGCTATTCCGGCTCTCTACCGGCATGTGGAAGGCAATGTCTTGGCCTCGCTGGACAGGGCGGTCAGCGGTAAGGTGCATATTACCGCTGACTCATGGTCCAGCAGGCATGGACAGGGACGTTACCTTTCTTTCACGGCCCATTGGGTCACTCTTTTGGCAGCTGGGAAGGATGCAGGACAAGGTGCAGTAGTGTTGGAGGTTGTCCCACCGCCACGCCTCCAAAATGCTACTACTGGTTGTGACACACCTCTCTCCTCCACCCCCTCCTCTTCTTCTTCCTCCATGGCCTCTTCCTGTGGTTTGTCCTATGAACCAGCGGTGCTCCGTAGCCGTTCACGGGGCTACGCAAGTACGCAGGCAAAAAGATGCCATGCCGTGCTTGCGCTGGTGTGTTTGGGGGACAGAAGCCACACTGGGGCAGAGGTCCTGTCTGCTCTGCAGGGCCAGGCCGAGAGGTGGTTGACGCCACGCCAGCTTAAGCCAGGAATGGTGGTTTGCGACAATGGCACCAACCTCCTCTCCGCCCTCCGACAGGGACAACTGACCCATGTGCCCTGTGTGGCTCACGTCCTTAACCTGGTGGTGCAGCGGTTCTTGGGCAGGTACCCGGGCTTACAGGATGTCCTGAGGCAGGCCAGGAAAGTCTGTGTGCATTTCCGCAGATCTTATAATGCCAGTGCTCGCCTGGCTGAGCTGCAAAAGGAGTTGAACCTGCCCAAGAACCGCCTTATATGTGACATGCCCACCAGGTGGAACTCAACGTTGGCCATGCTGCAGCGGCTGCACACGCAGCAGAGGGCCATCAATGAGTACCTGTGCGACTATGGCACCAGGACAGGGTCAGGGGAGCTTGGTTTTTTTTCTCCACGCCAGTGGGGCATGATCAGGGATGCATGCACTGTCCTGGCACCATTTGAGGAGGCCACGAGGATGGTGAGCAGTGACAGTGCATGCATCAGTGACACTGTACCTCTTGTCCACCTGTTGGAGCACACGCTGCGTGGAATAATGGACAGGGCACTTGAGGCAGAACAGAGGCAGGAAGAGGAGGACTTCCTTGCCTCTCAAGGCCCCCTTTACCCAGACAGTGTTCCTTCTGTCCCACCCATCGCACAGGAAGAGGAGGAGGAGGAGGAGGAGGAGGAGGAGGAGGAGGAGGAGGATTGTGTCAGCATGGAGGTGGAGGCTGGCACTCAGCATCATCAGCAGCAGTCTTTTAGGGATGATTTACAGTCCCAAGAAACCAGTGGACTTGTACGTGGCTGGGAGGAGGTGGCTGCGGATCATGTCATCCTTAGTGACCCAGAGGACTCCGGAGCGAATGCCTCAGCAAACCTACGCTGCATGGCCTCCCTGATCCTGCAAAGTCTGCGGAAGGATCCTCGTATTCTTCGGATCAAGGAGAGGGACCATTACTGGCTGGCCACTCTCCTTGATCCACGGTACAAGGGTAAGGTTGCGGACCTTATGTTACCGTCGCAGAGGGAGCAGAGGATGAGACAACTCCGGGAGGCCTTGCAGAAAGGTCTGTGCAACGCGTTCCCAGAGACTGGGAGGTTACAAACTCCTGGTCCTGGACAACGAGTTGCTGAGGCTTCGGCCAGTCAAAGAAGGAGCGGTGGGGAAGGTGGCCGTCTGACCGATGCGTTCAGACAATTCTTTAGTCCGCAGCCCCAAAGTATGATCGGTTCCAGCAACCATCGCCAGCGTCTGATAAACATGGTGCAGGAATATCTAGGGGCAAGGTCAGACTTGGACACCTTCCCCACCGAAAATCCTCTGGCTTACTGGGTCTTGAGGATGGATCACTGGCCAGAGCTTGCACAGTATGCAATTGAGCTACTGGCCTGTCCTGCATCCAGCGTTCTTTCGGAACGCACATTCAGTGCTGCTGGAGGATTTGTCACGGATCACAGGGTGCGCCTGTCCACCGACTCGGTTGATCGACTGACTTTCATCAAGATGAACCAGTCTTGGATCACCACCAGCTACCACACACCTGATGCTGATATAACAGACTAATTGATTTTAACATGTCACATCCCTTCAAGACTGATGCTGATGCTGAGTGCCTGTGCTGTTATGTTGACTGGCTATCCTCCTCCTCCGAGTCCTCAATGATACGATTGATGATGATAGCTTGGAAGATCATTTTTGTTTATGGGTGCCGCCACCAGTGGCTAAGGCCCAATTTTTCAGCCCCTGTTTTACAGGGGCGTGTAATTACAATTTTTTTAGCAATAATTTGCCATAGGGCTCATTGCTGTGCTCCAAGTACAGTATCTGTGAGGGGTTGGAGTGTTGTGGCACCAGTGCCTAAGGCCCAATTTTTCAGCCCCTGTTTAACAGGGGCGTGTCATTACAATTTTTGAAGCAATACTTTGCAACAGGGCTCATTGCTGTGCTCCAAGTACAGTATCTGTGAGGGGTTGTAGTGTTGTGCCACCAGTGCCTAAGGCCCAATTTTTCAGCCCCTGTTCAACAGGGGCATGCAATTACAATTCTTGATCTAATAATTCACAGCAGGGTCCATTGCTGCACCCACCAAGAGTAACTCTGAGGGCTTACAGTCTTGTGGCAACGCCACCACCACCACCACCACGAAAGGCCCAATTTTTCAGCCCCTGTTCAAAAGGGGCATGTAATTACAATTCTTGATCTAATAATTCACAGCAGGGCCCATTGCTGCACCCACCAAGAGTAACTGTCAGGGCTTACAGTGTTGTGGCACCAGCACCACCATCAAAGCCCCAATTTTTACTACCACTGTTCAACAATTATATGTAATTAAAATTCCTGATATAATAGTTGACAGCAGGGCGTTCCAGCACCAACCAAGAGTAACTGAGTGCTTACAGTGTTGTGCCAACACCAACAACTAAGGGGCCTATTTCTGCAGAGTATATACGGCAGGTCCCTACTTTCAAACATCCAACTTACAAACGACTCCTACTTGCAAACGAAAGAAGACAACAGGAAGTGAGAGGAAATCTACCCCTAGAAAGGAAAATTCTCTCCTGTAAGAATAAATATGGGAGAAAGGGGTCTCATCTGTACTGATGCTTTATCAGCAATCCTTGTTTCAAGAAAAACACCACATTTCAAAAACAGTTGTCATTGGGACGGAAAGTGAGGTGAAATGTTCTGAACAGGGGCACAGACAGCAAAACAAATGTTACAGGGGTGATAACCCTTACCTATGTTTCCCAAAAAGTTTAAAAATAGATTTTTGGGCTGGAGCTACACTTCAACAATGTACCTGTTCAAAATTACAAACAGATTCTACATAAGAACAAACCTACAGTCCCTGTCTTGTATGCACCGCCTGTATACGGCTGTTCAGAGTATATAGGGCCTTTTTTATTTTATGTGCGGGGTTCCCCTTAATATCCATACAAGACCCAAAGGGGCTGGTAATGGGCTGGGGTAGGGGGGGTCATGGGGTAGCTATGCCATTTTTCTTAAAGAATTTCATCCATATTACCGGGACCAGACATTACATTAAAGCCGCAAGCAGTTTTAAATGGCTTTTTTTTCCTTTAGAAGTGTCATTTTGTGCAGGGACAGTTCTAAACACGGGAAACACGTGGCACTTCACAGGCATACTTTAGACACCCCCCAGGTACGATATTTAAAGGAATATTTGACTTTTTTTTTTTCACTTTATGCATCATTAAAATGACTGCTCCCGAAAAACGACCGTTTTTAAAACTTCTTTTTGCATTGATACATGTCCCCTGGTGCACAACCCGGGTTCCCAAACCCTATTTATGACAATAACATGCATAATAGTTGTTATAATTAGCACTTTAGAATTCGAACGTTCACATCCATTGTATTTAATAGGGTTCTAATGTTCGTTCGAACTTTCGGTCCGTTCGCGGGTTCTGGTGCGAACCGAACCCGGGGGTGTTCGGCTCATCACTAATCCAAGCCATCTCAAGTTTGGAGATCTCCCTCACCAGCCGAATTCCCCTCCAGTGTGGCTTAAATTTGTCAATACCCAGGAAAAGTTTTTTTGACGTGTCCCTATTATGCTCCAAAAGATAATGCTTGGATACCGACCTATTCTTTAACCCCATCTTAATATTGGTGATGTGCTCCTTGAGGCGGACTTGTAAGGGGCGTTTGGTCCACCCCACATATTACAGGACACACGGGAACTGCAACACATAGACCACCCCAACCGTAGCACACGTGATACAAGGCTTGATAGTAAATTGTTTTTTTGCGTAGCAGTAGATGTAAAGATGGTGGTCCGTCTGTAGGAGCAAGAATTCAGGGAACAAACCCTACACCGGCTACATTGGTAGTAACCAGTTTGCTGTTCAAAAAAACCCTTACTAATAACTGGTGGATTAAGAACATTGGGGGCCACCTGATTTCGCAAAGATGGTACCCCTTTGAAGATCACTCTAGGTTTCTTTGGTAAGTCATTTTTTAAGAATGGTGTCATTGCTAACAATGTGCCAGTGTTTGTTGATCAGTTGTTTAATACTCTTATGCTGCAAAGAATAAGAAGTTATAAAGGCAACACCCAGAGGAAATTGATCTCCCTTTCAACCAATAAACCCCCCCTATTGGTAGCTTTGACTATATCCAATGCATCCATAAGGGACTCTCTCTGGTATCCTTTTTCAAGAAACCTGCTGGTAAGGACCTCAGCCTACACCAAGAACTCATGTGGATCAGAACAGTTCCTTCTTTTGTTTGCTTACAATATGATTAGTGTCACAATTATATGTGCTATATTATTTTTTCTTTATTTGCAATTTTTTTTCCCCACGAAAGTGGAGTTACCATTTGAAGAACAACTCATGTACCATTCTGAGCTTCAGTTGTTGAGCTGCAGGTACCTAAGTGATCATATGTGACCAGGCACAATTTAAAAGTGTGGCATTTATGTTGCTGAGTGTTTTGAAGCTTTTAGATTCAAGCTTCAAATTGCTCAGGTGTGGGCAGGCCTGCAATTAGGATGGTGCTTCAAAGCATGGTGAAGCGTTTACAAATAAAATAAAGTTTTCCCCTCTCTGAAGCATCCCCTCAATTCTTAAAAAAAAATACCCTATACTCATGTCTTTCCTGCTGTCTTTTTACTGGTCTGATGATGTTACCAGTGCCTCCTTCACTTTCTCGGCAGTAGGCCTTCTTCCTAATGACGTGAGTGCAACTCACTCCTGGAATATTTTAGAGCTCATGTTTCATGATGACATACCCCCAGAGGGTCTAACTCTAACAGGAAATGAGTAGAAAGAAGCTGGCTGTCATTCATCCCAAAAAGGACCGGCTGAATGTAGGCGGAATTTGGGAACTGCATTAGAGTGTAGAAAGGGTAAGCATATTATTTTTTTCTGTACTACAGGATGGGGAGCGCATACACACTATCAGTTTTCTTGCAGGTTTTTCTCTTCAGGTTTACCAAAACCATCTAATATGAGGTCAAACCTTAAGAGTTTCAATTCGTATGCAATCAGGCAGGCCCTTGCACTACATGGTTTTGGTAAACCTGAAGAGAAAAACCTGCAAGAAAACTGATAGTGTGTATGGGGCTTCACAGTCTATGCTCTACGCTAATAAACTGTTGAGCAGCTGTCTGATTTGTTGAGGGCTTTAGCTTTTTTTTTTTGTAAGGTCTGTTGTGACTGCTATTTCCAGCAGTCAATTCAAGTAGTCTATTACCGCTAGTTAAAAATCAAGTTGTAATGGATCTGATGTTGCTGCTGTATTTAGGCCAAATAATATTGTAGAGTTGAATAAAATCTATTACAAAGATATCTCCACTATACCGTCATCTCCTGAATCTTACATTCCACGTCCACCTGAATACTCAACACTTCCCTCGTTTAACCTAGCTACTATAAGAAGGAAGTCGTTAAACTTTTTTGTAATGCCCACCTAACCACCTGCCCCCTGGACCCCATTACATCTCAAATACTATGGTCACCCTCTAGCTCTGTCCTACACCCTTTAACTCACATTTTCATTCTCTCCCTTTCTACTGGCGTCTTCCCCAACCCTCTAAAACATGCATGGGTCACCCCCATATTGAAAAAGGCCTCGCTGGACCCCACCAATCTTAACAACCTAAGACCCATCTCCTTACTCCATTTTGTCTCCAAACTCCTTGAACGCTTAGTCTGCAATCTCCTGAGCATCCACCTCATTAAGAATAACCTTCTTGATTCCATTCAGTCTGGATATCGCCCGCAACACTCCACAGAAACTGAAACTAAAATTCACAAACAACTTACTAAAAACTAATACCAATGGCCACTATTCTGCACCCTTACTCTTGGACCTCTCTACTACCTTTGATACAGATGACCACCCCCTCCTCCTCAAAAAACTCTATACCCTTGGTCTCCGTAATTGTACTCTTCCTTGGTTCTTATTGTACCTATCTCACCACACCTTCATTGTCATTTGAAACTCTACCTCCTCCTCTCCTATTCCTTTTTCCATCAGGGTCCCCCAAGGTTCTATACTTGGACCTCTCTTATTCTGAATCTACACCTCCTCACTGGGTTTGCTGATAGCTTCCCAGGGCTTCCAATTCTATTTCTATGCTGATGACACCCAAATCTATCTTTCAACCCTCAGCTCACTCCATCAGTTTCCTCACATATCACTGATTTACTAACAGACATATCAATATGGATGTCACACCACATCCTCAAACTCAATCTATCCAAAACTGACCTCCTCCCCCACATATCCCTTCCCCTGACTTCTCTGTTAAGATTGATAGCACAACTATTAGCCCCATCCCCACATACCAGAGTGCTAGGGGTAACCCTGGACTCTGAACTCTCCTTTCAGACCCACATCCAATTGCTGTCCAAATAATTCAGTGTCTGCTACCCCTCTCCGCAAGTCTCTCCATTGGCTTCCATTTATCCAACGAATAAAATTCTAAATTCTAACAACAATTTACAAAGCCATCCACAACTCTGCTACATTACTAACCTGGTCTCAAAATACCAACCAAACTGCTCGCTTTGGTCATCTCAAGACCTCCTGCTCTCTAGCTTCCTCGTCACCTCCTCTTAAACTCACCTCCAGGACTTCTCCAGAGCCTCTCCCATCCTCTGGAACTCCTTACCTCAGTCTGTTTGACTATCTCTTAATCTATCCCTCTATCTTTAGACAATCCCTGAAAATTCATCTCTTTAAAGAATCCTATCCTGCTCCTAACTAATATATTGTGTTTTTTACTTTTTCCATCAGCTCATCCCCCACAGTTATTACCTTTTGTATCTGTAGCGGGGTCCTCAATTTAGGGGTAGTGTTTGAATGGTAGTTATGCTCAAACACCTAGATTGTTAGGACATTATCAACCATTTTGTCTGCAGGAAGAGTATTGGTGTACTGTTCCCTGTGGCCTGCAGGCGGTGCTGCCATAGTGGGCCAAGGTTGAACTGCTGATACAGTGCTGTGCCTTGTGTGTCCCCTCTTGGCAACCATACAGTGGGAGTGGTCGGCCTGCTGTGTATGCTGGGAGAGGAAATAAAAGGGGCAGACGCTGCCTGTTCAGTCGTTCGTTGGTTGTCGGGAGTCCTACTCCCAGGGAGTGTGTGTTCCTGTCCACCCTGGGCACCTTTGGCCCAGGGGCGGAGGTCGTGAATCGGTTTCAGGCACCTTTAGTCCTGGGGCTGCAACTAAAGGCCTTGGGCCCAGCATCTTCGGCTGGGACCCATCAAGGATCGAGGAATCTCAGGGTGCCGCCTTGCGAGGGGACCCGTATCTTAGATGAGGAGGCTGGGGGAGGACTGTTCCGAGGGACTGGTGAGAAGTCACAGTGAAGGAAGGGGCCCGGTAACTCTCTGGAGGGATGTCTTATCCTTACAAAGAGGCCAAGCTTTAAAGAAACCAAGTTCACCAGGTCTGTGGCAGAGACCAAGTTCACCAGGTCTGTGGCAGAGACCCGTGTGCCAGTTGAATAGTGATTGGGTGAACAGTTCGAGTACCATTTTGGCTGCTAGTCCCTATCTAGGGAGACTATCCAAATGGACTAAGTCTGCTTGAGATGCCAAGCAGTGAAGTGTATTACGTTTGTGCCTGGACCTCTCCCACACCTTATGCTGTCCTGTTCTTTCTCCAACCTTTTTTTATCAGAGACTGTCATTTAAAAGAAATAAACTCTACGTTGGAGTTACAGCTGGTGTGGACATTAAAGTCATTGGAGGAAATATAGACTTGTCTTTATTAGCTATAGAGATAAGAACCATTCGGAGGGAGTATCTGGCTGTGGAGACCCATCACAACACCGCTCAACCTCCTCACACAGGAGGGTACGGGCATATAGAGCTGGGTGTGCCCTTTCCCCCTGCGAGGAGCCGAAAGACAAGGAGGAGAGGGTGGTAAGCGCTATATATCATTTGACCCTCCCTCTTAGATTGTAAGCTCTAACAAGCAGGGCCCTCCAATTCCTCTTGTATTGAGTTGCATAGTAAGGCCTCGTACACACGACCGGTTTTCTCGTCAAGAAACGACAAGAAAACTGCTTTCTTGCCGAGAAAACCGTTCGTGTGTATGGTTTTTCGTCGAGAAAACCGCCGGGAATCTCGACGAGAAAAATAGAGAACCTGCTCTCTATTTTTTCGTCAGGATTCTCGTTTTTTCTCGTTGGGATTCTCGTCGGCCTGTTTCCCGACAAGAAAACCGGTCGTGTGTATGCTTTTCCTAGTCTTAAAAAATCACGCATGCTCAGAATCAAGTATGAGATGGGAGCGCTCCTTCTGGTAAAACTAGCGTTCGTAATGGAGATAGCACATTCGTCACTCACGCTGTAACGGACTGAAAAGCACAAGGCTGAAAAGCGCGAATCGTCTCTCCCCAAACTTTTACTAACACGCGGTAACACAAGATCAGCAAAAGCAGCCCAAGGGGTGGCACCATTGGAATCGAACTTCCCCTTTATACTGCCGTTGTATGTGTTGTACGTCACCGCGCTTTACAATGATGAGATTTGGAATTGACAGTGTGTATGCAAGGAAAGCTTGACAAGAATCCCGTCGAGCTTGACAAGAATCTTGAGAAAAACTATGTTTTTTTTACAACGAGATTCTTGGCCGTGTGTACTAGGCTTTACTGTAATGTCTGCCTTAATTTTGTAAAGCACTGTGCAAACTGTTGGCACTATATAAATCCTGTATTATAATAATTACACACGCAAAATACGTAATACCAGAATACAGTGTTGCCTTTTGTGAGAACAATACTGTTCCATAACGCCACATACAGCCAAAAGGTGTCTCTCAAGCATGTAATGTAAAGGATCATGGAGTTCTGTTATAAATTCCAGCCTATTGCGACAACCATGGCATCTAACTAGGTCCCATTTAGGTGAATAATACAGATGTATCTCACCCATGTACACTTTTTCAGCTGATAGACAATCTTTGGCAGCAGCACTAGTGGCAGACTCTATACATTTCTATAGAAAATACAGCCATGTTTCAAACACAATACAGGTGAACACAGAAGTGGAACACTGCCAAGCATAAATATATGTTTATTTTCTGAGAACCCGTGTCTAGGTCTGTGTTCACTGAGGCTTCTAATGATAACTCCATTCATCCATAGATGTCACGATTCAAGGGGCAGAGTGTTTAGCTGTGTGTGCACAATGCTTACCATTCATTTGAACAAACCCTCAGATGTGATTGCAGTTGAAAGAAGAATCCTTGTGAAGTAAAACTTCCTTAGCAGCAAGGTTTCTTTAAGAAAATCTTATTATATCTGCTTTACAGAGATGTCCAATAATAATGTTTTCTGCAATAAAACTTGAAACCTCTATTCCATCCATGCGCTTGTCCACTCTGTATATTGTTGGCTTAGGCCCTCTGGATCATTTTTCCTCATGTAACTGTTTTATTTTAATAAAAAAATGTTCTGGAAAAAAAAAAAAAACTTCAACCTCTAATTAAATACCTGTACAGACATCTATGAGGTGAAATAATTCTAACACTGTGATTTAGCACGGGTTTATAGTTAGTACAGGTGCTTATACTACTTCTTACTCATTTTGAACAATTTCAGTCTTCAAACTTTGCACATCAAGGGAAGACCAAATTAAGTCAGAACTCCTGATAGAATACGAGGAGATGGGTGTGGACGTGTGAGGTGGGAGCTCCCTCACACACCTGGGCCGTGAACAGCTATAGTTACAATGAGCCGTGCAGTGCAGTGCTGTGCTGACTTGTGCTGACTTGGGCTGCAGTAATCAGAGACAAAAAAACAGAGACAAATGGTGACAAAGCTATGTTTTTTTAAAAGAGGAGAGTAACCGGCTTACTGTTAAGGGGTCAGGAGGCAAGATCCGAGACCCGAGAGACCAGAGAGACCCGAGTACTGAGGGCTGAGAGCTGAGAACCGCCGAGACATACACAAGCTACAAACTACAGATTACAGCTGCTATATGCCGAGATAGCTGAGAGCGGTGCAGGACGAGCAGCGGAGCAGGGTGAACATACGTCAGGTGGTTGAGTCAGAGCCAGAGCCAGAAGCCAGAACTGGAGCTCACGAGAGAACTGAAAGAGGAGATGACCACCCGTAGACGAGCGGCACTACAACCAGAAGGAGGAGGTGTTAGAAGCACAGTAGGAAGATTGAGAGCCTACATGACACCGCCGAGAGGAGGAGGAGGCTCCAGTATCATCCAGAGCAATGAAGGAATGTATGAAAGTCCGGAGATCGGAGGAACACAAGGCAGAGCAGGTAGAGCGGGACGATTCCGATTCCCTCACGCAGAGCATATGTGCAAAGCCCACAGAACCGGAGCTCAATGGGGGACAGACAAAGTGCCCAGTCGCCGGGAGGAGGTGAGCAAAGGGGTAGCAGAGGGGGAGGATGTCTGGATACGGAATGGAAGGGAGGCCCATATGGTAATGATGGTAATGGTGGTATGGAGGAGGTCTGGAGAGGAAACGAATCCAAGAAAGGTAACAATAATGGCAATGGAGAGTTATTGAGAGTGGAAGAGGTATCAGAAGACAAATTCATAGAGCAAGGGAAGACATCACTGACTCTCACGATAGACAAACCAAGCCAACAGATATATAATCATGGGGAGAACTCAGGAGGGGACCCCAGAGACTTAAGAACATTAAATGTAAACCCCACCACTACCCCAGCCCCCCCCCCAACCCCTTAACAGATACATGGGAAGAAGAGCAAGATCAAGGAACATTAAGGAAAAGACCCCCAGAGACAATTAGCATATTAAGACCAACAGTATCAGTAATACCCCCTATGGAGATACAGCCAAATACAATGAATGCAGAGCAACAACAACAAATACCCTGTATAAATACCATGGAAAGAGTATTAGCAGAGAAAAATGAAGAGCAAGATATTAGAGAACTTATAAAAGCACTGCCTTCAAAAAAAGATATACAGGAGATGGTAACCATGGTAGAGCAATCATGTATGAAGGCTGTAACAAACTTGAAAGAAGAAATAGTGGAAGTAGGAAACAGAGTGGAAATACTGGAAAATGGCCAAGAAGAGATTGTACAGGCAATAGGGGAAGCACAAGATATAATTAAACAACAAGAAGATATGCTGAACATTTATAGAGACCAACTAGATTAATACATTAATAGAGACCGTAGACAGAATATAAGGATACGGAATTTATCGGAGGAATATAAAAGTGATGATTTAATGGCAACGGTACAGAAACTTTTTTTTACAGATAATGGGGTCGGAAGCACCTGAGCAAGTAGAAATAGAGTACATCGTATAGCCTAATTTTCGAGCCAGAGTAAAGACAGACCAAGAGATATAATATGTAAACTTCATAAATACTCTGTGAAGGAAACTATAATGAGGATCGCACGAGATATACCCCGGATCGAATATGAGGGAAAGAAAATCTCACTATACCCTGATATATCACGCCGCACACTAATGCAGGCGTGCAGGATGGTGCGCCCCCTATTAGAAGCGATGCGCCATGCTGACATTAGATATCGATGGGGGTTCCCTTTTAGTGTAATAGCCTCACGAAATGGGAAAAGGGCAATACTCAAAACAAAGGATGATTTAAAAATGTTTTTGGAAAGGCTAGATCTCCCACAAACGGACTTCATAGACTGGAGAACAAATAAAGGGAGAACATTAATACAACGTTCTGAACCATGGTCTCAAGTACCAGAGAAAAAACTGAACCAAGAAGAAATTAGAAAGTAAAGATGTAAATTGAAATGATTTGAAATTCTGATAAAAAAGGGGGAGATGGAGGAAATGGGAATACTATGCTTTTTTTTTGAGTAATCTTATGTTGTTTTATTAATCTTTTTGAATTTTTCATTTATTTATTTTTTTGTTATTTTGTATTTCACTCTTTTTTTTTTTCCTCCACACCTTTCGGTGTAACCATTGAGGAAAAAAGGGGAAAAAGGGAAAAGAAAAAAATGGAGGCCCAGGGTATATTGGGAAAAATAGTTTGCTAATAAAATTAGGAAGGTCCTGACGAGGGACTGGGTAATCTGTATAAAGATGTTAGGCGGGAGGGGCTCGAGTGGTCAAGGGGATCCCACAAGGGCTAAACGCTCAGTTAGATGGTACACCCTAATTAGTAGGGTGTCATGTTGCAGTGGGTTGGAATCTCATTTTCTTTTTAGATAAAAAAGAAGTAGGAGAGGCAAGAAAAAATAATCAGTGGAAAAATAAAAGATGGCTGGTTTCTTAAAAATTGTAACATACAATGTAAGAGGAATAAATTCACCTCAAAAAAGAAGCCGATTGTGGCAGGAGATGAGTTATCAGTCTGTGGATATTATCTATATACAGGAAACGCATCTCTTGACAGAATCGGCATTCAAACCACCATTAACCCTCTGTAATCAATGGTTTCATGCATATACACCTATAGCTAGGGCAAGAGGAGTAACGAATGCGTTTGGGAAAACATGCCCAATTACACCTACAGCAGTACAAAGGGATCCGGAAGGAAGGTTTTTGTTTGTAAAGGGTATGTTATATGGTGAGTGTTACACATTTGCTTCCATATATGCACCAAACACAGGTACAGTAGAGTTTCTAGTAAAAACAATGGAAAAGCTAGATAAATTTGGGGAGGGATTTATTATATTAGAAGAAGACTTTAACATTATTATGGATCCCAAATTAGACACAACAACTGAGAAAAAAGCACTGTCATTTGAAGCCCTTAAACATTTGAAAAAACTTTTTAGAGATCGTCACATGGTGGATAGCTGGCGAGTATTTAATGAAGGACAGAGGGACTACAGTTATTATTCAAAGACTCATAAAGTATATTCTAGATTAGACCTATTTTTTGTGGATCAATATTATTTAGAATATGTGAATGCCGTTTCAATTAAACCAATTACAGTATCTGATCATGCACCAGTAGTGATGACATTTATGCCGATATCGGCGGTACATCAAGAGCGGACATGGCTTCTAAACGAGTCACTACTAGATGATGGAGAGATAGTATAAAACAGAAAATTTTAGATTACTTTGAAAGAAACACATCAGAGGAGGTATCAGAGAAAACGATATGGGAGGCCCATAAGGCGGTTATCAGGGGGGAGCTGATAGCACATGGATCTCAAATCAAAAAAAAAAAAAAAGAAAGAATTAGATGATATCCTAG
The DNA here is from genome assembly GCA_029206835.1 of Rana muscosa. Classification (NCBI taxonomy): domain Eukaryota; kingdom Metazoa; phylum Chordata; class Amphibia; order Anura; family Ranidae; genus Rana; species Rana muscosa. The sequence continues at coordinate 1,071,845,188 of CM055122.1, read as the reverse complement.
GAAACATACAGGAATTGGAAAACAAACATAAAATTTTTTTAGACCCAGCGGATGCAAAAAATTTGGAAACACTTAGAATAAAACTCACCACGTATTTAGATAGAAAAGAAAAATAAAAATATAGATTTTATGCACACAGATACTATGAGCAGGGGAACAAATGTGGAAAACTGCTAGCAAAACAATTAAAAAAACAGCAGGAACTCTCGCATGTACATGGTATCTGTGTGAATAATAAACAAGTAAAAGATACAAAATCTATAGCTAGGGAATTCCAGAGCTTCTATAGGGCCTTACATAATATATAACCAAAACTATCAAAAATAGAAGAAAAAGATCAGATAAAAAAGATAAGAGAATACATTAAAGAGTCTGTATTACCATCCCTCTCTCGGAAAGAAATGAAAAAAATGGAAGAACAAATAACTATAGAAGAAATAAAAAAAGTGGCAGAAAATTTACCAATTGGGAAGAGCCCGGGACCGGATGGTATAACAAACTTGTGTTATAAGAAATTTATGGATATTCTGTTAATACCATTATGCAGATACTTTAATAAAATTACAACAAATAACCCGTTACCCCCAGAAGCAGTACTAGCTTATGTGACAATTATACCGAAACCTGGAAAAGATCCACAATATTGTGCAAACTACAGACCTATCTCTCTTCTTAACGCCGATACAAAACTTCTAGCAAAGATATTAGCCAGCAGATTACAGGATAAAATAACACAGCTAGTACATTTTGACCAAACGGGGTTTGTGAAGGGAAGAGAAACTAAAGATAATACCATACGAGCCCTTCACATATTCCAATGAATGGACCTAATAAAATGCCTAGAGTTGTAATATCGATGGATGCCGAAAAGGCATTCAATCGAGTCAACTGGACATTTATAAGGGAGGTATTAAGAGAAATAGGAATGGGAGAAAGAATGTTGGGATGGGTATCAGCATTATATACCAAACCAAGAGCAAAGGTTAAGGTTAAGGTAAACTGAACCCTGTCAGAAAGCTTTGAAATACGAAATGGCACAAGACAGGGCTGCCCTCTGTCGCCAATTCTATTCGCTCTTGTTCTGGAACCATTGCTATGCAGAATAAGGGAGAATGAAGGAATAAAAGGAGTTGAAATTGGCCCTAGACAACATAAAGTATCAGCGTATGCAGACGACTTAATGTTTTTTCTTTCAAAACCACAGAAATCTATAGAGAATCTGATGAAAGAAATTACAAACTATGGAAAGCTATAAAATAAATACAGAAAAATCTGTGATACTACCTATTCACGTACCCAAATCATTAGTTATGTCACTACAAAATAACTACCCATTTATTTGGAATAGAGAAGGTATATTTTATTTAGGAGTTCATATCGCAGCAGACATAGGGATCGTATTTGAACGTAACAATAACTCTCTAGTTGCAGAGATAATAGAGGATTTAAATAGATGAAAGGGACACATATTAACTTGGTCAGGGAGAATAAATACCCTTAAGATGAACGTGATACCCAGATTGATATACCTTTTATATACAGTGCCCATACCACTCCCTCAGACATTTTTTAAAAAGATATGCAAAGTGTTTCTGTCATTCATATGGAAGGATGGAAGTGCTAGAATAGCGTATGATATATTACGAAGAAGTAAGGAGGAGGGGGGACTGGGATTACCAGATATTGCAATGCATTATAAAGCAATGTCTCTGGTACGCATATTAAACTGGTGTCACGACTCAAAGAGTAAAGCATGGGTTTCGATAGAAAAGAAGATGGCAGGTAGAGATTTAGAAGGAGCTCATTGGATACCATCTAAGATGAGAGGCCTGTTCAAATGGGATGGAATTAATAAAACTGGAAAATATGCACCAAGAACATCACCACTGGCCCCATTAGGAGGGTTTCCATGGTTCCCCCCTGGAGAGGAAAAAGGAGTGTTAGGCTTGTGGGAATCAGAGGGAAACACAAAGTGCTTAAGGTATGCCCCACTGGGAAAATGTACCTCTCAAGCAAAATTGACGTCTTCTTAAGGGAAGACGCCAATGTCAGGGTGGAGATATTTACAAATGCAAAACTTTCTTAAAAAATTAGAACCTCATTTAAGAACCCTAAACTCGTTAACAACGTTTGAAAAAATGTGCCTAAAAATATCAAAACCCAATCATTTGTTATCCCAAATGTATGAGCTGATACTCAGTGGGCAAAATGCCGCACCCCCATATTTTATTAAGGAATGGGAAAAATAGTTAAATCTTATATTCACAACATCACAAATAAAACATTTATGGGAAGCAACTCACTCGTCGTCAATAAGTTCATCTATTCAGGAGATGCAATACAAGTTCCATGGCCAGATGGTATAGAACTCCCGCACGAATGGCACAAATATATACATCAGTGTGTAACAGATGTTGGAGGGGCTGTAAAGAAAGAGGCACCTTCCTCCATATATGGTGGAACTGCCCAAAAATTAGAGTGTTTTGGGAAGAAATAGCCCCATGGATAGAAGAGACCAGTAGAAAACCGATGGAGTTTACACTGCTTAACTTTTTATTCCATGGGTCAATGGGATCTATAAAATCATATAAAAATAGTATCAAGCCACATCTATTGAATGCAGCTAAGAAGCTCATACCCAGATATTGGAAACAAGTTATATGCCCTACACTAGCAGAATGGAGAAGAGAAGTGGATGGAATAACGGAGGCATGATGGATTTATGAAACTAGAAACCAACAAGAGGAGTTTAAAAAGATATGGGCAGAATGGGAGAAAAAAGGTTTAGAAGCCATATAAAGAAAAAGGAAGGGAAATCAGACCCTACTTAGAATCAAAGAAGAAAGGAGAAGGGGAAAGAAAAAGAAGAAAAAAGGAAAAGAAAGAAATGCCTCATACAGTTTAGGGGAAGGGAAGAGAAGGGATTGGTAGCGCACTGCAACATTTTTAGATATGTACAGATTCAATGCTTTCTGTTGGCGGGAGGGGTGGCCCACTGTGTGTTTCTACCCTCCACTTCCCCAGTCAAAATCAGGGTTTTTTTTTTTTTTTTTCTTTCTCTCTATCTCTCTCTCCTCTTCCTCATTAATGGAGATTGTGGGAAGAGGAAGGAAAAACATTAAGAGAAATGACACGAAATAAAAAAAAAAAGCACAGAGGGGAAAGGAAATTTATGAGTATAATAGTTGATAGGGACAGCTAGGGACAGCTAAAGTCCCTTAAAATCTTACATTTATTAAGACACAAACACATTAAGGGGATTGACATTCATATTGAACACAAATAAAACACACAGAGGAAATATAGGAATTCTCGTGAATACAACAGATGGAATTTATGAGTATAGTAGTTGGTAGGGGCAGCTCAAGTCCCCTAAACTTACATTTATTCTAAGACACAAGCACTTCAAGGGGAATGATATTATATTGAGCACAAATAAAACACACAGAGGAAATATAGGAATTTTTATGAATATAATAGACAAAATGGAAAATTTAAAGAGTCCCCAATACTATTCACAATATCACTATTATGATTAAATAAAAAGAAAAGGGAAAAAGAAAAGTGGAAAAAAAGGGGGCGGTGGAGGGAAATTAAAATGATGAGGAGGGTGGAAGGGGAGGAGAAAGGGGAAGAGAAAGGGAGAAAGCGAACATATATGTAGCGGGTATACACTTTTCTGTGTGTTTAAAACTGGCAGAGACACCAGTGATGTGCAGTTCCCTGCAGCCCCACAGGTGGCGCTGTCGCCTTGGGCTGGGGTTGAACCATTGCTGTGTGCTGTGCTCCCTTTTTGTCCTCCCTCGGCAGCGGTATGGTGTGGCCGGGAACCCGCCGTGCTTGCTGGGAGAGGGTATAAAGGGGCCGGCCATCTTTGTCACGGGGTCGAGTCCCGGGCACCCTCAGCCTGTGGGCGGTGGTTCGTGTCGGTCCTCGAGGCGGCTTAGGCCTAGAGGACGTTCGAAGGTCGTGTTCCATCCCAGGCACCTTTAGCCTGGGGTGAGATACTCGGATTGGAGGTCTGGAGCTCAGTGCCCACCACTGAGTTCCGCGAGGGAAGGAGATCCTAGGGAACCCCGGGAGTGGGTACCCGAATCCGGAAGGCGTAATGGACCGGTGGGAGATACTTGCTTGAAGACCTGGTGCAGCATATTGCCAGTGACAGATGGGCCTCTCATCGGAGACCGCCTGGAAGGAAACCCCCCCTCGCTCGGAGACCGCAACCCACTTTCAGGAAGGAAAGTTGAGAGTTCATTGTGTCTGGGCCTACTCGCATCCACACCTCCTTGTCTGTTCTGTTCTCTAAGGGAGTCCAACTGATTGTGTTCACTTGTGCATTGAGAAGAATAAAGGAGTGTTGGACTTTAATGGTGTGGGGCTCGTTTTCTGGCAGACATTGTTCGAGGTAACTCTCTTTGGAGGTCCCAGGTGCAGAACACCGACCCGAAGGTAACATAAGAACTTTGCTTACACCACACAAACACCTGCAGTGAAGGCTTGGCGTGGTGACCCCGCACTCTCTCCTCTAAGGTACCCCTAGACAAGAGACAGACGAGCTGATAAAGAGAGGAGAGAGAGGTGGCCGCTACATATATAAAACACAAATAGGGTGGTAGGGGAGGGAAGGAGGGAGGGGGAGAGAGATTAAAACTTTTTTTTTTTTTTTCCTTTTTTTTGTGTTTCTGGAGGGGATGAGACGGAGAGGGCCACTCTCCATAGTCAAAGTATAAACATTTATATTATGTGTTTTTTTATGTATTGTTTTTGTTTTACTACTGTCTGGCTAAAGACAGTATATGTTTTTGTAAAAAAAAAAAAAAAATTCAAATAAAGATGAATTATAAAAGTCAGAACCCCTGATCTGCATGTTTGTCTCATATCAGTGATCAGAAAATGTTAAAGTAATTGTAAATGGTATTTTTTCAATTTGTTTTTAACAACAAACAGGCTAATGCTGTGTACACACGATCGGAATTTCCGACAACAAAACCGTGGATTTTTTTCCGACGGATGTGGGCTGGAACTTGTCTTGTATACACACCGTCACACAAATGTTGTCGTAAATTCCGATCACCAAGAACGCAGTGACGTACAACACTACAACGAGCCGAGAAAAATTAAGTTCAATGATTCCGAGCATGCGTCAAATTGATTCCGAGCATGCGTAGGATTTTTGTGTGTCGGAATTGGATACACACGGTCTGAATTTCCTACAAGAACTTTTGTTGTCGGAAAAATTGAGAATCAGCTCTCAATCATTTGTTGTCGGAAATTCCGACAGCAAATGTCCGATGGAGCCTACACACGGTCGGAATATCCGACCAAAAGCTCACATCGAACATTTGTTGTCGGAAATTCCGATCGTGTGTACGCGGCATTATACTTCCATTGCAGAGTAGCCCTTATCCTCCTCTTCTGGGATTCCCCGCCAGAGCTGATGGCTCCATCTCTTCTTGGTGTAATACAATAATAAGCCGCTTCCTATTACATCTATAAACACAGACAGCATGGTTTGGCCCTGCCCCCCACTCCTTTGTCACAGCATTTTACTGACAGCAGCAAGGGCTATTGGTTCCCACTGCTATCAGCCAAGCCTGTGAGAGCAGGGAATAGTGAGAGAGCCACTATAGATGGGCACAGTGCTGGATCGAGTAAGGGCTAAGGTAAGTATAGGGGGGAGGGAACATACTGGTACCTAACATTTTTTACCTTAATGCAGTTAAAGCATTAAAATAAAAAAAATGTAGGCTTTAGTACCACTTTAAGGGCCCATTTATACCACTGCACCACGGTTACGTGTATTATCTGCAATAATACGCGATACATGTGCTGGCTCAATGTGGTGCCCCTCATTTTAAATGGAACCCCAACATGAGGGTTTGGCATTGTGGTGCAGCGTGATATTAATTGTAACGGCAAAGTGTAAAAACAAAAATAAAAACCCCTGATTACCCCCTCAGTTGTACAGTGCTACTATGGTGACACTGAATGAACGTATGTAAACAATTGTATAAAAAAAAAAAAAAAAAAATGAAGAACAAAAATGGTTAAAAAGTTACTAAAAAAGGAATATTTTTTTTTTAACCACCGAAGGACCGAAAGGATTTACCCCCTTAATGATCAGTCCATTTTTTGTGATATGGCGCTGCATCGCTTTAACTGACAATTGCGCAGTCGTGTGACGTTGTACCCAAACAAAATTTATGTCATTTTTTTCCCACAAATAGAGCTTTCTTTTAGTGGTATTTGATCACCTCTGCAGTTTTTATTTTTTGCGCTATAAACAAACATTTTGAAAAAAAAGTTAAATTTTTTACTTTTTGATATAATAATATCCCCCAAAAAATATATAAAAAATATATTTCTTCCGCCGATAAAAGTGATCAAGCGGCGAATCCACCACAGAGACCACTTTTATCTGAAAGCGGACTGCCCGCTGAAGAAGAGGATACCATGATAACGATATCCCTCTTCAAAGTGCCGACGCATAACAACGGCGGGCGGTCCATAAGTGGTTAAACATACTGTCACCGGTGTCCCTGATCACTGTCACATTAGTCATTTGATGATGCTGTACTGCCCTGGTGATAGTATGTAAAAAAAAAAACTGTGAACATTTTTTTTTTAAATCGAGACAAAAAAACCTTAAAAAAACTAGCCATGCCTCTTACTAAATGCCTCAGACTGTCTATTTTCCAAAAAAGGATCATTTGGGGGGAATTCGTACTGTCCTGGCATTTTAGGGCCTCAAGAAATTAGATAGGCCGTCAGTACATTTTTCAAATATACAGTATTTAATTTGTAGACACTATAGCTATAACGCAAACCAATTAATATACAGTACACTTATTGGGATTATTTTTTACCAAACACATGTAGCAGAATACATTTTGGCCTAAATGTATGATGAAATTTGATTTCATTAGACATGTTTTTTTTAACAGAAAGTAGAAAATATTGTTTTTTTTTCCAAAATGTTTTTTTTTTTATTTCTGTTTATATCGCAAAAACAAAAACAAAAAAACAATGGTGATCAGATACTACCAAAAGAAAGTTCTATTTTTGTGAACAAATGATAACAATTTAATTTACACAGTAAAGTACAGTATTGCATAACCGTGCAATTACCAGTTAAAGTTGTGCAGTGCTGAATAGAAAAAAATGCCCTGGTCATCAAGGGGGTAAAACCTTCCAGAGCTGAAGTGGTTAATGCCAAAAGTACCAGTGACATCTTCTGGCAGCACAGAGAAACAAATAAAAATCAGATTGGGCAGTAGTGATCAGCCGAACACCCCCGGGTTCGGTTCGCACCAGAACCCGCGAACGGACCGAAAGTTCGCACAAACTTTAGAACCCTATTAAATACAATGGATGCGAACGTTCGAAATCTAAAGTGCTAATTATAACGACTATTATGAATGTTATTGTCCTAAAAAGGGTTTGGGAACCCGGGTTCTGCACCAGGGGACATGTATCAATCCAAAAAAAAGTTTTAAAAACGGCCGTTTTTCGGGAGCAGTCATTTTAACCTCCCTAGCGGTAATCCCGAGCGTGACTCGGGGTTGTTTTTTTATGCTAGGATCGGTAACCCCGAGTCACGCTCGGGGTAGACATTGCAGAGCTCGCAGCGGAGTTTCCCTACCTTCTCCTGGCGATCCAGCGATGATGTCCTCTGCTGTGATCGCCAGCGAGATCTCCGGCGAGTGTCGGCACTTTCGACCCCATCTGACTTCCTAGTTCCGTTCCCTGCGAGCCGCAGCGGCGCATGGGAGCGGAACTGGGCGGCAAATTCAAAAAGGTAAACACATAGTATACATACAGTATACTGTAATCTTACTGATTACAGTACTGTATGTAATAATTACACATCCCCTTTGTCCCTAGTGGTCTGTCCAGTGTCCTGCATGCACTTTTATATAATAAAAATCGTTCTTTCTGCCTGTAAACTGGGGATTGTCCATAGCAACTAAAAAGTGTCCCTTTATGTCAAAAGTGGTTTTAGACCAACTAGAAAGCAGCGATAATAAATTAGAATCACTCGCAGAATTGAGCGATAGCGATTTGTGGGGAAATTCGTCATCAAACACTAAATCTAATGACAGCGACAATTCTGCAACTGAGCAGATTTCAGTGTTTTTGATTTGATTACATTATTGAATAATTTTTATTATAATTAGATTACTATCTTTTATAATTATTTATAGTTATTTATTATATTATAATTTATAATTTTGTGTTTTATATTTATCATACCCGGGATGTTTACTAGACTCTGGTTTGCTCAGGTTTAAGTAAGTAATTACTAAGAATCGCAGGCCTATAATACATAACACCAAATTTTCATGCAAAATAATTGTACCGCTTTTGGTACATAATTCCAGAAAGAATCATACCGCCAGGGAGGTTAATGATGCATAAAGTGAAAAAAATAAAGTCAAATATTCCTTTAAATATCGTACCTGGGGGGTGTCTAAAGTATGCCTGTGAAGTGCCACGTGTTTCCCGTGTTTAAAACTGTCCCTGCACAAAATTACATTTCTAAAGGAAAAAAAGCCATTTAAAACTGCTTGCGGCTTTAATGCAATGTCTGGTCCCGGTAATATGGATGAAAATCTTTAAGAAAAATGGCATAGCTACCCCATCACAGCCCCCCCCCCCCCCCTACCCCAGCCCATTACCAGCCTCTTTGGGTCTTGTATGGATATTAAGGGGAACCCCGCACACAAAATAAAAAAGGCCCTATATACTCTGAACAGCCGTATACAGGCAGTGCATACAAGACAGGGACTGTAGGTTTGTTCTTATGTAGAATCTGTTTGTAATTTTGAACAGGTACATTGTTTAAGTGTAGCTCCAGCCAAAAAATATATTTTTAAGCTTTTTGGAAAACATAGGGAAGGGTTATCACCCCTGTAACATTTGTTTTGCTGTCTGTGCAGTGTGCACCTGTTCAGAAAAGTTCACCTCACTTTCCGTCCTAATGACAAATGTTTTTTGAAAATTTGGGGTTTTTATTGAAACAAGAATTGGTGATAAAGCATCAGTGAAGAGGAGACACTTTTTTTTCGCATATTAACTCTTACAGGAGAGAATTTGCCTTCCATGGGGTAGATTTCCTCTCACTTCCTGTATCCTTCCGTTTGCAAGGAGGAGTCGTTTGTAAGTTGGATGTTTGAAAGTAGGGGCCTGCCGTATATACTCAGCTGAAATTTGCCCTTTACATGTTGGTGTTGCCACAACACTGTGAGCCCTCACAGTTACTCTTGGTGGGCGCATGAATGGGCCCTGCTGTGAATTATTAGATCAAGAATTGTAATTGCATGCCCCTGTTGAACAGGGGCTGAAAAATTGGGCCTTTGGTGGTGGTGGTGGTGGTGTTGACACAACACTGTAAGGCCTCACAGTTACTCTTGGTGGGCGCAGGAATGGGCCCTGCTGTGAATTATTAGATCAAGAATTGTAATTGCATGCCCCTGTTGAACAGGGGCTGAAAAATTGGGCCTTTGGTGGTGGTGGTGGTGGTGGTGTTGACACAACACTGTAAGGCCTCACAGTTACTCTTGGTGGGCGCAGGAATGGGCCCTGCTGTGAATTATTAGATCAAGAATTGTAATTACATGCCCCTGTTAAACAGGGGCAGAAAAATTGGGCCTTAGGCACTGGTGCCACAACACTGCAACCCCTCACAGATACTGTACTTGGAGCACAGCAATGAGCCCTGTTGCAAAGTATTGCATCAAAAATTGTAATTACACGCCCCTGTTAAACAGGGGCTGAAAAATTGGGCCTTAGCCACTGGTGCTGGTGCCACGACACTGCAACCTCTCCCAGATACTCTAGTTGGAGTGCAGAAATGAGCCCTGCTGCAAAGCATTGCATAAAAAATTGTAATTACATGCCCCTGTTAAACAGGGGCTGAAAAATTGGGCCTTAGCCACTGGTGGCGGCACCCAGAAACAAAAATGTTCTTCCAAGCTATCATCATCAATGGGATCATTGAGGAGGAGGAGGATAGTCAGTCAACATAACAGGACAGTCTCTCAGCATCAGCATCAGTCTTGAAGGGATGTGACATTTGAAAATAAATTAGTCTGTTATATCAGCTTCAGGTGTTTGGTAGCTGGTGGTGATCCAAGACTGGTTCATCTTTATGAAGGTCAGTCGATCAACAGAGTCGGTGGACAGGCGCACCCTGTGATCCGTGACAAATCCTCCAGCAGCACTGAATGTGCGTTCTGAAAGAACGCTGGATGCAGGACAGGCCAGTAGCTCAATTGCATACTGTGCAAGCTCTGGCCAGTGATACATCCTCAAGACCCAGTAAGCCAGAGGATTTTCGGTGGGGAAGGTGTCCAAGTCTGACCTTGCCCCTAGGTATTCCTGCACCATGTATATCAGACGCTGGTGATGGTTGCTGGAACCGATCATACCTTGGGGCTGCGGACTAAAGAATTGTCTGAACGCATCGGTCAGACGGCCACCTTCCCCACCGCTCCTTCTTTGACTGACCGAAGCCTCAGCATCTCGTTGTCCAGGACCAGGAGTTTGTAACCTCCCAGTCTCTGGGAACGCGTTGCACAGACCTTTCTGCAAGGCCTCCCGGAGTTGTCTCATCCTCTGCTCCCTCTGCGACGGTAAGATAAGGTCCGCAACCTTACCCTTGTACCGTGGATCAAGAAGAGTGGCCAGCCAGTAATGGTCCCTCTCCTTGATCCGAAGAATACGAGGATCCTTCCGCAGACTTTGCAGGATCAGGGAGGCCATGCAGCGTAGGTTAGCTGAGGCATTCGGTCCGGAGTCTTCTGGGTCACTGAGGATGACATGATCGCCAGCCACCTCCTCCCAGCCACGTACAAGTCCACTGGTTTCTTGGGACTGTAAATCATCCCTAAAAGACTGCTGCTGATGATGCTGAGTGCCAGGCTCCACCTCCATGCTGACACAATCCTCCTCCTCCTCCTCTTCTTCCTGTGCGATGGGTGGGACAGAAGGAACACTGTCTGGGTAAAGGGGGCCTTGAGAGGCAAGGAAGTCCTCCTCTTCCTACCTCTGTTCTGCCTCAAGTGCCCTGTCCATTATTCCACGCAGCGTATGTTCCAACAGGTGGACAAGAGGTACAGTGTCACTGATGCATGCACTGTCACTGCTCACCATCCTCGTGGCCTCCTCAAATGGTGCCAGGACAGTACATGCATCCCTGATCATGCCCCACTGGCGTGGTGAAAAAAACCCGAGCTCCCCTGACCCTGTCCTGGTGCCGTAGTCGCACAGGTACTCATTGATGGCCCTCTGCTGCGTGTGCAGCCGCTGCAGCATGGCCAACGTTGAGTTCCACCTGGTGGGCATGTCACATATAAGGCGGTTCTTGGGCAGGTTCAACTCCTTTTGCAGCTCAGCCAGGCGAGCACTGGCATTATAAGATCTGCGGAAATGCACACAGACTTTCCTGGCCTGCCTCAGGACATCCTGTAAGCCCGGGTACCTGCCCAAGAACCGCTGCACCACCAGGTTAAGGACGTGAGCCACGCAGGGCACATGGGTCAGTTGACCCTGTTGGAGAGCGGAGAGGAGGTTGGTGCCATTGTCGCAAACTACCATTCCTGGCTTAAGCTGGCGTGGCGTAAACCACCTCTCGGCCTGCCCCTGCAGAGCAGACAGAACCTCTGCCCCAGTGTGGCTCCTGTCCCCCAAACACACCAGCACAAGCACGGCATGGCATCTTTTTGCCTGCGTACTTGCGTAGCCCCGTGAACGCCTACGGAGCACCGCTGGTTCCGAGGACAAAGCACAGGAAGAGGCCATGGAGGAAGAAGAAGAGGAGGGGGTGGAGGACAGAGGTGTGTCACAACCAGTAGTAGCATTTTGGAGGCGTGGCGGTGGAACAACCTCCAACACTACTGCACCTTGTCCTGCATCCTTCCCAGCTGCCAAAAGAGTGACCCAATGGGCCGTGAAAGAAAGGTAATGTCCCTGTCCATGCCTGCTGGACCATGAGTCAGCGGTAATATGCACCCTACCGCTGACCGCCCTGTCCAGCGAGGCCAAGAAATTGCCTTCCACATGCCGGTAGAGAGCCGGAATCGCCTTCCGTGAGAAAAAGTGGCGTTTGGGAAACTGCCACTGAGGAACCGCACATTGCACAAACTCACGGAAGGGGGCCGAGTCTACCAACTGAAAAGGCAGCGGTTGAAGCGCTAGCAATTTAGCCAAGCTAGCATTCAACCGCTGGGCATGTGGATGGCTGGGAGTGAACTTCTTTCGACGGTCCAGCAGCTGGGGCAGGGAAATTTGCCTGCTAGAATCGGACGTCGGTGTACTGCTAGCAGAGTGCCCGCAAGTACTTGGCTGTGACACACCTAATTCTACACCTTCATTCCTCTCAGTGCAGGTTTCAGAGAGGACTGAAGGTATAGTGGGGTTGGAGATCCCAGCTGATGCGGTGCAAGAAGAGGTCCGCTTTGTTCTTTGGTGTGGGTCTTTAAGGTAGGCTTGCCAACGAGCTGCATGGCAGGTCAACATATGTCTGGTCAAGCATGTGGTGCCCAAGTGGGTGATGTTTTGGCCACGCGATATACGCTTGAGACATATGTTGCAAACAGCAGCTGTGCGATCTGATGCACTCGACTCAAAAAAGGCCCACACCAAAGAACTTTTTGAATAACGGGCAGAGGCAGCGCCCTGCACAGGCGGAGCTCTGCGGTGTGATTCCGTCGGTGTGCTGCCCTTACGCTGGCCCCCCGAGGGCATCCTGCCTCGTTGGAGATGTGCCTCCTCCTCATCCTCCTCCTCCTCCTCCTCCTCTCTCCTATTAGGCACCCACGTGGAGTCAGTGACCTCATCATCCCCTCCCTCCTCATCACTGGAGCCAATCTGGCAGTATGCTGCAGCTGCTGGAACATGACTGCCAGATTGGTGTCCTTCTTGAGCATCCCCTCTCTCTGCTCTCACGCTACTGCCTTCCTCTAGCTGGGTATTAGGCTTGTGCAATTCGTTTCGTAACGAATCAAAATTCGTCCGAATTTAGCAACTTTCGGACATTCGGAAGCATTCGAATTTCCGAACAGAGCAATTACGAATAAAACCGAATCCGAAATAAATTATACCGCAAAATAGCGAATGCCCGAAGGTCTTCGGCATAATTCGTTATGAAAAAAGTTACGAATGTACGAATCCATTCGAAGCACAATAACACTCACTCTGCTCTCTGCTTCTCCCTCACCATGCTGAACTCCCTCTCAAAATGGTGTACAGGGGCGGAGGCTATAGCCGCATGAAAAAACGAAAGTAAAATACGAGATTTCAAATCCATTCGAAGCACAATAACACTCACTCTGCTCTGCTCTCTGCTTCTCCCTCACCGTGCTGAACCCTCTCAAAATGGTGTACAGGGGCGGAGCCTATAGCCGCATGTAAAAAACGAAAGTAAAATACGAGATTTCGAATCGTTACAAATAACCGCTATGTATTTAGAAAAGTACAAATCCATTCGAAGCACATTAGGCATAATAGGCAGCGTCGTTGTGAGAGAGACACGGAAAATTACGAATCAACGAACCCAAAAAAAGTTACGAAAGTAGGAGTTGTGTCCAGAATCAACGAAAAACAACGTACTCTACCGAAAGTACGAATTATAAAGCAACAAAAAATTCAACGAAAAATGTCACTTGCAAAAATACGAATGAGTCCGAACACGAAAAATCCCGTCTAGCAAAATTACGAATGATTACGAATCAACAGGACCGGAAAGAAACGAACCGAAACGGAACAAATTTTTCCGTTGTGCACAAGTCTACTGGGTATCATCATCAGACCCTTCGAAACGCTGGGCATCCTCCTGGAGCATGTACCCAACACTGTGCTCAAACAGTTCGGGGGACTCCTCAGGAGGACATGGTTGGTCTAGGGAAGGAGTGACTGATGATGACATTGATACCAGGGAAGAGGACGCTTTGGCAGCTGCTTTGCCAGTACCCTGAGCCTGGGTGAGAGAGGATGAGGAGGATGAGGAGGGCTTGGTCATCCACTCTACCAAGTCTTCGGCATGATGCGGCCCAACACGTCCAGTTGCCGAAAAGAAGGACAAGCGTGTCCCATGGCTACGTGCTGATGGCGATGCACCGCGTCCACGACCAGCACTGTTGTCTCTAGACACAGAGCCTGCTTTCCCTCTTTTATTGGCTCCTGACTGTCTGCCTCTCCTTGTTTGCCTTCCAGACATTCTAATGGCCTGCAGGGAAATGGGAAAACCAGCAATAAGGCCTAGCTTCAGGAGTATATTTTGCAGGAATCACACTACGCCTGCTGTAGGTGCTGCAAATGCCTGTTGGTGTAACACACCAGGAAAAAGCAGCAATACAGGCTAACTTCAGGTGTAATATGATCAGGAGGCACACTCCGCCCGCTGTAAGTGCCGCAAATGCCTGTTGGTGTAACACACCAGGAAAAAGCAGCAATACAGGCTAACTTCAGGTGTAATATGATCAGGAGGCACACTCCGCCCGCTGTAAGTGCCGCAAATGCCTGTTGGTGTAACACACAAGGAAAAAGCAGCAATACAGGCTAACTTCAGGTGTAATATGATCAGGAGGCACACTCCGCCCGCTGTAAGTGCCGCAAATGCCTGTTGGTGTAAAACACCAGGAAAAAGCAGCAATACAGGCTAACTTCAGGTGTAATATGATCAGGAGGCACACTCCGCCCGCTGTAAGTGCTGCAAATGCCTGTTGGTGTAACACACCAGGAAAAAGCAGCAATACAGGCTAACTTCAGGTGTAATATGATCAGGAGGCACACTCCGCCCGCTGTAAGTGCCGCAAATGTCTGTTGGTGTAACACACCAGGAAAAAGCAGCAATACAGGCTAACTTCAGGTGTAATATGATCAGGAGGCACACTCCGCCCGCTGTAAGTGCCGCAAATGTCTGTTGGTGTAACACACCAGGAAAAAGCAGCAATACAGGCTAACTTCAGGTGTAATATGATCAGGAGGCACACTCCGCCCGCTGTAAGTGCCGCAAATGCCTGTTGGTGTAACACACCAGGAAAAAGCAGCAATACGGGCTAACTTCAGGTGTATAATGTGCAGGAGGCCTAGCAACAATGACACTGACACTGTCCCCTGCCTATCCTTCTCTCTCCCTGCACACAAGGTTTATCAAAGTATATGACACTGACACTCTCCCTGCCTATCCTTCTCTCTCCCTGCACACAAGGTTTAGCAAAGAATATGACACTGACACTGTCCCCTGCCTATCCTTCTCTCTCCCTGCACACAAGGTTTATCAAAGTATATGACACTGACACTCTCCCTGCCTATCCTTCTCTCTCACTTCACACAAGGTTTAGCAAAGAATATGACACTGACACTCTCCCTGCCTATCCTTCTCTGTCCCTACACACAAGGTTTAGCAAAGAATAGATTTGACACTGTCCCTGCCTATCCTTCACTTTCCCTGCTCCGGAACACACTACACGAGGCCGCCGCGCTGGCGGCCTTTTATAGTGTGGGGCGTGTACTAAACCCCCTTTTATAGTGTGGCGCTGTGATTGGCCAAGCATGCAGGGTCACAGTGCATGCTTGGCCAATCACAGCACCGGGATTACACTGCGATGGCACAGTGTATTGTGGGCCGTTCGCGTCACTCGAATTTGGCGTGAACGGCCCAAAACGTTCGTTGTTTGCCGAACGCGCGAACAGCCGATGTTCGAGTCGAACTTATGTTCGACTCGAACACCGAGCTCATCCCTATTGGGCAGTCTACCACACAGCAAATAAATGTAGATAGTCTCTTGTGCTTAGGGCAGGGTGTTTAGACTAGCTAGGAATAAGATACAGTAAATCTTCTTTAACTTTGTGAAAAACACACACAGAGCTGCTCTGATGTATATAATTTAAATCTGAACTCTAGGCAAACAACCAAAAAGACCATTGAAATACATATATGTAAACTGTTTCACTTATGTAATGTGATTATTTTTGTGATTTAAATGCCTAGAATCTTCTATAGGAGGCAGCAAACTGTCTTTTTTTGCATGCAGCACTACTTTTCAACAATACAGATCACTGAACAAGAGAACAGAACGATGTTTTCATGTCTCCTGAACGACTGAACAATAAAAAGAAAGCCCTCTGACTCTACCTTAATCTGTATCCCTTTCTCCAAAAGTGTTTTTCCTGATTTTAGCAACAGATGTCCACTGTCCAGACATGGTAGACGAGGGACACAAATTAGAGAAAATGTTATAATAATTTGTAAATTTTAAGGCTTTGTGTTACTTCATTTCCCCTATCCCCCCCCCCCCACCCCCAAACCTGGCTACACTACTGCTGTAGGCACTAATAAACAAGTGCCAATAATACCGACACTGATCATTACATTAAGGCGATACTAAAGATTTGTTGTTTTATTTTTTTTAAATAACATGTTATACTTACCCGTTCTGTGCAGGGGTTTTGCACAGAGCAGCCCGATCCTCTTCTTTTTGGATCCCGCCTCCTGGACCGGCTCCTATGATGGACGTCACACTGGTCCAATGCTGGGACTGCCGCCGCGCCAGGCACGTGGGAGAAAGATTTCAGCTACAGTTGCAAAAAAAAGTATGTGAACCCTTTTGGAATGATATGGATTTCTGCACAAATTGGTCATAAAATGTGATCTGATCTTCATCTAAGTCACAACAATAGACAACCACAGTCTGCTTAAACTAATAACACACAAAGAATTAAATGTTACCTTGTTTAATGGGCACTGATGAGGCTGTATTGATGGGCACTGGTGAGGCTGAATTAATGGGCACTAATGAGACTACACTGATAGGCACTGGTAAGGCTGCATTGATGGGCACTGGTTAGGCTGCATTGACGGGCACTGATGAGGCTGCACTGACGGGCATTGATGAGGCTGCACTGATGGGCACTGGTTAGGCTGCATTGATGGGCACTGATGAGGCTGCATTGATGGGCATTGCCAATGCCCCAGCGCTGATCTTCATGCCCCCTTCTGATGTCAGAAGGGGCCATTGTGGGATCCAATCACAGGCTTCTCATAGAGATTTACATCAAATTTACCTTCGGGCTGAAGCGTCTGGTCTTTTTCCCACCTAGCAACACCCCTGTTGGTAACAAAGGTACCCAGCAATCATTGACAGGCAAGGCTTATCCAGAAGTTTGACAAAATCAGGGTCAGCAACAGGGTCAGGCAGATTCAAAATTAAGTGTAACAGGAACTGAAGCTGAAAGTCCATTTACAAATGATCTCATGCATGGTTTTGATTTAAATTGGCCGCTTGGTACCAGTATCTGTGCGTCCTTGTGCACAATGTTGTCGCACCCACTTTGTTAGGCTCCCGGCTTGCACGATCTCTCTTTAGCGCATTACCTAAGGAGCCACAGGTGAAATGGGATCCCCTACCCTGCATAGTACTGAATTTTGAGAGGATATAACTTGAGGGGATATTTGAGGGGATATAACTTGGATAGGGATTAGGAGAATTATGGGATGCCCACTTGACTTCAAACAACTTCAGGGACAACTTTCCTATACACAGTCTATATACACTCCATGCTTCCTCCAGCACACTTGCTTACAGAAAAACTTAGCTGAGACACTTTAGTGGAACTGACAAGACACTCAGACAGATCAAAGCAAAAGCCCTTTACAAGCAGGAAACCGAGACCCCTTTAAATGTGTAGGAAAGAAAAAGTCAGTGTCCAGTTTTCATCTCTGTGGCTACTGATTCCAGCACCAGCTCTTCAGGCACTGATAGAATGCCTGGCTGCAGCTGCCTCTTTCACTAGCCCTCCTGGATAACTTCTCCAGAGTCCCCCCAGACTGATCACTCACCAGCCCACCCGGCTCACTCTCAAGAGAATTCCTGGACGTGCTGACCTGCTCCTGATGTCCTTTTCCTTGCTCCCGTGCCTCCAGGAAGGATTCCTCCATCTGTTGTATATGGCCCCTCCAGCACCCAACCCAAGTCACCAGGGATGCTGATTGCTGAGTCATACAGCTTTCCTGAGTCACTCAGCCCTGACCCAGATTTAACCCAAGCCTGGCTCCCAGGCTTGGGTTAAATCTTCCAAAGAGCCTTCCACCCCACTGCGGAGCCTGGGTGGCACCGGACTTGTCGAGTGAGGACATCAGTTAGATCAGGGACCCGATCGTTGCAGACGCTGTGCGCGGAGACACAGCAGGTGGAAGTCCCGGACTGGCATCGCGTCCGGAGGGGTGAGCGAGCACTTGCTCAAGCCAATAGACTGTACCGTGTTTAGGCCTATAGACTGCCTTGGCCCACCTATCGTTGTTTGTTGTTCCATTGGGAGACCAGTAGCAGGATAGAGTTAAAGGGTCTCCAGTATAGTGTTCTTTGAGACTGCCTTCTTGTGGATTACAAATGCTATTTCATCAAGTGCACCACCGAAAGTTTGCATGCGAAGAAATAACAAGTGAAAAGACTGAGATTTATTCTATGTCAGGCCTGACCAGGGAGGGGAGATAGAATATTGTTTAGTGCGCCACAGGGCGCGTACACCATAATAGCTGAGTGCGGTGGGTTACCGCGCTGGGCTATTGTTGTGTGCTACACCTATTGCTGCAGGGCTCTGTAAGCAAGTTGCATGTGTTCTGTTCTGCCTATGCTTTCGATATAAAAGTAAAGCTGTTGCATTTGATCTCTCACCTCAGTGTGTTGTCTTACTGCAAAAAAAGAGATTGCCCCTTGCAATATTACTGAATGTGATATAAGTTTAACCCTAGACTAACTGTGCCAGAGTGGGTCGAGTAAGATTGCCGGGGGTTGGCGGTGCTGTATGCAGGGCCTGAAATCAAACCAGCGGCTCTCTTAACTGGGGGTACCACTACACGTGGGGGCTCTCGAGTCCTGGATCCTGATACAGCAAGTAACGCGCCAAAAGTACCAGCATGGACCCACTAGAAGTAGGACAGTGGTGCAAAGCGGTCGGCACAGATCCAGCCGGGGTAGTAGTCATGATACTCCCAGGGATCTGGCAAGAAGAAGCGGTGAAGCAGCTAGTGATGTCACTGTCCCCGCACCAGAAGGCATGGGTGATGGATGTCAGGACGAATTCTTCACTGACCCACGCACTAATAGAGTGGAAGAAACGAGTCCCAGAGCATTTCAAGAATCCAAGTGTAGAAGCTATAGATGATCAGACTTATAGCCTAATACACGCGCTGCCGCTCAAGCCAGGAGGACGGTTTCAGACACCGAAACTATCTCCATCACCCACCCCAAAAGCAGAAAAACAGCAGAAAAGGGAAAGTCCCGGATCGCCACCTGCCACCCTCAGCGCAGAATTGTGCGCAGTCCTGGGAGAAATTGTAGCCCAGTGTAAGAAGGATCCTACAGACTACCAAATGTCGGGATACAGAAAACTCCGAATATTCTCTGGAAGGAAACCTGTACCTTCGGGTGAAGAGGGGTTTGAGGAGTGGTTAGACGGTGCCACTCAGGCCTTAGAAGAATGGGAAGTCCCAGACCACAGAAAGAAGCAGAGAATTGCTGAGAGCTTGAAGGGGCCTGCTCTAGAGGCCATACGCAACCTCAAGATGAGTAAGACAGACTGTGATGCACAGGACTATCTGGACATTCTGCAGAATGTGTTCAGTGGAACAGAGAAAATCACTGAGCTCACTTATCAGCTGGAGCACTGCTACCAAAAGACAGGAGAGAAACTGTCAGAGTTCATGAGGCGCCTGGATAAGATCCTGCATAATATGATCCTGAAGAAGGGGATTGATCCGCGGAAGGTGGATGAGGCCCGTGTTCAGCAGGTGATGAGAGGATCTCAGCCCCTGGACCCCATCGCATTGGCGCTACGCACCAGACAGGACGGGAAAAGCCTGGAGTACCCTGACTTGATCCGAGTGGTAAGAGAGGAAGAAGCGATGCTGGAGGAGAAGAAGAGGAACCAACCAGTTGAGTCGGTGAACCCTCCTCCGGTGATGGTCAGGACAGCCATGACCCTGGAAAGAGACTCAGAGGTGGATACCTTGAAGTCGCAGATGTCCCAAGTATTGGGAATGTTGACCTCTCTGATGGAAAAGAAGTCAAGGGAACCAGAGAGGGAAAGTCAGAGGAAGGAGCTGTTTCCCACCACCTCAGCGCCCGCATCCCTGGAAGATTGGGGGGATGTGATTTGTTTCAATTGTGGAGGAGCTGGCCATTTCGCCAAAGTGTGTGCCAGTCCAAAGAAAAAAAAGATGAATAACTGCAAGCCGCCGGAAAACTTCAGCGGGCCCCGGTGAAGGAGTCAACCGGGTGCCCATCATCTCCAGTGAGCTCCAAGCTGAATGCAGAAGCTACTGAGTTCATTCCGTCCAGTCCTTGGTCAGATTTTTGGGAGAGTGCCTGTGACTTACTCCCAGAAGAAGATCCAAGGGAGTCCCTGTACCTCCCTGCTCCGGAGTCCAGTGCTCCTGAACCAGAGGAAATTCCTAAGTCAGTTCCAGAGGAAGAGACAGTTTTAACAGAAAGCCCAAGAGGACAGAGGAAGCGAAGAGCCATAAAGCCTCCCAGAAGATTAACTTACCCACAGATGGGGCAGAGTGCGGAGGACACTGTGGTTACTGCTAGGAGGAGTATGGAAAACCCTGATCCTCCCACTGTTCATTTAGTGGGGGGCAACCCCAACTCACTCTCTGGCACAGTTAGGCAGTACACTGAGGATAGTGTAACCTGTGGGCAGGGAAATTCACTGCCTCGTTTTTGGTGGGAATTTCCTCTGCCAACATCATACGAAACTTTGATTGATGTTGTACGTTCTGTAATATAGTGTTATGTTATCTTTGGGGAACAAAGAGTTTAAGTGGGGGGATTGTGTAGTGGGGTCTCCTTTGAGGCCCCGGGACTACGTTACCCAGAACCACGTTCGGCACCCAGAGTGCAATTAGCCACCGCAGAGACTCATGGGGGGAGATATTTAAGAAGGAGGCGAGGCGGAGCTCGCTCTCTTTGGGACACTGCGCTGCAAGCAACAGTTTCTTCCTGTGCGGATCTGCTGCAGTGCAAGGCCTGAAGCCTGGGCCTTGCGCAACTTCCAAAGAGCCTTCCACCCCACTGCGGAGCCTGGGTGGCACCGGACTTGTTGAGTGAGGACATCAGTTAGATCGGGGACCCGATCGTTGCAGACGCTGTGCGCGGAGACACAGCAGGTGGAAGTCCCGGACTGGGATCGCGACCGGAGGGGTGAGCGAGCACTTGCTCAAGCCAATAGACTGTACCATGTTTAGGCCTATAGACTGCCTTGGCCCACCTATCGTTGTTTGTTGTTCCATTGGGAGACCAGTAGCAGGACAGAGTTAAAGTGTCTCCAGTATAGTGTACTTTGAGACTGCCTACTTGTGGATTACAAATACTATTTCATCAAGTGCACCACCGAAAGTTTGCATGCGAAGAAATAACAAGTGAAAAGACTGAGATTTATTCTATGTCAGGCCTGACCAGGGAGGGGAGATAGAATATTGTTTAGTGCGCCACAGGGCGCGTACACCATAATAGCTGCGTGCGGTGGGTTACCGCGCTGGGCCATTGTTGTGTGCTACACCTATTGCTGCAGGGCTTTGTAAGCAAGTTGCATATGTTCTGTTCTGCCTATGCTTTCGATATAAAAGTAAAGCTGTTGCATTTGATCTCTCGCCTCAGTGTGTTGTCTTACTGCAAAAAAAGAGATTGCCCCTTGCAATATTACTGAATGTGATATAAGTTTAACCCTAGACTAACTGTGCCAGAGTGGGTTAAGTAAGATTGCCGGGGGTTGGCGGTGCTGTATGCAGGGCCCGAAATCAAACCAGCGGCTCTCTTAACTGGTGGTACCGCTACATTTATATTAGCACACTAGAGGATGCTACATCTCTGATGGCTGGCATGATGTTCTTGACACATTAGTACGTTTCTGCTTTTGACTGTGAATAAGGGAGGACAACAGTTCCATCACTGCTTCTACTAAAGCACATAATAATAGCTTTTTTATTATATATACTTTATTTTTTTATTTTGGAGAAAGTAGGTTATGGTTAAACGTCTGTCAGGTATTTTTTCATCTACTGTATATCCCATTTTGGAGATTTCCCTTTATTTCTTGACCTGTAGCCCAGTGGTTGTCATCCACCGGGTTGTGTCCTACTGCCGTGCCACTGTCTCCCTTTTCCTGGACTGCCAGCCAGCTGCAGATCCCTTTACCTCCCAAAGTGCCTCCCAGCTCCCGTAGTGCCCCCCAAACTCCCTCAGTGTCGCCCAGCTTGTAAGAGGTGCTTTGCCAGTGGCGTATCTAGGGTATGGCAGCCATTGCAAGTGCCATGGGCGCCATGGGGGGGGCAACAAAAAGCCTCCCCTGCACGAAAAAAGACCCCATCCATCCTCCCGCGGCCACCTCCCGCACTAATATAGCCTCCGGCGCCGGCCTTCTGGAGCACGGCACCGGCACAGCAATTGCTAATATTGGCCTGGGGAGGGGAGTGACAGGCGCCCCCATGACGGCCGATGACTGGCCAGACCAGGTCCACGTAGCTCCGCCTACCCTCCACCGCAGCATCATCTTCTCCCCGGAGCGGGGAATGTGACATGAGGTGAGGTGAGGAGGAGGAGAGAGGACGGGAGAAGGAATGGATGCCGGCCCGACGGGGAACCCTCAGCAGCAGCACCAAGGGTAGCAGCCAGGTACTACTTCCTGATCGTCATCATGTTGATGTGTGTGTGCCAACTGCCAACAGAAAAGCAAGCAGCCAAACATAGTGCTCAGTGGATTAAATAAATATGCATAGCCAAAGATATCATAAATAAAGTGTAATAAAGTGATTTGTGAACAGCTGTTGCACAAATCACTTTATTACTAGTGTTGAGCGAACCCGAACTGTAAAGTTCGGGTCCGTACCGAACTTTAGCTTTTTCCCGAACCCGAACCCAGACTTTGCACAAAAGTCCGGGTTCGGGTTCGGCAATCTAATTACGCATTTAGAAATGCTTCAGGGGCCAGCCAATCACCTTTTGATTAGCTGGTGTGCCCTTAGAAGCCATCATAGCCATGCCTACTAATGGCACGGCTGTGATTGGTCAGTGCAACATGTGACCCAGCTTCTATATAAGCTAGAGGCACACAGCACACACGTCACTCTGCTTCAGAATAGATAGGGAGAGGATCTTGTCTGCTGCTGCTGCTTTTAGGGAGAGATAGAAAAATACATGAGTTAGTCCTGATTCTGGAATCTGAGGGAAAAGATAGAGAGACAGTGTAGTGTAGGGCCAGGTTCCTGTTTTTTGCTTTTAGGGAGAGAGATATATTATATAGGAATAGGAGTCCAGATTCAGAGATATAACTCAGCGATCTGCATAGGTTTACCTGTTTGTGTTGCAGTGCAGTCTTTTTACACTGCTATGAGCCCAGTGTCAGAGAAAATCTACCTTTTATCTGCAAGCTCAGTGCACCAGCACTGCATATATTACGTTGAGAGATACACCGTTTCCATACTGTGGGTGTATTCTGCTCTTGGAAAAAGATCCATTTAGGACAAAAAAAAAAGGCACTTTATTGTGCTCTTTTCCAAAAGACCCATTAAGGGCAAAAAAAATTAAAAATTCCATTTTATTTTGCTCGTGCAAAAAAAGACCCGTTTAGGGCAAAAAAAAATAAAAAAAATTTGCACTTTAATGTACGCTTGCAAAAAGACCCATTTAGGGCCACAAAAAATATTTTGCAGTGTGTTATACATATGTGGAGGCGTGTGAAAATAAACCATTTCTATATATTTGTCTTCTACTGTGCTATACTAAAAAAACAAATTTTTTTTTGAATAGCATTTTCTGCAGTTCTGTAGCTGTGCGATTCAGCTGTTACGTACTGTGGGTGTGTTGTGGTCTTCCAAAAAACGCCATTTAGGGCCACAAAAAATATTTTGCAGTGTGTTATACATATGTGGAGGCGTGTGAAATAAACCATTTCTATATATTTGTCTTCTACTGTGCTATACTAAAAAAACTACATTTTTTTGGAATAGCATTTTCTGCAGTTCTGCAGCTGTGCGATTCAGCGGTTACGTACTGTGGGTGTGTTGTGGTCTTCCAAAAAACGCCATTTAGGGCCACAAAAAATATTTTGCAGTGTGTTATACATATGTGGAGGTGTGTGAAATAAACAATTTATATATAGTTTTCTTCTACTGTGCTATACTAAAAAAAAAACATTTTTTTTTAATAGCATTTTCTGCAGTTCTGTGTCTGTGCGATTCAGCGGTTACGTACTGTGGGTGTGTTCTGCTCTTCCAAAAACACCCATTTAGGGCAACATCCTAAATTTGGAAAATATGAGGAGAAGGTCAAAGGTACGTGGTGGCCCCGGTCGTGGTGCTGCTGGTGGAGCTCCTGTTGCAGGGAGAGGACGTGGTGGATCTGTGCCAGATACACGCACAAGTGAAACACCTTCCTCAGGTGCAAGTAGGCGACCGAGCCTGCGGCTGTATTTTGTCGCGCCTAATGAGGCTGTACGAATGTTTAGGCCAGGACAAGTACAGGCGATAGTAGATTGGGTTGCTGACAGTGCCTCGGGTTCCTTCACATTGTCTCCCACCCACTCTTCTGATGAAAGATCAGAGTTGGCACCTGAAACCCATGTCCATCAGTCTTTCACCTCACCCCCTTGCAAATCAGCCAAGTAGTCTGAGCCCCAAATCATGCAGCAGTCTCTTCTGCTTTTCGATGACTCTGTTAGCAGGGTTTCCCAGGGCCATCCACCTAGCCCTGCCCCAGAAGTGGAAGAGATTGAGTGCACCGATGCCCAACCACTTATGTTTCATGATGAGTACATGGGAGGACTATCGCAGCACGTCTCGGATGATGACGAAACACAGGTGCCAACTGCTGCTGCTTTCGCAATTGTGCAGACAGACAAGGAGGGCAGGGGTGAAGACTGGGTGGAAGATGATGTGGAGGACGATGAGGTCCTCGACCCCACATGGAATCAACGTTATGCAGGTGACCAGTGTAGTTTGGAGGAAGAGGCGGTGGTCACACAGAGCCACCAGAACAGCAGAAGAGGGAGCAGGCTGCAAAAGCGGAGCGTCCGTCTTCTAGATAGTATGTCTGCTACTGCCCAACGCAGCAAGGGACAGAGCACACCAAAGCCAGGTCCAAGGAGTTCCCTAGCGTGGCAGTTCTTCACACAATGTGCCGATGACAAGACACAAGTGGTTTGCACGCTGTGCAATCAGAGCCTGAAGCGAGGCATAAACGTTCTAAACCTGAGCACAACCTGCATGACCAGGCATCTAAGTGCAAAGCACGAGCTGCAGTGGAGTAGACACCTCAAAAACCAAGAAAGGTCTCTGGCTCCTCCTGCTTCCTCTTCTGCTGCAGTCTCGGCCTCTTCATCCACCTCTGTAGTGACAGTGGCACCTGCCACCCCGCAAACAGAGGATCTGCCAGCAACACTACCACCTGGGTCACCAACCATCTCCACAATGTCCCATGGAAGCGTTCAGCTCTCTATCTCCCAAACATTGGAGCGGAAGAGGAAGTACCCACCTAGCCACCCGTGATCCCTGGCCCTGAATGCCAGCATTTCAAAACTCCTGGCCTTTGAAATGCTGTCATTCCGTCTGGTGGAGACGCAGAGTTTTATAAGCTTGATGGCATTGGCTGTTCCACAGTACGTCGTGCCCAGCCGCCACTACTTTTCCAGGCGAGCCATCCCTTCCCTGCTCTACCAAGTGGGGGACAAAATCAGGTGTGCACTGCGCAACGCCATCTGTGGCAAGGTCCACCTAACTACGGATGCGTGGACCAGTAAGCACGGTCAGGGACGTTATATCTCCCTAACAGCACACTGGGTAAATGCAGTGGCGGCTGGGCCTGAGGCAGATAGCAGTTTGGCGCATGTCCTTCCACCACCGAGGATTGCAGGGCGCTTCAGTTTGCCTCCTGTTGCTAACTCCTCCTACTCCGCTTCCTCATCCTCTACCGCCTCCTCATCCGGTCAGCGTAACACCTTCACCACCAACTTCAGCACAGCCAGGGGTAAACGACAGCAGGCAGTTTTAAAACTTTCCTGTTTGGGGGAAAAAACCCACACCGTGCAGGAGTTGTGGAGGGACATGGAACAACAGACCAATGAGTGGTTGCTGTCAGTGAGCCTCAAGCCCGGCCTGGTGGTGTGCGATAATGGGCGAAATCTCGTAGCAGCTCTGGGCCTAGCCGGTTTGACACACATCCCTTGCCTAGTGCATGTGCTGAACTTGGTGGTCCAGAGGTTCCTTAAAAATTACCCCAATATGCCAGAGCTGCTGCAGAAAGTGTGGGCTGTGTGTGCGCACTTTCGGCGTTCTCACCCTGCTGCTGCTCGCCTGTCAGCGCTGCAGCGTAACTTCGGCCTTCCCGCTCATGGCCTCATATGTGACGTGCCCACAAGGTGGAACTCCACCTTGCACATGCTGGCCAGACTGTGCGAGCAGCAGCAGATGATAGTGGAGTTTCAGCTGCAGCAATCACGCGTGAGTCGCTCTGCGGAACAGCACCACTTCACCACCAATAACTGGGCCTCCATGCGAGACCTGTGTGCCTTGTTGCGCTGTTTCGAGTACTCCACCAACATGTCCAGTGCCAATGACGCCGTTCTCAGCGTTACTATCCCAGTTCTATGCCTCCTTGAAAAAACGCTTCGGGCGATTATGGAAGAGGATGTGGCACAGGAGGATGAGGAGGAGGAGGAGGAAGCGGGATCATTTCAAAGGCTTTCAGGGCAGTCTTTCACAAGTGGCTACGAGGGTGGGTTCCTGCACCAACAAACACCAGGTACACAATTGTCTGGCAGAAAGGGCACAGTTCTGGAGGATGACGAGGTGGAGGAGGAGATGGAGGAGGAGGAGGAGGAGGAGGAGCCATTTTCACAGCAGGGTGGCACCCAGACCAGCTCGTGGCCATCACTGGTGCGTGGCTGGGGGGATACAGAGGACACAGACGATACACCTCCCACAGAGGACAGCTTTTCTTTGCCTCTGGGCAGCCTGGCACACATGAGCTAATACATGCTGCAGTGTTTCCGCAATGACCGCCGAGGTGCCCACATTTTAACTGGTGCTGATTACTGGGTGGCCACCCTGCTGGATCCCTGTTACAAGGACAACGTACCGTTCTTAATTCCCTCACTGGAGCGGGATCGTAAGATGCGCGAGTACAAGCGCACGCTGGTAGACGCGCTGCTGGTGGCATTCCCACCTGACAGCGGGCGTACGGTGGAAGCACAAGGCGAAGGCAGAGGAGGAGGAAGAGGTCGCCAACGCAGCCGGGGCACCGGCAGCACCTCAGAAGGCAGGGTTAGCATGGCTGAAATGTGGAAAAGCTTTGTCAGCACGCCACAACAACCAGCACCACCAGCTGAGATGGAACGTCTTAGCAGGAGGCAGCATTTCACCAACATGGTTGAGCAGTATGTGTCCACAGGCCTACACGTACTAGATGATGGGTCTGCCCCCTTTAACTTCTGGGTCTCCAAATTGGGCACATGGCCTGAGCTTGCCCTTTATGCCTTGGAGGTGCTGGCCTGCCCTGCAGCCAGTGTATTATCTGAACGTGTATTTAGCACGGCAGGGGGCGTTATCACAGACAAGTGCAGCCGCCTGTCCAGAGCCAATGTGGACAAGCTCACGTTCATTAAAATGAACCAGGCATGGATCCCACAGGACTTGTCCATACCTTGTGCAGAATAGACATGTATACCGGTGTTGTGACAAAAACTGTCCGGCCATCGGATTGTGTCCGGCCCGTACTGCGAAGGCGCAGCGCTTGCGCAGTACAGAGGACAAGGAGATTCACAAAATCTCCGAAGATGAACGGCGCCTGCGCCGTGAGTGCAGGTTCAAGCCCCAACATCCAAGTGGACATACGGTAGCACATAGTAACAGGGCCCCTCACAGGCTCGCTTCGATCGCCACGCTTCGGGCACGGCCTCACTTGGCTCGGCTTGAACCACGGATGGTGTGGCCTTCACCTGAACTCACCACACAGGCGCCGTTCATCTTGGGAGATTTTCGAAATCCTCTTGTCCTACATACTGAGCAAGCGCAGTACAGGGTGGACACTATTCGACGGGGGACAGAATTCGACACATCACTGGCCTTACCCAGCCATTGTTGTATTTTTGAACCAGTGTTGGCTACCTCGTCCTCCTCCACCGCCGCTTCCACCTACACAGCCACATCCACCGCCACCTCAACCTCCTACTCTATATGGACCTCGTCCTCCTAGGTCAAGATTATAATTTTTATTTTATTTTTTTGTAGCGCACAGATCCTTTCCCCCTTACCTGCCTTTATGTTGTTGGCTCCTCACAGGAGGGAGAAAGGCACACCGCACTACCAGCCCGTACCCTCCTATATAAAGAGGTTGAGCGGTGTACTTGACGGGCCGTGTCCACAGCCGGAGTCAAAACTCCTCCAGAGGATGATTCTCACCTCTACTGTAGGTAGAGGCAAGTCCTTTAATTCCCAGTAAAGTCAATGTCCACACCAGCTGAAATTACAACTCTTATTCTCTCATGGCAAAATAAACTCTACTCGGATAGAAAAGGTTAGAGCAAAGAAACAGGACAGCTTAAGGTGTGGAGGAGGTCCAGGCACAAACGTAGCACATTCACTTCACTGCTTAGGTTTCTCAAACAGTTTTAGGTGCACGGTCTCTGCCACAGACCTTGAGGTTGGTCTCTGCCACAGACCGGGTGTACAAGGCCCCTGCCACGGACCTGGAGAACTTTGGTCTCTGCCACAGACCAGGGTGTATAAGGCCCCTGCCACGGGCCGGGTGAATAAGGCCTCTGATACAGTCAAGATGACCTTGAGCTTCTCCTTCTACGAACCTAGCCCATATCAAGGGGAAGACATCTCTCCAGGGAGTCAACAGACCCTTCCTTCACCGTGACTCCCGCATCGGTCCATCAGAATGATCCTCCCTTCCCTGGAACATGGTCCCCTACACGAGGCGGCACCCTAAGACTCCTCGACCCTTAGCGGACTCCAGACGAAGGCTCTGGACTCCAGCCTTTACTCCCGCACCTAGGCCTCCATAACCAGGGCAGCAGGAACTCCATGGAAATAGTACCTCACCCCGGGCTAAAGGTACCCGAGATGGAACAGGAACACATGCACCCAGGCCGAAGGCACCTGGGCGTGGACCCCATTGGACATCAGCCCCCAGGCCAAAGGTCTGCCCCTTTTATATGCTCTCCCGGCATGCACAGCAGGTTCCCCGCCCCGCTGTACTACTGCCAAGAGGGGACACAAAAGGCACAGCACTGTATTGGCGGTTCAACCCTAGCCTACCATGGCAGCGCCACCTGTAGGCCGCAGGGAACTGCACACCAATACTGTCCCCCGAGGACAAAATGGTCCATGAATCCTACAGAATTAGGGTGTTTGAGCCTATTTACCACTCAAACACTTCCCTTAAATTTAGCACCCCGCTACATTTTTATTTCAAAGTATTTTATTTTCCCACTAGCTTATCCATTAAATTGAATAATTTATTCCAGAAAGGGCGTATTCTGGGGCATTCCCACCATATGTGTGGCATCGTGCCGTTGAGTTTCTGAGGTTCTTAATGACTTCCCGTACCTCTTCTGCTAAAAAGGGGGCCTCCAGCATATTTTTTTTTTTTTAAGTTAATTTAAGTTATTTCCCTTTCCACATTTTGCTGCCATTTGCAGCCCTCTAGCCCTTTCCATTACTTTTTTAGAGCCTTTTTAGTCCTTAGAAGTCCGGGTCCCCATTGACTTGGGGTTCGGGTTCGGGTTAAAGTTCGGTTCCGAACCCGAACTTTTTTCCGAAGTTCGGCCGAACCCGTCGAAC